>BSBK01000430.1:1877500-2515000 GCA_027943335.1 Chamaecyparis obtusa | reverse complement strand
CAGTTGACCCGCTCGGCTATTATAACCCCATTTCAGAAATGCCACGAAGCGCTCTACAAGCTTGACTGGCGCAAGTGCTCATCACCCAAATTTTTGACCTCATCCGGGGCCTCTAAAGCCTTCAAAACTGAGTTCAAAGTTTCTGTACCCTGCTGCCAATACCGAAAATCTTCAATATCTTCCAATATACACTTGATATGGCAATGAAACTTTACTGGCAGACTTATATGACCAAAATGAACCTCCAAGAAAGAAATCAGATCATTCTGAGCACATGCAAAAATTACCAAAAATAGTAACTTTCCATAAATAGCAGCTCTGCACTAAAATAGCCCTTATTGAATACAAAAACAGAAATATTTTTGGGTGATGCAAGATTGCTCTTACACCCAGGATGCTCCTGCATCAGTA
The DNA here is from genome assembly GCA_027943335.1 of Chamaecyparis obtusa. Lineage (NCBI taxonomy): Eukaryota > Viridiplantae > Streptophyta > Pinopsida > Cupressales > Cupressaceae > Chamaecyparis > Chamaecyparis obtusa. The sequence continues at coordinate 2,514,589 of BSBK01000430.1, read as the reverse complement.
TGTATGTATGTATATGTATATGTATATGTATATCATATACTCATGGTACGTTGTATGTTGCATTTCAGTCCCAAGGCTTCCATGTCATGCATGTTACAGTTTTGTTTACTAACAAACATGTTTATCTTAATGATGAAATGTAATTCTAGTTAGAAATTAGACTTAAATTATAGATGCAAGTATGAAATGAATAATTTTTTCTCACCAATATTCTAATTTGAAAATCAATTATCTTCAATCATAATGGTGTTGACTAATTTTGGAGGATTAGTGATAGCAATATATTGAATTGTGTCATGAATTTATCCTTTTGTGTCATTGTTCCCTATTACTTTCAGAATTCCTCCAAAATTACTCAAAAGCTTATGTTTTAGTGACCCCTTTAATGACTAATGCAAGATGTTGAATTTCAAATGCAAGTATGGAATGATCGATTATTTATCACCAATATTCTAATTTAAAAATCAACTATCACAAATGAATGCCATCACTTTCCACATTTGGATAAATTTATAATAGGGAATTTCCAGGGTCATTTGTATTAATAATTCATCTTTATTTTCAATGAATATCCTCTGCAAATCTCACAAGTTAATATTTTAACTAAATTATTAATTTCAAAATTCATAATTATATTGATGATGCTACACTAAGTTATATGTGGGTATGAATATGATTTGTGTATGTATGTATATAGATGCACATTTATGTATGTATTTATGTATGTATGTATGCATGTATGTATGTATGTTCATAGATATGCATACGTATGTTTTCATATGTACATGTATGTAAGTGTGTGCATATGTATGTATATGGATAGATGAATATGTATCTATTTTTGCATGTCAATATGCATGTATGACTGTGTGCATTGTTCTTCTTGTTCAAGAGTTCATTTTTATGCATGCAATATTGTAAGGATTATTTGATGTGAGAAAATTACTACCCCTAGTTGTAAAAAAAAATTTGTACCTACATGGGAGACGTAGGAGAGGTGAACCAGCTATATGCATGTTGGACGTATCAATGTAATATTGTTTGTTAACACAGTAATTTTTTGGGGAAGTTTGATTATCTATGAATTAACATTTTTCTAATGTTTTTTTTAATGCACTTGTATATTTTATTTTCTAATATATTGATTATTTTTGTGCATCACACATTTTTTGTATGCTTCTAAGGACTTCTTCAAAAAGAGTAAAAGACAATAACCTTACATCATAGGTAGAGTCTTTATGACTTTACTGTGGCAATGACCTAGTAGACACTCCTTTTTTTTTGTATTTGACTTTAGTTTATTTATTCCTTTATTGAATTACATGATGTATTCTATTGGTTTAGAAGTGCAATGGAAAAAAAAAGTTTCATTTCAATTAATTTATTACTTTGCTAAAATGCACAATATATATATAGGTTTAGGACTGCAATGCACTTTTTATTCTATTGTAGGACCACAATAAGAATTTTTTTTCTAATTTGAGTTAATTTTTTATAGTGTTAATTTTTTATTTTTTATTAGTGTTTGTATTCTATTGGTCTAGGAATGCATTGGCTAACGATATATGGATTCATTTCCATATGTGTGTGTTAGGACTGCAATGAAGAATAAAGTTTTATTTGAGTTAATAAATTAGTTTACTAAAATGCATTATATATATAGACATGACTTTATTGTCTGTGTGTGTGTGTCTGTGTGTGTGTGTGTGTGTTTAGGTTTAGGGCATATGGCTTCATTTTTATATGTTTGTGTGTGTGTACATTTCTATCTTCCAGACCATATGGTCCAAACAATAGACAATAATAGACAACAATTACAAATCAGGTTCCAAAAATAACAACAACAACATGATATTTTATAATCATATTAGACAGCACAAAATTAACATTCCTATTGTTAATGGGAGTTTTGAAATATACCAATAATGGAATTAAAAAAAATTATAATCATATCAAAGTCATATCTTCAATCAAAATTCATCCATTGAAGCAACAAAATCAACTTGTATAACCCCAAATATTTGATCTTCTTTGCACGACATATGGAAAAAAAAATCTACATCGATCAAAACAAAAAATTCATCACTCTTGTTCAATTGTCCATATAGGTTTGAAAAGTAGGAAGTGTCACATATTCATTGGTAGCACAGTTTGTCCCACTTGTACCTACATTTTTTTGGCTAGGATGGCTTCTGGGAAACTTGCTATATGAACAAGAAATGCTTACTTGGCATCTACCCTAGGTTGGAAGTTGTCAAAGGCAGTCCCAACAAGAAAGGCACTAATAACTACATATATTGGGGGAGTAGATACTCATCATATCATCTAAAATAGGATATATTAGTTCCTAAATTTTTATCTTATGTTTATCTTTCTCCACTTTTTTTTCTTTATTTGTAGTTGCCTTGCATTCTCATTCAGCCTTTTCCTAATCTTGTCTCTTTAACCTCTCATATTTTCTTATCCTCGTATCCTCCTCCTATTTTTATTTTATTGTAGCTTTTTATGCCTTCTTTTCTTCCCTCTATATTTTTTCTACTTCACATTCTTCCCTCCTCTCCATCATATGTTGCTTCTTTCACCTTTGGAATTCCTCATTCCTCTTCCTTTCCACCTCTTGTTCATTAAGAAATTGAATGTACTCATCAAATTTTAATATTTGTGACTTCCTAATCAATTGAAACACTCATGTATGACCTCCCTATGATGAATGATTCACTCATTGCACTAGAATTTTCAAGAATTGGCTTGTTGATCTTGTCAAAATTTTCCCATCCTCTTGGATGCATGAAACATAATCAGCCTCTTCTTCACTTCACTCATTCTCATCTTGAAATAATGTACCAGTCTCATCCCAATCCCTTGCATTTTTGAAATAGTGTATTACATTTCCTGGATCAATTTCATGTAGGGTTTGTTAGAATGATTTTAGAATAATTGAGAGGGGGGTGAATCAATTATCCTTAGGTCCAAATGTACTAATTCAACTTTCTATCTTTTCAACAAACTTAGATCTAATCAACAATTCACTCAGTCTCTATAGAATATATCAATAACATAAAACTTGCAGTCCACTATCCAAAAGTAATCAACTTGCAGAATATAGAACTTTCAACAACATTCACATCAAACAACATTCACACAAGTATAATACCAAGATTTAATGTGGAAACCCAATTTGGGAAAAACCACCAGTAACATGCTACTGATTTTCACTCTTCTAAAGTGAGCTTTGTGAGAAGCCAACCCTGTTAAAGGTTTACAACATGCACTATTAGGTGTGACCCTATTAAAGGATTTAATCACCCTGTTAAGAGTGGTCTAGTTAGAGGGATTAAGAACATTCCATTAGAATGTCACCTTGATTAAAGGGTTTACAAAAATGATTGTCAGGTCAACCTTGATTAAAGGATTTTGACTGATACAATGGTTAGAAAGTAACAATAGGTTCTGATCTAAAATTTACAACTCACTTTGCAAATACAAATCCAATGAACTCATATGTTGATTCACTGACTAACCTTCATTTCCATCTCCATCTCTGATCTTCTCGTAATTATCTTCAAGCAATCACCTCAACTTTGTTCATCTCTTCATAGCTTCACCTTAGCCTTCTTCTTAGATTCATCATTCAATAACATCAACCTCTTATACACTCTTCATAACCTCATAATTAGGTCATCATTATACCTCCTTGATCATGTATATTAATCTTTTTTCACTTAATCTCTTTTGTAGATCTTAGGTTTAGGTCAGATTCATCGAATCCTTCCATCATTTTATCCTCCTCCTTTTACTTCTAGATAAATCTTCAAACTTCTCCTTAAATCCATAAGAAAATGGTTTACCATGCATTAAATGCTCCATATCATTCATTAATAATGTCAACACATTTTAAATATCCTAAGAATTCAACTATATCGACTTGGATTCTCAATTCTTTCACAAACTATAAATTACTGACACTTGGTCAATATTGTGGTCATCTCTTCAGTCATTACTGTCCATATCTCAGTCATCGCTAAAACTTTCCTTCTCAAAAAATATTGTCTTTGCTAGGTTAATTATATTTTACTCAGCAATTACTAATGCTCGGTTGACACTAGATTTTATCGGCTTATACTAGCACTTGGTCGACACTAGCATCACTCAGCTTAAACTAAATTTCTTCACTTTTTCTTGGTTAAGCCTATGCTTCCATTCTTTATTCTTCACTTAGTGTTAAAGATAAACAACACATTACCTTATCAATGTACCAACTAATCAAGTTGTAGTACCCCTACCCCTAGTCTGATTTTATTAATGTTATGATTACTCTAGGATGATAGATTATATGTTAGAAAATTATTAATGATTATGATTTCATTGACCCCATACTTGCATGTGTATGGTTGATGTGTTTATTTTATACTTCTGTTTGATGTGCCTGATGTGGTTGAGGGACGGAGTCATAGTTAGTTGCTTGCGAGATCCACACGATCAACCGATCCCCACCATTGTCTGTTATATAGTTGTATATGTATGTACATGCGGGTTTTGTATGTAGTTTCACAGGTACCGGGCATCGACTTCCTTGAATTGTCAAGATGAGCATGCCCTATCACAATATCTCAGATGGTAAGAGAGGGGAGATAACACAGATCCAAAACCCTAACCTAAACCCATTTATCCTAGTTGTTGGATAAGTATCTATTGACTACCCTATCCGAATTTGTCAGGTTGGCAAAGTTCGTGGATCCCTTTCTGGTATTTCCTGGTTTTGGTTTTGTTTGATTTTATGTCATATGATTTTAGTTGATTTGTGGTTTTGTAGGCGATTATTCATTTATTGATTATAGTTGAATTATGTTTATGTGGATTATTTTATGTGATTATCAATGTTAGGTGCATAGTTGAATTTAATGATCAAATATGCTCCTAGGATTTAATTGAGGAAATTAAATTAAAGTTGATTATTTGAATATTTGGGAATTAATATTGATTATGTCCTAAGCTTATTTTAATGAAATTTAATTAAAATCAAATAATTGATTATTTGGATTCAATTGAGTATTTTATTGAGAATTAGATTCTATTATGTTTGTGAGTATTATTAAATAATTAAATATTTAATCGCATGCTTTATGATGCATTAAGTATTTTATTTATTTAATATGTATTTTAAATTATTAACATGTGCATGATTGAAAGTGATTTGTTTGGAAAAAGTGACAACTTGTCTTTAGGAGACTAAGTTGAGTTGTGCACAATTATAATTATTTTTAATTATTATTTAGTAATTTCTCTCAACAAAAGTGGGAGAGTTTGATTAGGAGTTCTTTGTGAGTCATCTAAGGTTTTGCTTGATTGGTGGAATTGATTTCCAAATAGAGGGAGTTTGCATTCATTTTGCATTCAATCAGTTTGTTGAAGCAATTTTGGAGAGGGCTTTTGGAGTTTTTGTGCTTTCTTTGTGTTCTTGAGCTTTTGGGAGTTGTGCTTGGAATTCTAGGTGAAGATTGTTGCATCTAGATTTGGGCTTTGCATACATTCTATGTTAGATCTGGAGGGTTGAGTTCTTCTTTTGATAGATCTAAGATTTTCTTCATGTCACAGGCATTCTATTTCGGTATCTAGCATTGGAATTGAGGTAGGGTTTGAATAAACTTTCCTGTATTTCATTTGTAGAATTTTCAATATTTAAATGTGCTTGATTTGATTTAAGGATGTAGATCTATTTTCTATTATGCTTTCATTTTGGGTGTTAGAAAACCCTTAGAATTATATTTCTTAGATTATTTTATGACTTGGCATAGTAAGGTTATATTGTCAAAATTTTGAGAGAAAATTCACATTAGAAACCTTGGAAAACAGAAAAATCAAATTGTCTATAGTATGAACTATAGAGAGGTTAAATTAAATTAATGAGTCATTGTTAGAAAATCAATTTAATTGAAAAATTACTATTCTGGAAAAATTATGTACTTTCTGTGAAAAATGACAGTCAAAATATATTTAAGCCACAGTAAATTATTTTGCTTACAAATGATGGAAAAATTACTTTAGTAAATGTGTGTGTGTTTGCAAAACAAGTATATAAAAAAAATAAATTAGAAAGAAGACAAAATTTCATGTATGGGCAAATATTGTCTTTTTCCTTTTCTGGAAAAATTACACAGGTCTGTTATTTTACCATTTTTGGAAATTCAAAATTTACCTAAAATTATGCTATGTGCAAAATATATATATGTTTATTTATTGTGTTATTAAAAAATGTGTCTGTTGATATTTTCGAGATTGTGTGTATGTTTAAAAAATGCTTATATTAAAAAGCATGTTATAAAAAAGTGTTTTTAAAAAAAAATATAAAAAATGTGATTGGAGGGGCGGGGGACACCACCTCCCCCACCCCTTGGCAGTACTAGGGCTGTCGTAGCAGCAACTAGCGCTGTCGTAGCAGCACTTAGTGCTACCTACGACAAACTAGGCTACCGTAGCAGCGCTTAGGCTGCCAGCAGCCGTGCGGCCAGGGGCCCGCATGGGTGGGGTTAGATATCCCCCACGTTAATCAAAATTTGCTTTTTGTTTTTTTTAATTTTTTATTTAAAATTTAATAAATATTTTTATTATTAAATTTTATGATTGTTAATTTTATTTTATTAGTATTTTTTTAAAATTATATTTTATATTATTAATTTGTTAATGTATTAATTTTGTTTTATTAAAATTTTTAAATTATGTTTAATATAAAGTTTTAGTTTTATATTGTATAATTTATATAATGTATCTTTATATGATTTAAAACATAAAGTAATATTAGACTTTTAATTTTAAAAGTTGTAGTTATTTAATTTATCTCATAATTTTTTATTAATTGGGTCAGTTGAAATTATGAGTAAATTTGGATTAATTTCCATATAAGTGTTGGGTTTATACTATGCAGATTAAATCTTTTATTTATTTACGAGCTTTATTAGGTATGTGTTTAAAAAGGGAAAATTGTATTGATACCTTATATAGTTCCTTGTAATTTTGATTTAATGTTTTATTCAATTGAACATAAGAATGTCTTGTAGGGTAATTAAATTTAGACCTTGTAATTGAATTAAATTATGTCATTTATTTGATTTCAATCCTAGAATGAAGGGTATTAACTTGGGTCTTTTGGCAAACCTAGATTTCTAGAAATGTTATATTTATACTGAAATTGGGTGTTTTCATTATGTTATTATTGAATGAATATTTTTAGAATTTCCTAGTAGACCTTGTTATTTATATACTTGAATTCATATATGAAGAGTATGGAGTGAATTTGATCATAGTTTTATTTTAGTTTTCTATGGTGCAAATGTGTCTTCTTCGTGCTTGGAGTGTTATCTTTTGCTTCTTGTGTTTGGGCAATAGATGACCTAGGAGGGAAACAGAGGCTGGGGTATGTGTCAGATGGATATGTTTTATTTCAGCTATGTTTTGGTGTGTGTGTACTCTATCTGATTATCATTCATGTTTGACCATTGGGCTCATGATATATGTTGTATTCTACTTGTGGTATCTCTGTGACTATATCTAGTTCTTTTGTGTGAATCTGGATATGAGGTTACGTAGTTGTATACCTAATTAGATCTAAGAGAGATCTGTGAGCCTAGGGCAGTTTACCTGGATATGTAGTAGGAGGTGGCTTGCAATAGGTGTTGGGGCCCACAAGTGGCTACTAGGATCACTTATTGTTAAGTATCTTAATCAAGTGATAACTAAATATAACATTCAAAGATTTAAAAATGAACCTAATAAGATATGGTTTCCTCGCCCTGGCTTAGTGCTAGTACAGACTAAGGTGGGAATGGAGAAGATGACTAGCCCCCTTTTAAGGGATGAGTTGGCATAGTTGATGACTTCGTCTGTATGAGAGGTCATTGATGTCGTGTATGGTCACTTGGGTGCCGGGATCCAGCAAGATTACTAGGATGAGACTCAAGGGTTAGACGTACATGATGACACCTTCCTATGCATAGCCTCTATATTAGTGGGTCTTCCATTTTATTATGCTTATTTTCCTTGAGTTAGAGAGCTTTCAGGATCCTTTCCTAGCTTGATCTGTTTGATGTTTGTTATCTGAGTGGGATCTGTTGTTATCTCCTCAGCACGGTGGGAGTGGACCTTTTTGGTTCACGAGGTCAGGTCGTAGTGGTTCTTTTACCATTTGAGATTTTGACATTTGTGTACTAGTGCTGGATGATCCCCGTAGCACTTATTCCTTCTTGATCTTCATTTTTGGAGAGGTGTTCTTCTTCATTATCTTATCCCTTGTGATCTTGTATCTTTGTATCAGTTCTTCAGAGATATCATGATGTTCTTCTTTTCAGTTATTATATTACATACCCTGCGACATGTGCAGTGGATGGACGTTATTATGGATACCTTATGGTACCAGATGTATTTATGTTATCTTCTAGGTGATGTTGATTTATCTTTCATTGGTTTATGTGAGTTTTTTAATTTTACCTTATCTATATTATTAATTTATGTTAAGTAATCTTTGTCAAGGAACCCTTGAGAGTTGTAACCGATGTTGGTTGTTTATGTTATGTGAGTAAATGGTATTTTCTTCTGCATTGATGTTTATCTTGTATGTTAACTTTTTAAAAAAAATTATTCCGCAAACTTAGTTGCATGTTAGGTTAAGTTCTTCTGGGTTCCCTAGCGGGGCATTACACAAGTACCCATTGAAGTATCACATAACTCAACCTTTCCTTAGGTCCTCTTTTTATCTCCTCTTTTCAAATCTTCTTCATCAATCAAAAGATATGGTACTCTACTAGATAGTAATTATCTTACCAGTTAAGGTTTGACATCAATGACAATACAACAATTGGCTCAATTTTAGTTTCCAAAAATCTCCCTCTTTGGCATTGATGGAAACACCACATGATTTACCATACAATCTAAAATCTTTGTCTATTAGATCTTCATTAATATCCTTAGCTTCATTCTAGTCTCCAGAGCTTTATTTGTTCAACTTTACTAAATCTCTCCCTCTTTTCTTAGGGTCATTTCTTCTATTGAATCTCTTTTATGTATCTCTCCCTCGGGCTCATTGAATCTCTCACTCTTTGACAACCATGCTGAAGAAACTTTTATCTCTCACTTACATCTTTACCATGTAGATATCTTCATGTCAGTTCTCTGATTTGTATGCTCCCTCTGTCATCTTGCTTATGACTGACTTATATCTTTTTCTTTACTTCTCACAAATTTAGGCAACTCCTAAAGTGTGACCTCTTCTACATCAATTTGTAATATATTTTGATTAGTACGTTTGATGCAGTGCTCCTATATGCTACTAGGTAGCCTCAGTTAGGGGAATCACCCCTAATTTACCTCTAAGATATTCATGAGCATCTTTAGGTAATGCTTTTATGAATATATCTCCTAATTGTTCCTTTGTATTTACATATTCCAATATCACTTCTTTGTCTTGAACTAGATCTTTCAAGTAATGATACTTGATAGCAATATGCTTAGTCTTAGTGTGCATTACAAGATTCTTTGATATATTGATAACACTTGTGTTATCACAAAAAATAACAATCGGCTTAGTGATTTCCACCTTCATACCTTTTAACAATTTATTGATCCACACTAAATTTGAACAATTCATTGTTGTTGATACATATTCAACTTCTGTTGTAGATTGGGAAATGTAGTTTTTTTTCTTTCTTGTCCAAGGGACTAATCTCTTTCCTAGAAAGAATGCAACACCACTTGTACACCACATGATTTACCATACAATCCAAAATCTCTATGTATTAGATCTTCATTAATATCCTTAGCTTCATTCTAGTCTCCAGAGATTTAATTGTTCAACTTTACTGAATCTCTCCCTCTTTTCTTAGGGTCATTTCTTCTATTGAATCTCTTTTATGTATCTCTCCCTCAGGTTCATTGAATCTCTCACTCTTTGACAACCATGCAAAAGAAACTTTTATCTCTCACTTACATCTTTACCATGTAGATATCTTCATGTCAATTCTCAGATTTGTATGCTCCCTTTGTCATCTTTCTTATGACTGATTTATATCTTTTTCTTTACTTCTCACAAATTTAGGCAACTCTTAAAGTGTGACCTCTTCTGCATCAATTTGTCAGATATTTTGATTAGCACATTTGATGAAGTGCTCCTATATGTTACTAGGTAGCCCCAGTTAGGGGAATCACCCCTAATTTACCTCTAAGATATTCATGAGCATCTTTAGGTAATACTTTTATGAATATATTTGTTAATTGTTCCTTTGTATTTACATATTCCAATCTTACTTCTTTGTCTTGAACTAGATCTCTCAAGTAATGATACTTGATAGCAATATGCTTAGTCTTAGTGTGCATTATAGGATTCTTTGATATATTGATAACACTTGTGTTATCACAAAAAATAACAACCGGCTTAGTGATTTCCTCCTTCATACCTTTTAACAATTTCTTGATCCACACTAAATTTGAACAATTCATTGTTGTTGCTGCATATTCAGCTTTTGTTGTAGATTGGGAAATACAGTTTTTTTTCTTTCTTGTCCAAGGGACTAATATCTTTCCTAGAAAGAATGCACCACCACTTGTACACCACATGATTTACCATACAATCCAAAATATTTGTGTATTAGATCTTCATTATTATCCTTAGCTTCATTCAGGTCTCCAGAGCTTTATTTGTTCAACTTTACTAAATCTCTCCCTCTTTTCTTAGGGTCATCTCTTCTATTGAATCTCTTTAATGTATCTCTCCCTCGGGTTCATTGAATCTCTCACTCTTTGACAACCATGCCAAAGAAACTTTTATCTCTCACTTACATCTTTACCATGTAGATATCTTCATGTCAATTCTCTGATTTGTATGCTCCCTCTGTCATCTTTCTTATGACTGATTTATATCTTTTTCTTTACTTCTCACAAATTTCGGCAACTCCTAAAATGTGACCTCTTCTACATCAATTTGTCAGATATTTTGATTAGCACATTTGATGCAGTGCTCCTATATGTTACTAGGTAGCCTCAGTTAGGGGAATCACCCCTAATTTACCTCTAAGATATTCATGAGCATCTTTAGGTAATGCTTTTATGAATATATCTGCTAATTGTTCCTTTGTATTTACATAATCCAATCTCACTTCTTTGTCTTGAACTAGATCTCTCAAGTAATGATACTTGATAGCAATATGCTTAGTCTTAGTGTGCATTACAGGATTCTTTGATATATTGATAACACTTGTGTTATCACAAAAAATAACAATTGACTTAGTGATTTCCTCCTTCATACCTTTTAACAATTTATTGATCCACACTAAATTTGAACAATTCATTGTTGTTGCTACATATTCAGCTTTTGTTGTAGATTGGGAAATGTAGTTTTGTTTCTTTCTTTTCCAGGGGACTAATCTCTTTCCTAGAAAGAATGTCCCACCACTTGTACTCTTTCTTTCATCCACATTTCTTACCCAATCTGCATCAGTGTAAACTTTTAGTTCAAACTTATCACTCTTTTTGTGATACAATCCATAGTCCTCTATTCCTTTTAGATATCTCAATATCCTTTTAACTACCATCGTGTGACTCTCCTCAGGATTTGCATAAAATATTGTAACAATCCCAACTTCTAGGGAAATATTCAGTCTACTATGGACAACATATTGTAGCTTTCCAATCATATATCTATACAAAGTTTGATTTACTTCAGTTGTATCATTAATTTTTGATAATTTTTGTCTAGTAGCCATAGGTGTACTTACTGGTCTAGAATCTTCCATACCAAAAGTTGTCAGTATCTCCTTGACATAATTATATTGAGTAATATAGATACCTTGCTTCATCTGATATACTTGCAAACCAACAAAGAATTTGATCTCACCAAACATAGACATTTCAAATTTAGTTTGCATCTCATTTGGAAAATTTTAACATGGGGCATCTTGTCCTCCAAATATGATATCATCAACAAATATTTTAGCTAACAATATCCATTTACCTTTTTAAGTCTTCAAATATAGATTGCTATTGTCATTTGTCCTTAAAAATCCAATATTTATCAAATAGTTGTGAAATCTCTCATACCATGCTCTAGGGGCTTGCTTCAATCCATACAATGCCCTATGTAGTTTACAAACCATATTCTTCTTGCTTGGGTCAACAAATCCTTCTGGTTGTTCAATGTATACCTCTTCTTCTAGTATTCCATTTAGAAATGCAGATTTGACATCTATTTGATACAATTTGAATCCTTTAAAAGTTTCATATGCAAGTAGATGTTGGAGTTAGGAGAGATAGGTACTGAGAGGGGAGGGGTGAATCAGTGCCTTCAAAACTTTAGTTACAAAACCTTTCTAATCTATGACTGAATACTGTGATAACTGACCAAAATAACTTGAATCTAATTGCATAAATCAATCATCTAGTTAACTTAAGAAAGTAAACAATATGAAATCAATATGACAATCATATAACACAAGTATTTTGGTAACACAGAAACCCTTGTTAGAAGGTAAAAACTGTGGTGGGGATGGCACCCACAAATTCTTCACTACTACAAATAGAAAAGGTTTACCTGTTAAGGCTACAAGTTTTGATCACTTCTAGTGATTTTACCCTATTAGGAGTAACATACTAGATCAGCTAGATCTACCTAATTATAGGATTTAACAACACTATATGAAGTGTGTACTCGATTAAGAGATTTATACAAAGACTGTTAAGTCTACTCTGTTAAGAGATTTATCAAAACTCTATCACAATTGTCAGAAAGTAATAGGTAAATTATCTGCTAGTTGACAAATTAATTGTCTGAAATAGATCTATAAGTTCTTATCAAAATATCACCTTATCTGTGATGGTTCTCTGCTCTGATCTGCTCGATTTCCTTGTCTAATTCTACTCAATCTGAAAACCTTTGTACTCTATTTTGCTCGGTAAAATGATTGTCTTGAAGATAGGCAATTTATTCAAGTGCTCCATGATTCATATATATTAGTTCAACAACCCCATAAAATGGTGCGAACATATACAATATATAGTGTTCTATTTTTTTCCGCTTAAAGAAAAATTAGGTTATAAAGAAAATCATAACCCTAAGATCTACGGTGCAAAATAACCTAGATCAACTAATACAAATAAGATAATCATTGCATTTAATGAATATCTTTTTACAATAAATGCTCCTCGATCTTGGTAAACTATTTTATGATCTATTATAATCATTTGCATAGAATAATGTGTCATTTCTTATTACTGTGCCATTTACTATGATCATCGGTAAACACTGTATAATCTGTTTGGTGTACACTATGATGCTTGGTGTTTTCTGACCATCGGTGTCGGTGTCACTAGTGCTCGGTTAACTATGTGATGCTCGGTATAAGGCTTTACCGACTGCTCTGTCTTACTTCTAGTTATCAACTGTCTCAATATAAATAGCTGACCGACCTATTTACTGTCCTTTGATACTAATGACAACCTAAAATGCTCAATAGAGATTAACAATCTCCCCCTTTGGCATTAGTAGCAAAACTTCATAATTTATATAGACAAAATATTTCTATATAGCCCTTATATCTCCGCTATATGCATATCCACTACAAAAACTTCTAAGTACAAAAGTACTCCCCCTCAGTGCATGCTCCTGGTATTATGTAATATACATATCAAAAATATATTATTTGGCATATACATGTTTTCCCCCTTTTTGATAATAATGCCAAAAACCAAAAAAATGTGTAATGTATACTTACATCTTATCAAAAATGTGCTGATGGGTTTTCTTCACAGACTCCAAGAGGTTTTCCCATTCCTCTTTCAAGTTGGTAAGAGCAATTTGCTCAAGACCGACTTGTGCATGCATGTCAAAAATATTTTCCAACACCAAAATCTCTAGTGTTGCCACAAGTTGCCTGGCTTTGACAGTATGTGTTTCAAAAATCTTCAGGTAAGGAGTGAGTTCTTTCTGTAACTCTATGACCTGATCGGTGATGTGCTCTTCTTGTTTCCTTAAGTCTACTATCAGTCATCGGAGTTCCTAAACTCGGTTAATGTGCTTTAAGAAAGCATTTGGCTCGGTGATAGCTGCTTGTGTACTCAACTTGATTTCTTCTTCTAAACCTTTTATCTTTTCACTGATTTCTATAGTGAAGGTGTCTGTAGTACAAAGCTTTATTAGCAGTTGACAGATTACTTGGGTGATAGATTTTACCTCAGTAATGACCTCAGATAATTTCACCTTGTTTAGTGCCACTTCAATGCTAATCCTTTTTGCCAATTTGTGTTGAATCTTTGACTCTGCTCGTTCTTCTATTCTTTTGTCTATGTCTATATCAGGGGCATTGATTTTGTCGGTGAGGTTGGCAAGTTGATCTAAAATGGGAGTATTCACATCAATGTTTATTTTTGGTACTATCTGTTGTAGAATATCCCTTACATCATTTAACACTTCTTTACGTTTTTGTTCTTGCCCCAATTTTTCTTGTGTCGCTTTCCTCAAACATAACTCCCCATACTGACTTAGTTCCTCAGGGCTTAGAGTTCTTGGGTCACATTCGGGTATAACAATAACTTCATCAATGGTGACCGGCCCTTTGGCTTTCTTCTTTTTCTTCTTCGAGGCTAGAGGTGTCTTCTTTTCACTTACAACAATAGCTTTTTCTTCACTCCTCAGAGTATCTTTGCTAGTTGACACTATTTCAGCCTTCTTCTACTCCTCGGTAGATTGAGTGGGAGTCTCGGTGGTAGTGTCAGGTTGGTTCACCTCGGTTGACTTGGTTTCTTTAGGTTCTTTCTATTCTGTAGACTATGCCTCTAGTTTGACAGGATCATTTGTATCAGTGGGTTGCTTAGGTGCTTGAATCTTGGTTGTGTCTTTGGTTGGCTCAGGATGAGAGACATTGAGTTGTACTTGTGAAATTATTTCAGTGGCCTCTACAAGTACAAGTAGTTCACCTGGTAGAGATGTACACACATTGTCAGTGTTTAATGCTTTATCTTTGTATTGTGTAATTATTACATCTTCATCATCCTTATCATCAGGATCACCGTTAGTGATGTCCTCAATGAGTGCATCATCATCTATTTGTTTTTGCAAGTGGATCTTAGCTTCATCCGGTACATCCTGTGAAAGTTTGATTGCCTCCTTTTTCTCAGTAATATCAATTACCTCGATAACTGATATACCGGTGTCTTCTATTTTCTTGCCTTTATTATCATCAATGAAAATACTTTTACCTTTTGAACTGTGTCTCTTTTTAGACAATTTTAGGAATGCTTCCTGTTCAGCTTTCTCTTCTGCTTTCAAAATTGATGTCCACAGGGAGTCACATACGACATCCATATCATCTACATTTTCATCCATGATCTACATAGCTCTATTCTTGACTAAAAATCTAGGCTGATACCTTGTCATGTATTCACTTACCTCAGCATAGCTAAAGTGAGTGGCTGCATGGCCTAGAGAGCGTTCTCTTTTTCTTTTCTTTGTATCTAAAGCAATAGCCCATCTTTCACTTATTTTATCATCAAGTTCCTTCGGTAGTTGACATGCAAATTCCATCGGTACTCTTTTGAACTTGATCATCATTTGAACAATAGCATGTTCTATCTTTGTCTTGTCCTCAATTGACATATTGTTGAATTTGCCTATGCCAGGATCATTAAGATTTCCATTCTCAATAATATCTTCAATTATTTCTTCTATGGTACTATCCCTATTATGAACTACCTGAAGTTGATCAAGGTCATTTTTAGTGTTAGTCTCCTCTATGTCTTCCTTACTCCTTATGTATTTCCTCCTTTTCTTCGGTGGTTCAGGTGCCTTCTTGTTCTTTCTCTTGATGTATTTCTTTGTCGGTGTGGTTGCTCTCTTTTTTGCAACTTTTTCTGCTTCTTCTTTCTGCTCAGTTGATTTGGCTATAGTTGTTGAATGTGTCCTTCTTCCTTTAGGTTTTGGTAGCTGAGTATCTTGTTCATCAGTTGTGGGAAGTTGAGTTTCTTCTTCATTATTGGTGGGAGGAACCGGTGTGTTATCCTTTTCTTTGTCTAACTCGGTCTCCTCGCTGTCATAGGGTTTATCAGCCAGCTGTAACTGATCTTCGGTTGCTTCATCAACCGGTGACTCCTTATGTGAGTCAGATGTCATTCCATATCTTGTTGAGAGATCCTTTTCATTTTCTTTGCCCTTCTTGACATTTTACCAACCTTAATGTTCATTGTGATTCTAGACTTAGCTTCCTCATACACTCCAAACCTACTGGCAGTGATGTCAATCGGTAATGCTAGCAATGCATTGATAGATTTTAGAGCAAAATCATGATTCATTTCATAACCCATTGGTGCTAGCCATTTTGTTCTCGGTTCTACTGCCTTTATCATTGAGTGGTCTGTGCTTACCACAAAGCATATGTCATCTTCAAATTTTCTTACTAACTCTTTTGGAATTCTTCTTCTTTGTTGCATTCTTGTTTTAAATTCCTTGAAATATGCATGGAACTCCTTGTTCACATTGTCTCCTAGACTTCTCATCATATCACTGATTTGGGTAGTTATCGGTCTATCTGATTGCCAGTTAACTTTTCCAATACCCAGTACATATTTTTGCAAATAGAGGAATGTACAGACAAGTAGTGATCCATACTTACATGTATTGGACTTCTTTTCTTTTATTGTCTTCATGTTATCATGCAGTTGGTGCAGTAGTAGCTCGGCATGATCAACCTAGTGATCTTTCTTTACAATTTTGTAAGCCATGTCCATGGCGCTGTAGGGTACACTATTCAGTCTTCTTGATTGAAATATCTTATACCCAATGACATGAGCTACAAATCTTACCACTAGATCTTTGATAGTTGAAATCTTTAGTGCCCTATTGTCCCATTGAGCTCCAGTGTTCTTTTCTATGTCAGGATGAGATGAACTTCGAAATGCTTTGGTTTTGTCAGTTGTAGGGTACCCAGTAACCCTACTGATAATCTTCTTGGTGACCTCAACCGGTTTGTCTAGCCAAAATTTGTTGTCATGGAATTTGCTAAGCATGATTCATATCCAATCATTATGAAATGATTGCGGGAAGTATGTGAAACACCATAACCCTGATTCCTCAATCTTCTTATGCTCAGGTTTGATCTTACCATCTGGTCCACAGACTTGCTGATAAGCTGCTATAGTCTCAAAGTCACATACTTCACCGATCTTGTAGTGAATGTAAGCCCTAACATCTTCTGTTAACAAAACCGTATCAAGAATACTAGAGAATGCACCCATATCATCCGTTTGTGTTGTGACCTTAGGATGCGATTTGAATTTTTCTTTGACAAAGTGTGCCCTAAAAATTAGTTCCACTTCCTCCTCAACGTTCTGTGATTTGCTTGTAGTCGAAGATGATGCCATAAATTGTTTCTAGGGTCTCGGCAAGCAAATAGATAATCAATGTTCGGTAGGCAGATGAACTTACTAGTTTTCATCGAAGAATTATCATCGGTTCAATCTAGTTGCTTTGAATCTATTCTAAAAATTGTTAGCTCAAACTCTTCTCTGTAAAATCTCCTTTCTTTGAAATTGTGATGTAACAATGAACTCTATTTCCACATATATATAGGGTTTTCTAAAATTCCCACTCAAACTTTGATGCATTAAATGCACGACCTAAATTTTGGTATGAGACAGTTGTCTTCTCAGTAAAGTCTTTAGCTTGGTTAACATAGAGTTTCTTCATCAGTTTGAACTATTGTTGGTTGACCTTGTATACTGATTACCGATGGGTAACCAACTCATGTTTCCCTTTACCGACAAGATGTCATTCGCAAACTTATAATATATACACCATAGTGCATGTTTATTCATGCAAATTTGGTATATGTACATCATATATAAGGAACTGTATGTAAAATATGATCATTTGAAATGTTAGTTCCATACATACCTTTGTCATCTTAGGTGGAGGTACCGATGTCACCCAATCCAGTGGATGAGGTTTCACTGACAATGTTACTTGACTCAGCATTCTCATTAGATGCCTTCTTCCACATTGTGTTCCTTAACTTTGTAATTTTTGCAATGTTATATCCACTCTCAAATATATGGTTTTCATCAGGTGCTTGGTCTCTACAGTTCTTTCTTACATGACTGACCTTGTGACAGTGCATACATGCCATTCCTACATTTGTCTAGTTACTTGATTGTCCAATCCGATTCTTTCTGTAATAGTTTTCTGCAATATGTCCATACCGACCACATGTAGTACAATTATTCCATGTATTATAATCCCAAACATATGAGTTACCTTGTCTCTTCAGTTGATATGGTTTTTGTTGAAGTTTCTCTTTAGGTGTCCAGACCTGCTTCATTTTCGCCTTATAGTCCCTTGCAGTGTGTCCATACTTATTACAAGTATAACATATTTTCTCCTTAGTGGTTTTATTAGTAATTTCATTCTTCTTTGCTCTGCATTCATAAGCTAGATGTCCAAACTTACCATAGTAATAGAAATATCCATTGAACTTAGGAAAGATAGGAGGTTTACCTTGTGCTTTGCTTCTGCACACAGTAGATGTATGTCCTAGTTTTCCACAGTGGTAACATGTCAATACTTTAGGTTTTTGACTTTGATTGGTGTTGACTCCTTTAGCTTGTTGTGATGATTCTCCTTCACTAATGTATCCTATACCGGATTTTCTTCTAAATATCCTCTGATTAGTTAGAAAATCATCAATCTTTTTAGAGCTATCCTCGGCTAACTTCATCATCTCATTGTGTTGCTTGTTTGTTTTTATTTCATTTCTTAGTTTTTCATTATCTTCTCTAAGTGTTGCTACATCTTCAAGTCTTCTTGATAATTCTCCATTTACTCAGTTCATTTCTTGATTGACTGTCATCATCTGATTTGACACTTGGAAGTGACGATCAATGAGTCTTTGGATTTCACTTTCTTTTGATTGAAGTTGTTCAATCATTAGTCTTCGGTCTTCAATAGCCAGATTCTGATCTTGTTCAGCATGTCTACCATTGTTCATGATTTCCACCATTCTCACCATTTGAGATTCATGACTGATTTGAAGTGCTTTCACTTGCTTGGATACATGTTGATTCTTTTCAGATAGCTCAGAGATTATGCTTTTGGATCCGCCAGAGATGCTTCCAGAGCTTGATCCAATATGATCAAATATGTCATCAATAGGTTCTTCGTGATAACTTATTTCATTCTACTGAATTGCAAGGTTCTTTCTTTCAACCAGTAATTTCTTTAGTTCTTCCTTGGCTTGTTTGTATTGTTCCACAAACATCTGCATTTGTATCTTCCGATTCTCAATAGTCTTGTCAAGCTTGTATCTCTCCATGACTTAGATCTTTTCTCTTCAGTGGTTAAACTATTCAATAAGAGAACCACGCTTTGATACCAATTATTGGAGTAAGGAGAGATAGGTATTGAGAGGGGAGGGGTGAATCAGTGCCTTCAAAACTTTAGTTACAAAACCTTTCTGATCTATGATTGAATACTGTGATAATTGATCAAAATAACTTGAATCTAATTGCATAAATCAATCATCTAGTTAACTTAAGAAAGTAAACAATATGAAATCAATATGACAACCATATAACACAAGTATTTTGGTAACGCAGAAACCCTTGTTAGAAGGTAAAAACTACAGTGGGGATGACACCCACAAATTCTTCACTACTATAGATAGAAAAGGTTTTCCTATTAAGGCTACAAGTTTTGATCACTTCTGATGATCTTACCCTATTAGGAGTAACATATTAAATCAGCTAGATCTACCTAGCTATAGGATTTAATAACACTATATGAAGTGTGTACTCAGTTAAGAGATTTATACAAAGACTGTTAAGTCTAATCTGTTAAGAGATTTATCAAAACTCTATCACAATTGTCAGAAAGTAATAGGTAAATTATCTGCTAGTTGATAACTTAATTGTCTGAAATAGATCTATAAGTTCTTATCAAAATATCACCTTATCTGTGATGGTTCTCTGCTCTAATCTGCTTGGTTGCCTTGTCTGATTCTACTCAATTTGAAAACCTCTATACTCTATACTGCTTGGTAAACTGATTGTCTTGAAGATAGGCAATTTCTTCAAGTGCTCCGTGATTCATATATATCAGTTCAACAACCCCATAAAATGGTGTGAACATATACAATATATAGTTTTCTATTTTTTTCCACTTAAAGAAAAATTAGGTTATAAAGAAAATCATAACCCTAAGATCTACGGTGCAAAATAACCTAGATCAACTATTAAAAATAAGATAATCATTGAATTTAATGAATATCTTTTTACAATAAATGCTCCTTGATCTTGGTAAATCATTTTACAATCTATTATAATCATTTGCATAGAATAATGTGTCATTTCTAATTACTATGCTATTTATTATGATCATCGGTAAACACTGTATAATCTACTCGGTGTACACTGCGATGCTTGGTGTTTTCTGACCATCGATGTTAGTGTCACTGGTGCTTGGTTAACTATGTGATGCTCAATATAAGGCTTTATCGACTGCTTTGTCTTACTTCTAGTTATCGACTGTCTCAATGTAAATAGCCAACTGACCTATTTACTGTCCTTTGATACTAATGACAACCTAAAATTCTCAATAGAGATTAACAGTAGAGTCCTCACTCCTTCCAATCTTGCAACTGTGTCAAATGTCTCTCCATATTCAATGCCTTCTTCCTCTACATATCCCTTGCATACCAATCTAGCTTTCTTCCTAGTGACTTCTTCATGTTCATTTAACTTATTTCTGAATATCCATTTTGTTCCAATAACA
The DNA here is from genome assembly GCA_027943335.1 of Chamaecyparis obtusa. NCBI lineage: Eukaryota > Viridiplantae > Streptophyta > Pinopsida > Cupressales > Cupressaceae > Chamaecyparis > Chamaecyparis obtusa. The sequence goes on along the minus strand of BSBK01000430.1, from coordinate 2,493,795 downwards.
TTCTTGTCTTCTGGTCTCAGCACTAGTATCCAAGTTTTGTTTTTCTCTATCTGCTCTATTTCTTCATTCATGGCTTATATCTAATCTTCATTATCTAAAGCATCTTTTACTATCTTAGGCTCAAATTTACATAATAAGCATGTTTGATCTTTCAACTTACTTCTTGTCATGATTCCAGATTCTTTATCTCCAATGATTTTTTCTGGCTTATGATGTCTTCTTACATACTGTGCCAATGTAGGTTCAGATTTCCTTTCTACTTGATCTTGATCTTCAAGTTCATCTTGTAGATTCTCTATCTCTTCTTCTGATTTCTTGGTAGCATCCTCCTGATGCTCGACATTTTCTTTTTGTGTCTCAGCAGGTTCATGTTGTTGCTTGACATTTGGTTTGGATACATTACTTGTCTTTCCTTCTTCCATGTATACAAAAGATTTGTAATCTTTAGGTTCTTTCTTGCACTCAACTTCATTATTTTCTGCATATTCGTCAACTCTAACATATTCACTTTCCATAATTTTGTTAGTGTTATAATTCAAACAGTTGTAAGCTTTTCTCTTAGTGGAATATCCTAGGAATATGCCTTCATCACTTTTCCATTCCTATTGTCTCTTAATTTATAAAATTTTATTCCATATAATTTAAAGTATTTCACATTAGGTGCATTTCCATAACATAACTCAAAAGGTGTAGCATTTGTACCTTTCTTGATTTGTACTCAGTTCAAGGTATAAACAATTGTACTTATAGCTTCTCTCTAGTATTTGTGTGCAACATTCTTCTCTATCATTAGTGTTCTAGCACAATCCATAATTGATCTATTTTTTCTCTCTGCTATACCATTTTGTGGAGGTTTCCTAGGTGTAGACATTTTTCACTTTACTCCCTTATCATTGTAGAATATATTGAACTCATTTGATATAAACTCTCCTCTTCTATTAGATCTCAAACATTTCAAGGTTTTACCCTTTTCTTTTTTAACTTTTTCCAAATACCACTTAAACAACTAAAATGCATCAAATTTCTCTTTTAGAAACATCATAGTCATCATTCTAGAATAGTCATCAACAAATAGAATGAAATATTTATCACCATAGTATCTTTGCACACCCATAGGTCCACAAAGGTCAGCATGAACAAATTCTAAAATATTATCAAAAGTATATGTCTTTCTCTTGAAACTAGACTTTGTCATTTTTCCCAATTGACACTGTTTACACATCACATTATTAGGTTTCTTCAATCTTGGCAAACCTCTAACTCTCTTCATCTTACTAATATTTACCAAATTGTCAAAGTTCGCATGACACAACCTCTTATTCCATAACCATACATCATCAAATTGTGCAAATAAACATGTTTCTTTAGATATGTCTAGATAGAACAAATTACCTCTTGTTTGTTCTCCACTTTCAATTAGTTCACTAGTGGCATCAAATATTTTAGCCTTCTTGTGATAAAATTTAACTCAATAACCAGTAATGTTAAATTATGCAACACTTAGTAAATTATAGTTAAGACCTTCAACCCAGTAAGCATTATCACATCTGATCTTATCAGTTAATCTTATTGATCCTTTTCCTTTCACAAGACATGGTGCATCATTACCAAACTTAACACTTATAACTTTTTAATGATTTAGGATTTCAAACTTACTTTGATCACTAGTCATGTGATGTGAGTAACCACTATCAGTAATCCATTTATCACCTCTACTCACATATGAAATAAGTGTAGTTTTCTCATCTTCATTAGAATCATCTTTCATAGCAACACAAACAACTTCTATATCACAATCATCAGATTCACTAGTTTCACTGTCAGTTTCTTCTTCATCAATATAACAAGATTTCATACATTTATCTTTTTAGTCTCTATACCTTCTATGATATTTGTCATTTCTTTTTTCTTTGTACTTGCTTTCCCTTCTTTCATCCTTATCAGTCCTATCAGGGCATCTTGTTGTAATACAACCAACTTTGTTACATGAAAAATAGATTATAGGAAGTTTGCCTTTGAATTTTCCTTTTCCTCTCGATAGCCTTCTAGCCATAAGTGGCTCAAGATCATCTAGATCATCATCAAAAGTATCACTATCACTATCGATGTTACTGTCACTACTCACACATCTTTATTTTACTTTCTTGGGCTTATGAAGAACCATTTGAGACTTGAATGCACATTCAATGTTGTGAATAGTGAAATTATCAAAATTGGACAACTCAAAAGTAGTAAGCTTTTGAAAAATACTTTCCAAGGTTAGGGCATTACTAAGATTACATATTGATTCTTATATTGCACACACTCTAATATCATAGATAGGAAGAAAGGTTCTCAACACTTTACTAATAATAGTTTCATCATCAATGTTTCCATTAGCTCCTCTAATAGAATTTACTACCTCCTTAATGTTGGCATGTGATGTTTTGGAGTACTAGGAATCACTTGAGGTTTTTCATTTATGGAAACACTCATGATGGAGTGATTGCATGTTGTGGATTTTGCCACTGGAGTCACATTCATGAAAATGACTAAGTCCAGAATCAGGATGACAAGGTACAGTGCCACAGTTTTGGTCAGTGATGAATATATATAAGATATTATGGCTTGCAAAGTTAAATGGAAGTATTTTGGGATGTACACATGCTTTAATTAAGATCGAATAAGTTTTGGTTATCAGATCTGTGAGATACAGTATTCAGAAGATATGCGAAGGCAGTGAAACAGTGTAATAGGGTGTATAAATAGTTGCAAAGTTTAAGGAAAGAAAAGTGAATATGGTAACATGCTAAGACGTGTGAATAAATTATATTGTTGAATCTTTGGTATTGTAAGAGTGTCGACTCCATAGATAACATTTTCATAAGTTATTATTATGTTTTGCATGATAATTGTGAAGCCAACTAGAAGGTTGATTTTGTATAAGTATGGAGTGTTTTTGTAAAGGCACAGTGTTGCATGGAATGATGATAGAATAAGTTTGTGAATGGAAGAGAAGAGATCAGTTCAAGATTATTAAAAGGCTGAGCTACAATTGGAACTATTTAGGCAAGATAAGTTCTTGTACTATTCCCCTTTTTGAGAACTATTTTGGGACAAGTATTGGTTGTAAGAGTAGTGTTCTCACCACCTTTAACCAGGTGTTTTGTATACCCCTAAAACAATTTTTTATTCCTCTAAAATGTAAATGTACTATGTAAAAATCATCTCCTAATAGGGCTAGCTCTCCTAAGAGGGATATTATATTTTAGTGCATATTTGTGGGTACCATCCCCACTAGGGTTTTGCTTTTGGCCAGGGTTTCCTCGAGAACAAATCATGGTGTGATGAATGTGTTATGCTTGTATGCTCTTTTCATTTCTACATTACTTTGGTTTGTTTATAATTGTTTAAAGTTGAAAAGAACAAAGTTCTATAATACTGATTCACCCCCCCTCTTAGTATTACCTAATCCTAACAATTGGTATCAGAGCTATTGGCCCTTGAAGAAAAAATCTAACAACTTAAGGGAGATCATAATGGATTCAAAAGCTTTGCAAGAGAACTTGGAAGTTGCACTTGAAGATCTGGATAAGATGAAAGTTGAAAATGGTGAATTAAAATTCAAGTTAAGAAGAGTAGAAGGTTTCATGAGAAAACTTAAAGAACAACTTGAGATTGTAAAAAATTAGAGACAAGACCTTATGGAGAAAATCAAAGAAGGTTTAGACAATGACACATTAGACAAAGTAAAGAAGTTGGAGCAAGAAAAAGAAAAAATTAATCTTTTGATGATCAAGGAGATTTAGCATGAAAAGGATGAAAGAAACAAAGTTGAAGAGTCACTAAAAGAAGCTAACTTGCAGATACAACAAATGAAGACTAAACTTGACCACTACAAGGATAAACATCAAGAACTGGATAAATACAATCAGATCATTAAAGGTGAACTCACTCAAGCCAAATTACTCATTGAAAAGTTACACACAAGCAATGACAAGAATGATGAACAAAGAGCAGGACAAAAATCTAAAGGAGATATGTGTGGATCCAATGAAGCTAAAAGTTCAAAAACACAAGAAGAACCAAAAGAAGCCAAGAATGAGGAAAGACCTATTCCTGATGAAAGGCCTACAAATGAAGAACCTAGAGAATAGTTCAGACCCTTCAGAGGTAGATGTTTCAAATGCAACAAAGTTGGACACATGAAAAGAGATTGCAGAAGTAAAGGTAAATCTAAACCCTTTACCGACTACTATTTTAATTGCTATGAGTATGGACACAAGAAAGAAGATTGTAGAAAACCTAATCAGTCCAAGTATAAGCAAGACTATATCAGAGAAGAATCTACAACCAAGGTTACATGTCATAAATGCAATAACTTTGGGCACATAGCAAGGTACTGTAAGCTACAAACTAATCAAGAAAGAAGAAGACCACCTATTTGTTACAAATGCAATAATATAGGACACATTGTGAAGTTTTGTAGATACAATGGAGATGACAATAGATGAGGACCAAGGAGATCTAGTGAACCAGAAGGACCACCACCTATGGTTATAAGGAAGAATATTAGTGATAGTGGTAAAAGCATAAATGATTACATGAATGAATACAAAAAATCAGAGGATGAGAAGATATGGCAAGTAAAAGTTCAAAATAAGGTAGTGGTTCAGGGAGAGATAGTTGATGATGTTGTGTATTCACATGATAGTTCTTTGAGGTATCAACCTAAAAGGCCTCATGGCCTTATGGGGAGCATTGGATGTAGTTAAAATAAATTATCCAGCCCATGTATAAGTGGGGTAAGCTCATGCAAGCTTAGATGTGATGTGTACAAATGTTGTGGAGTCTATGGATGAGATCGCAACACTTGAAGATTCATCTTCTATGTTTGTGAGTTTTGCATTGACTCGATGGCATGCGAAGTTGAGCTACCTGTGTTTAATGCACACACTCAACTTTTGATGGATTTTAAAGACTTGTAAGATTTCATTCATTCCTACACCATTTGTTGATTAGCGACTAAGGAGAGCAAAAGTGTGAAAGTAGAGCAGTGATCTAGCGGAGAGATTTTGTGTTCGCGTGAAGCCAAATATCAGATTCAAGTGCATTTAAGGTATTTAGACCTAATCTCTTTGGAAAGTCATGGACGCACTAGTAGTTTATGATGTTATAGAAAGACCTAGATACAAATTCAAAAAGCATCCATTCAAATCCTGTGAGGATGATTTGAAAGGGGAATTTTCTCAAACCCCCGTAGGTGTGCTACACATAGAGAATATGAGGGCATACATACACTATAATTATGAGATTATTGGGGAGGTTAACATCTTCTATGAGTTGAACAGTATGATAGAAGTAAATGGGTCTTTGGCAAAAGAATTCAAACATCTAAAAGATATGTCAATACTCAAGTTAACCTGAATCACTGAATTCACAGAAGTTAAATAGTTCAAGATCATTGTGAGTAGAGTTCATGATTAGTTCTTATGGATAGGTGATCAACCTATTAAGATATGTGCTCAATTGATCTATGATATTATTGGCCTTGACAATGAAGGAGCCCTACCTGTTAGTGAGAAGAACCTAGGAAAAGAAGCTAAAACCATAACTCACTCCAAATGGGATAAGAGGGAAATGATAGTAAATGATGTATACTTACAAGATGTTAGATTGGTAGCAATGATATTGGCTACAAGTTGTTTTACAATTCTAGACTTAATTTTGTATTAGCTAGAGTTATAATGATGGCATACATAATGGTTAAAGAAAACAAAAAGTACAACCTTTGTGAAATAATATCTCAACAATTCATTGAAAGTGTAAAATTTATAAAGAAGGATAAATCTAAGGCATTTAGGTTTGGTTCATTTCTAGTTCACATGTACATTCATGTCATTCACAACTTTCTTGGTATGCATCCTAGAGCATGGAAAGATAATGAACCCACTGGTCTACAAATCTCATAATACTATAGAAGACAAAAAAAGGATTGGGTTGATGGAGAATTGTTTGGCATGATTAAGATCATGTAGAGGAAGATGAAAGAAAGGTATATGATTCCAGAAAACTTGGTAGAAAAGTATGAGGACACTATATGTTTCATGGTTGAAATTGATTGTGTCTGCTTTGAGGCAGTTGAGCTTAGAACCAAATGGTGCCATCCTATGGGATATGAGGTAAGTACTAAAGTACTAAATATGCAAGTAGAGCATGTATTGGTAGTAGAAAAGGACCCTACTCAAGAAAGATGGGGTACATACAGTGAGAAATATGAGAAATTCAGAGAAGAACAAGAAAAAGTGATAAGGAAAAGAAAAGTAAGAAAGATTGTTGAAGAAATCACTATGAAGGTAGGAATAACAAAGAGGAAGTATTTAGATTTGAAAAATTAGATGGAGGCATCCGCCAGCATGGCTAAAAATGCACCCACTCCCTTGGAGACAGAAAATTTAACTACCCCCACTGATGACATTGTTGATTTATCAGTCTCTCAAGAGGAAGAAATATAAGAAGTTGTGACTATAGTTATTCCTAGAAGATCATCAAAAATAGTTAAGTAGGTCTGTCCAAGATAAAAAGAGATAGAGGTAAAGATGAATAAGAAGGAAGAGAATGTCATGGAGAAATAGGAAGAGAAAACGGTTCAAAAGAGTCCACAATCCTTGTGGAAACCTGATATGAAATCTCTTCAGAAAAGGGTTATCAAAGATGGAAATATGATATCAATAAACAAATACTATGAAATATATAGCCCTAAGGACCAAGAAATCATTGAGGACACTATCATTGAAGCTAGCGCCCCCAAAGATCTATATAGAAAACTAGAAATCAAAAAATAGTTAGCACATTCAAAGGATGAGAACATATGAAATAAAACAATTGATGATATGTTGTCGGTTGTGTCTATTTAGGAAAGAGAAAGAATCATAAAGGCACTGAAACCTATACTAAGAACAAAGACTAGACTAGTCAAGATTATGGCTAGAAAATATGATGAGGTGATTGAAGATACCCAAAAGGCATTAGACCAAGTTCTAATGTATGACATGCCTAAAAAGGTGTCACCTTCTAAGACTGCTAGACCTATCCTTGGGTTTAGGAAAGATCTCAAAGGCAATAGATGAGAGTGCTCAAGTTAGCTTGCAACCAGACTTCTTTTTCACTAGTGTGCTTGCTATTCTTGACACTTCATAGGATGTAAATGATCCATTTATGGACAAAATGGATAGTGCAATGGAGGTTGAAGAGTGGGAATAGATAGAAGAAAGAAAATCAAAAGAGAAACCAAAAGAAAAAGTATAGGAGAAGGAATTACAGCAAGAAAAAAAGAAAGAAAGATAGCCAAAATAAAAAAAGCTTGCTGAAGTCAGACTAGATTCATCTCTATTGTTGGCAAGTGTGGCCAAACCAGTCAGTTTTGATATGGATAGCATGGATGAAGATGAGCTGATGAGACTTTCCTTTATGGCTTTTGCTAAAGTTAAGGAGAGATTAGTTTAGAAAGGAGACAAAAGAGCTAAGATAATAGTCAGGGCTGTAGAAGCAGTGAACAAGCTTCTCCCCTCACCAGTCATTCTAAAAGATAAGGATGAGGTTGAAAATCTTGGTACAGTATTCGATATCTTTGATATTCATTTTGACTCATTGCTAAAAGTCGCAGAAGAAAAGGCAGAAAATAACTTCTTGGAGAAGAAGTTGAGCGAAGTTTTTAAGTCCATTTCATGGGACTTAGGCATTCTTAAGGCTACCACTCTTAAAACCAAGAGCTATGTAGCACAAGGTAGGAAACTCTACATCTATTTCATAAATCCCTGTAGACATTTGAAGAATGTTGAGGACACCATAGCTAAAGATAAGAGTACTAGAAATGGAGAAAGGGAGAGTTACAGACAGATTTGGCTCATTGAGAAGCCTATTGACTCCCAAGCTCTCAATGTTGGAGACTCACCTCTCTGAGATGATAAAAGTTGAAGGATCAATGTCATTATCCACTCTCACTAAGCTTGAGGTAGCAAAGACAACATCATATGCACTGAATGGATTAATCCATGTCAGTGAACTACTGATAAATTCATGGACTGAAGAAGTTAAGACCTTGGAAATATCCTTCCAAGATGTCTTAAATCTAGTGAGTAAGCACTAAAACACTTGTGCTTAAGTTCTATAATTTTGAAAATACCTTTTCCATTGATGTCAAAGGGAGAGGAAGAAAAAGTAAAAATGAGGAAGAGAAAGAAATATGTAGGGTTGTATGTAGAAAAGAAGAAAAGAACAAGAAAGTTGTATTGTAACACTTAGTCATTTTTCTAAGTGTTGTCATCAATGCCAAAGGGAGAGATTGTTGGCATGTGATGTTTTGGAGCACTAGGAATCACTTGAGGGTTTTCATTTATGGAAATACTTATGATGGAGTGATCGCATGTTATGGAGATTACCACTGGAGTCACAAACATGAAAATGACTAAGTCCAAAATCAGGATAATAGGGTACAGTGCCACAGTTCTGGTCAGCGATGAAGATATATAAGATATTAGCTTGTGAAGTTAAATGGAGGTATTTTTGGATGTACACATGCTTCAGTTAAGATCACATAAGTTTTGGTTATCAGATCTGTGAGATATAGTGTTCAAAAGATATGTGAAGCCAGTGAAACAGTGTAACAGAGTGTATAAATAGTTGCGAAGTTTAAGGAAATAAAAGTGAATATGGTAACATGATAAGACAGGTGAATAAAGTGTATTTCTAACTCTTTGGTATTGTAAGAGCACCGACTCCATAGATAACATTTGCATAAGTTATTATTATGTTTTGCATGATAATTGTGAAGTCGACTAGAAGGCTGGTTTTGTATAAGTATGGAGTGTTTTTGTCAAGGCACAGTGTTGCATGGAATGATTATAGAATAATTTTTTGAATGGAAGAGTAGAGATCAGATGCAATATTAGTAAAAGGCCAAGCTATAATTGGAACTATCTAAGCAAGATAAGTTCTTGTATTGTTCCCCTTTTTTAGAACTATTTTGGGACAAGTATTGGTTGTACGAGCAATGTGCTCACCACCTTTAACCAGGTGTTTTGTATACCCCTAACATTTTTTTGTATTCCTCTAACAAGGAAATGTACTATGTAACAATCAGCTCCTAACAGGGCTAGATCTCCTAACAGGGATATTATATTTTAGTGCATATTTGTGGGTACCATCCCCACTGAGGTTTTCCCTTTGGCCAAGGTTTCCTCAAGAACAAATCATGGTGTAATGAATGTGTTATGCTTGTATGCTCTTTTCATTTCTGCATTACTTTGGATTGTTTATAATTGTTTAAAGTTGAAAAGGACAAAGTTCTATAATACTGATTCACTCCCCCTCTCAGTATTACCTGATCCTAACACTTAATTCTACCATAATACTGAGCAACGTTTTCACCTTATTGCATTTTCATTTCATCAAACTTACCTCTCAAAATTTCAGATTTGGCTCTCATTACAATTTTGTCCCCACCATAGATAGTTGCAAGTGTGTCCCACATTTTCTTTGCATTACTACAGTTCTTGATGTCTTCAAATTTAGGATAGCGTAGGGAAGATGCAATCTCCAACATTGTCTAGTTATGTTCTTTTTTTTTTCATCTCCTTGGCTATCATAGGTGTAGCAGGTGGTATATAGTCATTTTCCACATAGTGTTTCATTGAATCACCAATACTAGCTAGGTGCAATTTTATCAAACTCTGTCATGCAGGGAAGTTCTCCTTGTTTAGCTTAGGTACCTCCTTTTTATACATCTTGATCATTAGCTTCAAGTACCTTTAAATTTTTCTCCTTACAAGTACCAACAGCCCTGATACCAATTGTTAGAATGATTTTAGAATAACTGAGAGGGGAGGTAAATCAGTTATCCTCAGGTCTAGATGTACTAATTCAACTTTCTATCTATTCAACAAACTAAGATCTAATCAACAATTCACTTGATCTCTAAAGAATATATCAGTAACATAAAACTTGCAATCCATTGTCCAAAAGTAATCAACTTGTAGAATATAGAACTTTCAATAACATTCACATCAAAAAACATTCATAGAAGTATAACACCAAGATTTAACATGGAAACCCAATTTGGAAAAAACCACCAGTAACATGCTACTAATTTTCACTCTTTTGAAGTGAGCTCTATGAGAAGCCAACCCTGTTAAAGGTTTACAACACACATTGTTAGGTGTGACCCTATTAAAGGATTTAATCACCATGTTAAGAGTGGTCTGGTTAGAAGTATTAATAACATTCCATTAGAATGTCACCTTGATTAAAGGGTTTACAAAAATGACTATTAGGTCAACCTTGATTAAATTATTTTGACTGATACAATTGTTAGAAAGTAAGAGTAGGTTATGATCTGAAATATAAAAATCACTTTGGAAATACAGATCCAATGCACTCATATGTTGATTCACTGACGGACCTTCATTTCCATCTCCATCTCTGATCTTCACAGAATTCTCTTCAAGCAATCACCTCAACTCTGTTCAGCTCTTCACAGCTTCACCTTAGCCTTATGCTTAGATTCATCGTTCAATAACATCAACCTCTTCTACACACTTCATAACCTCACAATTATGTCATCATTATACCTCCTTGATCAGGTAAATCAATCTTTTGTCATTTAATCTCTTTCGTAGATCTTAGGTTTAGGTCAAATTCATTGAATCCTTCCATAATTTTATTCTCCTCATTTTCCTTCTAGATACATCTTCAAACTTCTCCTTGAATCCATAAGAAAATGGTTTACCATGTATTAAATGCTCCATATAATTCATTAATAATGTCAACACGTTTTACATATCCCAATAATTTAACTATGTTGGTTGGGATTCTCAATTCTTTCACAAACTGTAAATTACTGACACTGAGTCAATACCGTGTTCATCTCCTCAGTCATTACTGGATATCTCGATCATTGCTAAAACTTTCCTTCTCAGAAAATATTGTCTTTTCTTAGTTAATTATCTATTGCTCGCAATTATTGATGCTCGGTCAATACTAGATTTTCTCATCTTATACTGGTGCTCGGTTGACACTAGAATCACTCAGCTTAAACTAAATTTCTTCACTTTTTCTCAGTTAATCCTATATGTCCAGTCTTTATTCTTCACTTAGTGTTAAAGATAAACAACACATTACCTTATCAATGTGCCAACTAATCAAGTACCCATTGAAGTATCACATAACTCAACCTTTCCTTAGGTCCTCTTATTATCTCCTCATTTCAAATCCTCTTCATCAATCAAAACATATGATACTCTACTAGATAGAAATTGTCTTACCAATTAAGGTTTGACATCAATGACAATAAAAAAATTGTTTCAATTGTAGTTTCCAACGGGGTTGACATGAAAAGGGTGACTTTATCTATAATGAAATTTTTCTGTAATACAATATTTTTCAATGCTTCTACAAGGCACTCTAGTTGGATAGGTTGTATTGGAAGACCCAAACCTTCTTATGTGGTTTCCATATCCTTATTGCATGTTTATTGTACAAGAGGGATGTCTAATTAGTTGGTCTATGTTGGAACACTGAGACCTTCAACTACACCCTCTACAGTGTCATTATTAGGCATGTGATTTTGTATAAATATATCAATTGCTTCTTCATTATAGCCCATCATACGCATGAAGGCCTTTGTCTTAGTTCTCTAGTGTACTTTCTAATGTAACTACATCACCCTTTGTTCGATCATTTTTCACTTCATCTTAAACATCAAATTCCTCGCTTGGCCTAATATCTTTGTCTAGTGTAGACTGATTTAGTGGCCAAATTCTAGTCCTATAGAATCCCCTTATAATGTTCCATAGTGTCATTGTATGCCTAAATGCATTACTTGAAAGAGTTTCTAACTCTTTTCATCCATGTAGTTCTTTGTCATTTGAAGTAATTCTTGAAAGGAGAGAAAGCATTGGCATCCAATGGTTGTAGCCTATAGTTGTTATGAGAAGGTAGTATTAGCAAGTCAATTCCTAAGTGCTTTTCTTCATCAATTATTTTGAAGGCCATGTGGCTTCCATGATTGTAAAAGATAAGGATCCTATTACTCAATGAAACCCCACCAGGGATGGATATTGCAAAACATTGTAACCAATTAAGAAAAAAATCATTTTTCATCCATGCATGCTCTTAGCACACCATGCATACACCTTCCTCATAGTTTTATATATAATTTATAATGTACCTATTAGCTTTAAACAAGTAAAACCTAAGAATACTCATCCTAGATGCACTAACACAAGAAAAAAATAAGATCCTCTCTCTACTTGTTGACATTAGGTGTTGGTACACATCTTTGCCCCAATCTAGCAATCACTCTCATGTTATAATTCCTACTAGCTTACACACCAGTCTTATTGCAATTCCAAATTATGCTAGATCCATAGTGGTTCAAGTTGTATGTGTTCTCCAAGTTGTCGTACAATGATGACACAATAGAAGGTCATAGCATAACATCTCTATCATTTTCCACTCTGATTATCCTCATAGTTAAATTAGGTTCTATGATGAAATCCAACCCACCATGATTTCCCTAGCATACCATTTTTTAAGGCGTTGGGCCTACTCCCCTAAATTTGGGTTCTAATTGATTGCAGTTGACAAATTTGTAGACTATGCCTAATTTTAGCCATGTCCTTGCACCAATGGATAATTTCAACCTCCTCTATAGATAAACTAGTATGTGTTCCCCTCATCTTCATGGTTGTAACTCCTATCATCCATGCCTTTAAAGTGGTTTTGGGGACACCATACTTGATTATTGTGGCTCTGATTGACATTATGTTGTCTTCTACACTAGAAATTTATTTTCTCATGTCATCTATAGACCATTTTTCTCTTAGCTTTGATTGATTAATAAGTTCAACAATGCTTTGAACAATAGGGTTTGGCTACACATTAGGCTTGTTGATGTTTGTAGCATCGGTCAGATAAATAATATTGACTACTTGATTATTATGAGAAATGATTTATTATATATATATGTATATATACATACATATCAATGTATATAATAATTGATATTACTATATACATTAATGTATATGTATATATAAAGTTAGGTTATAATTATTCTCATAATAATAGTTAAATTGAGAAAATAAATATTTATTAATATAATACTAAAGAGATATTATATATATATAATATATAATATAGAATCATAAGTGTATTAATTATATTAATTACAATAATAATAAATAGACATGTCTCTTTAGAGGGACATGTCTCTTACTGGCTCATTCTCAATATAAATGAAAGAGATTGTTGCATTTGGAAAATACATACAATAACATAGTGCTATTACATTTGCAGTGATCATAGAAAGTTAACATGGTATCAGAGCTGGACTGCAAATGTGAGAAAGAATATAAATGATATGGAGGACCACAGTCTGACGAATCGGCTTAGTCAACATCATATAAGTGTAGTCTCTTACAATATGAAAGGGACGCCTAAGAATCAACGATCAAACCAACGAATAATTATTTGAAGGTATCAAGCAATCACCGTTGATTCACATTGATTCCTACTGGTCACCCAAGCGAGATATTTATAAGATGGAGTATATGTATCCTACAAATTCAATATCTTTGCAAATAGTTGCAGAACGAGTATCAATGTGGCATTGAAGATCAATATGATTGTGAGCTTCACTTCAAATTATTGTGATTACATTCAATTATATATATCACTTTCAATATCAATATTTCTGTATCTCCAAGTGTTGCAGAAAAATAATGGTCATAAGAGGCTGCATAAATTGATTGATGTCTGCTGAAGTATAACGCAATTGATTGCCTTCGTTAATGATCAACATTTTCTAAATGCAATTAGCACCATAAGAATAGACGACATTGGATTTAGATAAAAGGAATCTCATTAAATTAGGAATCAGACTCAGAGCAGTGGCCTTGGGAATTTGGTAGTGGAATGTTGTGATAAACTTCAAAGCATCAGCCTTCAACAATGCTTGTGAGTTCACATCCTCGCTTTGCAACGCGGGCATTATCATAGACATGACAAATTGCTCAAATTTGACCAAATCAATACTTACCGATGATCTAGCGCTATTTAGTTGACAGAGAAACCACCAAGGGAGAATAGAGAACTTAACACAAGAGAAGATCCTATACATTCTGACCAAGGTGGTGAACTCCTGTATGATTCATACATGTCCACAACAATAGCCAAGAGGTGCATGAGAATTATAGATAGACGGTGCAACAATATTGCAATCTTAGATAACAACAATGTACTCACGTCAATTGCGTCACCATTAAGTTTCATCTGGTTCCATTGCCGGGACACGAACCTGGGTCTCTCGGGTGAGAGCCGAGTATCCTCACCAACTAGATTACAATGGAAGATCAATAAGAAGTGATCCTGTTCTACTCTCGGAGCTTACTGTGTAAAAATTGGTATCAGAGCCTACTGTGTAAAAATTGGTCTCAATATAAATATTTCTGTTTATTCCTCTTGTGTCTCAAATCTGTGATACATTCCTTTATCCTTGCTTCCTTGTGTTTTCTGAGTGACGTAAGACCTCATTGTTTAAGCTGTGGAAAGGCATTTTAGAGGCTGGGAGAGTAGCTCAACAAAAACAAGCAGTGCGAAATAGAACGGGATGGAAGGAACACAGAACTCTGAAGACGAATTCAACAAACCAGAAACAGAAGAACTTGTGAGTCTTGGTTCAGTCTTTCACTCTTTAAATAATGCTATTTTGGATGAAGATATGCATGTAGATGATCATGAAAAATTTGACTTACCTGAAAAAAGATTTAGGCTTCCTACAAAAAATTGGAAAGAAATATATTCTGATTTAGGACTGCTTCAGTATAAGTCAAAGACTGTTTGTAAAGTAATAGAATGACAAGTCAAAGTCCACAATGATGAAGCCCATAGCTTCATTAATCTCATGACTAGTAAAGAGATACAGAGTCTTGTCAAACAAGCAAAAACAAAAAATGGATATAAATATCTGCATATAGGTAGTATTATTGCTAGATGTGAACCACTGTATAGGAAAGGAATCCCAGCTACAGTTTTTATGACTCTTCTTGATGTCTGTCATAATAGATATTGTGACATGTTAATGGGAGGAATTTCTGCTCCAATGGCTGCAGGAGCGACAGCTTTTGATGTAGTCCCAAATTTTGCAATTAGTTTGTCAGATCCACATCTAGATAAAGTCCTTATGTTTCAATTTGGTACTCATTACCTAGATATGAAACCTGGATCTAGAACCCATGCTTTGTATTTTGCTTTGTATGGTCGGTTGTTTAACACCACCGTTCCAATAGTCAAGGATCCTCGATCTGACAAGTCCAAAGCTAAATATTCTTTGTTATGGAAAACCCAAACCAAAGGTGCTCAGCTTACAGTACCCAAAATGATAAATCTTGCAGATATCCAAGTTCCAAAAAATTGGATCATTGATACTAGAGCTCTTCAGCAAAGAACCATGCCAAAGAACCTTACCACTATTGCAAGTATCAAGGAAACACCTGGGAAAGCCCATATCCTCTTTGATGAGCCAAATTCTAGAAAATCTTTTGGATCTAGTTCCAAAGGTTTTCAACGGATTGAGTCAAGTCTATCTACTTAGTGTAACCATCTAAATTGTATCCCTGACTCTCAAGGATCTCTATATTGCTCAAACTGCAAACAATCTTTTAGAGAACCTGCAACATTAATCTCCAATCCTCTTACTCAAACTATCAACCACTATGAACATCCACAGTTCAGTGAGTTAGATGATGGAAGTCTACAATGTGATCATTGTAAATATGTCAAAAATACTTTTCATGTGAGAATGATTTTATCAGGACACAATACACCATTCTCTGAGCCAGATATTATAGCATCTGAGAAAGCATCTACCAGTGTACCCATAGAAGTCCCCAAAGGAATACCACCTTTTTGCGATTTCATGCTTAACTCGTTAGATGACAAATTCTCAATTCCATATTGGCCTCAACATGTCATTGCACAAGGTCAACCTGATGCTACAACACAGTCTAAAATGCTCAATTATGCTAATCTCTGTCTCCGCAAAGCATTACTTTTTCAACAAGATACACATCAGCGTCTTTTGCAAGCTGAACTTCAGCGTCAAAAACTTGAAGCTAGTCAGAATTCTAACTTCCATGAAGTGTTAGCCTCTCTCAAAGCTTTGGAAAGTCGCCTTGCCAGTATCATGTCTTTTACAATTTCCCAGGATATCGCCGCCCTTCGCCGCGATTATTCCAGTTTTAAAACTTCAGCAGAAGCTTGGTGGACCGAGCAAGCCAAACAAACTCAACATTTACAACAAGTCCAGAAAACCACTTCTCAAGTCCAAAGAATAGTTGAACAAGTCAGCTCACAACAGTATGTGGATGCTCAAAATGTTACTCAAGCCATATCCATAGTTAGACAAACACTTGAACAAGTAGTAATCCATCAGTCTGATGAGTTGAAAGTAACTCTACAGAAGACCAACTCAAAAACATGGACTTTCCCTGATGCCACAGAAGATCTAGAAAGATTGAAATGTCAACAATCGGGAAAGCCGTTACTATTAGATGTACCAGAACCCAAGCCTCAAGAATTTGATAAGAAAATAGGGAAATGGCACTCTGTTAATATGGTAAAGCAGGAAAATTCCAGTGGCCCATTTGATAGAATTCATAATTTCTCAGATGTGTCTCCACCTCTGACTAATTTTGATGATTATGATCCAATAAAGAACAAAGCCACAATTGATATTTTACGAGCATGGATTGATAATGCTATCAATACTGTTGATGGTGTGACTACAGAACAAGCCATCAGACAAGCTCTAAATGCTCTAACAGGCATAGCCCGAACAACATGGGACTCTTTAGAACCACAATATAAGGAAGACCTTATTCACTCAGGAGTTAATCCTGTCTGTGAGTCCTTATACAGAATGTTTGTGGGACAACATGAAAATGAGAAAAGAACAGCCTACAAAAGATTTAAGGAAAATAGAATATGTGACATGAAATTCTTTGAAGATTATTGTAAAGAACAATATGTGAATTTCTACATGTCTGGACAAACGAACAATAATGCTTGGATGTACAATACATTCTTAGAAGGGTTTCCCTCACAATTGCAGTCTTATTATAGGGAAAGAATTCTAAATAGCATACTAAATACTCCAGATATGACAATCAATGATGTCACATTTCCACAATTAGTTCAATTCATTAGAGAAATCAATGAAGAACTATGTTCTGAAAAGAAAAAATAGAAACAGAAAAAGGTTGTCTTACCTTATCTTAAACATGGAGTATGTCAATGCTTGCAAAATAGTTATGGATGTCAGAAGCATGAGAAAAAGCATTTCTCACGCCGCAAGCAACGGACTAAGTATCCTGAATACAAATATTCAGAGCATCAAAAATTCAGAAGGAAGAAAAGATATAAAAAAACCTTTTTGTGAAATAAGCATCGCATCAAAAAGAAGGACTTTAAATCACAATGTTACATATGCAAAGGGCCTCATTATGCAAACAAATGTGATCAGTGCCATAAGCCTAAACATTCAAAGAAAGTTCGCACATTAAGGAAAGCAGGACTAGATTATTTTCCCTTAACAGAAGTTAATAGTCCTTTCTCCTCTGATTCTGAAGACTATTGTCTTCAAATTTTTGATTCAGATATTTCAGTTGAACAAGAGCCTCTTGTCCATCATTTTGGTCTACACTCAGAATCCGAGTCTGAAAGTTTTCATTCAGCATCCGAAGATTCTGAAGTTTCTTTTATGTGCAATATGTTTTCCTCTAGAAACAATTGGTCTCGTGGAAAATTCTTTCCACAAAGAGGATGAGGACGCTTCTCCCCATTTAGGAAAACATTTACAGATAATGAATATGAGTTAGAAGATTCTCAGATCCAAGAAAATCTAGAAGATTCTCAGATCCAAGAAAATCTAGATGAGATAGATAAGAAGATTCAACATCTGGAAAATAAAAAAGAAAACTATGTGACTCCCTATCAGCATCAAAAGATTACTCATGAGATAATAAAAGCCAAAAATGCTAAGGAAGAAATACTCATTCAACACCCTGATATGCAGTGGGTAAATAATGATAGGACAGGATCAAAATCTACATCAGAATACACTCCAAATCCAACTGCACAAAAAGCATTTCAAAAATCCTCGAAGATTGATTGGTTGGAAAATCGCTTAGCTTTCTTGTATACAGTAAAAGCTGATGTAAACAAAGAGATCCTTTCTGTTCAAAAGAATTTAAGAGAAAGTCAAGCATCTTCAAGTTCTCTTAGTTCTTTAGATAAGTATTTGACAGAACTTGAACAGTTAAAATGCGAAGAGTCTTCTTTCACACCTGTCACAACACTGGTTTTAGAGACAACAGAAGAAACAAAAGTAGTTGAAGAGAAACATAACGTTTATACCTATCTGAAAGGTTTTTCAAGCCCTTGTCCAGCATTCTTGATTACAGTTAAATTACTAGGAATAAAAGCTTATACGTTGTGTGCTTTATTAGACTCAGGAGCAGATTGTAATCTAGCTCATGCTTACTGTTTCCCTAGAGATTGTTGGACCACAACAACAACTTCAATCAACTCACTTACTATTAATGGTAATCCTGTGAAACATAAAGCCTTGATTCCATTAAAGTTTGGTTCTAGTCTCCATCAGACCAAATTTTTTGAATTTCCAGTAGAATCCTATGATTGTATTATAGGAAGTGCTACTCTACAGCAATGGAGTCCATATACCATTGGTAAATCTGGCACTAGTATTTCATTTAGTGTAGGGTCTGTCACACAAATCAATGAAGCTAGGGCATATTCTCCAAGACTCACACTTTTCCCAAAAGATAAGATCATTCAACCAGGACAGCGTGTTTGGTTTACACGACAAGCAGAAAATACAAAGTTAGATCTTGAGCAAGTTCAGAAGGATTTTGCTGCTACTGTACTTACCAAAGATCTCCAAAAATACCAGAGATCATTTGAATGTTCACTTACTCTAAAGAAAGATCAGAATGGAACCGAAATGATCCTGAAAAGAAAAGCCAATTATCTCATTCTCTCCAAAACAGATCAGGAATTATGTGAAAAAGAAATTTCTGAACTTTTAGACAAAGGATTGATCAAACCTAGTACTAGCCCATTCTCTTGTCATGTGATGTATGTTCCTAAAAAAGATGAACATGGGAATGAACTACCAGAAAGAAGATTGGTTGTCAATTATAAACCTCTTAATGCATGTCTTGAAAGTAATCAGCATCCCTTGCCCAACAAGGATTATATATGGCAGCGAATTCAAGGATGTAATGTTTTCAGCAAATTTGATCTAACAAAAGGATTTTGGTAGGTAAAAATCAGAAAAGAAGATCAATACAAAACAGCTTTCTCAGTCCCACAAGGGCTGTATGAATGGACAGTTTTACCATTTGGAATCAAAACTGCTCCCTCCATCTTTCAAGGTATTATGGATAAAATCTTTGCCCCTTATGCAAAATTTCTTCAACCTTACATAGATGATATTCTAATTTTTAGTCAAGATCACAAATCTCATCTTGAGCATCTCAAGAAATTCCTGTCAATATGTCAGACAAATGGAATTTGTCTAAATCCCTCCAAAATTAGTTGGTGTACTGAAAGCCTTATTTTTATTGGCACACGAATTGAGCCAAATGGAAAGATCTATCCACAGAAACATCTCCTTGAAACAATTCAACAGGTAGAAGTCAAGGATAAGAAATCATTACAATGATTCCTTGGATTAATCAATTACATTGCAGGATACTTCCAGAATATTGCAGAAGCACGCAAAGAGCTCAACAAACTGTTAAAGAAAAATGCACCTCCTTGGTCTGACGTTCACAATCAAGCTATTCAACAAATTAAACAGCAATGTTATCATCTTCCTCACCTTAAAATCCTGGGATCTGGCAAGAAAATTGTTCATACAGATGCAAGTGACACCACATGGGGTGCAGTACTGTTAGAAGAAGTAAAACAGAATAATCAAATCAGAGAAGAAATTGTCAGGTATGAATCTGGATCTTTTAAAGGTGCTGAACTTAATTACCACTCTACACATAAAGAACTTTTAGCCGTGGTCAAAGCATTTGAAAAGTTTCAGCTGTTTATTGGTGATCATAAATTTCTTCTACGAAGTGATTTGAAAAATCTTCCTGGATTCTTCCGCAAAGAATCAAAAAATAAAGTAGTGCGAGCAAGATTGCTCCGCTGGGCACAAATTCTTGATACTTTTGATTTTGATATAGAGCACATTGAAGGTTCCAAAAATATCTTAGCTGATTTTCTTAGCCGAGAAGGATCTGTTCACAGGGTTCATAGTCTCAATCACATTCAGCCAGGGGAAGGTCACAGACAAGTTGTTTTACAGCCAAATCTCTTTACAGAACAAGCTCAGTCTCAGGAAGATATCATTGATAACCTTGATATGGTGTTCAATAGCTATGCTGATAATTGTCCTTGGACATGACAACTCTATGAAGATCGACGAAGAGTGTTGATTGAAGAATTCACTCATAATCAACAAGCCCAGCAACAGCAACACAATGTCTGAATGATCAGAGAACGCAAAGAAGAATATAATTTTATTGGCAATGTGCCATGGCAAGAAAATTTGAATGTTCTAACACATCAACTGTATCTAGAACAAAGGAATCGACATTTTGAAGCATCACGACAACTTCTAACTGATGCAGTAATTCAACGACAGCCTTGTCATCCATCTGATGAAGAAATTAAAAATTATCTCCAACATGCAGTCAGCAATCCTACCTCTCCTGAATGGCCTATTATCACCAATGTGATCTCTTTTGAATAGCCTACTCAAATCCTGAGCAGCACTCATATTCCTGATCAGCAGCGATGGTTAAGCATCAATCAATTAGGGAATTATTTCAGAGTAGTTTTCCCACATGATCATCAGATATAGCCAACAACCTGTAATTATGGGTATTTGCACAAAATCACATTCCATTCCTACATTGACAATCCTATAAACAGGTACATCTTCTCTATCTATGGCCACTCTTTGCAGCGACAAAATACCATGGAAATCCAAAGTTTACATCATTGGGCACATCCTCATACCAGACAACCAATTTGGATCTTCACTATTTTCCAGACCAAACCAGAACCGTGGGATATTGGTAATCCCACAAAACAGGCACATGTTCATCTCTGTCAAAGAATTCTTTGGAAAGAAGAAACTCTTGAAGAAAGATTAATGAACGTAATGAGTATTCCATCTCAGGAAGAATCAGATAGTGATCTTGAATATCACTCACCAAAGCATCGACGATATACCTAAGTGGATGGGGTTGTCATCCACACTTCTACTCTCTTACGTGACCTCATCCGACGTGTCAGCTTTTGGGAAGAGCTGATCATTTCTCTAAAAACCATCCATATGTGTTTTTGCACATATTCATTATGTACGTGGCACATTTTGGCTCTGGAGTAATGAGTTTCCCAACCATCAGAAATCATAATAATTGTACACCAGTTACCAAAGTCTGGTTAAACAAAACTAGGGGTAGACTCCACTACCGTCCTAAAAGGGTTAGCCCGACACCTTAATAGGGTCTGTGTTCTTTATCTCTTCATGGGTTTAAAAGAGATTCTCTTGTAGTCACTTTCGGGTGTAAAGTGAAAGCATCATGAGTTGCTTGTCTCTACTCGTTTGTCAGCACACTACTGTGTTCGTAGATATTGGGGTCCACCTAGACCAACATACAGGTCATAGTGGGCATCTACTGTAGTAGTGCGCTCTGCTTTAATAAAGTGGTTCTCCTGATTCTTGACATGTGTCAGCAATCGGTTGAGACCCCCTCTCCAATTTGCCTATAAAAGCATGCTTCCCTTAGAGAGAAAGGCATTCGGAGTTGAGTAAGTCTAGAGTCTTGAGTCTAGGATAGTTCTGCAAGTAGAGAGTATGCTCTCATCCTTTTGGATGATCAGAAATCAGACCTTGCCCTTAGGATGTCTTACCACATGAAGCGTAATCTCTTCATCTTTTGTTGTGTCATATTGGTAATACTTTTGGTATGTATATTTTCTTGGTTTGTCCATGTATAAGCGCCCGACGGATGTAGTAGAAGTGATCCTGTTCTACTCTCGGAGCAAATACAGAGTCTAATGTCTACTCAAGGTTGTTTCGGTGACTAGAGAATTGGAGTTATCGCGGTGCTTATTAGTATTTGATCAAGTGCTAAGACAGGCAATTGTCTTTGGAGATCACAATTCCTTGAGAAGAACAATGTATGGTGTAGTGAAATAATAATGAAGCATACATATTTGATCGTTGGAGATATTATCTTCAGCATATGTATTCCTTATCTACACTAATGTTGGGGTGTTAAATATATGCCACTGGTGGAATAATAATATAATTGAAGATGTTCGAAGATTAATATCCTAAGGTTGCAGACTATATGGTTATGGCAGAACGAACCTATGTCTTATACTTGCCACCATCATAAAGAGAAAATATTACATTCAATGATATATTTCATATTGGCAGAGGTCACTAGAACAGCATAATCATTCTTGCATCGGGCTTCTCTGTTGCTGCATGGACTCCAAGAAAGGATTGAGTTTCATGTTGGTGCTTGTTCATCTCAAATTGATTATTGGATTAAATTTTTGCCGCAGAGATGGCCTCACAAATTATGGTTACTCGAAATGAGCCTTCATCACATTTCTTGCTAGATCAGGAGATTACATTAAAGGTGTCATCGGCCTTGCCTACTGCTATGTGCGGTCTTTCTCAAATAAGTTCCCACTCATATTCTTTTTGATGTCGTTCAACCAATCTAGTAGTCAATGTATTATTTAAATACAGAGAGAAAGATGAGTTACACGTGGATGAAAATAAAGATACAACAAATGTAATTTTAAGTGAATTGATGCTATATTATTACATCCATGCCTGTCACATTACAAAGAATGGAGAAATTAATAAGGCACGTGAGTTAATAGCATTTTTAATTATCTACTAAATCTAGGAGTTATGAATATGCATTCGTATTATGTCTTCATTGCCATAGGGAGAGGAATTTGTACAACTCTCTATTCTAGAAGAGTCAACGGAGGAAATTATGCATGTTACCATAAGTTGGGACGCTAGTGTATCATAATCTCAACACAATGGACATTGCCTTGGAAGATCGAAGTAGACAAAGGATTTGAGAGTTGATTGTAGTGGATGAAACACTCTCAATAGAATTTGTAGACTGTAAGGTCCATTGTTATCGGAAGCTGAATTTTGGTGCTCAGTAGTGCATCCATCTAACAACTAAAGGTCATTGTTTGAAGGGTATGCATCTATGTTAGTCGGAGCAGGTGAAGAATATCCTTTAAACTGCATGAGATTAGTATTTTTGAGTTCAATTTCTAAATATTATATTTCTAATCTCTTATTTGTGTATCTATGTACATAGTATAAGAGCTATTTGCCTTGATCTTTTCTTTCTCTCTAAGGATGTGCATGCAGGAAAAGAAATTGAGTAGAGAGTTGATATCTGATTCAGAGGGAGTTTGACAATGTCAAGATGGATACACGAACTTAAGCTTCCGAGGGAGTCAATACAACATCTAGAGGATCTGTCTTATTTGATTTCCAAAGATCTTGGTCATATTGATTCAAAGGGAGTAAAGACACAACTTGCTCGCAGAAGGTTAATATTAGATTCAGGGGGAGTATGATAGTTCATCTAAAACCAGCCTTGGATGAGGAGTTGAGGAGGTTGTTATAAGACCTTGAAGGAAACATCCAGAGGACTATGAGATTGAGTCTCATGTGTGCTGTTGAAATGCCTTTATGCTAGCTCCTACATAACTTGGAGTTCACCTAGAGAGATGCAAACTATATAAGAGATATAGTGCATAAGTACATCCTATTCAAGTTACATTATCACTACAGAACATATGGCTAATATTCTCACCATGTTTCTTGCTAGAGGTAAGGTTGTGTACCTTCGAGATAAACTTGGCATATTGGAGAATGAAACCTTAGATGAAAAGGAGTTTCATCTATTATCATGTATGTTATTTCATTCTTCTCCTTGAGAGAGAAGTCTAAGGTGAAAACTTTTGTTTCCACCATTTGGGATGAGCATGGATCCACCCTCTGACATAAATCAAGGTGGATTTCATGTATGTGACTCCTGGACTTATGGGCCCTCCTGTGAACATTGGAGAAATGTGACGACTTTTCAACAATGAACACTTGTATTTGATTAAAAGATGATGGTCTTGTAATGTGGATTTGTTATGGTAGACGGTTATCTGTCTGTGCACATACCATAATAGGGTTATATGTAAATAAAATGTAATGTTTTACTTGCTATATCCTTGTATCACTATTGTGGTGATACTAAAATTAGGTATCACAGGGTGATTCCTCATATCGTTGTGATATGGAAATTAGGTATCACTGGGTGATTCCTCATACTGTTGTGATATGGAAATTAGGTATGAGGGGGTGATTCCTCATATCTTTGTGATATGGAAACTAGGTGTCACAATGCATGGTGATTCCTCATATCAAGATGATATGAAAACTATGATACTAACTAAATTATAATTACATACATATTAATATATTAATATAATGAAATATTAAATTAACTTGCATTAAAGGTTATACTGATAGCTTATTGGTGTTTACTTCTATCCACAAATAACTATCGGTTTGGACTATAAACTGATAACTATCACATGTTAGGCTTGGTATCACATGTTAGGTGATACTTCATGAATTATGTAATATATGATTACTTAGTATCCAAACGAATCATATTAGGATCCTTCTGAACTTAGTATCATATATTAATTGGACCCTATGAAACATATCACATAGTGACATGTCTCTACGTAAACTTAGTATTCATATGACAGACATCATGAGATGTATTATCATTAGACATACCATGGATATTTATGAGCTATAGTGAACATCATGTGACTTGATATTTAGGAGGTAAATGCTCTTGACAATCACTTTGGGTAATTGATGAATATTTGTGAGTTGTATTCAGTAGGCCATTGCCCTGAGTAATCAGTGAAGTATCATGAGACTTGATACTTGAGAACCATTACTCTTAATATCAGTAAAATGATATGAACATATAAAATGATTATTATACTCACATTGAGTACTTGGTGAATATCATGGACTTGATCTTCCACAAGTACTCACTATATATATATGTGTGTGTGTGTGTGTGTGTGTGTTACATTGTGATAAAATGACTATCCTCTCTAGTTGAGAGGGAGTGTTAATTATTGTAACAATTTTTGTGTTTCTATGGTGAGAATCATAAGTGTTGACATTGGATTGATTTATCCTCCCTAGCTAAGAGGGAGTGTTGATGTTTGTAGCATCGGTCAGATAAATAATATTGACTACATGATTATTATGAGAAATGATTTATTATATATATATGTATATATACATACATATCAATGTATATAATAATTGATATTACTATATACATTAATGTATATGTATATATAAAGTTAGGTTATAATTATTCTCATAATAATAGTTAAATTGAGAAAATAAATATTTATTAATATAATACTAAAGAGATATTATATATATATAATATATAATATAGAATCATAAGTGTATTAATTATATTAATTACAATAATAATAAATAGACATGTCCCTTTAGAGGGACATGTCTCTTATTGGCTCATTCTCAATATAAATGAAAGAGATTGTTGCATTTGGAAAACACATACAATAACATAGTGCTATTACATTTGCAGCGATCATAGAAAGTTAACAAGGCTGAATGTCACATCTAATTTTCATTTCTTTGGTACAATATGAAAGAAGAATTTCTTTTTGGGGGATTCTATTCACTTCATTTATGAAGTGTACTCTACGAGTAACTCTAACTTTCCACCTTCATCTTGATCTCATTCTCTTTCTACCTTGTGCCATGATTCTTAGTTTATCTGCATTAACATGTTATTCAATAACAAAAACATCAAGATAAACATATTAGTCAATAACAAAAACATAACATGCATGGTTTACAAATATCAACAACATCATCAAAATAAACATAAACATCAGCATAAATATGCTAGTCAATAATAGAAACATAATGTGCATGGTTTGGAAGGCTTTGGACTACAATACAGCATACAATGTATAATGAGTATATATATACATATATAAACTTAAACATATATGTGTGTACAAACACATCTGGGCCCATTCACATGTTTCACTTTTTTGATAGGAAAGGGTTTGCACTTAATCTCCCATGTCCCTTTTGTGTCCACCATCATCCATGTACATCCCTTCTCTTGGACACATGTCCAAACATAATGGAACTCTAAAAACCAAAGCTTTCAATTCATATAGGGACTGTGTATTTATGGAAAAATATAAGTATATGTATGTGTATATAATTTTGTAGACATATACATAATTATGTACACACATATGTACATGTGTATATTTATGTATACATATACATAATTATGCATGCATATATATAATTGTGTACATATATATATAATCACACCCTCCATGTGTTGGAGCTCTAAATTTTGGGCAAAATTTGGAGTCCTATATAGTGATAAAACCCTAAAAAATGGCCTCTTAAACTTCATGAAAAATAATTAATGATGGAGTACATGAAATGGGATAAAAAATTATATTCATTTTCAATTAAAAGTTGAGGGATTAAGAAAGGAAGCTCGGTGGCAGGAACAATCAAAATTCTATGATCAAAGCCTTCATAAAATGCTAGAATTTTGACCTTCTGCAAAGATGGTGCCGATAGAGGCTGAAGATAGTTGAATTTTAAAAATCTAAAAATGACCTAGTTTGGGAAATCAAATTTCCTATCTCCATCAAAACTCTTAGCTTTCCACGAGATGGTTTTTTTTTTCGACCAAACCCAAATTCGAAAGTTAGGTAGTTATTTTTTAGTTACTTTATTACTTTTTCAAAATAATTTGTAATAAGGGTTGTGTCTTTTCACCCTAAAGAGGTGTGAAAGCCACTTATACACATAATGTAAAATGTAAAGAGAGGTGACAATACAAGATATATTTTCATAGAATAGAATTTGATAAACAACTGCAACGATAAACTCTTATGTACCAATTTTTCAACATCAATAAATATAAGTGCCATTTCTTTTTATTTGTGGTTATAAGTTATATGTTTTCAATTAGTCTTTCGGATATTCTATTTTGTATAATGTTTCATTGTGTTAAATTCCCTCAATGTTATAACTCAAAATCAATATATAGTTTGAATATCAATTGAAAGATCTGTGAATCTTCCTTTGTTTTTATCAGTTTCTTGAATAGAGTTAAATTTGATAATACTAACTATGTAATATGGTTTGAGTTATATCTTGAGTGGAAGCTCTTGAGATGATAGTCTTATCTTATTAAAGCAAGTTTTTTAAAACTATCTCCAATCGTACGTAGGATTGAAATTTATCTGACTCTATAGCCCAAGTTTTTAGAAGGCACTGATCTAATCATTATTTGGAAATTGTTATATTAGTTCATGCTTTGTAGTTTATTGATCATTAAATCACTTATTTCAAAGTCTTACAATTATGATCTTAGTGATTATCATTTTAGTTAAGTTTTATAGAGTAGAGATTATCAGGAGATTTTTTGTTTTCCTCCATGCATTATTCACCACCTTGGGAGGAACTTTATTTGTTTATGTATGCATTTGGGCGGTATAGAAAATTTGATAGTTGAAAGTGAAATTAGGCCTACAAGCCTTGGCTTGATTCAAGCCAAAATTGAAGAGGTATAAGTGGTACATCACCATTATACATGTCAGTTAGCCAAAAGAAAATCCATCATTTTTGGGTACCAACAAATTGGTGACTCTACTAGGGACAATTGCTCACAATATATATTGTGAAGTTACCTAAAATTTAAGATTTCGTAGATCAGAATCAGAAAGTAGTTATATTAGTTTGTTTGGAAGCACACTCTAATGGAAGAAAGAACCTAGAAATAAGACATTCCTCAAATGAGGTGGTGACTATATTCAATAAAGTATTTCAATCAATGACTCTACTGAGGAAGAAGACCTAGAAGGTGATAAGTAAATTTTTCCTCTTTGAAAGAGGTGGCAGCTCTATTATCAAGAACCCAATGTATAAAAAAACAAGTTACTACCAATTCAGATATTCAGAATGTATCATAATAAAAAACCATTTCAAAGAAAACCATTTATTCCAAATGGTATCAGGCCATTGGATGTCATGGGATTCCATTGTATTACTTTTAAGTTTCTCCCTAAGTTTTCATACCTTGTACCAAAGTTCCATGGGGAATGGGATGAATCAACAGTTGAACATTTGGATGCATTTTTTGCATTTATATAGAACTATGAGATTTGTGTAGAAGATAATGTAAGAGAGGCATATGAATAATTACCTGCATAAAGTATTTCATCTTAGAAATAATTTTAACAATGGTTTCTATATGAATTCCATGATGAAAGCGATGAAGATAACATGTGTTATGAACAATGTGAAGACCAAAGTTGTATCATGGTGGAGGATCATAGTATGTATCTACTTGATGTATTTTTTAGTTTGGAGAGATTTGAAGGGGAGTCTTCTACACACTTATTCGTGAGGATGGAAAATATATATCAAAGGATACCTATAACAATTATGCCTTCATGAAAAGAATTAGTGAGAAAGGTAAAAAACTAGGAATCTCACCAGATGACCCTGATATGAAGCTTCTTTTTAAGATATTAGAAAAAGATAGTGAAGATAGAGAAGAGGAGGCTTATGATCAAAGTGAACAAGGCCTTGTGTTTGATGGAAATATTAGTGATCATGAAGAAGATCCAAATTACATATCCCCTTTGGACATGTTTTTGAACTTAGAGAAACAAGAAGAAGAATCTGTAGTACAATTCTTCTTAAGGATGTTTAATATCTGTCAAGAAATAACTTCAGAGTGTAGACCTACATCCTCTGATCTTTTCAACAGAATGCCAAAACTAGGTCTTTTATATGATCATCAGTTCCTTACCTTTCTCAAACTTATGAATAATGAATTGGATGCAAAGGAGAAAGAGTGCAAAAATAAAATAACATATGAGTCAAGTGAGGTTTCAAATTTGAATGGAGAAGATTCTTTTCTACAGTATGAGGAAAATGATTTCCATGATGATACTTGTGAATATAAAAATGAGGAAGAGGATATTCTCCATGTGGAAGAGATTTCAGCCTCATTAGACATAGAATACAGAAGATGCACTAAGAAGAATGGTCCAAATTTTTTCTCAATCCACTATGGTAAGGAGGTTGACAGATCAGCCCATATTCAAGAGAAATCAAATTGTGGAGATGAAATAAAACTGCATGAATAGGAGGAAGTTTCAGGAGATAATGTCAATGAAGATGTTAGTCTTGTTGATGAAAAACTTGATGATTCAAATGAAAATTCTCATGAATGTATGCTTGAATTCTCTATGTTCTTGAATCCATTGTTTGAAGAGGAAGTAGATGAAGATATGTCTGATTTCTCTATGTTATTGAATCCATTGTTTGAAGAGGATCCTTTATGAAATGGAATCCATTAGCATCATAATGAAGATAGAAGTCCTAATTTTAAAGTTAATGAAACTCATGAAGTGCATTCAGAGGGTGAGATATCTTTTAGTTCATCCTTTGAGTTGGAGGTACACCAAATATGTGAAGATGAGATGGAATCTACCAATCATGACGAGGGAAATAGATTAAAGGATAGTCTTGAAGATTTCTCAAATATCACACCTGACCATAGTCATGGTATATGTGAAGAAGTGTCTCCTTGACATGAACCATCTTTAAAACAATTATATGAATGAGTGTTGCACCATAGGCCTAAAGAAAAGAATGGATTAGACAAACATAATCTGCATTCTATATATGGAGACAGAAAATTGTATACAAAAGGACAATCACGCAAAGAAGATTTATTCTAATGCTTATATGAGTGGTCACATACATGACCATAGGGAGCTTTTGTTCGGCAAGGAACAAAGTGCATCTGATGATTTCTCAAAGGAAAAACAAAAAGAAAATACCAAAAACTACATTGATAAAGAAACAAGTATTGTTCACAAAAATAATAGCATCATATTCGAGCGATCCAAAGTGTTACGTGATCAAAATCAAGTGTTCGATAGAGGAAAAGATCAATGTTCAATTTTGGGGGGCCTGGGGCCACCCAATTTTACTTCACATCAGATTAGTATGGATACTTGGTCTGCTTCTTTAGAGATAGTTGGAATCTCACTATGCTCACATGGAGCATACGTCCCCAGAAAGAGCCTGTTGGAGCTCTAAATTTTGGGCAAAATTTGGAGTCCTATATAGTGATAAAACCCTAAAAAATGGCTTCTTAAACTCCATGAAAAATAATTAATGATGGAGTACATGAAATGGGATAAAAAATTATATTCATTTTCAATTAAAATTTGAGGGATTAAGAAAGGAAGCTCTATGACATGAACAATCAAAATTCTATGATCAAAGCCTTTAGAAAATGCTGGAATTTTGACATGCTGCAAAGATGATGCTGACAGAGGCTGAAGATAGTTAAATTTTAAAAATCTAAAAATAACCCAGTTTGGAAAATCAAATTTCCTATCTCCAATAAAAATCTTAGCTTTCCATGAGGTGTTTTGGTTTTTCGACTAGACCCAAATCTGAAAGTTAGGTAGTTATTTTTTAGTTACTTTATTATTTTTTCAAAATAATTTGTAATAAGGGTTGTGTCTTTTCACCCTAAAGAGGTGTGAAAGCCACTCAAACACATATATATATACATAATATAAAATGTAAAGAGAGGTGACAATACAAGATAGATTTTCATAGAATAGAATTTGCTAAACAACTGCAACTATGAACTCTTATGTACCAATTTTTCAACATCAATAAAGATAAGTGTCATTTCTTTTTATTTGTGGTTATAAGTTATATGTTTTCAATTAGTCTTTTAGATATTCTATTTTGTAGAATGTTTCATTGTGTTAAATTCCCTCAATGTTATAACTCAAAATAAATATATAGTTTGAATATCAATTGAAAGATCTGTGAATCTTCCTTTTTTTTTTCGGTCTCTTGACTAGACTTGAATTCAATAATACTAACTATGTAATCTAGTTTGAGTTATATCTTGAGTGGAAGCCCTTGAGATGATAGTCTTGTCTTATTAAAGCAAGTTTTTAAAATTGTCTCTGATCGTACGTAGTATTGAAATTTATCTGACTCTATAGCCCAAGTTTTTAGAAGGCACTGATCTAATCATTATTTGGAAATTGTTATATTAGTTCATGCTTTGTAGTTTGTTGATCATTAAATCATTTATTTCAAAGCCTTACAATTAGGATCTTAGTGATTATCATTTTAGTTAAGTTTTATAGAGTAGAGATTACCAGGATATTTGTTGTTTTCCTCCAAGGATTATTCACCACCTTGGGAGGAACTTTATTTGTTTATGTACACAGTTGTGTGGTATAGAAAATTTGATAGTTGAAAGTGAAATTAGGCCTACAAGCCTTGGCTTGATTCAAGCCAAAATTATAGAGGTATAAGTGGTACATCACCATTATACCTGTTAGTTAGCCAAAAGAAAATCCATCATTTTTGGGCACCAACACCATGACATACAAAGAATTATTTCTATACAAATATGTATGACATATATAATCAGACATATATATGTACAAATAATTATTTCATAGTCAAATGAAATATGTAAAACAAAGATAATCATTTCACAACATAATGAAACCCTAGAGGCCATTGTCAAAATTATTGAAAACTATTTTAATGAAACCCTCGATAGCATTGAGATAATCATTTCAAAGTCAAATAAAACCCTCAACGATATTGAGATAATAAAACCATCTAGACCATACATAAATAATGAAATCATTAAAGAGAAACCTTGAACGTTGTTTGAAAAAAATGATGAAAAACCAAAGCAAAATGCAGGTATAAAAACAAGTTTTCATCAAAATGCAGGTATAAAGAAGTAGTTTTCATCATTTTAATGTAACCCTTTATTCATAAGGGTAATCATTGAACAAAAAAATGAAATCCTTCATGACATATACCAAATAATAAATATTTTAATGAAACCTATGATGCAATTTAGACAATAATTTTATAGAAAAATGATAGTCTCCGCAACATACAAATAATCATTTCATATGCTTCATATATATATGACTATATATATATGCATTATGTGTGTATGTATGTGTATGCATCACGTATGTATCTCTATGTATGTACATGCATTATTTATATATCTATATGTGTATATGTATATTCATAATGTATAATGTATGTATTGATGTATGTATATGCATAATGTATGTATCTAAAAGTAGGAGAGAAAATAAAAGTAGGTGATGGAGGAGATAAAGAGGTAACTATGATATGATTATTATTTTTATTTTTAATATAATTTATGTGTGTAGTTTGAAAGCTTGATATGAATTATAAGATGCAAGTGACATAGATGCAACTAATATATGGTTATAAATGAATGATGTTGTTGTTTATTTATTAAGACCCTATGAATAAATAACCTTGATAGAAAATAGTATCTTCCTATATGTTTTAGACCCTAAGAATAAATAAACTTAAATTAAAGCTTACACTAATTGGAAATAATATATTCATATATGTTTTAGACCATAAGAATGAACAAACTTGAATAAGCATAATAGATTTGTGTGCTTATGTTGACTAGAAACAATATATTCTTATATGAGAATAGGTTATAGTAGTACCAACCTGAATAAGGTCCCTTTAATTAGGAATATGCATAAAAATCCCTCTTCAACTCTAAATTATACAATGGGCATTAAGAGAAAACATAGATGAAATAGTAATGAAAATAAACTTGGAAATTTCCTTTATAAATTCATTCTAATGTGCAAGGTGAATGCATTCATTTGGGGTAGTTGAATTTCAATTTGAATATTGGTGAGAAACATTCGGTCATTTCATACTTGAATCTACAAAATGCAACTTGTATTGCTTTGGAAAATCAATCATTTCATACATGCATATGCAATTTATTTATGATTTCATTGGATTTTATTTTACAACTTCTTTATTATTTGTTTTTGTGTCTATTGGGGAGCCTTACACCAGTTGTTAAAAATGCGGGTGTTATTTTAGATGCAGTTAATGCATGTAAAAGTGCAAAGAAGTTTGGAATAAAGTGCATTTGAGATCCTATAAGGTTGATAGTTATTTTTTATCATATCATTTTTGGGACCAATAACTACTCACATGTAAATTTAATTTGAGTACAAAAGTACTTTTGGGCCACTTTCATAAAGTGGTAAATGTAAACATATGTTTTTATTTTAAATGATTAATTGATTTTTTGTGCAACTAGGTTTCTATGCTAATTACATGAGTACCAGTAGTCGTTCATTTTTTTATTTTTATTGTTGTGATCAACAACACATTTAGTAATGAACATGTATTTGGGGTCAAACAAATAGTTTTTGGGTAAATTAAAAGTGTCTAATGACTTATATAATTATTTATTTCTAGGGGGGTCACTGTGACAATAAGTGAGAGGTTATTGGACCTTGAGCCACTATTGGTGCCTTTCCCTTAGGTCAAGCATGGGCCCGCATTCATTTTCTTGGATGCTAAAACTTACACTTGAGAATACAAATAATTATTAAATCATTTAAATAATTTAAATGATTTTTGTACGTTCCTTGATTTATGGAAAACTCACTAAAAGTCAACATATTATTAGGTGCACTAATATTAAAATAAAAATAATTTAAATAATATAGAATTTAGATCAACTTCATAATCAACCTCGGATGTCCGAATGTATATCAGGTCCCTTGTGTCCTTGACTTTAATTTTTTTGTATTTGAATCAATTGTATCCAAAATTGGCTCTAAACTACTTCAATATGCATTGTAGATAAAAAGATACACAACATTTTATCATGAAATTTTGATCATCAATCTTTCTACAAAGTGACCAAAATGAGCAAACAACCTCTAGAATCACCCTTAAAAATTGACCAAATGTCGTCATAAGACCACGACAATAAAAGAGTATGTAGACTCATATATTGGGAATCCAAATAGAAAAAAATAAAATTTGATGATGCATGAGGTAAGAGATATTTAATGCACAAAGTAGGAAACATTTTTACTTATGAAGCTAAACATATTTGAACCCTTTTAAACTCTATCACATATGCATCCTGATAAAATAGAAATCTTTTTAGGAGGCCACCACCGAGGAATATATTCATCTAGATACCATAAAAATATATGCTAAAGAAGAACTCGTGACCTAATCCCTGACATAAGATATTAATAGTTGAACTTGACCTCTTCAACACTACCTAGAACATACAAATATAAAACACTACAAACTACATTTCATTTTGGCATGGTAAAAATACCAAAGACTACCCTAAGAGTTTGCAACTAAGCACAAAAGTACATTTATATTCAGATAATATAAGGAACTAATTAACATGTCACAAAATTCATCTGGGTGTAAAATATTAATTCCCCAAAGTGAGCCTTCTAGCAAACCTTTCAATGTGCAAACTATAAATGGTTTGGACAAAAAAAATATCAAATGACCTCCTGGAACTTTGAAAGTTTGCACATCAACACATTGATATACTAGTGATTGATTCTAGACAACAACTAGCTCCTCTTGGCAATCACCTGATTGTAATTTATAACTCTTTGAAATTGGCTACATGGAAGATGTAACTTTGTGCATGCATAAAATTATAATAAATTCCATCTGGAAGGAGTTTGGCAAAATAGAAAATGAAGTTATGAGGGTCTCAAAATGAATAAAGGGGCAATCTATTATGTTTTGAACATAGGTAAATTATCATTTTATCATGTTATTCAAATGGATGCAAAATACAATCCTCCAAAGTCTGTCACTTAGATAATTATGAAAGTATGCATATTGTGAATCCGTGTTGACCATTCAAACTAAGTGCTTCAAAAACATATCAAATCTAACTGTGGGGGGATGAAAATACATAAGTGTTCTTAATGATAGTAGGTGAACATAAGCCCAAAGTGGTTTCTCATAACAATCACCAAGATTTCACCTTGATGCAAGGGCATCCAAGGTTAAGGCAGGGGCATTCTGTGTCCTTGGTATACTGCATGGAGTGTTTGTGTTTTGGTCAGTTTTACTCAGTTGCAGCCTTGACTAACGGTCTCGGTCATTGAAGGAAGCTCAGTCACTGAAGGAACTCGGTAGTCTCTGGCGCTCAGTGAAATGGTTGCTCAATCATGCCTGTGGTGCTCGGTTGATACTGGTGCTTGGTGATGCCTAGTGTGCTCGGTGATTTACTGTCACTCGGTAGATCTAACTTACCAACTGGAGTTCTGTGTGATTTGTTGAGCTGACTTGGTGAATTAATTATTGGTATCCATTGTCTTGGGCTGACATGTAGAATTAAATGTTTGTATACATTTTTAAGCTGACTTGTATGACATTTAATTTGTAAGCTGACTTGTATTATCTTCAGAGCTGAACTAGCTGAGATTGTATTGGATCTGGTTGTGGATCTTGTAGAATTGTTTCATTTTGTAATTGGCCCTAACCTAGAAGGCCTTATAGCCGGGCATGTTAATGAAAATTGATTGAAACATTTATGGTGTTGACTATTGTGTTGGGTAATCCGCTATGTAATTCTTTTGGCTACAAGGTTTGGACTATCCTTCATTGGATCCACCATCCTTGACTGCATAAGGTGGTATCAGAGAAAAGTTTTGTTCCTGTTGGAGTGAGTGTTGATCTTTTTGAAGCATAAGTTTGACCTAGCAAGGCTGATCTTGAGAAGTTAATCTTGTTGGAGCAGAGATTGTGCACAATCTGGATTGCAGATCCGAAGCACTGAACTTGTAAAATTGTGCCCTAGTTGTTTACAAGGTTGCAGGTTGAGATATGACTTGTTGCAGCTTGGAAATTGTCACAAGGTGATCAGTGAGGGTTTGTTGCAGAGGGTTTCTCTTATCTTTAAGGATGCCTCTGAGAATATTGGACCCTAGAGTTATTTCTAATCTTTTTGATACTGTTGAATCCTGGATCACAGAGAAGGTGAAATTGGATTTCAAATCTGAGTTGTAATTGATAAAGAATGATATGGTCATCGAGATCATGAGAACTGTTGCTAGCATACCTCAAAATGTTGGTACTAAGGATGGCTATGAAGAAGCTACTTAAGAATTTGAAACTGATGGATCTAGTGGTGATGACCAGAGGAACAGATCTGGTGAAGACAAAACTACTCGGTTACCTAGACCTGCTGCTCGGCTTAGTAATTACTGAATGGAAGTTTCTACTTTCTCTTGTAATTTGAAGCTCAGCAATCTGATTGATTGGATTGGTGAACTTGAAGATTTCTTTAAGCTAGAAGAAATTGAAGATCCTCTTCAGGTGATATTAGCATAGACAAAGTTGAAATGACATGCTGCTCTTTGGTGGAAAGAACTACAAAGAGCCCAAGAAGATGAAGGTGAAACAAAGATCAATTGGTGGAGATTGATAGTGACTAAGTTGAAAGCTAAGTTCATACCGGCTAACTATGAGCTTGACTTGTTTAAGAAGTTGCATAATCTAAAGTAGAAGGAATTGTATGTTGAAGATTATACCGAGGAGTTCTACAAACTTACTACTTGGTCTAGACACTGAGAGCTTGGTAAGGAAAAGGTAGCTTGGTATGTGAATGGTCTGAGATTCAATATTTAGGATGAGATTGGTATGCTGAAGATTGATTCTGTTGAAGATGCTTATCAGTATGCTCTGAAGGCAAAAGATAAGTTGAAAAGGAAATAGCCTAGTAACTCCCAAGGGAAAGAAAAGCTTGATCACTCAATGAAGGATAAGCTGACTGATTCAGAAGATGAATAGAAACCTGTGGAACCAAAGAAGAAGATAGGTAGAGTTATCTTTAAGCTATAACTATGGAGAGGAAGGACACCATTCTTTTGAGTGTATATAGAAGAAGGTTGACCGATGAACTGCTGTGATGAATGAAAACATTTAGAATGAACCTAAATCAGAGAACTTGCTACTTCGACCAACATTGCTCGGTACAAAGGATGAACCTTGTCAGAGGAGTAATTTGTTTAGGACCTGATGCAAGACTGAAGGTAAACTCTGTGATGTCATTGTTGATAGTGGTATCACTGATAACCTTGTTGTTGAGGACTTGGTTAAGAAACTACGTTTGAGTAGAATGAAACATCCTTGTCCTTATAGGCTTGGCTGGTTGCAAGATGTTCATGCTTTGGAAGTTAGAGAAAAATGCTTCATTGATGGTCAGATTGGCCAGTACAAGGATCTTCTGCTTTGTGACATTGTGAAGATGAATAGTTGTGATATACTACTTAGTAGACCTTGGCAATATGATTGTAGAGCTATTTATGACTGTGTCAGAAATGTGTTTACTATTGAGAAGAATGACAAGAAGTTTTCACCAATGCCTTTGATGGATACAACCCTCAGTAGGAGAAGCCTGAGTATTGGTAGCTGAGTTGAGATTGTGGATCCAGAGAAAATGAATGATCAGTATGGAGAACCGACCTGTACATTGTCTAGAAAAGACTTGAAGAGATAGAGGAAGCTGAAGTGGAAGACTTTTCAAGAAGAAAAGGTGGAGGACTTGTATGTGAAGAACCAGTTTGGGATTTATGTGTTGAATACTAAAAGATGTTCTTCTCACATATGAACATCTTTTGGAACATGAGGTGTCTGATGCAAGGGCATCCAAGGTTAAGGCAGGGGCATTTTGTGTCCTCGGTAAACTGCATGGAGTGTTTTTGTTTTGGCCAATTTTACTCAGTTGCAGCCTTAACTGACGATCTCGGTCATTGAAGGAAGCTCGGTCACTGAAGGAACTTGGTAGTCTCTAGCACTTGGTGAAATGGTTGCTCGATCATGCCTATGGTGCTCAATCAATACTGGTGCTTGGTGATACCTGGCATGCTTAGTGATTTACTGTCGCTCGATAGATCTGACTTACCGACTGGAGTTCTATGTGATTTGTTGAGCTGACTTCATGAATTAATTATTGGTAGCCATTGTCTTGGGCCGACATGCAGAATTAATTGTTTGTATACATTTGTAAGCTGACTTGTATGGCATTTAATTATTTGTTTTGGGAATTAAGGGTTTCATCGAGTTGACTTGTGGCTGATGATTAGTATTTAAGGAGGGCTTAGGTAGATGTTTAGGGGCAGAACTTAGAGAAGAAAGATTCATGACTTGGAAAACTTAGTGAGTCAGATTTGAGGTTCTGAAAGCTGAAGTTGGCAAAGTTGTGGAAAAGTTCTTGATGTTCTTGCATATCAGATTGTTATTTGATAATCCTTTATAGCAAAACTATGGTTTTGCATGCTTGGAGACAAGGAGATTTCTTAGAGGCTTGCAAGCTCAAGTTTAGATCTGCCTTAGGGTTTCCATCAGCTTTTGATTGTCTTCAGAGCTTAACTAGCTGAGATTGTATTGGATCTGGTTGTGGATCTTGTAGAATTGTTTCATTTTGTAATTGGCCCTAACTTGGAAGGCCTTACAATCGGGCATGTTAATGAAAATTGATTGAAACACTTGTGGTGTTGACTATTGTGTTGGGTAATCCGCTGTGTAATTCTTTTAGTTGCAAGGTTTGGACTGTCCTTCATTGGATCCACCATCATTGACTGCATAACACCTACTCATTCTCAAAGTGGGCTACTCATAATACTTTTTAGGGGTGTGTTTTTTGTGCCTTAGTCAAATTAGCAACATAGTCACTTCAAATTTATTCAAAATTTGAAGGTGCCAACACATGTGAGGCTTATAACATTGAATTCATTATTCATTTAAATCCTTCACCCAATATGTATAAATTTATGTCAAATTTTCCTTTCCCATCACAATACTAATAAAAAAAATTAATTGGTAAAATATTGAATCCAAAGTGATTGTATTAATAAATTAAAGGTTATCAGGAGCTTTATATATGCTAAAGACACTGTTGGAGCTCTAAATTTTGGGCAAAATTTGGAGTACTATATAGTGATAAAATCCTAAAAAATGGCCTCTTAAACTCCATGCCCAATAATTAATTATGGAGTACATGAAATGGGATAAAGAATTATATTCATTTTCAATTAAAAGTTGAGGGATTAAGAAAGGAAGCTTTGTGACAGGAACAATTAAAATTATGTGATCAAAGCCTTTAGAAAATGTAGGAATTTCGACCTTCTGCAAAGATGATGCCGACAGAGGCTGAAGATAGTTGAATTTTAAAAATCTAAAAATGACCCAGTTCGGAAATCAAATTTCCTATCTCCAATAAAATATTATCTTTCCACAAGGTGTTTTAGTTTTTTGACCAGACCCAAATCCAAAAGTTAGGTAGTTATTTTTTAGTTAGTTTATTATTTTTCAAAATAATTTTTAATAAGGGTTGTGTCTTTTCACCCTAAAGAGGTGTGAAATCCACTCAAACACACACACACACACACACATATATATATATATACATAATGTAAAATTTAAAGAGATAATACAATTCAGATTTTGATAGGATATAATTTGATCACAACTGCAATCTGAACTCTAATGTACTATTTTTTCAACATTAATAAAGATAAGTTCTCTTCTTTTTATTTGTGGTTATAAGTTATATGTTTTCAATTAGTCTTTCGGATATTTTGTTTAATAGATTGTTTCATTGTGTTAAATTCCCTAAGTGTTATAATTCAAAACCACTATACAGTTTGAATATCAGTAGAAAGGTCTATGTAAGTCTTTCTTCTATTTCTGTTGGTCTCTTGAATAGAGTTAGATTCAATAGAACTAGTTGTATAATATAATTTAAATTATAATTTAAGTGGAAGCCTCTGAAATGATGGTCTTGTCTTATTAAAGAAAGTTTCTTTTAAAAGCGTCTCTAATCGTATGTAGGATTGAAGGTTTTATGACTCTATAGCCCAAGTATTTAGAAGGCACTAATCTAACTATTATTTGGAAATTGTCATTTGGTTCATACTTTGTGGTTTGTAGATTATATAATCATTATTTCAAAAACATTATTTTTGAGTCCTTAGTTTAATCCACTTTAGTCAAGATTTATAGAGTAGAAATTATCAAGAGATTTGTTGCTTTCCTCAAAGGATCATTCACCACCTTTGGAGGAATTTTTTTTTGTGTACGCAGTTGTGTAACATAGAGAATTTGATAGTTCAAAGTGAATTTAGGCCTACCAGCCTTGGCTTGATTAATCCATAATTGCATAGGTATCAACTTGTACCTGTCAGTTGGCTAAAATCGATCCATCATTTTTGGGCACCAACAATTGGCGACTCTACTGGGAAAGAGTTTATCACAATATATATTGTGAAGTTATCTAGAATTTTAGATTTCACAGATTAGAATCAAAAAGTAGTTATATTAGTTTGTTTGGAAGCACACTCTACTGGAAGAAAGAATGCAAAAGCAAGACATTCCTCAAATGAGGTGGTGAATCTATTTAATAAATCATTTTAATCAATGACTTTATTGAAGAAGAAGACCCAAAAGGAGATAAGTAATGTTTTCCTCTTTGAAAGAGGTGTGACTCTATTGACAAGAACCTAATGTATAAAGAAACAAGTTATTACTGATTTAGATATTCATAATGTATCAGAATAAACAACCACTTCAAATAAAACCATTTATTCTAGATGGTATCAGGCCATTGGATCTGAGGGGATTCCATTGTATTCCTTTTAAGTTGCTCCCTAAGTTTTCATAGCTTGTACCAAAGTTCCATGAAGAATGGGATGAATCAGCAGTTGAACATTTGGATGCATTTTATGAATTTATAGAGAACTATGAGATTTGTGCAGAAGATTAGGCAATGAGACTATTTGTCATGACATTAATAGATAATGCAAGAGAGGCATATGAATCATTACCTACACAAAGTATTTCATCTTAGAAAGAATTTGAAAAATGGTTTCTATATGAATTCCATGATGCAAGTGATGAAGATAACATATATTATGAACAGTGTGAAGACCAAAGCTACAGGATGGAGGAGGATCATAGTATGTCTCTACTTGATGCATTTTTCAGTTTGGAGATACTTGAAGGGGAGTCTTCTACACACTTATTCTTGAGGATGGTGAATATGTATCAGAGGATACCTATAACAATTATTCCTTCATGAAAAGAATTAATGAGAAAGGTCAAAAACTTGGGAATATCACCAGATGACCCTGATCTGAAGCTACTTTTTAAGATATTAGAAGAAGATAGTGAAGACAGAGAAGAGGAGGCTTATGATCAAATGGAACAAGGCCTTGTGTTTAATGTCAATCTCAGTGATGATAAAGAAGATCCAAATTACATATCCACTTTGGATGCATTTTTGAACTTAGAGAAACAAGGAGAAGAATCTATAGTACAAATCTTCATAAGGATGTTTAATATCTATCAAGAAATACCTTCAGAGTGCAGACCTACATCCTCCGATCTTTTCAATAGAATGTGAGAACTAGGTCTTTTATATGATCATCAATTCCTTACCTTTCTCAAACTTATGAATAATGAATTGGTTGTAGAGGAGAAAGAGTGCAGAACTAAAATAACATATGAATCAAGTGAGGTTTCAAATTTGAATGGAGAAGATTCTTTTGGGTAGTATGAGGAAATTTTTTTCTATGATGATACTTGTATGATATCAAACATCAGTGAATATGAAAATGAGGAAGAGGATCTTCTTTGTGTGGAAGATATTTTAGCCTTATTAGACATAGAATATCGAAGACACACTAAGAAGAATGGTCCAAATTTTTTCTCAATCCACCATGGTAAGGAGGTTGATGGATCAACCCATATTCAAGAGAAATCAAATTGTGGAGATGAAATAGAATTGCATGAACAGGAGTAAGTTTCAGGAGATAATGTCAATGAAGATGTTAGTCTTGTTGATGAAAAACTTGATGATCCAAATGAAAAATCTCATGAATGTATGTCTGAATTCTCTATGTTCCTAAATCCATTGTTTGAAAAGGAAGTAGATGAAGATATGTTTGATTTCTCTATGTTATCAAATCCATTATTTGAAGAAGATCTTTTGTGCAATCAAATCCATCAGCATTATGATGAAGATAGTAGTCCTAATTTTGAAGTTGATAAAAATCATAATATACATTCAAAAGGTGAGATATATTTAAATTCATCCTATGAGAATGGAATATGTCAAACATATGAAGATGAGATGGAATCAGCCAAACATGATGAAGAGAGTGTGTTGAAGCATAGTTCTAAAAAATTTAGAAATGTCCCAGTTGATCAAACTCTTGGTGAGAGAGAGTTTGTACTTCTTGAAGATAAGCTATTCTCAAAGCCTTTTGGTGAGGAGAAAAACTATTTGGAATATACAGATGGGACAAATTGTGAACAAGAAGGTATCCAAACAAAGAATACTAACCTAGAGGTTTGTATGATCAACCAAAATCTTCTATTTAGCAAGGATTACAATGGACCTGATGATTTCTCAAGGGCTGAACATAGATTGGATGCCAAAGATCATATTGATGAAGCGATGAGAATTGTCTATAAGGATGACATGTGTAATGCAGCAAGGTTAAAAGTGTTATGTGATTAGAATCGAGTGTTCAATAGAGGAAGGAAGTGAGTTTTATTTTTTGGGGGGGCCTAGGGCCACCCAATTTTACTTCATATCAAATTAGTATGGATACTTGGTCTGCTTCTCCAGAGATAGATGGAATCTTGCTATGCTCTCATGGAGCATACGTCCCCAGAAAGAGCATGTTGGAGCTCTAAATTTTGGGCAAAATTTGGAGTCCTATATAGTGATAAAACTCTAAAAAATGGCCTCTTAAACTCCATTCCCAATAATTAATGATGGAGTACATGAAATGGGATAAAGAATTATATTAATTTTCAATTAAAAGTTGAGGGATTAAGAAAGGAAGCTTTGTGACAGGAACAATCAAAATGTTGTGATCAAAGCCTTTAGAAAATGTTGGAATTTCGACCTGCTACAAAGATGATGCCAACACAGGCTAAAGATAGTTGAATTGTAAAAATCTAAAAATGACCTAGTTCGGGAAATAAAATTTCCTATCTCCATTAAAAAATTTAGCTTTTCACAAGGTTTTTTGG
This sequence comes from Chamaecyparis obtusa, assembly GCA_027943335.1. NCBI lineage: Eukaryota > Viridiplantae > Streptophyta > Pinopsida > Cupressales > Cupressaceae > Chamaecyparis > Chamaecyparis obtusa. The sequence goes on along the minus strand of BSBK01000430.1, from coordinate 2,450,531 downwards.
TTTTTCGACCAGACCCAAATCTGAAAGTTAGGTAGTTATTTTTTAGTTAGTTTATTATTTTTCAAAATAATTTGTAATAAGGGTTGTGTCTTTTCACCCTAAAGAGGTGTGAAATCCACTCAAACACACATATATATATATACATAATGTAAAATGTAAAGAGATAATACAATTCATATTTTCATAAGATATAATTTGATCACAACTGCAATATGAACTCTAATGTACTATTTTTTCAACATTAATAAAGATAAGTTCTCTTCTTTTCATTTGTGGTTATAAGTTATATGTTTTCAATTAGTCTTTTGGATATTTTGTTTAATAGAGTGTTCCATTGTGTTAAATTCCCCAAGTGTTATAATTCAAAACCACTATATAGTTTGAATATTAGTAGAAAGGTCTGTGTAAGTCTATCTTTTGTTTCTATTGGTCTCTTGAATAGAGTTAAATTCAATAGAACTAGTTGTATAATCTAATTTGAATTATACTTTAAGTGGAAGCCTTTGAAATGATGGTCTTTTCTTATTAAATCAAGTTTCTTTTAAAATCATCTCTGATCATATGTAGGATTGAAAGTTTTATGACTCTATAGCCCAAGTATTTAGAAGGCACTGATCTAACTATTATTTGTAAAATTTCATTTGGTTCATACTTTGTGGTTTGTAGATTATATAATCATTATTTCAAAAACATTACTTTTGAGTCCTTAGTTTAATCCACTTTAGTCAAGATTTATAGAGTAGAGATTATCAGGAGATTTTTTGCTTTCCTCAAAGTATCATTCACCACCTTTGGAGGAATTTTTTTTTGTGTGCGTAGTTGTGTGACAAAGAATTTGATAGTTCAAAGTGAATTTAGGCCTACTAGCCTTTGCTTGATTAAGCTAGAATTGCAGAGGTATTAACTTGTACCTATCAATTGGCCAAAAGTGATCCATCATTTTTGGGCACCAACAGACACAATGATTTTAGATATAGATTGAGAAAAATACGTATTGCATCTGATCCTTGCACCTACAAATGCCCTGTTATTTACCTTCCATTTCTTGAGTAAGCATTTAGTACTAGTAAGAACCTGCAGAACACTTAATCCTACCCCTTACGTGATTTCAATTCTAGATATCTCATTCTCTCATCTAGTATATGCTTCTATAATGATAAGTTGGGTTCATTACATCCTTCCTGTATTTGCTAGATCCTTCCTGATTCTTGCTGACTTGTGTTTATAATATGGGTTATCAGTATATTTTTCCACCTTTAGTGATTTGTAAATTAGGGGTATAGTCAATTATCCTACTATTTTAATGTAAAAAAAATTACCTCAACTATGGAAAACATACAAGAAACACTTATATTAATTCTAACTTACAATTTCTCTTCTTCTATATTAAAGCTACTTGTTCCCTCATTATAAAACATTAACCTTGTTTCTCATGCCAATGATTGTTGGCCTAAGAGAATGGTATCATTACGGCTAAATACTATTATTCTCCTTATTAAGATAGACCCATACTCGTTAATATTTCCTATTGAATAAAATTAAGCATTATACTCTCATATTCTAGGAGCTTTAATTGATCTCCTATATTACAGTGTGACATCTAGTTAAGACCAGTTCTTATCTTAAAATACCTTACCCTTTTTTGTTAGTAAAGGTAGATTATATTGACTTTTAGAGGCTATTCTTTTATTAATCATGTATTAATCTTCCTTACTTCATTAAATTCTTAAAATAATCTTACCTCCAATTTTGTTAATCAAACAAGCTATCAAATGGAAAACTATACACCCATTAAAGATGAATATAGATAAGGACACATGTTTTCCTTATTTAGTCTAGATATATTATTTTCTAGAATGAATCACATTCTTGTATTTTCATCCCATTCCATCAAACCAAATCAATTTCAAGTTTATATATAAATCTTTAATTCAAGCTAATGAATTATTTCAAGGACACGCTTCAAGCTAAAATTTCATTCATATCTTATTTTCAAATCTTTATATTGTTTGTTAATATACCATGATGCACCATAATAGTTCCTATTGCCTTATTTTATCCTCATTTATGATAAAAATGACACCATTCATTCATACTATTTAAACTATCCTTCACTCATCCAATATTACTAGAGAATCATAATCAGAAAACCCACATTTAATTATAAAATATCATTCTATTATATTATAATATCATATATGTTAGAGTAAATTATTAATTTTATTAATATTTTACTCCCTTCTTAAGATATCAACTCTTTGCTTTAGTCAACTCATGCACTAGTTATGCATCAGTTTGCTTTAGTTGACTCATGCACTAGTTATGCATCAGTTGTTTTTTGCATGCATTAGTCTTGTAATAGTTTAACTGATTATTACATGCACTTCTTCTTTTTAGGTTTTCCTTTTCAAGGCCTTTGATCTCCTTTATATGGATGATCCATTGTACACTATTATTCATTCATTATTGAGGATATTTTCTTCTTCATATTCTGAGTCAAACCCTTGGCCTCTTCTTCTCTCTACTTCCTTGTAACAAGTTTTTTGTATGCAAGTGATCTTGGTGTTCTGTGGATTTGTATTGCTCAAATCCTACATGGTATCAGAGCCTAATCTGCTACAGCTTGTTTGTGTTTTAAGGATTCAAGAGATGAAATTCATCTGTTTCAGATGAGGGCTTTTTTTGGGGGTTTTTATTGAATCTGGGGGGACCTATTTTTCTAGTCATCTTGGCTTCAAACGAACCTCACAGTCACATTCCGAGCATCAAAGAACCCCAAGATCCATATAAAATTTGTCCAATTTGGACACAGTTGGAATCTATGAGAAAACAAAATTTGCAATCGGCCCCGACATGGATCCCGAGGCAATCAATATTTTTTGGAGTAGTTCTAGTCCAAATAGACCTCATGATTGCATCCAGAAGGCCTGAGATAGTCAAAAAACATATAAAACTTGTCTGATTCTGACAAGTTGGCTTCTGAGGCAAAAAACTTTTGCCTACCAAGGTCATACGACCCTGGCATGCATTCCAATGCAAGGACAGCGATTTGTTTTCAAAAAATAAAAATAAAATTTTTTTGGCCAAGTGGCCACCAAGGCGCGCCCAGCCCAACATGGCCACCCGCACTCTGCATATGCTGCCACCAGCCTTTGCATGCACCGCTAGAGCCTGGAGATCGCGCCGCCCCAGCCGCGGCCACTGGTCACTACCGCTCTCCGCATTGAACACACCGCTCCAAACGCAGTGCCACCAGCCCCTCCATTGGAGACTACACCACTACTACCAAAGCCCTCACCACCGGCGCCCTTAGCGGCACTCTCAGTGCCACCACTCCGCCGCCACCCGCGGCCCACTCGGCCACCTCCGCCTAGCCCCTAGTCACATGGGTGACTAGGGGCTTATTTTTTTAACCCCCAGGCCCTCTGCTGATGTCGGCATGATGTCAACAGGTATGCAATTTTTTATTTTTTTTAAATTGTATGGTTTTTTCAAGGCTCTTTTTTAGGGGTAATTGGGCATTGTTTTGCGATATCTTGAGCAAACGGGATTGTAATTAGGTGTGCAATATATCATCAGAAAGCTGGTTCCAAGCTCGATCCAAATTTGCTGGTATAGTTTTTTGATTTTGTCATTTTGATGCTTTTTTTTGTCAAAGTCAGATGTTTTCTGTGATAGTGGCGTTTCAGACCTCCTGCCTTTCGGGATCCGTTTCTCTTGCATCCGGGCTCCGTTTTCGGCAAATGAGATATTGTTGGAAAGCTCTTTCTAATATTTTTTTAGATCTGATGGTTTCATGTGGTTTTGTGTCCTTTTTTTGATGTCACCCATCCTCAGATCCTTGCAGACACCTTCTTTGGGCCCTCCAGCGTAGCTGTTGGTTTTTAGCTCATATCTTGAGCATACGGTGTCAAAAATTGGCAAACAAGATATCGTCAAAAAGCTGATTCTGAGCTCTTTCTAAATCTAGAGGTTATTTTATCTAGTATTTTTTTCTGATGGTTTTTTTCTCTGTCAAAGCCAGATCTTCAGCTCTACACTCCGGGAGCTCTATCTTGCACATTCGGACTCCATTTTCAGAAAGCTATATATCATTGGAAAGCTTGTTCAGAGAGATTTTTAGTGCTATGAGTCATTTTTCCAGATTCTACTCCAAATTCATTTTATTTAGATTCTTGCTTTTTTGTAGTCTGGTGAATGTCTTTGTTGTTTCAGGTCCTGGGATCTCTTCCCTTTGAGGGATGGCTCATCTTAGGTTGTTCTTTTGGTTTAGACTCCTTTGATCTTCTTCTAAGCATTGTATGCTTCTCTTCTGTAGCATTTTTTATTCTATAAACGCACTAAGATAAGGTGCCTGCTTCTTCATATCTAGGATTTTGAGCACCTTCTGTTTGTTTGTACTCGCACTCAGTTATAAAGTGCTATGGGGGGTTATGATGTTTTGCCTTTTGTGCTCATCCACCTTTGTCAAGTGAATGTTTCTTCCATGACATTAGCCCATGCTATGTGTCTATGACACCGCCCTTTATCCTGTGCTTGTACTTATATTGCACTATTGGTGTTCCTGATTCTTCTTCTTGCAGATGTTTCTGGCATTGCATTTCAGTGTTCCTGTCACCCCTCTTCCTATTCAGCATTATGGGGGGGTTCACCTGTTGACTCTATTGCTTCCTTGGTTTGGTTGAGTGATCTACGTATTCAATTTTTGTTCCTATGTACTAGGTGGATGTAGTGGCTAGGCACCTATGCATTTCAGTGAGATGGTTCATCTACTATATAGACACTCATTCATTCCTACTTTTGGAGGTCACCTCTTTGATTGATCAGCTCTTTAGACTTTGTCTTCTCTACCTGGTCATGCACTATTTCAGTGGGGGTTCCAGCATTTACTTCTGACAGTGTTTGCAGCTTCATGCTCTTTCTTTGTTCCTATTTTCTGGAACATTCTTGGTCTCCTTTTGGAGTAGAGTTTTTCCCATGTGGTTTTCTCTATTTCTCCACTTTTTAGAGACTCTCATTTGTGCTGGGTACCTCATCAAGCCATGTTGTCAAGACCCATTTCTGCTTTCAGCATTGTAGTTTCCTTTGCTTTCTTCTTGCATTGTTTGTAGCTGCATCATTGCTCATCTTAAGGGGGGGGTGTTAGAGTAAATTATTAATTTTATTAATATTTTACTCCCTTCTTAATATATCAACTCTTTGCTTTAGTCAACTCATGCACTAGTTATGCATCAGTTTGCTTTAGTTGACTCATGCACTAGTTATGCATCAGTTGTTTTTTGCATGCATTAGTCTTGTAATAGTTTAACTGATTATTACATGCACTTCTACTTTTTAGGTTTTCCTTTTCAAGGCCTTTGATCTCCTTTATATGGATGATCCATTGTACACTATTATTCATTCATTATTGAGGATATTTTCTTCTTCATATTCTGAGTCAAACCCTTGGCCTCTTCTTCTCTCTACTTCCTTGTAACAGGTTTTTTGTATCTTGGCGTTCTGTGGATTTGTATTGCTCAAATCCTACAATATACATATCTTTACTACAAAACTTTATAGATATTTATGTTCATACTTTGCATTACCTTAAAACCAATAACAATATCTATCTATAAGTTTTTCATAAACATATCTTCTATAACAATATTTATCCTAATCTAAAAGTATCTAGTGACTATATTGATACCATATAACTCAGGCCATTATATTGACTATATTAGAAGCTACTAAAACCTAATCCTCAATGAGACTTATATCCACAAAGGTCCCTATGGTAGAAGAAGGTCCTACTTCATCCATTTCCACAAACAAATTGTTCTTAGTAGCCCTGGTTTCCTTCTTTGACACCTACCTTTTCCTACCCGGCTTCATAAGCACTAGTGGAAGAACTTGGATTCTTTCTACTTCTATATCTAGCATATCTTCTGGTACTTCATACCCAATTGGAACCATATATTCCATCCACCATTAGTTTCCTATTGTTTCTTTCAGATGTAACCACTTCATGAGGAAATATGTTCTTTTAATTATGTTACCCTTTTGTTCCTCAAATACTTTTGTATCTTTGATTAGAAGTAGTAGGCATTTAACCTCTTATATTATAGGGTTTTGGCCATCCTCAGCTACATAATCCTCAAAATAGGGGATCATATAATCCATGTCCATGTTTCATACTACAAATTCTAACCCACCCAGTAACTCTTTTTTAAAAATACTCTTGCACAAATTTATTGCATCCTCTTTCACTATCTCTATTACCTATAAAATAGATACGAAAGTAGCAGGTATATCACAATTAACCCTAAAATTATAGTCGTAGTTTATATTCTCTTCTCCCATAATCACTCTTACCACAAAATTGGCTAGCTCATCTAACTATTTCAATTTTCTTCCCCATATTTTTTATTTAACTCTTCCCCTAAACGTCATAAATCTAATTCCGTTCCTCAAATTATTTTGTATGTATTATTTGAAGTAGCATGAATTTTACCACTTATATTCTAGGGTTTTGGCCATCCTTAGCTACATAATCCTCTGGATAGGGGATCATATAAAATGCATCCATGTTTTATACTGAAAAATCCAACCCACCCAGTAACTCTTTCTTGAAAACACTCTTGCATAACTTTATTACATCCTCTTTCACTATCCTATTACCAATAAAATATACCCTAAAATAATAGCCGTAGTTTATGTTCTCTTCTCCCATAATCACTCTTACCAAAAAATTGGCTAGGTCATCCAATTCATTCAGTATTTTTCCCCATACTTTTTATTTATCTTTTCCCTTGAATGCCATAAATCTACTTTCATCTTTGAGTATCAGGCTCATGGTTGACTCAATAGCATTTGTTCAACTCTTTGTCCTCACTATTTCGCAGAAGGGTGTTAATTCAGTTATGTTTGATATCTAGTTTTACCTCTGTCTGTAATAAAGCATTTACCTCACTTTAATGATTATTTAATGTATTTTTCTGGGTAAGGACCTTCCCATATGCCTTCACATGTGGGAAAGGTCACCTTTTTTATTGAGATGTGGGAAACATTTCTAATAATGATTATTCCCACCATTGGGCTTATTACTTACAAGTTCTATTTTCCTTTAGATTCTTCTTTAGGAAGTTTCGCTTATCCATGTCGTCTCTTATGTGAACTATCATGTCCTCATATGAGTAATATTATATTAGCCTATTTATTAATATTTACCTTACAACAGATAGTCATTTTTAATTTGAATTTTATAAAGTGATTTGAAGTTTCTCTCCATTTATCTTATCCGTACTGCCTTCTCTACCCTACTACCTGAGATATTTTATTTCCTTTATTTTGTGATAACCATGAAACTAATTAGATAACTCTTTTAAGGGTATGGATATTCCTTCTTCCATCTTTCTATATTCCTCCTTACCATATCCTTTCTTTCCAATTTTCACTAGCTCTATGTTTGCTAACAAATCTGCCTTTGTATTTCTCTCCCTATATATATTGTTGAAGGTTACTACTTTGAAATATTTTAGTAGTTCACTTTCTCTCCCCAATAGGTTACTTAGTATCCAGATTTGGGTATTCCCAACTCTAATGCATTGAGATCATGGTATGCCAAAAAGTGGCGATGTGAAAAAAATGACCATTTCACCCGTAAAAAATACAAAATCACGTGTTGATCTTTTTGGTAGATCTGGGTGTTAGTACACTTGGCCAAAGGAAACACCAAGGCATGAAGGGTATCTGGTATCTGATAGGTATCGTGTATCTAATAGCTATCAAATACTCAATACCTATCTGATATCTGATATTGAACGCATCGTAAAATTGATACTATATAATAATTTAATATTATGAATGTTAGATCACAATATATAACAATAAAATATTATACTATAATAATAATATGATATAATATTATAATATTAAACAATATAATATTATATTATTTAATATTCATTCCTTGTTATATTTTAATATTATATTATAATTTATTAATATAATATATTATAATACATTATAAAATATAATATAATATTATTATATATTATATTATAATATTATTATATATTATATTATAATATTATTATATATTATATTATAATATTATTATATATTATATTATAATACATTACAATATATTATAATATCTTATAAAATATTTAATATATATAATATAATATTATAATATATTAAATAATATTATTATTTATAATAATATATTTAATATATATAATATATTATAATATATTGTTATAATATATTATAATATATTATAATATATTATAATATATTATAATATATTATAATATATTATAATATTTATTTGGAACTTGATATATATTGTGTTTGGTTCACATGTCTATGTATTGGATATCTGATAGATATCAGATATCTGATAGCTATTGGATACCTAATACCTGAGACTATTTATCCCAAATAGTGAGTCGCGACTGTCATTTTCATTTTTAAAGGGCCTACACGTCATTTATTCAATTTGTATCATGTATCAAATAGCTCCCAGTGATTTTTCATTGCAAATTTATCAAAGGTAAGTGATTTTTTGGTTTTTTAATCCTTTTTGGTAAGTTTTTTAGTTTCAAATTTGTAGTTTTTGGGTTAAATGTAGGGTTTTTTTAATTGAAATTATTTTTCTTGTTTGAAATTAATTTTAATTATATACATTTGTAATTTAATTAGGCATGGAAAATACAAATCAACCTAAAAACTATCTGCCACAAAATAATGAGCCTCAAAACCCTTCCCCGCAAAATAATGACCCTCAAAACCCTCCCCCACCAAATAATGAGCCTGAAAACCCACCCTCTCAAGACAATCAGCCTGAAGACCCTCTAGTTGGGAAATGTTATCCTATAGAGAAACTCAAAATATGATTGTATTTTAGAATGATATCAACAACGCTATATTTTTATATCACGGCACTTACCATGGCATCTCTATTGTTTCCTCTTTATAATCTACTCCTTCCTTTAATAAACTTATGTTCAAGCTGAGTTTCAATGCTCTACTATGAAGGCCACCATGATTTTCTATTAATTTCATGTATGCACTATTATTTTCCTTTCTTTCATGACAATGATTTTCTATAATAGATCATCTAAAAAAATTATCTAGACTGGGGAAAATTCTTTCAAAACCATGAATTTAGTTTTCATGAAATTTAACGGCTTGGTTTGTTTTGATGTTTTCTAATTTATGTGAAAATTTTAGAAAAAATCCAAATCATGGTTTGCAAGATATGATTAAAAAATAATTGTTGCAATATCCTTGATTGAATATTATATTTCATGAGCATTGTTCCATATCTCTACTAACACTTGTATCATTGTTCCATTTTGATGCGTTGAATGCACTCTTATCACTTCCACCATAAGGGATATTGGTGTCTTCTATCTCCATTGATTCATATAGTTTTGTAGACACCTAAAATGCCTTTGACAAATAAAAATATTTTATTTCTCAAAAACCCCTGATGACATCATCATTTGTTAATTAATTATTTATTTAATTAATTAATCTATTATTATGCCATTAATTCCTCATATCTTAATTAAAAATATTTAATTAAGAAATCCCTTCTAGAAATGTTTAAATCTAATTTAAACATCATTCCCTCCAATATTTGTTAATTATTTAATAAATTGACCAAATCCTTTAAATAAATGAAATATTTATTTAAATCCCTCAAAACCTTAGAAACTTCTAGACTTTACTAAACTTTCCTAATCTTTCCTAAACTTCCCTAAACCTTTCCTAAAACTATCTAGAAGGTGTTTCCTAACCTTCTTAGCCTAATCCAAGTCTCCTTGACTTTTGGTCAAACCCCTTCATTAATGACTCCTTACACACTCTTTAAGGCCTCTTACAACCTCATAAAGAGACCCATGTCTTCTCTTCCACCCTTCTTCCCCTTGCACACTTCCCTAGTGTTTCTCATGTGTGAGCAACCTTAACCAAGGTCAATCTAACCATACCCCAAACCTTACCTCAAACTCTACCCCAAACCCTGACTCTGGCCCTAACTCTCCTTCCTAACCCAAGCCCTTCCTCAAATCCTATAAATAGTCTCTCTTCCAAGATAAAATCATCAGCTTAGTTCTTTATCTTCATGCATTTTTATCATGCTCATTTACTTCTAGACTTAGCATAATCAATCCTAATTGTTAGATTTTAGTTATCTTTCAAGCTTTCATAGCACATATTAGCTTATCATAATGGATTAAACATAGTTTAATTAAATTTTTTTCATATCATTAGCATCATATCACATCTTCATTTGGATAAAATCAATCTATCTTAAGGATTCTTGCTTCAATCTGCATTTCTAGCTCTATTAGGATCTTTGAGGCTCTAGGGGAAAATTGAGTTTTCTATACCCAATTTTGTGTCACTCTAGGGTTATCATGGTCCCTAATCCATCCCAATCCCTCCTAATAATAATTAGGGACATGCTCCATGTTTTTTGAGATCACACCCACATCCCTAAAGCAAGAGCAAATCAAACGGTGACAGGGTGCTCCCGTTTTAGCTCTATTTGAATGACTTGGAAAATAGTTTTTTCTATATGTTATGGATATTCTCTTAGAATAATTTTTGAATGTCTAAGATTTTTTTTAATAGTTTATTTTTCCTCTAATCATATTTTGGCACGCCCGGTGGGACACCACAAGCCTTCAAAATTAACTTTTTAAGGGTTTTTTAGCCCCAAAAACTCACTTTTCACGCCTCCCAGATGGATTTTTTTGCGGTGGCATACAAATATTGATCATTTTCATAAATTTTCATATGGGGGGTTCCCATATTTTGTACAAAAAATTTACCACCATGATGCAATTATCGTATGGGCCAATTTTCATATATTTTTAGGCTATTTTTTGCACTTTTTGGCTGAAAAATCATATGGGAAGCATGAAATTGTCATATGGGATTCTCAAGTGTCATATGAAACTATAATTTGAAAAAAATTATGGCCCAAAAAGTATTATGGGAGGTAGGGAGCTTGTTTGAGGCCCTAGACTCAATTTTTGTTGGTTTTTTGGGCTTGTTTGGGGATCCTAGTGACCCTAGGCTTCAAGCTTGTAATTTCTAACCCCATACTATTTCAGGTACTTCATGGAGGATAATTTATTACCAAATCACTAATTCCTTAATTCTCATGAACTTTTTTGAATGACTAGAAACCAAAAACACTTTATTTTCAGGCTTAACATGAACTTCTAGTCATTTTTTAGTACCCTTAAGCGACTAATATGAAAATCTTTCCTATTCTTTCCTATTTTGTTCCTAATAAATCTCAAACATTCCTATTTTGTCTTAAATCAATAAAACTCACCTCTAATGACTTTCATTTAGCTAAAAAGAACATTATTCATGCAAATATAGTGTTTTAAAGGTCATTTATGCAAGTTAGGAACACTTCAAACTTTGGGAGCTTAAAAAGAACCACAAATTTGCATTTTCATTTATTTTTGGTTCCTAAATCAATCCTAATTCATTCTAAATTAAATCTTGAATCATTTTTCTTAACTAAACTGAACTTCATTTGCATTTCCTTAAGGATCTTTGAAAATCTCACACAAACTAGGAACAAAATCTGCACATCTTTCCTAATCTTTCCTATTTGGTTCCTAAAGAGTCCTAATATTTCCTAAAAGTTCCTAAATCATTCCTAAAGATTTGACATTGATGAAAACTAATGTATTGTTGCAAAAATCTTGAATTTTTTCCAAGTTTCATGCATAAAATCAATCTAGGAACCTCTCTTTTGGTCTAAAAATTAAATTCTAGGAACACCAAATCTTGAGCCACACTAAAAGAATGAACAAAGGGAAAAGGATCATTTTATTTTATTTCAAAAGAAAGCACAAATATTTATTTAATTCCTTAAAGTGAAAACAAAGCACTCTATTTCATTTCAAAAATTCAAAATCAAAGTTCTTAAAAAGCACAAAAACTCAATCTTGAATGCCCAAGTAAATAAAATTGCAAATCTCTTTCAAAGCTTTTTTGTCTTCAAGGGAAATGAACAAACCAAAATCTTAAGCACATGTGTTTGCAATTATCCATTTTAAAATCACTTAATCAATTTGGGAAAGAACTCTTCATGATATGCTTCTATGATTTTGAATTTTGCAAATCCTCTTAATCTAAGTGATGTAAAACACTTGAACTCAAACAAGTTCATTTGTTTTACTTCTAGTGAAGCTTGTCCAGAGAGAAAAGTGCTTCCTCTTTGGAGAAAGACTTCAAACTGGTACTTCCCTGGCCAGTATATAAATAAAGCATTGAGAAAACTCTCACTTCATCCCCCCAAGCTTGGGTGATGTGTGTTGATGGTAGCCCGAGGTAGGTGAATATCCCTACTATGTTGCCATGGTCAAATAGGCTCTTAAGTGACTTGTGTGCATACAAAATGATTGGGAGGACACCACAAATCAAATCAAATACCTATTAATTAGAGGCTACCTGATATACTCCCGAAGGTATCAAAATATTTGTGCAGGGATTGATCCAAGTGGTTTCCTAGATCAGCCTAAGACACTCACCATATGTATCCCTTTTTTGTGATATCAAGCTGTCAGCAAAGATTTTGATACTAGCATGTCTTTTAGGTAGATCCAACTGATGTGGTTTTAAAGGTTTCAAACTCAGTGCAAAACATCTATTGGAACATACACAAATGAAGAGTTATATACATAAAATCATTTTCCATATCAAAAAAAAATCCATAAGTCATCCAAGCTTTCAAAATCTTGTCATCTGAGTCTCCTAATCATGGTCTTCATATCATCCAGCATCTTTTTTGTCCATTTGTGTACTCCTTTCCTCCTATCCTAGGTTAGCAGAGTCATCTTGGTCATCCCCCATCCCCTTGTTGTCTTCCTCTAGAGTCAGTCTTTCCTCCTATCCTAAGCTAAATCCAATCCTAGTCTAACTTTTTCAGTCATCCAAATCTAAGCCTTAGTCTTCCAATCCATTTGCATCCTTCATCCTTACCTAAACTCATCTGTAAGTCAGCATGTCTCAAATTTGTTATGATGAGTTTGGTTATCACTTGTTTTCCCCCATTTTATCCTATCCCAATGATGATGAAATTCTTTTTGATCATGATGAATAGTTTAAAAACCTTAGCAAGATCGATCCAAACATCCCCCAGCATCCTATCATTCCTCCAAACTATCCTATCATGCCTTCATGCATATCCACTAGCACTCCCTATCATGCCTTTGACAATGGAAATCCACTATCCTATCCATCCACACCATCTTCCTATCTTGAACCTACATATCATCCATATGCATCCTTCATACCTCCATCTCCTTCTATGGTTATATCCCAAACACCATCCTTTCACAAAAATCCTACTCACTACACCCCTTATCCAAATCCTCCATCTCCTTATCCTCCAAACCATTTTCAAATCCAAAATCCTAGTCTTCCAATCCATTATCCTAATCTCCCATCCTATCTTGATCCACCATCCACTATGTCCTATTTCAATCCAGCATCTTCCATTCTTGCCTACATTTCCACAAATCCCCTTTCACAAGAATAATGCATGATCCCTTAGTTTTCTTCATATCCCATATCTCAACCCATCACCCCTACCTCACCAAAAAGTCCATCAAGTTCACAAGCTTCCTCTAAACCTACCTATGTGAACAATCTAGTCATTCCATCCTCCAACTCCTCTTTTATACCATCATCCCCTCAAGAAAGGTCATAATCTTCCACTCCACCTTCATGTGAGGACTATCCTAGCTCTCCATCTTCTATACATTCTAATCCTTCACCTCATCCATCATTACAAAAGTCTCCAAGGAGTTTCACAAGGAAGCCAGCAAAAAATCCCACTCCTAAAGCTGAAGAGTCATGCCATCTCAATCCTTCATTTGAAGTCATCAATGATGATGCCCATCCATCTCCTACATCCATCACTCCTCCTCCATCACCCCCATCAGTTATCCTTCTTCCATATATCCCACTCATTGATCCTCTTCGACCTCCTAGCATCATTGAGTCATTCCCATGCATTGACTCCATCCAATCTCCATCCACTTCTCCTCCTCCCAGCATTATCCAAGCCACATCTAATGAGCCTCACGAGTTCACCCTTATTCCTACCATCACAGTTGTAGAATCTTGCATCCTTTCATCCATACCATCCTCAACAATCCTCTATCCAAAGGAATCCTCAAGCATTTCCTCTATCCAAATCCTTCAGCATTCATCCCTTAGAAAAGTCCTCTATCCAAAATCTTCCAGCATTCCTCCATCAAAATCCCTCAGTAGTTTCCCCTATCATAAATCCTCTATCTAAATCCTTCATCATTTCCTCTATCCATCCTAAGAAATTCCTCTAGCATCCACATCTCCCAGCAAATCCTCTATCCTAATCCTAAGAAAAAATTATATCCAAATCATAAGTATTTCCTCCATCCAAATCCCTCAACATTTCCTCCATCTTCCCATTGTGTGCTAAAATGTTGACACACTTCTATGAGTCATTATATCCAAGATTTCGTAAGAATGAGGTCTCAAATGGTGACTCATAGCTCTCTATTCATGGAGTTCAAGAGTTTGTAATGGAGGCCCTCAGTTTAGACCTAGTTTGTGCCCATGCAAGTACACCATAAAATGAGAGATTCAAAGAGAAAAAGCAAGAGTACTAGTATCCATGATCATAAAATATGCATGCAAATGAAAATGGAAGTTATTCTATATGATAACAATGCATGAAAGAAAACTAATCTATGAAAGGAAATATGCATGCAAGATTATTCTATTAAATGAAATATGAATCTAATCTGCCATGAAAGTGAAAGGGTAATCTAAATGGATTGTCATGGAGGCATGAGAGAAGAAGACAAGAAAAGAGAAATTGCAATGGTCAAGCTCAAGTCCTCAAACTCTCCTCCAAAATTTCTCTTCAAACTACATCATAACCATAACATAAAATCTGGATCTCTAAAATCTGGATGCCTCAAATGAGAAGGAGAGGGCTCCTTTTAAAGAGAAATGAATGGTAGAGATTAAGAGGTGAAATCCAAGGGTGGAGAAAAATTCTCATTTTGACTTTGGTGCACAAGATTCTCAAGAGGCAAAATCAATGGACATGGTTAAGAGGCAAAAAGATATGTGGAAGAGATTAAGAGGCAAAAGGAAATTCCACTCATCTTAGAAAGTGTGCATTCAATGTGTAGATAAAAAGTCTTTTTCTTTTTATTTTAAATTTAGAAATTCCTTTTTCATGTGCACACATAGGATAAGGTGGATTTTATTATTTATTTAAAAGATTTTTTTATTTAATTAAAGGGGAGCATGTTCTCTTAATTAAATAAAACTTAGGATAAAATTATCAAACCTTAGGAAATATTAAAATAATTAAATTAATTACAATTTGATTAAGGAAATTGATTTGAATTGAAAATATTACAAGGCATTGGTTCAGGAAATTGATAAATTAATTATGTCATTTGATAAATTGAAGAATGGGGGGCCATAGTCTAGGTGACCATTTTAGGGTGCATACATTTGCCCCTCTTTGATTAATGTCTGATTTTTATGGGAACACATGTAGTCAAAGAATGTAGTTGAAGTGTGAGATCGATTTGGGATCACAAAACAACCCAAATGTGTGATCGACGGACAAGAACACATCGGGACAAAGATAAGATGATTGAAAAAGACAAGGTCAACACCCCTGTAAGTAGGTAATTGACATGTCCAAGATAAGAATCTCAAGAAAGGTTTCCCCAAGTGGAGCAATTGATAGGATTGATAAAGCTAAATCAAGGATTGAAGTTTGATAGGTATTGCCCCCTCATGATAGAAATCAAAATGAGATAGAGGAGAAATAGAAAATTCATAAATTTGATCAAATTGAACTAAAGATAAGGTTCTTGATGTAAGATGAAAGATATAAGGATCACAGAACCAAGGTAGATCATCAAGCATGAAAGATTATGCCCCAAGGTTGAATTAGAAGAAAAGAACTGGGGTGAAAGTGAATGGAAGATAGAATTTTTGAAGAGGTGGAAATAAATGGAGAGAAGAAAGAGAATTTTCCTTAAGAAAGAGAATGCCCCAAAATCAATCAACTGTTTAAGATAGAAAATTTTGATTGAGATCACGAAAGAAGATAAGGAAATGAAGATCAAAACATGACCACAGTTGATTAAAAGTCCAAAATAAAGATGAAGTAAAACCCTCTCAAACTCACAATGCAACCTAAAAATGCAAATTAACATAAAGTCTAACAATGCAAGATACATGAAAATGAAAAGGTGTACTTGCAATAGAGAAACTGTAACATAGGATTTTGTGTTCATCATTCATTAGAGAATGTTAAGGAACTTATTTTCATCATTGGGCCATTATTAACGGACATCAAAAAATTACACAATCATCACTAGTCACAAGCGCAAATATGAAGATATGAATATGATTTATATCAGATTGGAATGTGGAAAGATTCTAACATAAGCATCAAAGACATAAAGGTCAATATGACTTTGATGTTAGCTTACCCAATTTAATGTAGAAAAACCATGCTCGCATCAATGCATAGATGCCCGGATAACCATAAGAATGGTTGTGAAAAAACAATCAAGGATGATGCCTCAAATCTCCTAAGTGTTTCAAGAGGACAACAAGAGACACTCTAGAGTTTCAAGACCACACCCACAAGTAGAAAGAAAGTAAAAAGATGCCCCATGCACCAAGTCCTCTATTTATGCATACCAGAGAGACTTATTAGAAAAGGACAACATGAAAATCAATAATATTCAACACACAAAGAAAAGATCATGACATAGCTCAAGCATTAAGTGTTGTGTTTAAAAATTTAAGTGTGTTAACTGATACTGAGTTTTAAGGATAAGGATCGAATAGTTGCAAGCATGTAAGATCACATGACAAAACTGGGTAAGACCAAACCAATAAGTGTTGAAAAACAATCGATGTCAGGGGTTGTGTTGAAAAACACAATTGGGTTGGTGTTTAAAAATACCATTTGTGAGGTGTCCTAAAGACTAATGCATCCAAGAGACCAAAGCTAACATAGTTATGCCCCCTAGACAAAGACAAAGACCAATTCCAAACCAAGGAAACAAGGACAAGGCATGATGGAGAAAGGCTAAGTGTCGAGGACACGTGCTAAGAAACAAGGGTGCAAAGGCCTCAAGTAGTACCCGTTTCTAAGTTTTCACCACTTGGATTTTATTACAAATTTTTTTTTTAGGACTTTTTTATAATTTTTTTGTATTTTTGCTACCAAGGCACCTATTTCCAAGTTTTCACCAAGGCACTTTTTCTATTTTTTTTGAATTTTTCTATTTTTCTATTTTTTTTGTATTTTTGGAATATATAATTTTTTTGGAGATACATAAACGCTCCTATTGCTAGGTTTTCACTAAGATGATCATTTTTTCAGGACATTTTCTAATTTTTAGAATTGTTGACAATATATCATTTTTTTTGGATTTTTTCAACGTCAATAAGTATGTACAAATGATGCCCCCAAATAGAACAGGCATCATGGATAGAACTTATTCACGTGCAAGACATTGATAGGATTAGGGAGCTTCTCTCCCACTATGTAGACACTAAATAAGCACCTATCCCAAAAGTTGTTGTAATGATGTAAGGTCTAAGCCAGTTAGGTTCAAATTTTCCCTTTTGATATCTATCCTATTGATTCTTAGGATTTTCTTGTAGGACAAGATCTCCCACTTGGAATTCTCTAAGGAGAACCTTTTTGTTGAAGGCTTTGGACATGCACTTTTGATAAACCCTCATATGGTCAAATGATGCTTGACATTTCTCATCTAAAAGTTCTAACTCTTGAAGTCTAATGGCATGGTAGTCTTCATCTATAACTAGACCTTTGAGGGAAAATCTAAGTGAAGGAATCTCAACCTCTAAAGGTAACACTGCTTTAGCACCATATGTAAGGGAAAAAGGAGTAGCCCTAGTAGGAGTACAAATACTCATTCTATAGGCCCACAAAGCTGGATTTATCTGTAAGTGCAAATCTCTACCACTCTTACAAACTGTTCTATGTAGGATTTTAAGAATGGTTTTGTTTGATGCCTCTGCTTGACCATTTCTCTACGGGAAGTAAATGGAGGACCAATGTTGTTTAATCTTGAATTTCTTGCAAATTTGTTTAAGGTCTTACTTTTTGAACTGGCCTACATTGTCAGTGATAAGCTTAGAAGGCACTCCATATCGACAGATGATATGGTTCAGAATGAATAGAGAGACTATCTTTCCCAAGGCAACAAAAAGTGGGATAGCTTCTACCCATTTAGTGAAGTAATCAGTAGAAATGATGATAAACTTGTGACCACCTGATGAGTTGGGATGAATCTTCCCAACAAGATGAAAGGCCCAGCACTAAAATGGCCAATGAGATATAGAAGGAATGAGCTCCTTGCCTGGAGCATCTATCAGGTTACCATGTTTTTGACACTTTTCACGTGACTTTGCAAAATTTACTACATCAATCTATATCGTAGGCCAATAGTACCCTACCCTAAGCAACCTTCGGGCCATGGAAAGACCATTGGAATGTTCCCCGCATATGCCCTTTGGGATTTCAACTAATGCTTGGTCAGATTCTTCCTTTTCTAAGCATCTAAGAAGTGTTCCATCTATATCCCTCCTATACAAATCACCAAAGATAAGGGAATGGCAAGAGGCATTTTAGGTAAGGTTTTTGCACTCATATCAGTTAAAGGTTTTAGGGATAATGTCATCATGAAGGTATCAGTAAATGACACCATAATGGGATGACTCATGACCAACAAGGTTAAAAATGACATGACTTTCTTGGGATTCATTGATAGGGTGATGTAGCTCTTCCACCAGGAATTCAAATCTAGATTCATGTTCCCCTAACTGAAGGAGTGAAGTAAGTGTAGCCATAGCATCATCTACTTTGTTTTTTTCTCTAGGGATTTGCTAAAATGTGACAAATGTGAAGTATCATTTCAAGGAATCAACCATCTTCTTGTAAGGTACCAGTTTCTCATTTTTTATTTGATATTCATCATTGACTTGGTTGATTATCAGTTATGAATCCCCATAGATGTGTAACTCTATGATTCTCCATTCTATGGCTATCTTAAGTCCATTTGTTAAAGCTTCAAACTCAGAAATGTTGTTTGTACATGGGAACCATAACTTGTAAGACTTAGGAATCGTGTACCCATGAGGAGAAACAAATAACACACCAGCTCTTAAACCATTTTGCATAAAGGATCCATCAAAGAATATCTTCTATGTTCTTTCATTCATATACATGAGGTGTTCATCTAGGAAGTCAACTTGAATAGGTGCATTATCTTGTATTGGGAAATAAGCCAATTGAACTTATATGGCTTGTGCTTTGATTGCTTTACACTTAATGTACTCTATGTCAAACTCTAAAAGGATCATCATCCATTTAGCAAGTGAAGCAAGGGCTATGACCTTAGGGGCCAAATGATGGTGCACCCTATAGATCCAACCCTACTCAACAACTCGCACAAGAAACAAAACACAGTGAGAGAGAGAAAGTAGGATCAATTAGTATATCAACTTCATTCAAATTGATTCATACATGTTGGGTTGTAAGGCCTTCTCGGTTAGGGCCAAATATTAAAATGAATTATAGATGTCCTCAAACATGTGAGGATCTTCCAACAATCTCTATTCTACTACCTTCTATCTTCTACTAAAAAAACTCCCTAAACTCTAACCAAATAACTATACTTATAAAAGAGGCTACCAAACAGAGTCGACCTTCAAATCCATAATCAATAGAAAGAATGGTCAAATCTAGGACCACACGCTTCCCAATGATGGATACCAACATTAAATCTATGACCCATAATCAAAGCACAAGTCAGCCTCAAAGAAACTCAAAATAAACTACTTGGTAAGCAAGGATGACCAAGAAATAGACAAGCATCATCGAGTGCCAGTGAAACAACCGACCACCCAAGAGATAACTGACCATCCTCGATAACCAAAGAAAACTGACCAACTACCAACCAACTTGGTCAAAATAGGAACTAAGCAACATAGACAAACTTCCAAATCTTTTTGGTGACACAGAATTGCCAAGGACCCTAGATGCTCCTACATCAGCAAGTCTATATATGAGGGCAGCCTTACCTAGTAAATACTTGAGTGGATCTATTTTGGCTATGAGGTGTATAGTGTGCACAAGCATGTAATGTCATAACTTTTGGGAAGCAAACACAACTGCAAAGGTAAGCTTTCTCAATGTTGGTGTAGTTAACCTCATATGAAACAAGAGTGCGGCTAATGTAGTGTATTGTTCTTTCTTTCCCATGTTCATCAAGTTGAGCTAGTAATGCCCCCAAGGAAGGTAATTTCATTGAAATGTATAGAATAAGTGGTTTCCCTAGGATAGGAGGCATTAAAATGGGAGGATTTTCCAAGTATTTCTTTATTTGATCTATGCTCTTTTGACAATCCTCATTCCAAACACATTTGACTCCTTTGTGTAATTTCTTGTTGAAAGGTTGAGCTCTATCTACCAACTGTGAAATAAATCTCCTTATGGATTGAAGATTTCCTTGAAGACTCCTCATTTGACTAATTTTTCTAGGAGGTGGCATATCTATGATTGCTTGGACTTTTTCAGGGTCTAACTCTATTCCTATTACTAAAATGATGAATCCTAGTAGTTTTCTAGAGGTGACACCAAATGCACACTTTTTAGGATTTAACCTTAGTTGAAATTGTTCCATGTGATCTATAATGACTTTAAAATCATCTAAGTGTGTGTCTCTCTTCTTAGACTTGGCCAAGGTATCATCCACATAATCTTCCATGTTTTTATGTATAATGTCATGAAAAATGGTTGTCATATCTCATTGATAGGTGGCTCCTACATTTTTTAATCCAAAAGGCATAATGTTCCAACAATAGGTACTCCATGCACAAGTGAATGTAGTCTTTTCTTGATCTTCAAGAGCTATCTTAATCTGATTGTATCAAGAAAAACCATCCGTAAAGGAATAAAAATACCATAACCCGCAGTCATATTCATTATCATGTCTATATTGGGAAGTGGAAAGTCATCCTTTGGGCATGCTCTATTGACATCTCTAAAATCTGTGAAAATTCAAATGGATTTGTCATGTTTGGAAACTAGTACAATGTTTGATATCCATTCAACATAGTCAATAGCTCTTATGAATCCTACACCAAGGAGTTTCTGTAATTCTGCTTTGACCAAGAGAGCTATGTGAGGATGCATCTTTCTCAATTTCTATTTAACTGGTTTGACACCTGAAGCTATGGAAAAGTGATGCATGATAAGATTAGTGTTCAACCATGGCATATCTGAATAAGTCCATGCAAAGTCGATCTTCTTGTTTTGTAAGAACATAGTGTAAGCTTCTTTTTCTTGTGGTGATGAGGACTGAGCCAAGTGTACTATCTGTGGAATCTCATCTGTACCCAAATTGATTGTTTGTGTTGGTTCAATAAGCACTAAAGATCTATCTTGAAATTAGCTAGGGATACCATCAAGTACCTCATCCTTAGGTGCCTCAAAGAGGTTTTCACCCTTGGATACATCATTTCTTTTTACTTTTTTTGGTTCTGACACCATGACATAGTGGTTTTCACCATCAAAACTCCTATTCTTTTGATTCTCTTTTCTTTTTATTTTGTAACTAAGGTACTTGATGTCTGGCTCTGTCATGCTGGTAGTCAGTTCACTGGTGGCAGATGTAATACCCCAAAAATGGTCTATAAGTTCTTTAACCTCCTACATCATCAAATCGATTGAAATCGACATGAAAGTCCTAACCTAAGGCACATCTGTAGATCAATTTATCAAAACCCTAATTGATTATCCTAATTCTACATCGGGGAATATTCCCTGAGTATTCCTAATTTATCCTAAATATCTTTAATTGAATATTATTTGGCGATAAATCATATTTATCCTAAAATTTGATTGATTGGATATTTTGAATATTTAATTAATTAGATTTAATTCTGCCACTTGATGATTTAATTAGATTTAATTATATTTATTCCTAATTTATATTATTTAATTTTGACAATAAATCAAAAATCCTACGAATAATTGATTAAATTCTTATTTAATTAATTAAATCTAGTTGTCAATATTTAATGATATAGTTTTGGAATAAAAGTTTGATTTAATAATTGATTAACCCATAAATCAGTTGTTTTAATTCAAAATCAATTAAGTTGAGAATAAATCACTTTATTTTTAAATTAATTCATATTAAATCATGCACAATCAAAAAAGCAATCAACTTTAAATCAATTATCAATTTCAATTTGTTAACTTTCTAAACTCAACATGTGATTGTGAGTTGAAAAAGTGAACTAAACTCTATTTCGAGTTAAAAGCTACTTTTGCATAATTTTATGAGTCGATATTTTCCTGATTTCTTGTTAACTCAAAAATCAACCTGAGTTTATCAAGAGTGATTTATGGATTTTCTCAATGCATCCTCAAGCCATGGATTTCTATATAATTGAGGCTCAGTCCTTCATCTTCCCCCCCACCCCCCCCCCCCCCCCCCCCCGTGAATTTGCATACTTGAACTCTGGTGAATTTGCATCTAAAGAATCAAGCTCTTGCGAACAAGTGATTGTGAGATTTTTGTTATTGTTCTGATCATAGCATTCACTCATTTTCATATCATAGCATATCATTGTTAGATCAATTTGCATATCATTTCAATCTATTCTAGACTAGTTTCATATCAATTTTTCATCTTATTGCATACAAAATCCAAAAAAATAGATTAATTTGCATTCATTTTCATTGCTTTCAATCATTTAAATCCTTCGTTTAGGTGTTGCATTGTCACTGATCTTGGTGTGAATCTGAGAATACCAGACTCGCACCTACTAGAAGGCAGTAAATCACCTAGTTAGCTTATTTCATTTACATTGCAGATTTCTTGATTTGCTAACCTCTAATGTTTTACTGAAGTGTTGTGTCTCCAACTAGGTAAAAAATTCACATGCACATTTCTGGCACCCACCATGGGGCCCTGAAATGGGTTTCCATTCTTTTCTATTAATTTTCTATCAATTTCTCTCAAAACTATGATTTTTATTTTCTATCCGTATAATTTTCGTATGACATTTGATAGATTGTTGTACCGAGACCTACTGATTGTCATACAAAACTTGGTAATTTTGAGAATCATGCTTGTTGTTTGGTATTATCATTTGGGAATTACTCTATTGTGTGTGTACTGACCCATTTTCATTTCATGCCTAGATTGTCATACAGGAAGTAGCACATTGTTGTACAAGTTTTCATACCAGAATTTCAATTGTCGTACCAGAATTCTAGGTTGTCTTTTAGATTTTATTTTTGGATTTAGACTGACAGCTAACCCTAACAATTGATATTTGTTGTTTTTGATTGATACTTTTTGTTTTGGCTCATAGAAAAGTGCAACAAAATTAAAAATCAGGTAAAATCTACTAAGCGCGTTGCGTTGGAACTGAGGTATTCTGCTACATCTGATAACATTTTGATTTGGGACATAAAATGAACCTCTCACATGTATATCTTGAGTGTCTCTTTCTTTCATAAGTCATACATTCAATTTTTGGGCTCTAAAAAGAACAATGATTTACTTTCTGCATATCTGTTACACATAGTAATTAGGCCCTATGAACACTATGTGTGGAGTTCTTAAGGGAGTGGGCTTCATTCGCTTGTTTTTCATGTGAATCTCTTCTCAAAGATAGATCCCCTTGTAGGTAGGGAGGATACTATTATTATCTCACAGTCTTACTTGGTTCAGTCCTCAACTTTGATTGGTATGTTCTCTCTTGGTCCCACTTAGAGAGTTGGGTAGACATTTTTGTTGACATCATGAACCTTGGTGATGTGGTTTTAGTCTTCGCATGTCAATTGATCTATTTTCTATGCTTTGGTGAAGTGAAGAGGCTAGAGGATTATGCTCTACTCCCTTTTTGGGTAGTATTAGAAACTCAGATCCTTGAATCTGAACTAAGTCCCCCTATGGTCCTTTTTGTGAGTCTCATATAGAGAGGGTTCACCGTAGTGGACATTCCCTTTATTGGGTCAACCACGAGGATCAAACCTCAAGTGGTAATATCCATTTTCACTGTGGTAGCAGTAGCCACTATATAAATGTCCTTTTGGAAGAAATCTCTATAGGTGTAGTCTCTTGTTGGGCTATCAGATCTCCTCAGCAGCTCCTGGTTGATTAAATTCTCAGACTATGTCAAAACCCCGGTGTGCCTAGATTGGATTTCACCCTCTTGAGATTACAAAATTTGTAGAGTTAGACCATTACTAACAACCCTAGTGAAACCAAATTTTTATTGCATAGGACTATGTGTGTGCTTGCAAAAATTTTGAGAACATACACAAGTAGCATTCTTAGGGATTAAAAAAATAAGTCACTTTCTTGTTCATGTGCAAGGTTGCTTTGCCCCTTGCTCATTGTTTGAAGATGATTGCTTGCTCCCTTGATTATTATTTTGTGTGTCTGATATCTACTTGGTTACTTAAGATGAACAAACCTGAGACAAACTGTTACACAGATCTTCAAGCCTAGATAGAAAATTTTGCAAACAATCTGATATTGAAAACCCTAAAAATGAAAAAATTGCAAAATCTGAAGCAAAAATCCTTTCTGGTGTCAAAAGTCATCCTGAAATATCAAAAGTCATACAAGTTTTTCCAAGTGTCATATCAGAACCCCCAAATTATCATACAGAAGACTGTATACTATCATACGAGTGTTGTCACAAAAACCAACCAAAATCAAAACCTGGTGTCAATTGTTGTATGAGCTTTGTCAATTTTCATGCCAGAGCTAACCCAGACTCATACGAACCTGGAGAAACTCGTATCAAATTTTTACCAAAGTTTCCATAAACTTTCAAAATTTGTCAGAAATCCAATTTTTACAGCCAACTTCCAAATTCTGTCAAGAAATTCACTATGTCAGGAATAGAGTAGAAAACTAGAAGAATCCAACCAATTTGCCTAAAGTGGTCTCTTGAGTTTGATCCAATCTTCTAATCTATTGATTTGAATCATGTTCATCTTGTGTCAAAACCTTGTCAACATCATCTTCAAAATTAATCCTCAAAATGGCTAAGTGTTACAATCTCATGTCTATCATATTTTGGGCATCTACCCATACATCTAGGGCACAGTATCCTTCATTTATGTCCAAATCAATCTTCAACCAATCCAATCTTGACAAGGTTGCGTCATTCGATCTTCTTATACCAAGTCATTCTTTAGTTGTCTTAATCTTTCTCTTTTGCTTCACCCAAGGTTAATGGTGGAAACTAGAGCTTCCTCACAAAGAAAATAAGGAGAACAACCCAGATTCTCTTCAGCAGCATCTTCTGTGATTGCTCAAACATTTCATCAGCCTTATGACACCAATATATTCAGAGAAGATTCTCTTGGAAACATTTACTTGAAAGGTGGTTATGTCACCCCTCCTATATCAGTTCATAGAGGTAATCAATAAATTCCACATCAATCAATCCCTGGTAGTCCTCACAATAATACGATGTCTCAAGGAGGGGGAAACCAAGGTTCTCAAGGTCATCAATCTAATCATGGTGGAGATCCAGAACCAACACCATCTAAAATTGAGCGGTATAGAAATGATGATGATTTTCAAAAAATGATGAAACATTTCTTACAAGAAGAGAAAGAAACCTACTTCTTAGAACTAGCTCGACAAGGAGCCAAACTTCCTCCAAACTTTAATGTTGAAGATATCATCACTCAAGAGGAATAAACTCCTATCACAGCCATGATGAAATAGATGCATGCTATGCAAGTCAAGTTAAACAAGATGGAGAAAGAGAAAGAACCTAAAGAATTTTCTATGGAGGCTCTATGTCACTTTCCATTTGATAAAAACTTATACATGCCACCATTCCCTAAAAGAGTGGAGATACCAAAATATGATAAATATGATGGAAAATCTAATCCCCAAGATCATGTCAGAGAATTATGTACTCAATCTATGGAGTTTATGCATGAACCAACCTACTTAATGCATCTTTTCCCTCGATCTCTGGGAGGGTCAGCCATTCATTGGTTCTCTAAAATGCCTCCAACCATCAAAAATTTTGAGGAGTTGATCAAACTTTTCTACCAACAATACTCCTACAATATTCAACATCCAATCACCATGATCGATATCTACAATCTAAAACAAAAGATAGAAGAACCCTTCCTGACTTTCCTCAAGTGATGGAGGAAGAAGTTTTCACTCTATGCTAGATCCATTCCAGAAACTGAAAAACTTGAAATCTTCATCAACAATCTAATTCTGGAACTCAATTATCATCTACAAATGCAAAATCATACTTCTTTTGAGAAAATGGTAGAAAATGCCATAAAAATTGAAAATGTATTTTCTCGTAAGGGAGACATATCAATTAACAAAGATAGAAAGTATGAATCTGGTTCTAGTTCCAAGACAAAGTCAAATTCTGGAACAAGAACAAGAATGTTGTGATAGATGGTGTTGTCAATCACATCAGTGCTCCATCAAACGCACTTGCATTCAATCTCACCATTGGCACCCAAGCCATAAAAGCTTCTGAACAAAAGGCATCTAAATCTTCTAAAAATTCTAATGACTATAAACCATGGCTTTCAAAACCAAAGTGTGAGTTCACTCCTTTGGGTGAGTCCTTAGAATCTACCATGAAAATGCTATTGGCAAACAAAATCATCATGTTGCCTGAGATAAAACCATATGACCCTGAAGTTAAACCTAAATGGTGGAAAGAGACCGATTTATGTAACTTCCATCAAAACAAATGTCATAAAACCAACAACTGCATGCGCTTAAAACATCTCATTCAAGACAAAATTGATGAAGGAGAAATTTTAATTCATAATCACAAAACCAACAATGATCATACAGCATTCACATAACCATTTTCAAAGCATAATCAAGGAGATTCATCTTCTAAGCCTAACATGGGTGCTAAAGTCAATATTCCTACTCTAGAAATAATGATGTCATTAACATGGTTGAACCATGCCTATCTGAACATTGCAATGTCATCACTATTGTGAGAAAGGATAGAGATAATCAATCAGCAAATGTAGTAACTCGATCACAAGCTCAGGTACATCTACAAGGACAAAAATTTGGTTCATCAAATGCCCCTAAAGTACCTTTCAATCTTTTATTTGCTTCTAAATAGAGGGATTCCTCATAATCAACTCCTAAAGAGACCAGAGCGACATCATATAGTATTATCCAATAACTCTAGCATACCAATGCAAAAATATCCATGTTTGAGTTGCTTTGAATATCTCTTGCTCATAGAGCTATTCTGGACAAAGCCCTACTCGGTTCCAATGTTCTTGATAATCTTGATCTAGATAGATTCCATACTATGATTGGTCATCTAGCATCACCTAAGTATATCTCCTTTTTAGAGGAAGATGATAATTCATTGGGTCATCTACATAACCATCCCTTGAACATTGAATTCTTGATCCAAAATCGTCATGTCAAATGTGTGTTGATAGATGGAGGTGCTAATCTAAATATCTATTCCTACAAATTGATCACACAACTAGGATTATCAAAAGATGTTATTGATCCTAAAAAGACAATAACCATAAAAGCATATGATGAGCAAGAAAGATCTTCCAAAGGAACAATTGTCCTACCTATTAGAATGGGACCAGTTATCAAGGACATCACCTATCAAGTTCTACATCTTCCTTTGGCTTACAATGTTCTTCTATGGAGACCTTAGATACATGAAATGCAAGCTATTCCATCAACATACCATAAATGTGTGAAATTTCCTTATGATGGAGTAGAGGTGACAATTCTAGCTGACATATCCACATCTTGCAATGCCTTGAAAAAAAGTGTTGGCAAACTTGTTCCACATAATTGAGAATCTTTCCCCAGGCAAATAGATATTGCATCAACATCCAAGATGGAAGACATTTCCAAAGAAGTAAAAATTAAGGACACAGGTATGGGAGAATACACAATGGAGCCAGTCATATCTCTCACATCTCTCTCGTTGTCCCCAAAATCTTATGTACAACCTTCAGACAAGGTCAAACCTATAGCTAAATAATCTCAGGTCATATTCAATGGGAGTTTTATCACAAAAAAAGTGTCCAAGAAAGAATATGATGAAGAAGAAGCTATACTTTCATGGTTATACAAAGATGAGTCTCAATCCCATACAGTTCATAAATGTGACTCTAAAATGCCTAAAATCCTTGTCAAATCTTATGGACCAAGTCATAAACTCATGTCTAAAATGGGATACACTAGAAAAGGACCTCTAGGAACAAGAGGCAAAGGCATTGTAAAACTAGTTGAACACTGTGGAAGGATGACCAAAGATACTATAGGCTTGGGATATCAAAAGAAGCCTTTTATCTTAGCAAAAATTCTCCACATGTCTTAGAGAAGATTAAACCATCAACAACCACTTAGGTAGAGGAAGAAATACCATAATTAGACAGTGATGATTCAGACACCACTGATCTTATTCCTTATGAACATTTACCTCAAGAAATACTAGATCTTCTTAAAGATGAAGAAAAACCTAAAGAGAATATCAATGTAGTAGATACATAAGAACCTACTACTAAACAAGAAGAAGGTAAACCTACCATAGTAGCTTAACACTTGGGATACAATAGTGATTCTGAAATAGACTCGCATGAATATGAATTCTGCTAATAATCTGAAGGAAATCCTTCTTGGGGGATTAGTCCTGACTTCACACATGTTCTTAATTTTCCAAGAGACCCAAATGATGAATCAAATAACTATGAATGGGGAGTTATTCCATAAGAAGATGAGCTGATCACTGAAAAATGCATTGATGTCATTCACCAATATTCACCTAAAACTGATGTAAGTCTAGAGTGAAATGACAAACTTAGGGAGTCTGATCCACCTATGGCTGAAGTGGAATCTAATAATAATGTTGAGACTATTCATGAATTGAACACTATGAGTAGTAATATCACCTTTGAATTCAAGAGTTAGGTTAGAAACAATGATGATGACACCATATGCATGAACACCATTTCCCAATCCTCCCCTACATTGATTATCCAACATCCCAAGCTTATAAACCAAATAGCTACCGATCCAAACTAAGCTATCCACACCTTCCTGACTAACTATGCCCTTTCTTTCTACCTCAATATAGTGGAACCTATGACAACTTCCATCAGTGAACCTAGCATTAGAATGACATAGTCGAATATCAAATATCTTAGTTAGAAAAACAAAAGAAAAAAGAAAAAGAGTTATGAGGGTGAAAACCACTTTGTGGCAGTCTCAAAACCTAAAATAGTAAAAACAAAAGATGTATCCAAAAGTGAAAACCTCTCTGAGGTGCCCAAGGATGAGATATTTGATTTCCTCCTGAGTCATTTATAAGATAGATCTCTAGTATTGATAGAACCCACTCAATCTATCAACTTGGGTATAGCAGAGGAACCACAATTGATTCATGTAGCACAATCCCTATCAGAGGAAGAGAAATAAACATTCACTATTTTCCTGATAGAAAATAATATCAACTCTGCATGGAAGTATTCAGATATGATAGGGTTAGATCCAAATTTGATAATGCATCTTCTTTCTATAGCTCCAAGAGTCAAACCTGTTAAACAGAAATTTCAAAAGATGCATCCACATGTTGCACACCTTGTCAAAGTTGAGCTAGAAAAGTTACTAAAATTCATATGTACCCGTGTTATTGATTATGCTAAAAGTTACTTATTGAGCAAAGATGCCCTCACAGGTAGACTAGCTAAATGGGTGATGCTATTGAGAGAATTGGACATAGAATATGTTGAGAGGAAAGTTATTAAAGGAAAATTCATTGTAGATCAACTAGCTAAGGCACCATTGTTTGATGATACACCATTACAAATGGAATTTCCTGATTCATCCATCATGCACATATCTTCTAGGACTTGGCATCTTTTCTTTGATGGATCTTACACACATAATGGATCTAGAGCAGGCATATTATTTATAACACCACAAGGTTACTCGATACCTAAAGCATTCAGAATAAAATTTCCTTGCATAAACAATATTTTTGAATATGAAGCTCTACTTAATGGTATGAAGATAGAAATAAATTGGTGAGTAACAGAGTTGCACATTCATGGAGATTCGTAGCTAGTCATACACCAAGTTAATGATGTGTACCAAAAAAAAGATGAGAAACTTGTTCCCTACAAACACATGGTAGATGACTTAAAGAAATATTTCATATCTATCACATTTGAGTAGATTCCTAGAATGGAGAACAAGGTTGTTGATGGTATGGCAACACTATCATCTCTACTACAACAGCCCAAACATGAGCTATGTTATGAGTTCCTAGTGGAAGCACTATCATTTCCTGCATATGATTCCCTTGAAACCCACATGATCTGCATTTTTTTTTGTCCTAATTCTTCCAGATACAAAAACCTATACTCCTACCTTAAAGAGCAAATCATTCCTAATACCTTCAACTGCCATGAGAAACAATACCTTATCCGAAATGCATCACAGTATGTCATCATTGGTAATGATTTATACAAATGGAGTCTAGATGGTATGCTACTTAGGTATTTAGAATGTGAAGAGTCTCAACATGAATTAGAGGAAGTCCACAATGGTATATGTGGATCACATTCCAACGGTTTAACACTAGCTTGAAAACTTATTAGGGCTGGGTACTATTGGCCTGAAATGGAAAAGGAAGCTATCAAATATGCTAAGAACTGTCAAAAATGTTAAGTACATGGAAACTTTATTCATGCACCAAGGAGAGATCTCATTCCCTTTACTACATAATGGCCTTTTCAACAATGGGCATTTGATCTACTAGGTTCTATTTATCCATATTCTTCCAATGGACATACCCATATCATTACAGCTACAAACTATTTCACAAAATGGGTAGAAGCAGTTCCTTTGACACAAGCAACCATCAAGAAAATCTCTATGTTCATTCTGAACTACATCATATGTCGGTATGGTATCCCACATTCTATAGTCACATATAATGGTGGCCAATTAAATAGCAAGGACCTAGATTCCTTATGCTCAAAATTCAAAATAACACAACATTGGTTGTCCATTTATTATCCTCAGGGGAATGGACAAGAAGAGGCATCAAACAAGAATATGTTGAAAATCTTACATCGAACAGTTAATAAAATAGGAAGAGACTAGCACCTCATGATCAATCTAGCTCTCTAGGCCTATAGAATGAGTATTAGAATGCCCACTGGGGCTACACCATTCTCTTTAGTTTATGGGCCTGAAGTGGTACTACCTATTGAGGTTGAAATCCCATCACTAAGAATCAGAATGCATGGTCTAGTAACTGATGATGACTACAGAGTGTCTAGGTTGCAAGAAATTGAACTACTAGATGAGCACAGACAAGAAACATATGAACATCTCAGAGTATATCAGAAAATAATATCTAGAGGCTACAATAAGAAAGTCAGACATAGAGAATTTTAGGTTGGTGATCTAGTCTTGAGAGAGAATCCTAAAAATCAATCACATCAAGAATGCAAGGGGAAGTTTGAATCCAACTGGCTGGGTCCCTTTGTTATCACAACTACTTTTGGCTCTAGAGCCTATCAACTCTATATGACTGAAGGAGAACAGCTCTGAGAACTAATCAACATTCTGCATCTGAAGCAATTCTACACCTAAGGTATTTAGTCTATGGTAAAATGTCCTGAAAAAATCATAAAAATTGGAAAAATTCCTGAAAAATGATCATCCTGGTGAAAACCTAGAAAATAGGCGCCTTAATATATCACAAAAAAATCAAAAAGTGGAAAAATACAAAAAAATTGAAAAAATGAAAAATACAAAAAAAGAAGAAAAAGAAAAAGTGCCTTCGCGAAAACTTGGTAAACAGGCGCCCTAGTGGCAAAAATAGAATCTCTGCCAAGATGGTGAAAACCCAAAAAATGGGTGCCACTTGTTCAAAAACACTCCATCTATCAACGCAATCTTGGTATTTCCCAGCTTTCAGTCCTGCTTTAGTTTGTACATATCTTTTGGTTTGTTTTTGCATCTCATTTTCAATAAAGTCTGTATGTACACCAATCGGCAAAAGCATCTGTATCCTATCAATGTTTCAAACTTGGGGGCAATCAATGTCATATCCTATTGTCTCCAGTATACCTCACATGAGTCATATCCATTCAGAGTCCTTCCAAAGTTGCATCCAAGTCAGTGTGTCTGTCTCCTTACCAGAAAGGATTTTTCAATCAAACACAAAAAAACATCAACAACAAACTGAAAACAATCTATTCTTCATTTCTTTTATCTCCTTGTATGCTTACTAATTCACATTGATATTTTTGCATATTATGTACCCTTGAGCTCTTCGATGATGTCCTTAATAGGATTTAGAGAGTGATGACTGGGGGCATAATCTTTTCTTTATTTTCTGCTTTGAGGGAAAATCTAACAACTTTGGAAATTCTAGATTGAATTGGTGTCCACTATAAGTGCCTCCATCATGTATTGGATGGCCTTGTGTACCGCGACCATCGATACCCAGATGCTTCAAGTTTGATCTAACTATTATCTTTTTGAGTGAACTCTTACTCCTACTGTGAAGCATGATATCACCCAAGGATGTGAATGATAAAGGGTCACTACAGGTAATTCATAGCAAATTCAAAATGATCTCTCGACTGCTTGGTGTGTTTATTCACAAGGTGTATTCAGGTCATCACAATGTTTATGTTCTTACGCATATACAAATTGCTATATCAAAATGGACATGATATTCAGGTCATTTTGGCTTTTGTGCCTTGATGCTTATATCTAAATCTGACATAATAAAACAAAAATCAATATTCATATGTCTATGGTTGTCTAACTAGTGGGCATTGTATTGATCTATCCTCTATTACCTAAAATAGAAAAGAACAAACAAAAAAAATATTCAGTGATGAAAATGACCGACACATGATCAGTGACTAAGTCCTAGGTCCTAGGTTTGCATTTCATTCTGCATGTCACTTTGCACTTTGCATGATTACATTTATCTCATGATTTCCAAACTAGCTTCACACTTAAATGATTCTTTAAAACAATGCTAAACATGAAACAAGGACTGAATCTCACACAAAGGTCTCTTCATAGATCAGCAAGTAGTTACCATCCTGGGTTAAACATCATTTTTTGACAAATGTCTGAGTACTTATCTTCATCAATACCTGAAAAAAATATCATGTGTATCATTGCATTTACATTACATCTCATAATCATCCCATTACATTCATTTTATTACATAAAGTATTAAACAAATCATACATTTCCATACTCCATAGTCAACTGCATTCGATAATCCATACATTTGAAAGAAAACATTGCATTGCATAATCTATACATTCTACACTAATCAAAGAATTTTACACATTTGCATCACATGATATCATCATACACAAAATGACAAGTACATATAAAGTCACAACCCAAAAATTGATCTCATATATATCATAAACTTGGAATAGTCAAGGTGCACTAATGGCACAGTATACAAAAGAATGAGCTCATCAGAGCTATCAGATCAGATCAATGTATAGAAAAAATGACAAAAAAATAAGAATACTAAGGCAGATCAGTTGTCTGCCTACTCCTCCACATCTGGTGGTGGTGGGGCAAGTGCATCTGGGAGTGGGTCAGCCCATGGTGCTCTAGCTCCTTTAGAAGCAATCATATACTGAGAGTAAGTAGGCACTCTCTGTGCAGCAGGTACAGTCACATAGTAAGAAAAACATAGTATGAAGCCCAGCTAGTCTGACAAATGACCTCTTCCTGTAGCTGTCTAACATCTGCCTCTCACTCTACTCTATCTCTCAGACTCTCTCAGCTGTATCTCTAATGTGGCACTCTGCAACTTCAATTCCCTAATCTATAGCCTGAGTCGCCTAATAATATCCTGAGGAGTCTACCTCAGTCTAGGATCCACCTTCTCTACTGACATCTCTACATCCTCTATCAACTTATCAGTAGCCTCCGCTCTATGTGCCTTGTGGTATCGGACCTTAGCACCTAGATCAAAATTAGGATTAGCCTACAAATCACCAGTGCCACCCACATTGTGTCTTGCACCTAAAACATTATCTTGCACTACCCACACTACCAAGTGTGCCACCCTCACCTCTAGTATATCTATGATGCATAACTGAGGGTCTGACTAGTGGATCGACCTGTATTCTTGGTGGTCTCATCTATCCCAATTCTCTTTGTGGTGTCACTATTTCTCTGGGCCTCGGTGGTGTAGGCTGCACTACTGGTATGTGAACATCTCTCTGTCTCTGGCCTTTGCCCATAGAGGCACCTATCACATCCTTGACATCCTCCATGGTAGGAATCAGCTCTATGGGATTAGAAAATCTCCACATGGGGTGTTTAGCCAACAAGCAACAAATGCATGAGTCACTCATGCATCAGCAACCTATGGCCTATAGTCCCAATCTCTCGGCACATATCCAGTATACTCCTAACTATAAAGAGTATATGATAAACAAGTTGTCCATCCTAATCCCAACTCTCGAACAAGTTGGGCATAAGTGGCATAATCTTGTGGGACATCTTGTATGATGCCATACTATCTCCAGACATGTGTAATGATGAGACACTCCAGACAATAGTGGAATGACCTATCAGCACCTGACTCTGACAAAAATATCCAAACTGGGCCCAAGCAGTAGGCCATGGCTCCACCTGTAAGTACAGTCTCCAAATAACAAAGGTCATGCCATCTAAGACATGCCTCCAATACTCTGTAATACCCATTTGAACCTGTGTGACATAACCAGAATATCTATATATCAAAGGCTCCTAAGGCTGCCTCCCCTCACCACATATAGGCTAACATATCAGGATGTCCTCCCAAGCCCAAATCTATAGTACAAGAGGACCGGACACAAAATATTTTCTCTCATGATACACTATCTTGTGCATCTCTGAGAACATATGAGCAAGCATACACTTTCCCCATCCTAGCTCAGAAGGTGTAGCCATCAGGTGTGTTACCATCGGAGCCCAACCCATCAAGAGAACATTATGCTAATGGTCTGACATGATGATCCCTCTGATCATCTCAGAAATGATACACTCTAGTCTGTGTGACTCACCATATCTCTAAACTAGAGTCTCCCAAGAAATAGACTACGTGATCTGCTCATCAGTGCCAAAAAGAGTCTGAAAGGCATGTAGACCAGCATTCCCCACACTGATATAATCAGGACAAGGACCATGAAAATTTATCCAAAGTATCCTATACACATCCTTTGGAGTAACAGTGATCTCTCCAATAGGAAAATGAAACATTTGTGTCTCTGAATGGGATCTCTCGATCAACGCAGTAATCAAACCATGGTTCACCTGAATCTTAGGCAACTAGATCAGGTACTTGAACCCACATGTAGCTAGATGACCCCTTAGAGGGTCAAGAAGTGATACACATAGTCTCTAAGTTGCAGGGTGAGAAATACAGACATGTACATCTAGATAGTGTACCTACACAGAATAGAAACAGGGACATCCTATTAGTAACTTGGTCAAAAATCAGGCTATAAGCACATAAATTAAAAAGTTGAATACTTCAGAAGGTGCATTAAATGCTAAGGAATCAGCCTATAAAATTAGAAAAATAAAAAATTTGACCTAAGGATGAGAAAAACACTCATTTTTTTCCATACGAGTTTTCAGACTAGTACCAAAACTCGTACGAGTTTCTATAGGTTCCCGCATGACATTTCATGCATACACGACATTATAATGGTTTCCATACGACACTTGAGGGACTTGATGAAATGTTGTACAATAGATGGATCCCTCTCATATGACTTACAGTACTAACAGGGATGACACTCTATGGGAAGTTGAAAACTCGTACAAGTCCAAGAAGACTGTCGTACGAGTTTCCATGGTGCAAAAATTAAAAAATTTAAAAATGTGTTAAAAATTCCTAGAAAGCATAAAATATGGAATAATTTGAATGTTGGAGAGGCACAGAGGTCCACTTACTAGGTTCCCATACTGGGGAGGTCACTGGAATCACCGGCTGCACTCAAATTGAAGTGAGGAGAATGGAACTTTTATTTTCTCTCTGAGGGCTATACACAGTTCACAAAAGACAAAAGGTTCAAATGATTTGAAATGACCCTTTTGGCCCTTATATAGGTTTTGACCTAATTTTTCAAAGTGCTCCATTTTGCATGAAAATTGCACCCCTGGCTAATTTCAACGTTTTGAACCTATTTTTGGGATCAAAATCAAAATCTAAGATTGTTTACATTGTTAAAATTATGATTTAAAATTTTCAGACCTAGGACGGTCAACTGCTTGTATAATCGACCTTCTAATCATCAAAAGATTGTAGAATTCAACTTAACTGATTATCTCACATCAAACTATCAAAATTTAAACTTGGTGAACCATGGTCAACTCATGGTCAAACCTAGTCAAACTTGGTCTTTAGGACCTCCAAACGATGCAGAATGCATCTTTGGACATGCACAACCATTTAACATTGACTTTTCTTGTTAGATTTTGATTTTCATCCTAAAGGGGGCATGGTATTGCACATCAATCAAATCTGTAAAAAAAATCTTTCTTTCAGTAATCAAGACAACAACCACGTCTAGTTGTTGATTCATCAAAAGACTTCGTCTCTTGGGGCACATCGCTTGGGGCATATTAGATTCATCAAGATCCATATAAATCTGGTATTCTCTTAATCTTGAAAATTGCATCACCTCTTCGTAACCATCGGTTTAGTTGTGTTATTTCCTTGGTTCTTCGTAACTGAAGGGTTCAGATTTGGCATCCTTTCGATTCCTTTGGACAATTAGGTCTAGAGTCAAGATGATCATTTCTTCGTAATCATAGGTTTAGAATCAAGCATTTTGACACTTCTTCATAATCACCAACTCATTGTTGATATAGTTAGCATTATCTTGATTCTTTGGTCAATCAGGACCTGAATCACCAACATCTTCAAATCTATCAATCAGTTTGTCTCAGAATCGGTTAATCTCTCAGGATTAGTTTCTCCACCACATAACTGAGTCCACATCATTATCAAAAACATATTAATCTTTGAACCACTGTGCTTTGCATAGTAATTCAAAGAGGGGCAAAATGTAATACCCCAAAAATGGGCTATAGGTTCATTAACCTCCTACATCATCAAATCAATCAAAATCAACATAAAAGTCCTAACCTAAGGCACATCTGCACATCACTTTATCAAAACCCTAATTGATTATCCTAATTTTGCATCGAGGAATATTCCTTGAGTATTCCTAATTTATCCTAATTATCTTTAATTGAATATTATTTGGCAATAAATCATATTTATCCTAAAATTTGATTAATTGAATATTTTAAATATTTAATTAATTAGATTTAATTCTGCCACTTGATTATTTAATTCTGCCACTTGATTATTTAATTAAATTTAATTATATTTATTCCTAATTTATATTATTTAATTTTGACAATAAATCAAAAATCCTACGAATAATTGATTAAATTCTTTTTTAATTAATTAAATCTAGTTGTCAATATTTAATGATATAGTTTTGGAATAAAAGTTTGATTTAATAATTGATTAACCCATAAATCAATTGTTTTAATTCAAAATCAGTTAAGTTGAGAATAAATCATTTTATTTTTAAATTAATTCATATTAAATCACGCACAATCAAAAAAGTAGTCAACTTTAAATCAATTATCAATTTCAATTTGTTAACCTTGTAAACTCAACATGTGATTATGAGTTGAAAAACTGAACTAAACTCTATTTCGAGTTAAAAGCTGCTTTTGCATAATTTTATGAGTTGATCTTTTCCTAATTTCTTGTTAACTCAAAAATCAACCTGAGTTTATCAAGAGTGATTTATGGCTTTTCTCAATGCATCCTCAAGCCATGGATTTCCATATAATTGAGGCTCAGTTCTTCATCTTACCCCCCCCCCCCCCTGCGTGATTTTGCATACTTGAACTCTGGTGAATTTGCATCTAAAGAATCAAGCTCTTGCGAACAGGCGATTGTGATATTTTTGTTATTATTTTGATCATAGCATTCATTCATTTTCATATCATAGCATATCATTTTTAGATCAATTTTCATATCATTTCAATCTATTCTAGACTAGTTTCATATCAGTTTTTCATCTTATTGCATACATAATCCAAAAAAATAGATTAATTTGCATTCATTTTCATTGCTTTCAATCATTTAAATCCTTCATTTAGGTGTTGTATTGTCACTGATCTTGGTGTGAATCTGAGAATACCATACTCGCACCTACTAGAAGGTAGTAAATTGCCTGGTTAGCTTATTTCATTTACATTGCAGATTTCTTGATTTGCTAACCTCTAATGTTTTACTGAAGTGTTGTGTCTCTAGTTAGGTACAAAATTCACACATATAGAAGAGACTATGAGTTCAATGGTATTCAAGTAATAGGCTATCTCATAATCATTTTGAAACGTTAAGAGCTCAAGTTCTTGATAGCTTTGGGACCAATCAAGGAGGTTAGGATGAACAAGAGGTAAGTCAATGACTAGTTCAAGGTTATGGATGTGAATGATATCATCTCTGGTGACCGAAGAGTCAGAGTCTATTAAGTATCCTTCTAAGCTACCCAAATAGGGATTTGTCCTAACAAGAGAAGAATCATCCACTAAGGCAACATGTGGGTTCAAATCCTCTAATCCTACACATGACTCATCGACTATGTTGGGTTGAGAACTATAAGTGTGAATGACATTAACATCCATCTCAATTATAGAAGGCTCTAAGAAGGAGTCCCATTCATACTCATATGAACTTATTTTTGAACTTCAACTAGTATGTTTACACCATGAAGGTTTGGGACATCTTGATGTGGAAGTTCTAATGTCATCAAGGGTAAACCTTCTCTTTCCATCAAATGAACAAGATTCTTTCATTGACATTCTCTGATAGGATCTTCTACATCTGATTCATCTTGTTCTAAGGTTGCAGTTATCTCATGAGTGACTCAACTATCTGAATCTCCCCAAAGGATATTAGTGGAAGGGACCCAATCCTCACACATATATTTCTGATTTTCCAAATTCGGTATGTATTCTGGTTCATATTCACTATCCTACTCATCAAGGATAGGAGTAGTGTTCTTGTTTTGATTTGCAAATCCTAGGCTAGTCATCTTCTTAGACTTGCATACAAAAAGATCATGATCAAGGGGTTTGGCTCTAGCATCCAATTTGTGACTAAGAGGGCCATGTCTAGGATAGTCCATATGTTTGACAAAAGTATACCCTCTTCAATAAGCCTTAGGAGAGGGAGAGAATTTCTCATAGTGCATGTATTTCTCTTCTCTATAAATCCAGTCTTTAATAGCTATCTCTTCTTTCTCATCTTGAATAGGCATTGAGGAACCTACAAATGTGCCAAATAAAGTCATAGATGAAGAAGAAGGTCTCAATTCTTGTGAAGGCTTTCCATAAGACCTAGGTGAAACTAGTAGATTTATGAGGGAGTTGGGTTGATACCCCCCCATGCCAAGGTCTACTGACTTGAACTTGTCTTTGCATTCAGCTAAGGTTGTATTGAAGTCTTCTTCTTCTCTATTGAGGGGAACATGAGCACTCACTGAAATTGAGTTAACAGATAAAGTGTTATCCCCAAGTATACAAATCTCTACTCCAGTGTAAGGGAACTTAACACACTGATGATAGGTAGATGGAACTTCTTGCATATCATGAATCCATGGTCTACCAAGTAAGATATTATACGTTAGGGGGCCAACATCAACTATTTGGAATAAAACATCTTTTTCAATAGGGCCAATCCTAATAGGAAGGGCATCCAACCCCTTGGAATTTATTTCCACCTCATCATAAGCTTTGATAGTGATCTTTTTTCAAGTATCTATGACTTGTTCAAAATGACCCAATGTCTTCAAGAGACTCAAGGAAAAAATATTAAGCCCAGCACCCCCATCGATCAACATGTGCCTAACATGAGTTTTGTGGATCATGACCTCAATATGAAGAGCGAGATCTTGTGGGTGGCTCAAATATTTATCATCATCCTCCAAAAAGGTAAGGTAATGAGGGCTAGCAATATGGTTAACCATGTTTTGGAATTGATCAACATCTAAGTTATTGGGGACATTCACTGGGTGCAAAGAATCCTCAAGGACTTTCTTGTGTCTTGGGGACAACTCTAAGAGCTCAAAGATTGAAATCTGAGCTGGTGTTCTTTGCAACTGATTGACAAGATTATATCTCAAATTAGGATTGACTGTTGGTTTTGAGGTGACATTCTTAGATGCCACTTGCTTTGGTTTACTTGGTTGACTTGAACTAGGACCTCTAATGATTATATCCCTCATCATGTTGACATTATCTTCTATAAATTCAAGCATGTTGACAACATTCTCTACATCTGTGTAAGTTTAATTGACCTCAACCCTTCCATTCTTAGGTTTAGAGGTTTCCCCTTCTCATACTTGGGAAAAGGTTCTTTGAATGCCTTATGATCAACATTGGTGTTCAATCCATCTACCTTAAGTTTTCCATTCTCAATGAGATCTTGGATGATATGTTTGAGTTTCTAGTAGTTTTCAATATCATGTCCAATGTCATTGTGAAACATGAAAATGGCTTTCTCGTCCCAACAATGTGGCTTAACATCAGGTATATAATGCTTTGCAAGATCTTTAGGATGTACAAGGTTGTTGGAAATTAGTGTTTTCAAGACATCCTCATATGAATCACCAATTTTTGAAAACTAACATCTCTCTTTCTTAGGCTTATCTTGGTATCTTGGCCTGTGCTCTTGTTGATTAGATGCATTGAGTTTCATGGCTTGAACAACACTAGACAAGTATAAAATAGCTTGATATATGGGTTTGGAGGAGTCCATAACTCCATCATTGACCACTTATTTGTTCCTATTCCAATCTGAGTTCTTTCCTTTATCCTTGTTAGGGTTGTTATTTTGACCATTGTTGTTGTTGTTTCCATGTTTGGTCAAAATTCCTTATTCTCTCAAAACATCCTCAATCCTACATGCGGTTTCAACCATGGTATCAAAGGAATCAAAAACCATCTTCCCAACTTCATAATGCATTTCGGGAACTAAGTTGCTAACAAGGATGTCAATCTTCTCATTTTCAAGGATGGTCCTAGAGTAGTGAGAGCATTGTCGTCTCCACCTTTGCAAGAAAGTGACAAAGGATTCCCCTTGATTTTTCTTTAGGTTGAATAAGTCCAACATGGTGATAGATCTTGAAAGGTTGTATGCAAATTTTTGGACAAATCTATGGATGAGCTCTTTGAAATTCTTAACAGGGGGAGTTATGTTGGTGAACCATTCCATCGCTTGACCCTTAAGACTCCTTGGGAATAATCTCATGAGGTATGGGTCATCTTGATGGAACTCAAAACTCATGGTATAGAATTGACACACGTGATCATGTAGATGTCCATTCCCATCATACTTGTCATGTTGAGGGATCTCAACCTTTCTAGGGAAGTCTTTCATGTTAACACTTTTGTCAAAAGGATTAGGAAAAATTAAATCAAGTGAGAATGAACTCTTGGGCACCAACATCTTTTCCATCATACTCTTAATTTGTTTGATCTCTTCTTCTTGGGATGGACCTTGCTTCTTAATCTTCTTGTCCACATCAAAGTTGTAGGGGGCTCTAGTGCCCTTGTTGATTAAACTCTCTAGGAACTTGTCTTTGTTTTTCTCTAAGTATCTCTCCACATACTACTGGAAGAGTGGTTCTTGTTGTATCTTCATGAAGTCTTGGGAGTTGAGGTCAAAACTTGAACTACTACCCCCATATTGTGAACCATGGTGAACATGTTGTGAAGGTTTTCTCAATTTCCTAAGAGGTGTTCCTCTCCTATCATGATCATGTCGTGAAGCCCTTCTTCCTCTAGGACTAGGAGATTATGAAGGTGTTCTTGAACATCTTCCACTTTGTGGAGTCTTAGGAGGGGTGGATGGAGGAGATTTGTTTCCACCACCAACACGCATGTTGTTAAATTGATCATTAAGTTGTTGAGCCAAGAGTCTATCTTGCTCTTCCTGGAAAGCTCTCCTTTCTATCTCCAACAAGGTTTGTCTCTCTACCTCTAGGAGTCTCATTGCTCTTCCTTTTTAGCTTGTTCATCTAGTAAGGCTTTCTTTTCATGCTCAATTCTCTTAAGTCTTTCACTTGTGTATCTTGAAGGTGATTGATCAAATTTGGGTTCTTTTCCCTTACATTTTTGGCAAGTTTAAACTAAAGGTAATTGGTTAAAGACTACTTGAGGTCGCTTTCCTTGATTTACTTGATATCTTGTTGTAACTGACATGAAAGAAAAGGTACTAGGTGATAAGATGACCCTAAGAAATGTTGGTATTGAACTAGGATAGTAAAAGTACTCACTTGTCCAAAAGAGAGGTGATAAGATCAAATTTTACAAGATGCATAAACCAACACTTCCAAAGAGGTTCCTATTGAATGGGTGAATACCCTAAAACATATGGATCAAGAGGATAATTTACCCAAGTTATATTGATTTAATTTGAATTTGTATGGAAGTGAACGGACAAGAGATTACTAAAACTCTCCAAGTGTGTTATCAAAGGATCTGAAGGTTTATATTCTCAATAAGGACATTTTCTAGCTCACCAACTCTAAGCAAGGGCACTTGTAAAATCAAAGATTACTAGTTCAAGAGGTCAAAAAGAAAGAATCCAAGGTGAAAATAGGCTTCTAATAGTGGGGTAAGTGACCTAATCTGACCTGGATCAACCAAGGAAGCCTAGAAATGATAGGATAGAAAATCAAGCAAGTTGTAAAAAGTTGGTTTTTCAACTCAGGAACTCAATTTTTGTTCATTTTAATTGACCAAATAGATGCATTAACATATTCTTATCATTAATCAGGCATTCAAGACAACAATCAGGGAGTTTGAGAAAATAATTGTCTTCAAACAATGAGCAAGGGATAAAGCAACCTTGTGCATGAACAAGAATTGTGACATAGTATTCTAATCCCTAAGAACTCTGCTTCTGTATGTTCTCAAAATGTTTTTCAATCATGCACATAGTCCTAGAAAATAAAAAGTTGGCTGCACTATGGTTTGTAGTAATGGTCAACTTTGTAACTCTTTCAATCTCAAGTGGGTGAAATACAATCCCGGCGCACTGAGGTTTTGACATAGTCTGATAATTTAATCAATCAAGAGTTGTTGAGGAGATCTAATAGCCCAACAAGAGACCACACCTATGGAGA
The DNA here is from genome assembly GCA_027943335.1 of Chamaecyparis obtusa. Taxonomy (NCBI): domain Eukaryota; kingdom Viridiplantae; phylum Streptophyta; class Pinopsida; order Cupressales; family Cupressaceae; genus Chamaecyparis; species Chamaecyparis obtusa. The sequence goes on along the minus strand of BSBK01000430.1, from coordinate 2,407,135 downwards.
TTTCTTATCCCCTTCTAGGCCTTCTCCCTCAGTAGAGTCACTAAATGAAATGTTTTGTTAAATAGAGTCACCACCTCATTTGAGGAATGTCTTGCTTTTAGGTTCTTTCTTCTATTAGAGTGTGCTTCCAAACAAAATAATATAACTACTTTCTGATTCTGATATGTGAAATCTAAAATTCTAGGTAACTTCACAATATATATTGTGAGAAACTCTCCCCAGTAGAGTCGCCAATTTGTTGGTGCTCAAAAATGTTGGACCATTTTGAGGGCAACTGACAGGCACAACAAGTGCCTCTGCAATTCTGGCTTGATTTAGCTAAGGCTAGTAGGCCTGAATCAAATCTGCTTTCAAACTGCACAAATACATGCACAACAAAAGAAAATCTTTCCAAAGGGGGTTAATAGTCCTTTGGAGGAAAATAAACCTAATATCCTAATTGTCAGATAGCTTGAAATCTAAACTAAGGCTAGAAAGTAATGCTAAACCTAATTTAATGCTTTGTAAATAGGATAACAGATAAGATATGTAAATCATAGAAAGAAATAAATGATAATTTCAAATGAATGAATAGACTAGTGCCTGATACCAAAATGGGAATAGAGTCAGATACATTCAATGCTGCGTATAACTGGAGATGGTTTTAAGATAACTCACTTTCGTAAAACGAGACCATCAACCTACAAGTTTCTATTGAAACAAAATTTACAACAACTTATACAATAGGTCCTATGGTTTTTAACTCAACTAAAGAGCCCGAAAGAAAACAATAATAGATTCTCAGACCATGCTACCATTATTCAAATTGTACAAATTAATCATAAATAAATGCATGAAATAGAAAACACGGTAGGATACCCTGGCTAGAGAGTAATCTGAGAAACCAATTGAACGTAAAAAACTATATTAACAGTAGGGTACAAAAACCTATCTGATATTTGTACATAAGATTTTCGGCATTAAAGTCCAATCCATGAGAGGGTGGACTTTTCAATTTTGTTATCGTGATTGATTGTGTTTTTTAGTTTACAATATGAACTAGTATAAATATATTTTCAATGGTTCCCTGTGAAAGGACATGCCCTTTCACAAGACCTAATTATACAACTAACCCTAAAAAGTACAACTAAACCATAATAATGGTTTTTCAGGAAATATATCCCCTATAATTACATTAATTTTGGTGTCTCATGCATAATAGTATGTCTTTTAATTTCCTGCACAAAACACTTAATATTAGCTTATCTTAAACCTAAAAATAAAAATCATTACATATGTAATATATTAATCTTATATAAAAACTATTTATTATTCACTTATTAATTAATAATTAATTGAAAAATAAATAGGTTTCATACTTTATCATAGAGTGAAAAATGAAACTTTAAAAAATTAATAATATATCATCCACATTATTTATCAAAATATAAGCAAGTATATTAATTGTTAAAAGACTTCAAATAATGAGATAATTCCCTAAATTAATAAAATGGCATCAGGTAGTAGCATTTTATTTTTATTTTCAAAATAAAATAAGTTCATTTACAAACATAACATAATAATGCTACATAAACATATTTTAGAAACATTAGGGTAAAAAGGTTTTACGTTTCAACCCTAATGAAAGGAAAAATTGCTTTTGCTTAAAATAAAAAACAATCATAATGCAAATCAACATTACAATTACATGAAGTGCATTAATAAATTAATTCATGAAATGAGAAATCAAGTAAAGTGGGGTAAAACTATTTACACCCACTTTGCCCTAAAATTTAAGATGAAGGCATAAAGTAAAAAACTTCTTTTAGGGATTTTGAATTTAAAGAATAAAATCAATCAATTACTATATAACCCTAAACAATAATAATCAACCTACATGTCTTTTACCCTAAAATATAACCAAGGTGAATATATCATATTAAAAGTAGGGATATGAAAAATTTAAGAATTAACATCAAAGTATACCAAAACCCTAGACAAATTAATATTCATCAAATTTTACCTTTATTTCATCATATATTTTTACTTTTAGGGTTTTGGGGGTAAATCACAAATTAAGAATAAAATAATTATTAGTGGCTATAACATATGAAATTCCTATCTCATAAACAATATTCATTTTAATATTTTATTTCAAAGGAGATAAGATTTTCTTTAATTTATACATTTATTGACAACTACACTCCCAAGGAATAATATAGAGCAATTCTTAGGGGTAGGGTTAGGTAGTTAGGTAGGAAAAGGGATGGGTCGAGAGGTCGAGTGTTCAACTCACTCTCCCCATTCTTTTTCCTAAAATCAGAAAATAGATAAATATATAGACAAAGTAATAATCACATTATTTAATTTAAAAGGTAATTAAGGAAGAGATAACTCCCTGTGTAAAAGGTTGTCTTAACTTCTCACCTACACATGAAAATGAAAATAAATCAATATCTTCTCCTAATCCTCTTGAAAAAAATGAATAGAATAACTAGTTAGGGGATAGGAGGGTAGATAGGTAGGAAAAAAGGTCGGCTTGAGAGGTCGAGGGTTCAACTCCCTCTCGCCACCTTTTTCACTTAATTTGTTTTATTTTTTATAATTATTTTTATTTTAAGAATATAAATACATTTAAAACATTGAAATAAAATATTTAAGTCTTGCTCATAAATATAAAAATGGAACAATAACAATCATTAGGGCCCCTTTAATTGTTAAATTTTTATTTTTATTTTTAAAATAGGAAAATAATATAAAGTTTTAAATAAATAGTTTACTTCCCTGATAATTTTGTATATATTTGGGCCTGAATTTTTAGGTACCAACAGTGGCTCCAATTGGGGACGTGTGTCCATACCTGGACACAGCGAGAATCTAGCGTTCTCTGGAGGAAGCAAACCACTTAACTTAAAGTATTAATCAATATAAAACAAAAATAAATTAAAATATAAGGAATTAAATATAAAGGAAAAACAAACTCAGTTGACTCTCCAAAATAATTATTCTCATGTTGAAAATATCAAATATAAAATAAAAATCTTATAGAGAAAATATAATGAAAATAATTGATTTCTAAAAGAAATACTTACCTGAGCAAGTAACCTTACCCTTTGCTGGCTTTGTGCAAATATATAACTGTAATCATCAGTGGGTTGGATATCTAAGTGTCTTTCAACATGCTGGTCTCATTTGTTACCGTAGAAGCTAGGTTTTTTATAATATATATTTTCAATTTGCTTATTTCCAATATTCCCATTCATGCATTCCTCTTTTGGCATGAGATACTTCGTATCTTTTGGCTACTCACGTTGCTGCTTGAAGCTTTCTAATTTATTAGCTCCAATATTCACATGTTGTTCACGTGAATCTTCATGCTGCTGAATATAGTATTTTTGTTGATTATTATTATTTTTAAAACACTCCTCCCTACCTTGCGCAAATCTGCCACTATTTGACAGTTTATAAATATTATTATCATATTGTTCATCCTTCTTCTACGCAAATTCTAGATTATGCATTTGCTTTCATTGTATTATTGCCCTTGGTCTTCATAAACAACATTGATAATTCAATTATAGTTCTTACCATCATGCATTGAAAACATTGCCTTTGGATAAGCATTCAAACCATCAATTCATATGTATACTTATATTGCAAAAGCATCAACATCAAACATTCCTTTGAGCTTTACCGGCTGCCCTTTTTCCTATTGACAAACATGTATCTCTGTCTTTCAAAAACAATGCTCTCTCTATAGTATTTGTGACAACAACCTATGCTTAACAGAATCTTCTTGCCAGTTTGCAGCCATTTAAAATTTGGATCATTTTTTAAAAATTTTGGGCATTTTTGAGGCTGCGGGCATCTCAAAAATATGTAAAAATGCCAAAAATTCATTCCTCATTCATAGAAAAAGGTCTGGGAACTTTTTTAGATTATTTAAACAATCATTTTAAGCCCAAAAACAAGTCTAAATTTCTACTCAAATATTAAAAATGTGATTCCTTTTTTGAATAGCAAATTTTTTATTTCTTTCTAATTGCTTCATTATTTTATGTTGATATAACAACTATTAAAATTTATGCACAACGTAATTGTAAAATAATGCAACTTTATAACATATACAATAATAATATGATAACAATGCAAAATTTGTAATTGTGCATGAGTTCATAATATTAAAATTTTTAATTACATATGTATACAAAAATGATCATATAAATGAAAGGATAATTTCAAAAGTGACTGGACTTAGAATGCAAGAAAATATAGAACATTAAGAAAAATAGAAGATATACTTACTTGTTCATGAAACCTTACCTCTGTAAAAAACTTTATTTTGGTCATATAAGAGTACTAAAAATCTGAAAACATAATTATATATCACTTTATAAATTAAATATCTTCTAATCCGTCTTAAATTATTATATTTTTCTTTGAATATATGATTTTTAGGGTTTAACTCCTTTTGTAACATTCGTGAAATAAATCCCCATATTCATATTTGAAAAATAATTTGTAAAAAACCCCCTATTTCTTATAATGAATCATTATATTATTAATATGGATGTTCTCAAGAATTTTTTTATAAAAAATATTATCATAGTAATCCCTAAAATCATTAACAATACTAGTGAAGTTTTTCATCTTGTCTATTTCTAACCTTCCGAATTTGGAGAATGAATGTTTCTTTTCAATATTAGTCTGATATGATATTTTCTTTCCCTTTTCATAGAATAATTTTAAGAAAATATAAATGTTAATGTTGAATGTATTAGAAATATTTTCAGAAGGGTTTGCAAAAATACTTACCTGCTAGTAGTAGTACATACCTGGGTTGAACACATCATCTAATGGTAACTTTTGATGAATGCATCCTTTAATATCTTTTGCTTGATCATTGCATAAGAATACATCAAATGTATTATAATGCAATCCTTTATTGAATGGATTTCGTTGAGAATCCTTTTGTGCTTCATCAACAAAAGCAATATTTTTACTAGTATCATCCATTATATTTGTATATGGACTTATTTCATTCCCATTCTCTTGATACAATTTTATCTCATAAAAAGGATTATTGATTATTCCTCCATATCCTTTTGAGACTTCATTATTTAAGAGATTTGAAGATTCTTCCAAGATATAATCAAAATTCTTATCCTATAGAACTTTATCTTCATCTTCACCAGATACCTCATGAATTGGTATTGACTTATTAATCTGATTATTTTGATGTATTGAGAAAATCTTTGTTCCATTTTTCTTCACATATTTTTGATATTCAATATCCAATAAATCTGAAATTTGTTATGTGCTAAGGAGATTTTCTTCCTCACCATCATGGCCATTTATACCTATCTCCATACAAATCTCACCATGTATAGATTCTTCTTCAACTTGATTTGAATTCTCTTGTTCATCTGAATTTAGAGTATCATTAGGTTTATGTGCCCCTTTTGTAACTTTATCATTTTCTTCCATTACATCTTCATATACAATTTTAAGAAGAAGCTCTACATGTTCACGAGTTACTCCTGAACTGTATATTTTGTTTGAAAAACTTGGCCTGATATCAGAAGGTATTTTATTGAAGATATCAATCATCCTCATAAATAAACTCACCATATTTTCATTATCATACCATTCTAAAGTAATAAATGCATCCAAAGGAGACATACATGATTCATCCCTGTCATGGAATACATTGTTCAATAGAGTCGCCACCTTCTTCATAAGAAGGATAAAATCATATAACTAATTCTGAGTTCTATCTCCAATAGAGTCTCACAATGGTAACCAAAGATTCTACAAATGTCTTTCACTGATAGCATCCCCAGCGGAGTCACCAATTTGTTGGTTCCCAAAAATGATGGATTCACTTTTGGCCAACTGACAGGTTCACACTGATACCTCTGCAATTCTGGCTTAATCTAGCCAAGGCTAGTAGGCCTAATTTCACTTTGAACTATTTAATTCTCTATGTTGCACAACTGTGTACATAACAAACAAATTTCCTCCAAAGGCAGTGAATGATCTTTTGAGTAAAGAAATTAATCTCCTAAAAATCTCTATTCTATAATACTTGACTAAATGGATTATACTAAATAATTAAAAGTAATGCTTTTGAAATAATGATTTAATGATCTATAAACTACAAATGTATGAACCAAATGACAATTTCCAAATAATAGTTAGATCAGTGTCTTCTAAATACTTGGGCTATAGAATCATAAAACTTTCAATCCTACGTACAATCAGAGACGGTTTTAAGGCAAATCACTCTTGTAAAGTGAGACCATCATCCTACAGGCTTCAGTTGAAACAAAAATTTAAATAACTTATACAATTAGTCCTATAGATTTTAACCCAACTTAAGAGCCCGAAAGGAACAATAACAGGTTCTCAGACCATGCAAATGCTAATCAAATTGTATAAATTAAATTAAACAAATGAATCAATGAAAGAATACAGTAGGATACCCTGGTTCACAGAGTAATCTGAAAGACTAATTAAAAACATATAACTTATAACCACAAATAAAAAGAAGAGCACTTATCTTTATTAAAGTTGAAAAAATAGTACATTAGAGTTCATATTACAGTTGTGATCAAATTCTATTCTATGAAAATCTTCATTGTATTGTCTTGTCTCTTTACATTTTACATTATGTATATATACATGTTTGAGTGGCTTTCACACCTCTTTAGGGTGAAAAGACACACCCTTATTACAAATTGTTTTGAAAAAACAATAAACTAACTAAAAAATAACTACCTATATTTGAGATTTGGGTCTGGTTGAAAAACCAAAACACCTCATGGAAAGCTAAGATTTTATTTGGAAATAGGAAATTTGATTTCTTAAACTGAATCTTTTTTAGATTTTTAAAATTCGACCATCTTTATCCTCTGTCAGTATCATCTTTGTAGCAGATTGAAATTCTAGCATTTTCTGAAGGCTTTGATCATAGAATTTTGATTGTTCTTGTCACAGAGCTTCCTTCCATAATATCTCAACTTTTTAATTGAAAGTTAATATAATATTTTATCCCATTTCATGTACTTCATCATTAATTATTTGGCATGGAAATTAAGAGGCCATTTTTTAGGGTTTTATCACTATATAGGACTCCAAATTTTGCCCAAAATTTAGAGCTCCAACACTCTCCAACAAGCAAGACAAACAAACAAGAAAACAAGATATGCAATGTATATTCAACTTATGCAAACCCTACGGTTAGATCTAAAAATCAATTGTTAAGAAAAATAATAACCAACAAATAATCCAAATGACAACTCATATCATGCATTGAACCATGTGAAAAATAAGTGCAAGCTAATCATTAAAGGCCCCTCTTTTTTTTGTTTTAATTTTGATTTTTGACCTAGTCAACAAGATTGGACCTATATGACATGAATTCAGTTTCTAAACCCTAAATCTAGAAAAGAGACCCCTGTTATTAAACAGAGAGATTTCCAAAAATGTAATTTTTTTAGCAATATTTTCTGATTTGTGCCCTAGGGACCCTATTTACCAAAATAGACCAGTTTTCAAAGATCAGATTTTTAAGCCATTATTTGTCATCAAAACTAGAAACATAGAGAAAATACCCCCTGTATAATTTCTAGAGATTTCTAGAAATGTAAATTTTTCAAAAAAATTCACTGATTTGTGACCAAAAATGACTTTTCATGAAAAATCATTAAAAAAATTATAAATCGTGAAAAAATCATCTGAAAAAATTAATTTTTATACTGAAACACATTTGAACCATCTTCAACCTACAAAAAAAAAATTAGACCAAAACTCCCAGCCGTTTGTGAGATATGATCAAATCTTCCAAAAAAACCCTAGGTTTTGTCTTCAACTCATCCTGCACAAGGGTTAGGTTTGAAAAACTTCAATAAAATAACCATGTAAAGATTAGAAAATCTGAAAATCTAAATAAAAAGAAAGAAAATCAAGAGCATCAGCCCCACGGTGGACACCAAAAAATATGTGCTAAAATGTTGACACACTTCTATGAGTCATTATATCCAAGATTGCTCAAGAATGAGGTCTCAAATGGTGACTCATAGCTCTCTATTCATGGAGTGCAAGGGTTTGTAATGGAGACCCTCAGTTTAGACCTAGTTTGTGCCCATGCAAGTACACCATAAAATGAGAGATTCAAAGAGGAAAAGCAAGAGTTCTAGTCTCCATGATCATAAAATATGCATGCAAATGAAAATGGAAGCTATTCTATATGATAACAATGCATGAAAGAAAACTAATCTATGAAAAGAAATACACATGCAAGATTATTCTATGAAATGAAATATGAATCTAATCTGCCATGCAAGTGCAAGGGTAATCTAAATGGATTTCCATGGAGGCATGAGAGAAGAAGACAAGAAAAGAGATGTTGCAATGTTCAAGCTCAAGTGCTCAAACTCTCCTCCAAAATCACTCTCCAAACCTGCATCATAACCATAACATAAAATTTGGATCTCTAAAATTTGGATGCCTCAAATGAGAAGGAGAGGGCTCCTTTTAAAGAGAAATGAATGGTAGAGATTAAGAGGCAAAAACCAAGGGTGGAGAAAAATTATCATTTTGACTTTGGTGCACAAGATTCTCAAGAGGCAAAATCAATGGCCATGGTTAAGAGGCAAAAAAGATGTGTGGAAGAGATTAAGAGGCAAAAGGAGATTTCACTCATCTTGAAAAGTGTGCATTCAATGTGTAGACAAAAATTCTTTTTCTTTTTATTTTAAATTTAGAAATTCTTTTTTCATGTGCACACATAGGATAAGGTGGATTTTATTATTTATTTAAAAGATTTTATTTTTTTATTTAATTAAAAGGGAGCATGTTCTCTTAATTAAATAAAACTTAATATAAAATGATCAAACCTGAGGAAATATTGAAATAATAGAATTAATTATGATTTGATCAAGGAAATCGATTTCAATTGAAAATATTGCAAGGCATTGGTTCAGGAAATTGATAAATTGATTTCGTCATTTGATCAATTGAAGAATGGGGGGCCATAGTCTAAGCGACCATTTTAGGGTGCATACACCCATTACTTGGAACTTCCCTTGTCATTGGTATCTAGCTACAGGCTACCCCCATGCAATCCAATACCATTCATTCATATCTTAATTCTCCCAGCAATCTTCCAACGCATGTGAATCCTATCCACACCCTCTAGCAATCCACCACCTAGCCAACCCATCTAAACATATCCTTAGTCTTGTTCCTAGTCTTTTGGCAAGCCTTGATCTCAATCCAATCATCATCATTGGGATGTGTCCTTCCCAAATTCCTTTCATCTCAATATACATCATCTATCATCACCCCATCTTCCATCAATCCATCTTGGCTTTTCAGCCCAACTGGGCCATCATCTTGCATATCTTTGGAGCTTCAGCTTCATCCCCAAATCTCTTGTACATCCTATCCTAAGTCTTATACCCTAGTGTCAGTCATGTCTCCACCTAATCTCATTTGTACATATGTGTCTTTGATGCAAGGGTGGTTGGGGAGAGGGGCCAAAGGCACACCCTAACCAGATCCACCTTGTAGAGATCACACGCGGAAGCAACAACACACAAAATTGAAAGAGAGAGAATGTAGAAACTTTCATATATTAACTTTAATTGATTCATACATGTCAGGTTGTAAGGCCTTCTTGATTTAGGCCAGATATTACAGTCAAGTATAGAAGTCCTCCAACATGTGAGGATCTATTAATAATCTCTAATCTTCTATCTTCTATCTCCTAACTGAATTGACCCCCAAAACTCTAACCAAACAATTACATTTATATAAGAGGATACCAAACAAGTCGGCCTTCAGATCCACCATCAATAGAAGGAATGACCAGATCTAGGTCCACATGCTTCCTAATGATAGATACCATCATTAAATATGTGACCAATAATAAATACAAGAGTCGGCCTCAACAAAAATCCAAAATAAACAACTCAGTAAGCAAGCATAACCAAGTGCTAGACAAGCATCACTAAGCACCATGTAAATTCACTGAGCACCAGCAAGATAATTGACCAACACCGATGAACAAAGGAAACCGAACAAAACCGAACCAACCTGGTCAAAGAAGGAACTGAGAAACACAGGAACTTCATACATATTTTTGGTGACGCAGGATTGCCAAGGACCCGAGATGCTCCTGCATCAGACACTTGGGGTTATTTGAAATGATTCTTCAAATCATGTAGGTACAATCTGAGCTGAATCCAACTCAGATTATGAAATCCATGAACTATCTTCAATCGGTCTATTATTCCACTTTACTAGATATTCCATATATTATTTTCCTCTTGTACTTCTGCCAATTCTTTGCTCCAAAATCTGCTCAACTTCTTCTATCTATTTCTTAGGATAACCCATCGGTACTGTCATGTCTTCATCAAGTTCATGATACTCATATAAATTGGAAATGTTGAGTATAGGTGATATATCCATGTCATCGGGTAACTCAATCTCATTTGCATTTCCACTATCAAATTTATTTAGTATCTTGCAAGGACCAAAGTTCTTCATTTTCAGCTTTCCATATGTTCCAACAGGAAATTTGTCTCTCTTCAAATGAAACATTACTTCATCACTGACTATAAAAGTCATATGTCTTCTTGATCTATCAACTCTATTTTTTTATTTCTAATTACTTATTTCCAACTTATGTTTCACATCTTCATGCAATGTCTTCATGTACTCAACAAACTTTACTCCTTTAGCACTTCTCTTTCTAATAAGTAGGAGATATTTTCCACAGCAAGTCAAATTGTGATATTTCTATTAGGATTCAATTGTGTAGTTTTTGAGTCAAAATCATTGACCCATGATTCATGAGTAGTGGTTCACATGAACCCATCTCTCATGAGAATAAATGGACCACTTAGCACTCATTGGATCTAGGTGATGCTCACAGAGGTGAAGCACCGAGACTTCCCGGGAGGTCACCCATCCCAGTACTACTCCAGCTCAAGCATGCTTAACTACAGAGTTTCCTCCATGGTTAAACCCACTCTTCTTGCATCCTCATTTGCAAAACCTTCACCAAGTGTTGTGCCTTATGAACCATTCATTAGAAAGCCCCTTAAGCTCATCAATTGATAAGTAGGAGATGTTTTCCACAATAAGTCAAATTGTGATATTGCTATCAAGATTCAACTGTGTAGTTTTTGAGTCAAACTCATTGACCCATGATTCATGAGTAGTGGTTCACATGAACCCATCTCTCATGAGAATAAATGGAACACTTAGCACTCATTGGATCTAGGTGATGCTCACAGAGGTGAAGCACCAGGACTTCCCAGGAGCTCACCCATCCCAGTACTACTCCAGCTCAAGCGCACTTAACTACGGAGTTTCCTCCATGGTTAAACCCACTCTGCTTGCATCCTCATTTTCAAAACCTTCACCAAGTGTTGTGCCTTATGAACCATTCATTAGAAAGCCCCTTAAGCTCATCAATTGATAAGTAGGAGATATTTTCCATAGCAAGTCAAATTGTGATATTGCTATCAGGATTCAACTATGTAGTTTTTGAGTCAAACTCATTGACCCATGATTCATGAGTAGTGGTTCACATGAACCCATCTCTCATGAGAATAAATGGAACACTTAGCACTCATTAGATCTAGGTGATGCTCACAGAGATGAAGCACCGGGACTTCCTGGGAGGTCACCCATCCCGGTACTAATCCAGCTCAAGCACACTTAACTACGGAGTTTCCTCCATGGTTAAACCCACTCTTCTTACATCCTCATTTGCAAAACCTTCACCAAGTGTTGTGCCTTATGAACCATTCATTAGAAAGCCCCAGTTGAATACTGATAGTAATATCACACTTCTCTTTCTTTCATCATCAATATCCCTCAAATCTGATATACATCTCGGTTGTATGTCATTTACAATCTCAAAAGGTGTTTTTCCAGTACTTCTATTCACTAAATTATTGTATGCAAACTCTTCTTGTGCCAACACAAAATCTCAATTACTCGTTGTGTTTCCAACTAAACATCTCAAAAAATTTCCCAAACTTCTATTCACAACTTTTGTCTATCTATTAGTTTGTGGGTGAAATGTAGAACTATATTTCAACTTGGTGCCAAACTTTCTCCAAAGGGTCTTCCAAAAGTATCCAACAAATTTATTGTCTCTGTCAGAGATAATACTCCACGGTAATCCATGCAATCTGACAATTTTCTTAAAGAAAAGATCTGATGTATGTGCTACATCTAATGTCTTTCTACAAAGTATAAAATGTGCAATTTTAGAAAATATATCCACAACAACAAATATGGAATCATTACCTCTCGCTATCTTCAGTAAGCCAAGAACAAAATCCATACTGATGTCGATCCAAGGTTTCTCAGGAACATAAATCGGTGCATAAAATCCATTATTTTGACTTACTCCTTTTGTAACTTGACAAATTCCACAACTTTTCACAAATTTCTGAACATCTTTATACAACTATGGCCAAAAGTATTTCTCCTTAAGCAAATTCAATGTTTTATCAACACCAAAATGTCCAGCCAAACCACTACTATGTTTCTCCTTTATCAAATTAGTTCTCATTGCTCCTCTCGGTATACACAACTGAATACCTTTAAACAACATACCTTCTTGAATAAAATATTCTTCCCACTTATTACTCGATTGATCTTGAATAGGTTCTCTGCACTTTCTCCATGGCTCGTAAAAATCAAGATCAAATTCATAAGAATCTCTCATGTCATCAAAGCCAAGAACTTCAATTTTCATCTCAGTCATCAAAGATCTTCTTCTACTCAATGCATCAGCAAGTCGTTTAGTGACTCCACTCTTATGCTTTATAACAAATGTATAACTCTACTAATACTCAACCCATTTCATATGTCTCTGATTCAACTTATTCTGACTACCCAAATACTATAAAGCCTTATGATCGGTATACAACATAAATTCACTCGGTATTAAATAATGTCTCCATTTCTTTGGTGCTTGAACAATAGCATAGAATTCTTGATCATACACGGAATATTTTCTTTTTGCATCATTCAATTTTTCACTAAAGAAAGCAACACGTTTACCTTCTTGACTCAATATAGCTCTTATTGCACTTCCACTTGCATCACATTCTACTTGAAATACCTTATTGAAATTAGGCAATGCCAACATAGACAATTCAGCAACCTTCTACTTTAGGGTCTCAAAACTTTATTAGCTCCATGTGTCTACTTGAATTCTCTTTTATCTCCTCTCATAGTCTTAGTCATAGCATTAAAAATTGAACTAAAATTCCTAATGAACTTTTAGTAAAAACTTTCCAAACCATGAAATGATCTTACCTCAGTAGAATTCTCGGGTGTAGGCCAATTCAAAATAGCTTCAACCTTTTCAAGATCCATCTTCAAACCATCAGTTGAAATCACCAATCCCAAATACACAATCTCCTCTTTCATGAATGAACACTTTTTCAAGTTTATCAACAACTTTTCTTCTTTCAACCTCTGCAATACTTTTTTAACATGAAACAAATGTTCTTCTCTGGTCTTACTGAATATCAAAATATCATCAAGGTATACAATCACAAACCTACCCAAGAATTTTTTCAAAACTTCATTCATCAATCTCACAAAAGTACTCGGTGCATTAGTTAAACCAAAAGACATAACCAACTACTCATACAAACCTTCTTTTATCTTAAAAGTAGTCTTCCACTCATCACCTTCTATGATTCTGATCTGATGATACCCACTTTTCAAATCAATTTTGGTAAAATACATTGCTCCAGTCAAACTATCCATTATGTCATCTATTCTTGGTATAGGAAACCTATATTTCACTATTATCTTGTTGATTGCTCTGGAATCAGTACACATTATCCATTCTCCATTCTTTTTAGGTACCAATACAGTAGGTACTGCACAAGGACTCAAACTTTCTCTGATTAAACCTTTCTACAATAATTCTTGAATCTATTGGTTCAATTCCTAATTCTTGGTAGGTGTCAACCGATGTGGTTCCTTATTCCGTAAAATAGCTCCATGGATTAGACCCATGCAATGATCAATGCTTCTCTTTGGTGGCAAACCATTAGGTACATTATTAGAAATAATTTCACTATACTTGGTGAGTAACTTATCAATCTCCTCAGGGGTACTATCCTCTATTTTCTTACTCGGTTTGTTAGGAATCACAATAAAACATACATCATTCTTCTTCAACTCCTTAACAAATTTTCTTCCTTCCATCAAGAAAATGTTTACAGATGTGCAAAAATTACTAATAGGTTCTTCCATCAAAGGTAACAAGATTTTTCTTCTTCCATTTGCCCAAATAGTATATTTATGCAATCTCCCATCATATATAGCATGTCTATCATATTGCCAAGGTCTACCCAACAAAATATGACAACAATCCAAAGGCATGATATCACATAACACCTTATCATATTACTTTCCAATTTTCAAATTCACATAACATTGTTCACTTACCAAGAGTGTATGCTCATCTTTGATCCATGAAATCTAATAGGGCTTCGGATGTTCCAACCTTTTCAACTATAACTTTGTGACCATTTTCTCAGATGGAAGATTCTCTAAGCTACCACTGTCACTAATTACCTTCCAAACTTTTTCAGAAACTCTACATCTAGTCTTGAACAAACTTTTCCTTACCGAATCTTCCTTATTACTTTCACTCCAAAGTGCTCTCCTTACCATCAAGTTATTTTCCTTCTCAGGTTCATTCAGTGACTCTTCTTGTACCAAAGCTTTCCTACTGCTACCGGCCTTCTTACTTGCATGTGTACACTCAAATGATTTATGTCCTTCTCCACAATTGTAACAAGTTCCTCGGAAACCACCTCTATTATAACCACCTTAGTAGTTACTACCTCTACCTCTAGATGAACTTTTTCACCTTTCCACTCAGTCTTGCCTTTATCCAAATTTGTCTTTTTAGGTTCAGATCTACTATTTTCACCATAACATCTACCTCTTCCTCTAGGGAATCTACCACCTCTACCTCTTTGTCTTTTTTCATGTCTCTTGTTCAATTTCTCCTCATCTTTCAATGTAAATTGATAAGCCTCTTCAATGTTCTCCAATTTGACCAAACTAATTTCTTCTTGGATGGAAACTCTCAAACCATTCAGGTATCTAGAAATTCTTTCCACATCATCTTCATCATGTCTAGATCTGATATCTAATCTATAGAATTCCTCAGTATATTCTTTTACCGAGCTATCTTTCTGCCTCAAACTTTGCATTCACCTAACTAGGTTAATCTGATAATCACAATGTAAGAACTTTCCTTTCAATTTATTCACCATTTTATTCCATACCTTAATTTTTTCTTTGCCTTTCCTCTTTCTATCCAACTACAAATGTTCCCACCATAAGGATGCATGACTTTTCAACTTTGTGCTTGCAATTTTCACCTTCTTTTCCTCGGGTACATTTTCATATTCAAAGTACTTTTCCATCTTGGTGATCCAGTCTACCAATTCATCAGAATCTAATTTTCCACTATACTCAGGAGGATTAAAGTGTGGTGTAGAATTTAGATTTGTCAAAGCCTTCAACAATATTTCCTCACCTTGATCCATCATTGGTGCAGGTTCTACATCACCTTGTTCTTCCTCAATTTCATCATCACTAACATCTCAAAGATGTCTTCCTCTTCTTTGGGTTGTTTCAACAGCTTCTAATCTAGTAGAAAGTTGTCTCAACATGTCTCCCAATCTTGGATCCGCATCTCACCTCCCATGAACCATCTTGAAACCCTCTATAATTGTAGGCCAGATCGCAATCTACTACCCCACAACAAATCAACTAGGGTTTGACAAGAAGGAACCCTCAAACCTAGATTCGCAAACCTAAATCTAGATCTCACCTTGCTCTGATACTACCTGATGTAAGGGTGGTTAGGGAGAGGGGCCAAAGGCACACCCTAACCAGATCCACCTTGCAGAGATCACACGTGGAAGCAAAAACACACAAAAGTGAGTGAGAGAGAGAATGTAGAAACTTTCATATATTAACTTCAATTGATGCATACATGTTGGGATGTAAGGCCTTCCCAGTTTAGGCTATATATTACAATCAAGTAAAAAATCCCTCCAACATGTGAGGATCTGTTAATAATCTCTAATCTTCTATCTAATTGAACTGACCCCCTAAACTCTAACCAAACAACTATATTTATACAAGCTACTGAACAAGTCAGCCTTCATATCCACCATCAACAGAAGGAATGACTAGATCTAGGTCCACACACTTCCCAATGATAGATACCATTGTTAAATTTGTTACCAATAATAAATGCAAGAGTCAACCTCAACAGAAATCCAAAATAAACAACTCAGTAAGAAAGCATAACCGAGCACCAGACAAGCATCACTGAGTGCTAGGGAAATTCACCAAGTGCCAAACAAGCATCATCGAGCACCAGGGAAATTCACCGAGTGCCAAAGAGATAACTGACCAACATTGGTGAACAAAGGAAACCAAGCAACACCAAACCAACTTTGTCAAAGAAGGAACCAAGCAACACGGGAACTTCAAACATATTTTTGGTGACACAAGATTGCCAAGGACCCGAGATGCTCCTGTATTAGCCTTTAGGTCCCATCCTTTGCATCAGTCATCCCTTGAATCATTGTAACCTATCTAGCTCAGTGCTTTAGCAATCATCCCTTAGTCCTTTTTGAGGTTCGAGTGTCTTACCTATCTCTTTTCATAGGAATCCTTATCCAGTTATCCACCATCTACTTTGTGTCATTGTCCTTTGATCTTCCTTGAATCCTTATCCTAAATCAAAATCATCCTAGCACTACCCTATGACTTAGCATTGTCTAGGGAATCTTGTAATTATCTTTGTAGGTCTCATCATCTCGAAAAAGAGATTGGCATGCACTGGCAAGAATCTCATCTTCCAAAGATCATCAATATATCTTAGGTTGAAAAATCCAATCCAATCCTATCTGATCCTCCATCAGGAAGCAACAACTCATCCCTGACACTTGGTAATCCTCCACCATCCTCCACAAATCAATCCTTAGCAAATCAGTCATCCTCCATCATCCTACCTATGGCAAAAGGTTTTGTGAGATACTTGTTATTTCATTCGTTCCTTTGAATCTTTTCTTAGCTTTTGAGCTCTCTTTTAAATATCTCCCCATCCTTTGTACATATCATCATGTCTTTTTGTACGTATCCTTGTCAGTCCTGTAGTAGCTTTTGATCATTTGAGCTTATCTCACCTAGCTTTGCACTTTAGCAACATCTTTCATTGACTATCCTTGATCTCGGCAATTATCTCTGAACTTCATCATTTTCCAATCAACAACACAAAATTCTCCCCATCAACATGGGTCCACATAGATGTATGCTTTTGTATTGTGCAGCCTAATCCTAATCATGGGTCTGCATAGATGTATCCTTCTATATTGTTTGACCTAATCAATCAAACCAAGTCCTTGAGGATGTATCCTTCCTCCTATCCAACCTAATCTTCCACCAATCACACCCGGTCTGTGTTGATGTATCCTTCCTCGTGTTCAAACCAATCTTCTCACCATCAATCAAACCATCAATCTCTCTCTCCTTGGCAAAGGATGTCTTTTGGAGTTATCATTTTGATCTTGGATTTTGTTGTTTGGATATTGTTAATCTTTTATGGCTTCTCATTGTCCTCTACTCAAAGTCACCACTATCCTTTATATCATGGTGCGCAGTGAATGAGGATAATCTGAGGCAAGGTCTTTTGATCTTTTGCTTCTCCCTATGATTCAGTCATGTGTTTTTGGTTTCTCTAGCATCGTTTCCACCATGCCTCCTTAGGTTTTCATGTGTGATGTTGGGGCAACCCTTTGCATGTTTTTTGTGTCAGTCCTATTCATTAATGTTCATGATAATGCCTTGTGTTCCTTCGTAACCTTGGTAGGCCTCTAGAATTGCTATATCAAACTAGGTTGTGCTCTCAAAAATATCCAATGCATGGAGCTCCCTAAATCCCCCATCCAACATCATATAGATTAATCATGCATCTTGCATATAGCTTCATCCTACATCTCACATCATATTGTACTCATGCATCATTTCTCTTGGAAGTTTAGTTTTTTATTCCCCATCTTTCCTCCCCTTTTCCCTTATATGTTCTTTTTGAGAAAATTCCACAAAGTTTCCTCTTTGCAATATATTCTTGGGGGGGCATAGCCCCTTATCCTCTGAATTCTAGCCTAGGCATCTTATTTTCTTATCTTTGATGCTATGCCACTTGTGGCATCGCATCAAAGAGAGGCAAAATGTAGACACCTAAAATGCCTTTGACAAATAAAAATATTTTATTTCTCAAAAACCCCTGATGACATCTTTATTTGTTAATTAATTATTTATTTTATTTATTTATTTATTATTATGCCATTCATTCCTCCTATCTTAATTAAAAACATTTAATTAAGAAATCCCTTCCAGAAATGTTTAAATCTAATTTAAACATCATTCCCTCCAAATATTTGTTAATTATTTAATAAATTGACCAAATCCTTTAAATAAATGAAATATTTACTTAAATCCCTCAAAGCCCTAGCAACTTATAGACTTTCCTAGACTTTCCTAATCTTTCCTAAACTTCCCTAAACCTTTCTTAAACCTATCTAGAAGGTGTTTCCTAACCTTCTTAGCCTAATCCAAGTGTCCTTAACTTTTGGTCAAACCCCTTCATTAATGAGCCTTACAAACTCATTAATGATTCCTTACACACTCTTTAAGGCCTCTTACAACCTCATAAAGAGACTTGTGTCTTCTCTTTCACCCTTGTTCCCCTTGTACACTTCCCTAGTGTTTCTCACACATGTGTGAGCAATCTTAACCAAGGTCAATCTAACCATACCCCAAACCTTACCTCAAACTCTACCCCAAACCCTGACTCTAAACCTAACTCTCCTTCCTAACCCAAGCCCTTCCTCAAATCCTATAAATAGTATCTCTTCCAAGAGAAAATCATTAGCTTAGTTCTTTATCTTCATGCATTGTTATCATGCTCATTTACTTCTAGACTTAGCATATCAATCCTAATTGTTAGATTTCTGTTATCTTTCAAGCTTTCATAGCACATCTTAGCTTAGCATAATGGATTAAACATAGTTTACTTCATTGTTTTTCATATAATTAGCATCATATCATATCTTCATTTGGATAAAATCAATCTATCTTAATTATTCTTGCATCAATCTGCATTTCTAGCTCTATTAGGATCTTTGAGGCTCTAGGGGCAAATTAGGTGTTCTATACCTGGTTTTGTGCCACTATGGGGTTCTCATGGTCCCTTATCCATTTTAATCCCTCCTAATCAGCATTAGGGAAATCCTCCATGTTTTTTGAGAGCACACCCACATCCCTAAAGCAAGATAAAATCAAACGGTGACAGGGTGCTCCCATTTTAGCTCTATCTGAATGACTTAGCAAATAGTTTTTTCTATATATTAGGGATATGCTCTTAGAATAATGTTTGAATGTCTACACTTTTTTCCAAACAGGTTAGGTTTTCTCTAATCATAGGTTTAAATAATGCATAGTCATTAACCAGTTCCTCACAACTTGACACATTTCCACATGTACATTGCTATCTTATGTTGCTATTTTCAGTAAAAATGCTTAACTGAAACCAAATGTGTACCTTTCAACTTAGTTTCACAAGTTATTCTAGCTCTACCTGTTTGAGTTAGAAACCATAAAAAAAGGTAACACATATGCTTTGAGAATTCATTTTTTAAGAATGGGTGGATGAAGTCAATGTATTTTTGGGGTTCATGTCCATTAAGGATCAATGTGCATGTGTAGATTTTTGATTTATTGAGTTTGAATAGTTAGCAATTTTGGCATGTTAACATGTATGTAATCAGTTTTGAGAAGATACCAACATAGTATGGAGTTGGATTTGAAAAGATTGTGGAGATATATAGTTTTATATTTTATTAATGTAACTACTATAATCTTGAAATGTATTTTATTATATTTTCATTTGAAAAATAATTGGGTGTATGTGGTTACTATTATGAGATTTGTATGTAACTGGGTCCAGTTAATCCTCTAATTGAGTGTGAATGAGATGTTGTTTGGGAGTCTTGGAAATGATATTTGGAATTCTTTTCCTTGTGTGATTTTATGATCTTTTGTATGTAATTGTTATATTTCATAGTAACTTGTTTCACTTGGCTCTTAACATGGTTTTAGTTGTGCCTTAATGGTTGTGAATATGGAAAATGTGTTATGTGATGTGACCCAATGTTTAGTTTTAAGATTATGGTTATTGTGATTTATGTGATTGATTTATTATGTTGAGCTTATGGATGCCATGAAATTGCACATTTAATCACATGTTGTCTTATTTATGTACACTTGGGCTCTTGTATATTTTGAGTGGATCTTGTTATGAGAGAGCATTGTTTTTTATTATGTTTGGATTTATGTGATGGATGCATTTACTTTTGATGGCAGCAATTTGGCATTTGTGATTCTTTTTTACAAGATATCCTTGGATAGTGGAAAGATTGCATGTGTGTGTGTGTGTGTTTTAGTATTTCCATGGTTTTCTATGTGTGGATGGAAATTTTTATGTTGTTTCTGAAGGTTATGCCAACAATGTACCATGTTTATCAATGGATGTAATTTATGGTGTTATTGCCAAGGGATATGTTGGTCATGTATCATACTTTTTTTTCTATGATATCTCATTATGTGTAGTGTGTTTAAATGTGGTTTAAATGACTATCTAGGAAAGAGTAATACTAATAATGTAGGCCTAAGTGTACCATCTATAGTGGATCTAGGTGTAGCAGTCACTAATATACCTCCTACTTTCTTACGGAACTTGGTGTACAATCCATAGATGTAATATAGAATTTCCAAGGTGTATCATTACACTAACATCCTTGTCAACATGAGAGGATTTATTGGCACTACATGATCATGGTGTGGTTGAGGCAATGGGAAATTATGTTCCCCATTATAGCTATGCAATGATACTCCTATTCTTGGACTATGCATCCATCTGGTTTATAAGTGATTCTTTGGCTATGTGGAGAAAGTGATTCCTTGGTGATTGTGATGCCCAGATTCTATGTGGAAAAAGTACCATGTGTATGTGTCTTGATATGTTTATTTATATACCTAGTATGATTACTTTTCTTATGTGGAGTGGACCATAGGTTTATCTCCATGAGCATGGTGGGAGAAGACTTAAGGGTTCCTCATGGTTAGGTGGCATGACTAACCACTATTGGGGATTAGTGTATAGATTTTAAGTGCTTCTATTTTAAATGTATAATTTCTATGACATTATGGAATTCTTTCTTTGTAGCCATGTACTTATAATGTGACCTAGGTGAAAGTGTATTCACATGATGATTTGTATTCCTTGTAATAGATCAATGAGCTAACCATGATTAGCATGTAGAGAACATCTATTTATATAATTCTCTTAGTGATCTTGATCTTTTCTTAATGTAACTAGTATACTCAAGCATTTCATACTGCATATTCCTTCCATGAGGCTTTATGATGCTATTGATTGTTTAATCTTGACATCATGTATAGTAGATATGATTTGTACTCATATTATTGTGACTTATGTTTTAATATTGATGTATTAAGTAGAAATTGCAATCAACAAATGTATAACCTCACTTTTCTATCCCTTAATGCATTATGATCTTATGGGATGGATCATTTACTTATGTTATCATCTTGATGTAATAGCACTAATGTAGGAGCATCTTGGGTTCTTGGCAATATCGCATCAACCAAAACAAAAATATTTGTTTTATGTTTTCCTATTAGTTCAGTCTCTAAGTTTCTTTCATCATTAATTCAATTTGGATTATTTGCATTCATGAACCTTATATCATGTTTTTAGAATCCTTATGAACCTTCCCCTAGGTTTGCATCTCATTTGGTTACTTCATGTATGAGATCTTGAAGTTTCTTCACGAGACTTAATTGTTCTTCATGTTTCACAACTAGTTTGTGGTTTCTGAATTTGTAAAGGCATTTTTCATTTGGTGAAGCTTAATAGTGCATTTCTCAATTTTATTACATTTGTGGCTGACCTACTTGAGGGATCATGATTTAAGTTCCATCAATTGGAGGCAAATCCATATGATTTGGGTCTTGACCTATATTTGTAATACATTTTCTTATCATTAGGAAATGTAACCTTTCTTAGGATGACCTGATGCTTGTGAAGGATTTATAAAATCTTAAAAATGATCTCTTAGGGTATCACAGAGAACACAAAAGAAGGAGGTAGTATTAGACCTTAGTAGCTTGGGTTAGAATAGATAGTACAACAAGATAACCTAAAAAAGGTTCATAAAATAGGCTTGTATACCTGGAATGTATGAATGCATGTAGTAGATCCATTGTACTTGATTATCTAATAATAAGAGTCCTGATATTGTATTTCTCTCAAGTATTTTATGTATTCTTTCTATTGTATTGGACTAATCTCTTTGATTTCCCTTTGTCCTTGATTGCACCAAGAGGTATCAGAGCAAGTTTCTATTTTTGTTAAGGTAGATCATGGTTCCTAAGCTTGCAAAGTCATGGATTGACTTCTTGTGGGATGGATGAGAGAGTATCTAACCCGCAATTACAGAGCATTCATGTAAGATGGCTCATAGAGGAAATCCTAGAGGTAGAATGAGAGATGCAGATCTAGTTGTATTTGATATGTTGTGACAAATTACAACTAGATTAGAAGTTGTCAAGATGGCCCAAAGAACATGATGACACATTGAGGATGTAAGTGATGGAGAGGAAGAAAGCACTAAAGAAGAAGCTGAAGAGGGTAAAGAACAACCAAAACTTGAACAAGGAGACAATATATTTATAAAGGCCCTAACTAGGGTTAAGGCAAGCCCATATTTAAATCAACCTAATTATGATGGAAAGTTAGATTTAGAATAAGTACTTGATCATATCACAAATATGGAGAAATAATTTGATTATGAAGGAACATATGAAAATAATAAAGTGAAGTATGCTAGCACAAAGTTGAGAGGACATGCATCTTTATGGTGGGAATATTTGCACACTGATAGATAAAGAAGAGGCAATGATAAAATAAAGTCATGGGGTAGGATGGTGAACAAATTGAAAGCTAATTTCTTACCTCCTGATTACCAAGGAAGTTTGTTTAGGAAGTTACAAACCCTAAAGAAAAAGGAAGTTAGTGTGAAGTAGTATATAGAAGAATTCTTTAGATTGGATATAAGATATGGATATACATATAATGATGTTGAGAGTGTTGAAAGGTACCTAAATGGCTTGAGGATATCTATTCAAGATGAGATCATCTTGGTTAAGTTTCTAAGTATACAGGAAGCTTACCAATACTCCCTAAAAGCTAAGGAAATGTTAAACAAAAGGCATGAGCAAAGACAAAGAGGAAGGGGTGGAAGATTTCAGTGAGGAAGAACCTAGGGTGGTGGAAGATCTTATTTAGATTAGAATAAAGGAAATGAAACATTCAAAGAGGGAAATTCATACCAAAGGGATGATAGAAATTTCCAGAGTGAAGGTGGATCAAATAGCTATAGGAAAGATGGTAGAAGAGTGTTTAGATGAACTTATTTCAAGTGTGGAGGAGAAGGACATTGAACCTTTAAATGTACTCAAGGAAGTTCAAGAAAGAGAACTAAGAGTAGTGGCATAAATGCTTTTGTGGAAGAAGAATCTAAGGAACCATTGAACCAACCTAAAGATGGAGAAGCCCTAATGATAAGAAGATCCCAATGTCATAAAGAACTAGACCAAGAGTCATTGTTAAGAAGAAGTTTTTTCAAGACAAGATGCAAAGTTTAAGGAAAATGTTGCAAATTGATTTTTGACAATGGTAGTTCAGACAACCTAGCCTCTGAAGAGTTGGTGAACAAATTGAAGTTTCTGATATTGAAGTATTTGAAACCCTATCGAATAGCATGGATAAAGGATGATCTTAAGGTACTAGTAAGTGAATAATTCCTAGTGAAATTGAAGATGGGATATTATCATGATGATGTTCTTTGTGATGTTATGTCTATGGATGTGTGTCATATCTTGTTGGGAAGAAACCATGGAATTATGATAAATAAGCTTTGCAATATGGGAGAAAGAATATGTACACTATTGTTTCTGATGAGACAAATTAATGTCTCAATTTTTTTATAATCTTCATGCTTTGTTGACACTCTTTGTGCTCTGATAGACATTTCCAAAATATTTATGACTTATACCTATGTGAACTTATGCTAAGTACAACTAAAGCCACAAAGTGTATGGTTAGCTAGAATGACATGTTTTGCTGACTATTATAAATATAATGCAATACTTCATATAGTTAATTTAAGTTGTGTTCTAACATTTAAGTAGGAGTTGAAATGTTGACTTGGATATATATATATATATGTACAGAAAATGCTACTAACCTTTCAGGTAAACAAGGAGTAGTACAAAGAGTGGTGCAACCGCATTAAAGAAGGAGCATTAGAAGACCAGCCATGGCAAAAGAATCTAGCATGGTTTTGAAGGATATGCTACTACTACAAAGGAGTTGTTGTTCTAGAGAATATAGGAAATAAGTCTTGCTATATTTCCTTAGAGTTGTTCTTCTGTTATCTACAATAATTGTAATATGTCGTGGTTGTTTTACCGCGTCCTTATTTGGTGAGGTTTATTCATACTTTTTTGTTATGTTTTCAATAAGCATAAATCCTCTTTATAAAGGGATTTGATCGACTTAGTTAGGTAATGAGAAAATATAGAATGATGTGTTCAATATAGTAGAAGTTTCTCTTTTTTGTTCTTCATGAGTTGTTCAATTGTTATGTAACCAGTTAAGAAGAATTTAATGGAAGAGTGATTTTGGATTATTTTCTGTGTTAGTAGTTAGCATAATCCAACCAAGGGGGCCCACTTGGGAGGTGGATTAGATTAATTTAGAGGAGATTTTCTTTCCACATTTTCCCTATTTTCAATTAGAGTTGTTGTTTTACTCCTGCAGCATTACTACTATGAATGTTCCTGCGGCACTTGCAGAGATAAACATAGTGAATGTTTTGGGCTGTTAGATAGGCTTAGATTCATTTCACAATCTTTCTATCATAATTCCATTAAGTAGTCGAGTGTTTTTACTTTCTTGCAGCAATAGCATAGATTCCTTTCATGCATTTTATCTTCCTATAGCATAGGTGTTATGACTCTTAGAGGAACTTAGTGCACAAACTGTGTTGTCCCATTTCAAGTCTACGTCCCTGGGTTGAAAATATAAATGCATTTCATGATGGGAAAGGTAATCCTTAGTATAGATGTATTATTCCTAAGAGAGACAATGGTATGATTATTATTACCTATTGTGAGACTATTCATTTTTGGCGTTGTTGTCGGGGATGGTGTCGAACTAGGAACCTTAATGAGTCATTTATTTTTCAGATTAGTTTCTTTTTTTTTAGTCAATATAGAGTAGTTGTGAGTTTTCTTCACAAGTCATCAACTTACTTTCATGCATCAAAGAAGGTGAGATTTTCATGGCATATTTCTTCCAAAAGAACCTGTTAAATTGAAAGAAGAATTTGAAGAAATTGAGTTACCATTTCTCAATGCAAGTCCTGAGTTTGCTGCATCATCTTTAATAGAAGAAGACACTCATGAAACATTTAACCTTCGTCATTTTGTGGAAATATTAGCAAGTTTCCATAATAATCCCAATCCAAGACCACCTATTGTCCAAAACCCTCTGGTCAATAATACTTTCTGGCCACGGTTTCAATATCCAACACCTCTAGTAATGGTTGCTCCTACATTTCCATTTCCTATTCCAAGTCTTATCAACAATCCTAACCTCAAGAATATACCTACTTCAGCACTACCAAAGTTTTATGGCCTCATCACAGAGGATCGTGACACCTTTTTGTTTGAGTTTGACATATTGTGTCTATTTTTTTACTATAATATTGATAGTCATAAGCTTAAGTTGTTTCCAGTGACATCAGAGGAGTCAGCTCTTAGATGGTTCATGGGCTTAGGAGAAAATGTAGTAGAAAATTGGGACGGGATGAGAGATTTATTTCTAAGGAAGTATAAGGAATACTACAAGGGGATTAATTCAGGAGATGACATTTTTTGAATGTCACAAATGGAAGATGAGACATTAGAGGACTACATATCATGCTTCTTATTTAACTTACAAAAGAACCCTCAAAATGCATTGCAAGAGGATTCACAGAAGCTGATTTTTCTAATAGGAGTGAATGAAAACTATCTTGAAGCCTGGGACCTCATGGCTGGAGGAGATATATCTCAATCTTCCTAGGATGATCTTCAGAAGATTTTTTTGAACTATTCTAGAGCGGTAGTGAAGAAAGGAAGGGGATTTCACTCAATAGTAGCTAAAGGAAGTGGCTCTGGTATTTCAAAGATGGAGATTTCAAACTTGTCAGACTTCAAGTAATACATCATAAATGATGTCACTACACACCTAGACAGAATGACTGCCAAGAATAAGCATGCAAATGTGGAGGTGCAGCTAGCTAAATACTATCCCCATTTACACAAAAAAAAGAAGGATTGTCAATGCAAATTGGTCACAAACCTAGAGAATCAGCATCTTCCATCTTAATACTTAAAGATAGAAGGAGAGGATGAGAAAGTATTCTTTGTTGCTCAATGTTGGCCATGGGCCACGAGACAAGGTATGCCTCAAGATCCATTACAAATTTCAAATCCTTATAATAGTCAATGGAAAACTTGGAATGTCCAAAGTCCTCCACAGTATAATCAACCCACTTGGAATAATGCTTGGCCAAACAATCAACAGAATCAATGGTATCCTCCACAACAACCCCAATGGCCACAATTTCCTAACTAATGGCAACAGCCACAAGGGAATTGGCAGCCCACTAACCAATGGAGAGGACCTCAGCAATGGCCTAATCCAAATCCTAGATATCCACCTTTACCACCTCCAACAAATATACCTACAATAATGCCACCACCTACAAATACAGGCCCTCAAAAGAAAACATAGTTACCTACTCAACCACAACCGAATCCCAATAGTCAACAACAACATTAGTAAATGTATGTTATCGATGCTCAGCAGTACCCCGCACATACACTTAACATAGTTGATATACATTTAAGATCAGGTACCACCTTGCCTGCACCTGAACCACCTCTTATCACTAAAGTGCCAGACCTTCCTGCAGCATCAGTACCAATTTCAGAGAATGCTTTTCCAAACATTGTAGCCCCAAAAAATGTTTAAAATTCAGCTAATGCTCATACATCAGTTAAACCACCTTTTCCTCAGAGGCTTAGCATGGACAAGCCCATACCAAAAGAAGACCAACCATTTGATATCATTGACCAGCTAAAGAACATGCATGTCCAAATTCCCCTGTTTCAAGCAATAAAGGATGTCCCAGTTTATGGAAAAGAAATAAAAGAAGCTTGTCTTAAGAAGCCTGAAAGAAAGAAAAAGGATCCTACAACAGTTCATGTTATAGGACAGTTGGTTGATATCATGTTAGGAAAATTGGTAATACCAAGATATTTAGATCCAAGGAGTCCAATTGTGAACATCATCATTAATGGTCAATCTATCAAAAATGTATTGTTACTCAAAAATACAGCATACAATACAATAAGCATAAATAGGAAAAGGTTGCATTTGTTTGTCTGATTAACACTACCTTGCAGGTTTTGTTAGTTTACATGTCATTATTACATTCATTCCAGATGTCATCATTGTACTCTAAGTATTGATCACTATTCCAAAGATTCCAAAATTCATAAATGATCATTACATTGTGCATTCAAACTGAATGTAGTAACCAAATGTCCTTTCTTGTTTCATATTTCATATCAATAAGTAGAGTACATTTGCAGAATTGAAAGAAAGATCGAAGTATGGAATAGGGGTCCCATGCATTGCATTTGTGTTGATTTGTTGTCTGCTAGGTCTTTGCATTCAGGTCTTCATAGTCTCGGTCTTCATCTGCATTTAGGTCTTTAGGGTTTCATATCTGCATAAGGGAGAAAATATGGTTAGATCTTGTTGGATCTAAGCAATACATGAGAAACAAATAACATTTTGTAGTAATCAAGTTTTCAATACTACATATTAATCTAAAAAAAAACTAAATGCAGTAAGGAAATGTACACTGACACTCACTGCAAGGTAGTATTAAAGGGACTTGTTTCTGACATGAAACCTTTTACTATTTATGATCATTGTGGTGTATGTTGTCCTTTTTATTAACTAGATGTCTGAATTAAAGGGACTTAGTATGTTCCAAACTGAGAAACCTTTTTCAGATAATGTAGTTCATGGCTAGATTAGTGAACATAATGGTTTGAAAGTAAATTTACAAGTTGTTTATTATGTTCACTAATCTAACAATTTCATAATCATGTTATTTGAGAGCTTAACAAATCATTTTGTAGAAAATAGTTGATTGGTTTTCACATTTAGTCATTGTCAAAGATGCAGATCAAGCTGAATTTCCAAGATAACAGTGCTACAAGAAGTGCCAAATGTTCCCAATATTCAAAGTTCAAGTTACAAATGAAGCTACATAAATATTGGTATAATATGTCCTTGCTATTTCAAAGGTACATTTTCAAGTAATATCATTATTGTTGCTGATTACAAAAAGAGTGCTTCAAGATTGAGCCATAAAGTTATAAGATATTTACAGTTTTTTTTTAGTGAGTGTCACGAACCTGTGTTCAAACCTCACTAAGTACCATTCTAGTGTTTTTGAGTGTCACGAGCCCGTGCTCGAACTTCATTAACAATGAACAAATATTTTCATCTTGTTGTACTTCTCATATTTTAAGTGCAGATTCAACATCAAAGAGAATTGTTAACAGTGGACATGTTGTAGGAGCTATGATACAATGAACCAGGATGCAAAAAAAAACTTATGTTCTTGAACAAAAGTGCATAGTATATTGTTCCTATAGCTGAAATTTCAAAGTTACAAAATCAAATAGAGTGAAAGTTGTGGAGAAAGTACAAGATATGTATAGGCTAGAACAAAATATGCACATCTAATGGAGAAATATCATAAGGAGGAAAGTACTTATTTGTTGTGGAATAAATGACTGTTATTTTTTAGCATCTCTCAGTCGTGTTTTTAATCACCTTCTAAAGTTTGCAAAGGTTATGACTAAAAGATGTTATAGTTTTTAAATATAACTGAATATATCTTTTAACATTTTCCAATCATAACCTTACAACTTTAGTAGGCCATCAGAGAAGTTTCTAGCCTGGTTCATATTTTCATGAAGTCATGGTTTCCTTGAGCAACTATCTGTCATTGTCGAGCTCATAACATATGGTTTTGTATGTGGGTTTCAAATTCACTATCAAAATTACACAGATTTATTTATGTCAGCAGAATGAGATAGTTTTGATACTATATGCTATAGTCACAATTTATGAACAAACTATAGAAAACATATTGAAACCAAGTTCTAGTAACTATTTTTTTATACAATTTATTTTTAGTTGTTTATCAATGAGGAAACTAGTCAAAAAATTGAGTCTACTTCAAGTCACAGCTTGATTTCAAAGCCAAATACTAGCAAAGCCAGGTTCATAAAGAGGAAAACTTCATTAAACAGAGCTTGAATCAATGAGTGCAGTAGGATTTCTTGCAGAAAAAGCTCGTAAATCATAGGTCTGAGCCTATAACATTCTAAATAAAATTATGTAAATAGTAGTATGAAGCCATGATAATCTTTTAGAGCACACCATTATTCAATAGCTCATGTTTGAGTTTGAGCAAATTCATCAAGCAATGAGAAGTATCAAAGACAAGAAGCTTTCTATACAAATAAAGCATGATTTATGTAAAGTCACAATAATATCAAAGCTTAAACAGCTAGATCAAATGCTAGTTCGAACATAGAAAGTCCCTAAGTTCTACGCAGAATGGATTTCAAGTACCAGTCAAAGTTGAGTTTACTCTCAGTTATATAGAGGAACTTAGTTAAGATTCAAATCATGCTAAATCTTCTCACAGCCATGAGTTAAAAATGAGTGCCAGTTAGAGGCCAAGATCTCAAAGTCAAAACCCTAGGTGGTGAGAAGAAAAAATGCAAAGACAGTGAAGACTCAAAGTCACCGCCATGCTAGGTTTTGATAAAATCTTGGGTTCACTGGCAGCAGAATAGGAGCTCAACATTCTATGCAAATGAAGAGGAATTTTTCAAACAGTGAGTTAAACAAAGCATGTACAAGAAGAGAAAAATACAGAATACTTATCTCTAGTTTGAAATCTGATTGTTATTCACGAGATTGAGTTGAGTTTTGAGTTCTTCAATCAAGAAGTCAAGTTAATGCTATAGAGAAAGTGTCACATGTCATGGTATGATATTCAGAGGAAGCTACAAAAGTCAGCAAGGAGCCCGAGTTCTTTAAAGTTTTAACTTGAGTAAAATCCATGACTAAGACTTATAGTTTCATAGAGCCCAAGCTCACAACAAGAAGCCCGAGTTTCTTAAACAAAATGCAGATGAAGCGCTATGGTTTCATACACCAGATTTAATCACCAGCATGGTGGCGTAATGAAAACCCTAAGATTTGTTTCCCAAAGCTACAGAATGAAAATGAGTTACAAAAGGAAAAATGCCTAAGTTGAAATGGGATGAACTTTGGAGTCCGCAGCATAAGAGAGTTAAGGATTTGTCCAACTACAGTGCACAGATACCTCATATTAAGTGACACGATAGCTTCTCCAAAAGCTATAAACATAATGGATATTTTGTAATGAGGTGTATTCTAGGTGTGCTATGAAATATGTTGATATATATTGTAAAGATGTAAATCAAAAATGTCAACATTCAAAAGAATAAGTTTAGGGCTAGGGTTTTGGCATCACTTATGTCTTGAACTTAGACTTATTTTTGAGTGATAGTTTTCATAGGCTTTATTTGTGGCATAATTTTAGGGCCAAATTGGGACTTAGATTTTTAGATTGAAGCTTAGGGAAGGCTATAAAATTGATTTTTCATGATCAATTTAGGGTTTGCAGATTTTGGAGAGAGGGCATATAGAGATCTTATTGTTCCTACATGCTTTGGAAGCCATTTTTGTAATCACTTTTGTCAAATTTTGGAGGGAATAAAGTAGAGATTTTGATTCATATTTGTGGAGTTGTTTTGATATAGGATCATGTCTTCATCTTTTCTAACAAGTGCTAAATTCATTATTGTCCAAAGGAAGTGAGTAGATTTATGTTCCTTCTTAAGGTAATCAATTGCTTAAAAAGCCTTGTATGAGAAATTTATGTCTGTTGACTATTCGAGCTATTTTTGGTCTAACCCTGATAGTAAGTTTTGTTAACCTATATATGTTGAGCAGAGATTCGAAGTGTCAAGATCTTCATTTGTGAGTTAGGATTAATGA
The DNA here is from genome assembly GCA_027943335.1 of Chamaecyparis obtusa. Lineage (NCBI taxonomy): Eukaryota > Viridiplantae > Streptophyta > Pinopsida > Cupressales > Cupressaceae > Chamaecyparis > Chamaecyparis obtusa. The sequence goes on along the minus strand of BSBK01000430.1, from coordinate 2,375,688 downwards.
TTTATCTTTTCTGCAAAGTTTGAAACAATTCTTGGTGTATCACCCTAATCTATTTTTAGTTAGAAGTTTTCTTTTCCCTTTTCCCAAAAAGTTACATATTAGGAGGTGATATTCTATATTTAATAGGAACCGGCCTAGAATCCAGAGATGCCTCCTTAGTCAGAGTCCACCCACAGCTCGAGGAGGTTTCCATTGTCAGGATAGAATTTTCATGTAGCACTAATGCCTAAGTTAGGGTGACAATTCTAACCCTAAACATATATTAATAGACTTAGGTGCTGCCATTAATGTAATGAATAAGGATACTATGAATAAACTGAGCATTGAAGTGTTGAGAGCTACTCCAACAATATTGCAACTAGCAGATAGCTCTGTTGTCACCCCTGATGGAATGATAGAAGATATAATAGTTGCCTTAGATTCTTGGGAGTACCCTATTGATTTCATGATTCTATCACCAAAGGTCAATCTTGTTGGCTACCTTGTTATCCTAGGACATCCATGGTTGGCAATAGTTGATGCAAACATTAGTTGTAGATCAGGGAATGTGACAATTTCAGATGGGCAAGCCACTAAGAAACTACCATTGTATCTTCCAGCTCAACCGCATCCAGATTTAAGTACACCTATATGGCCAGATTTAGGAGATAAAGGAAGAAGAACTGAATTATGTGGTTTAGCTCATGATGTTACATAGGCAATCTTTTCTAAATCTACAAGAAGAAGATGAAGTCATTCAGAGCATTCTTAATAATGACTATGTTGTAATCAAAGATATATCTGAGAGTTCTGTGTTAGAATTAACTACATATGAAGATAATTTTGAGAACTGTATATTACCTTCAAAACCCAATATTATCCATCAATTGTTACCTAGTGAAGTAAACACAAGTCCTATCCCTGAAGTGCCCATGCTTGACCTTACAACTACTGTTGAGCTTTCTAAGGGTCATAATCTCCATGTGAATACTACCTTCACAACACATGGAGCAACTAACCAAACTATTGCAAACACATTAGAAAGCCTTTGCATGGGACTATGGGGACATGAAAGGATTAAGCCCTACACTATGTACTCACAAGATTTATATCAATGAAGGAAGCCTACCACTCCGTCAACCCCAAAGGAGGATAAACCCAGCATTAAGGGAGATAGTCAAAATAGAATTACAAAAGTTATTAGATGTTGGCTTTATATATCCTACATCTGATAGTAAATGGGTATCACCTTTGGTTATAGTACCAAAAAAGGGGGGTAAATGGAGAATCTACGTGGATTATAGGGATTTAAACAAAGCTACCAAGAAAGATCACTTCCCATTACCATTCATTGACGAATTACTTGATACTTTAGCCGATAAGAAGTACTTTTCCTTTCTTGATGGATATAGTGGATACAATCAGATAACTATTTCTCTAGAAGACCAGGAGAAGACTACATTCACATGTCCATGGGGGACATATGCATATTCAGTCCTACCTTTTGGGCTATGTAATGCTCTAGCAACATTCCAGAGGGCTGTAATTAGTATTTTTGTTGACATATCACATGATTGTATGGAGATATATATGGATGACTTTACAGCATTTGGAGTGACATTTGAAGAGGCTTTGAAGAATCTTGAAAAGGTGCTAATTCGATGTAAGGAACATAATCTATCCCTTAATAGTGAGAAATGATTTATGATGATGCAGGAAGGAGTAGTACTTGGGCATTTTATTTCAACAGCAGGAATTCAAGTGGACCCAGCTAAAGTTGAGGTAGTACTCACATTACCTAACCCTACTAAGAAAAAAGATGTAAGATCTTTCTTAGGACATGCTGGATACTATAGACACTTTATTCAAAATTTTAGTCAAATTGCTAGTCCTCTGTATGCATTGCTTACAAAAGAAGCTAAATTTATATGGACACAAGCATGTGATGAGTCCTTCCTATAGCTAAAGAAACTTCTAACAACTACACCAGTCCTCAAAGGACTAGATTGGTCTATTCCATTCCACATCCATATAGATGCATCAGATTATGTCATAGGTGTTGTGCTAGGACAAAATCCTACTAACCTTGAGAATGCAATTTACTATATCAGTAAGAGCCTCCATGGCCCTGGATTAAACAACACAGTTACTGAAAAGGAACTCCTAGCTATAGTTTATGCATTAAACAAATTTTGACACTATGTCATAGACTATCCCATTTTTGTTCACATTGATCACTCAAAAATAAAATATCTGATGAACAAACCTGCTATAACAGGAAAACTAGAAAGATGGCTTTTACTATTGCAAGAATTTGATATAACAATTGTTGACAAGCTAGGGAAGGTAAATGTAGTTTTTGACTACTTGTCTAGACTTCAAAATATTGATGAAGACACCACTCAAGTTGAAGATACATTTCCTGATGAACACATGTTCCACATAGCAATCAAGAACCCATGGTATGCTGACATAGCCAATTATCTTGTAGCAAATAAGATGCCCTCACATTTTTCTTAGAAGGACAGGAAAAGGCTTGCAAAGAAAATCTTTCAATTTTCATGGATAGATAACAATCTATTTTACACTAGCCTAGATCAGATCATGAGGAGCTGTGTGAGAGAAGATGAAATATATGAAATACTCCATGCTTGTCATGATGAGACATGTGGAGGTCACTTTGTAGCAAAGAGAAAAGACCTAAAAATCTTAACAATAGGATATTATTGGCCAACATTACACAAACATGCAACCAGTTATACAAAAAAATGTGATAAATGTCAAAGGATGGGTCATCCAAAAAAATTAGATGAGATGCCACTTAATCCACAAGTGGTGATGACACCCTTTGATAAATGGGGTATGGATTTCATAAGACCAATTGATCCTCCGTCAAATGGAAAATCATATATCCTGGTATGCACGGATTATCTGACAAAGTGTGTGGAAGTGAAAGCAATGCAGAATGCCAAAGATTAAAAAGTAGCCAAATTCTTGTATGAGGACATTTTTACCCATTATGGAGTCCTAAGAGAATTAGTAATAGACCAAGGAGCACAGTTCACTTCAAATTTGGTCAGTGAGAAAATGGAGTATAGCATAAGGCATCAAAAGTCTATCCCTTACCATTCACAGGCGAATAGACAAGCAGAGGTCACCAATAGAGAGATAGAGGAAATATTAACAAAGACAGTGTAATTGCATCACAGGGATTGGAGTAGCAAGTTAACTAAAGTAGTCTGGGCTTAGTGTACAACATGGAAGACCACAACAGGGTTCACACCATTTGAATTGGTGTATGGAAAGGTAGCAATGTTTCCCATAGAATTTGAATACAAAACATTGCGCATAGCTCTGGAGTTGAACATCAATCTTCCTTCAGCACAAGCCGAACACCTACTCCACCTTAATTCCTTAGATGAAATGTGAAAATCAGCATTGGAGAGAATAGAGCTAATACATAACCAAAGGAAGAAGTGCCATGATTCACATATCAAAAATAAGCACTTTCAAGTGGGTGATTGGGCTCTATTGTATGATTCTTGATTCAAGGAAATTCCAAGAAAGCTGCAGACCAAATGGCTAGGACCATATGAAATTCAATATGTCTTTGATAATGGAGCCTTCCAACTAACCACACTTGATCCAATCCAATTTAAACTACTTGTCAATGGACACCGCCTACGCCTGTATCACAAGCCTCAAACCAAGGAAGAATTCTTGCAACAATTCAGCACACAAAGTTTAACAACACCTCAAGAAATAGTTCTTACAACAAAAGGTGAAAGCCTTCCTCTTGCAGCCTCATCATAACATGCCTTCAAAAACACCCATAATAAAACTTCATTTAATATGAGGTATACTTCTTCATTCACTTTTCTCTCTTCTTCTCACCAACTCATCTCATTTCACTTTCTACCACCCACTCAAACACCATGTCACCCACAATTTCTATTTTAATGCTTTCAATAAATACCACATCACCACTCTTATGCGGCCACCAAAATTGATGCTCTCATCAGCTTGCATTCATGTGTATGGTAACTAATCTCCAAGTACAACTTTTAACCCCTTACTTTTAGCACACGGGTTTGAATACTTATATCTAGTACTGCATTACATGTATAATATAGGCGTTACGCCAGTTTCCCATCCTTGTGCAAAATTTATCAAGTGAGGACACTTGTTAATATTTAGTAGGAGGCAAGGGAAGTGTAATAAATTCCAAGTGTTATTCCTAGGCCACCCTAGTCCCATCCCTGTCACATCAAGTTGTACTTAGGCTACATTCTATTAATTCTTTTAATCATATACATTTGTCATACTTTCAAATTTAGATTTTCTGAGCTTGAAATGATTGGAAAGGAAAATAATTAAATTGCGAGATAACTCTCACTTAAAGTTATGATGTCCTCTATAATCAATGTCATTATTATTGTTTATGTCAAGCATAATGGAGGTAATGTAAGAGAAAAAAATCAGTATTTTCAAGAATTGCAAATGCATTTCAAGAAGGTATTTGCAGAGCGTAAGAGGATAGAAGGTTAGTAGTAAATTGGAGAGCAGAAAATTGAAGATTGGGCATTACTAAGATGGGTGGACAACTACAGAGGCATGAACCAGTTCACCATGGTATTTTACTGGTGAATGTTGAAGCAGTTCATATATTTAATGCATGTGGCTGGCTGGGCTATTTTCTTCAGTTGACAAAATTTAATGAGGAGGTTGCAGTAGAATTTATGGGCACTTTTGAAGAGGGACAAACAACTGTGTGGGGTTTAACAGTTGTTTCTACTGAGGAAAGAATCACATAGGTCATTAGATTACCAGTCATTAGAGAGTGCTATCCTAACGAACATGACACCAGGTCATCTCAAGCTCAATTCTCTTGATCGAGTGATCCTCCACTTGAAATCACTAAGCAGGGATGCAAGAGATTGTCTCTTCCACCACCATTTCTAGAATTGGCTACCCACATTATTAGGCATTTAACTTGTGAGGGAATATTCTCAAACCTGCATGCCCATCATTTAAAATTGCTTAGCTGTATAAGGCATAATCTTCAGGTCAATATTCCTAATTTTCTCTATAATATGTTAAGCATTAGTACTGAGGAAACATAAAAGGGTAATGCAAATTCCATAAGCCACCATGCCCTAATAAAGCTTTTGGTTGAAAAATCCCTTAGGGATGTCTCTCCCACCACCAAGAAGGGATGCAAGAGATTGTCTCTTCCACCACCATTTCCAAAATTGGCTACCCACATTATCAAGTATTTAACTTGTGAAGGAATATTCTCAAACCTACATGCCCATCATTTCAAATTGCTTAGTTGTATAAGGCATAATCTTTAGGTCAATATTCCTAATTTTCTCTATAATATGTTAAGTATTAGTACCGAGGAAACACAAAAGGGTAGTGCAAATTCCATAAGCCACCATGCCCTAATAAAGGTTTTGGTTGAAAAATCCCTTAGGGATGTCTCTCCCATGTCCTGGGCAGAATTTGTTCAATTTAAAGCCTTACAACCCCAAGTTAACCCTATTGCTCAACCTCTAGGGAATGAAGTAGAGTCTTTTGGGTCAAGTGAAGAAATAGCTGAAAAAGGAAAAGAAACAAAGTTGTCCCCAAAAAATTAAGTCTTTTAAGCCCATTCCAAAGAGTAATATACCTACTTCTTCCACAAAGAAAGGCAAATAGAAAGTTCAAAAGGAAATCCCTAACCTAGAAGGTGAAATTCAAAACCTTGCAGTTCAAATAATAAGAGAAAAAGGTCAAGTCGTCCAGCGTTTGTTCTTGCAGCATCTACTCCTGCAGCACAAAGCCAAAAAGATCCCGCCAAACTAAAAATGCAGTGGTTGAAGAGGAAACCATGCGTAGAAGCCCTCACATGTGAGGAAAAGTGTCTTCACCTTCCTCTAGAAATCCAAATGTTCCAGTACCAAAACCTGCTCTAGAACCCTCTATAGAAAACATTCCTGATGACTCCCCCTTGCGGGTAGAACCTCAAAATATGGAGGAATCTTAAAATGTGCAAGAACTTGATAATAGCATGACACAAGATGATCAGGGAATGTCTGAGCCAAGCCCTAATGTAATACAAGAGAACATTCATGTGAATGATCAACCTTCTCCTTCGTAGCACTCTGTTTATTCCAATGTCTCCATTATGCCCTATAGATCCACATGGTTCACTAAGTACTTTTAGCAAGCTACCAAAGAAAATAAAAAGAAAGCTCCGGTGCAAGAATTTCCCTCACCAACAATTCAGTTTGTACTCTTTAATCTATACAATCATTTTGTTTTTCAGAAGACCTGGTGGAGATAGGAAAGAGATCAAATGCAGAAAGAGACATTTGATAAGGATGAGGAAATTGAGGCTCTTAAGGAGTAGTTAAGGAAACAAAAGCAATAAATGGACAAAGCCCTAAAACTAGCCGATCAGGTCATAGCCTATAGACTGCCACCTAGGGTATATGCTATTTGTTTAAAAGAACAATTTCTATTGTTTCAACTTATGATGACAATGAAGGGTATTGATTGTGAATTCAAGTCATCCCAAGATTTTTATGGAATATATCAAACTCTTCCCCCATGGAAGAAAAATTTATTATGTGAGCTATATTTGCATAACTTTGTCATCCCACAAGAAACAGAGTGGAATCCTTTGCTCTATATAGGGGATATTCACTTAAGGGCTTTGATGTCATGGATGCATAATGAAGAAAACTATGAAAAACAATTGAACAATTATAGGGATCTAGAAAAATATGAACCATTACCATTAAGGGCTGAGTCATGTAAGCCTGATGTCCTTTTGAGGGATTGGCTCAATTTGACTTATGGAAAACGAAATCCTAAAATCAGGGAGAAAGTCTTTGCATTGAGAGATAAGGTCTATAGAGAATATCAAGGATTGCCTAATTTTATAGCCCAAAGAGCTCTTGTAGGGGTAAGAAGTCAGTGGAACAGATTGCTTGGAAAGAACAAGAGGATTTTACTACACTCTTAGGAGTGGAAAGAAGGGGAAGACAATTGTCAGTGATTTCAGGTCCATAGCCAAGAAATACAATGCTTGAGGACAAGCATTCAATTAGTAGGGGCAAATGATGAGATAAATTAATGTCTCAATTTGTTATAATCTTCATGCTTTGTTGGCACTCTTTATGCTCTGATAGACATTTCCAAAACATTTATGACTTATACCTATGTGAACTTATGCTAAGTATAACTAAAGCCACAAAGTCTATGGGTAGCTAGAATGACATGTTTTGCTGACTATTATAAATATAATGCATTACTTCATATAGTTATTTTAATTTGTGTTCTAACATTTAAGTAGGAGTTGAAATGTTGAATTGGATATATATATGTACACCAAATGCTACTAACCTTTTAGGTAAACAAGGAGCAGTACAAAGACTGGTGCAACCGCATTAAAGAAGGAGCGTTAGAAGACTAGCCATGGCGGAAGAATCCAGCATGATTTCGAAGGATATGCCACTACTAAGAAGGAGTTGTTGTTCCAAAGAATATAGGAAATAAGTCCTACTATATTTCCTTAGAGTTGTTATTCTGTTATCTATAGTAATTGTAATATGTTGTGGTTGTTTTACCACTTCCTTATTTGGCAAGGTTTAATCATACTTTTCTGTTATGTTTTCAATAAGCGTCAATCCTCTTTATAAAGGGGTTTGATCAACTTAGTTAGGTAATGAGAAAATATAGAATGATGTATACAGTATAGAAGAAGTTTCTCTTTTCCATTCTTCATGAGTTGTTCAATTATTATATAACCAGTTAAGAAGAATTTAACAAAAGAGAGATTTTGGATTATTTTCTATGTTAGTAGTTAGCAAAAGTTGTAGACACTCAAAAATGGGCAAGTGCTTTAAATCAATCAAATTGCAAAATCTTAATAAAATGCTTTTATTCTCATCAAAATGGATCAAATCAAATCAAAATGGACATTTATAAATAAAATTGGACAAAATCATAAAATCAAAGGAAAAATCAAATAATGACATTAAATAGTTAAATAGAAGCTTAAAGGGGTGAAAAACACTATATAATTGATTTTAATCAATTAATTGTATAGTTCAAAAATCAAAAATCAAATTGAACCTATTCCCTTACATGGCTAATTTAATTAATTTATGGAATTTAATTAATCCTAATATCTTTCAACAATAATTTGAGCAACCAATGAGACTTGAGAACAAAAGCACATGGATCACTCCAAAATAGTTGAATCTCAATCACACATTTCAACTTTGAATCTCATCCACTCAATTTTGTCCTTTTGTCCAAACTTTTGAGACAAACATTTAAATTGTCCCCCCATTTAAAAATATTGTAAAGTTTTTGACTCAACCAAGGCTAAATCATGATTAAATAACTCTACCCCCTACCCTTGGGAATTTACTATAAATGAGAGGCATTTTGAGAGCAATAATCATCTTAGAAATTCATTTGCAAAGCATCACCATTATAGTCATTTTCATAGCAATTGAGAGCAATTGAGAGCATTTGAATTATCTGTGTATCAATTTGATCATTTTGAGAGCTAGATTAAGTATTTGTACTATCATATTTCTCATTCTAGATTTGTCACTAGTGGAGGATAGGCTGAGAGCTTCACTTACCAAATTAGTTAGAGAACCATGGGATGTCATGGATGTTAATTTCAATTCTTAGCTTGAATTTGTATTGTATTTTCCTAGAATTGTAGTTGATTATCATAATTTCATGAAGGTGCTGAACATTCACACACAAATGGTGCCCACCATGGGGCCTTGAGCCTCATTTCTAACATTTTCATCAAGTTTTTGTGTGTTTTGTCTTCACTTTTTTGTGATTTTTTGCATAAAATAGGAGAAATGACGCTTATGAAGAATCTAGTGACGCTAGTGGCTACTATGACGACACTTACCAGCAATTAACTGACACCTGAGAGATAAAGTGTGACACCTATGAGATAAATTGTTATGCCTGAGATAGTAAAGCGATGCCTAAGAACTGAGAAATACCACATATTTGTTATCTTTTTCCACCTATGATGATCTTTACGATGCAATTTACAGTGATCTATCATGCCTAGTATTTTTTTAAATGACGCAGAGTAGTTTTTTATTGCCGCTTTGAATAGTTTATCGTACGCAATTTTCAATACTTTTAACACCTATCATTTAAATTATTACACCTGCTGATCTTTAAATATCACTTGAGTCATTGGAAAGTGACACCTGTTGTTTTTAAAGTTACGCCTACTGATCTTTAAATATTGCTTTAGTCACTGGAAATTGACGCCTGCTATTTTTAAAGTTACACCTGCTAATCTTTAAATTATGTGTATTAGCTGACTAATGACGCCTAGTACTTTCTGTCTCAATTTGTTGTCAAATCAATAAATTTTGTTTTCTTACTCTTCGTCTATGTTTTTTGGCAGATGAGCAAACACAGGAAAGTTCAAAAACTAGAGAGCAAAGTCACACAACCAAGCAAAGAGGTAAGAATTCAAGTTAAACATGAAAAAGAGATTCATACTGCTGCAATTTTAGAGATTTTGGGGTTAGAAGAGAAATTGTATGCTCATTACATTAAAGTGTTAGACGCTTACAAGAATAAATTCCCTACTTTGGATTAAAATTGCTTGCATTAAGTTGTTGAAATTTCTTTGAAAAATCTTGTCAAAAACACTTAATAGAAATTGCACTTTGTTCCTTTTTGTTTCCCTCATTTTGTATGGCTTTATTCGAATAACTTGTTGTAGGAGGGAGCGGGAATGATCACCACTAGGTGAGTGAGCAAATCAAAAATCCAAAAATCTCATAAAAGCACCTAGCCTTTGCTAGCTACAAAAGAGAGGTATTCATCAAATCAAGCTTGCATTTGCTTAAATTGTGGCTTTCATTGGATCTAGCTTAAGAGAAATAAGAAATTAACCAAACACTTCAATTATAAGAATCTCTTTGTCAAGAGATTGAAAAATAACAATTGTTGCTTAAAGTGTTTGGAACAAAGAACAGCAATAGGGATATGCTCTTCACTTTTCAAGTGAACCAAATTCCCAAAATTGTTGGACTAAGTTCAATTTATTGATTTTCCATACATGCTAGTTAAAATAGAGCAATAGAGGGCCTGCCTCCTGATATTTTCCTTATGAGGACGGTGAGAGGGAATGACCCAAGTGGGAGATGATCACCTTAGCCGCGGTACTATCCAACCCACTATAAAAAAAAAAATACACTCTTCCTTAATAGGGGAGTGACTAGGTTATGTGCAAGTTTCTTCACTTCCTCTAGTAGTCATTTTGGATTGTGCCAAATTATGTTTTTGTGCATGTGGGAAGCCCACAAGTGGGAAAAAGAGCTTGACATGATTTAGAATGGAAATATTCATTAAATCCTTATAAGTAGTAAGCTACCTTATAGAGCCAAACATGTTAAAAGCCAAATTTGACTACAGGTAGATTGCTTGGAAGAATTTCTTGTTCAATACTTGTGAAAAATGACCGAGAACATACACTTTTAGTGTGGTTTTAGGGACATGGTGCAAATCTGATGTGTGTGTTGTGTTTGTACTTCATTTTCAAGCAAGAAAATTCCACAGACCTAATCTTACAATTTTTAAAATTTGAAATTTACAACCTGGTATGTAAAGTGTCACATACACATAGAGAAAAACCACCTGTGCATAGTGAAGTTACACCTATGATTTGTAAAAAGATGCTTGGAAATAATAAAGTCACACCTGTAATAGTTTAAGTGATGCCTAGAAAAATTTAAATCACGCTTATCAATAGGCAAAAAGCCACCTGCTCATCTGCAGAGTGCCACCTAATAATATTCTAGTCACCGCATACGAAACTTAAAGTCATGCCTACACACTGGCAAGTGATGCCCAGAAACAAAAAAGGGAAAATAGTGAGCATTTCCCGAGGGTTTCAAAAAAATTTGGTTCCAAATTCAAATACCCTTTTGGTTGTTTTATTTGTTCCAGTACCCTACCTGGTCAGAAATCTTGCTTTTAAGCAATTTTAAAAATTTCACAAGGATTTGGCCACAAGCAAGAAAGATCAAAGCCTATTTTCAAGTGGTTTATGTTCATGCTTGCTTTTACTCGATCATATTACATCAAGAAAACTTTACAAGTAGAAGGGACTTACCTAAGGAAAGAGCTTCCTTTCCTGAATGATACTTTTTTCGCCCCAAGAGTACCACAAGAACCACCTATTCAAGAAGCAGAAACCAACATGATGTACTTCGGTAGCTTGGGTAATAACAAAAATGGAGGTATTGACCCAAACAATCAAGGTAATAACAATAATGGAGGAATGGACCCTAACAGTCAAGGGATTAACAACAATACTAACGGGGGCAATGGTGAACCAATCGCTGATGATGCAACTGATGAAAAGGTTAGTGAAGCTATACAAAGCTTGTACTTTTTAAAACTCATGGAGAAAGCAATGGAAATATACAAGGAAAAGTACTTTCCAGACCTAGCCCAAACAGGTTTTAAACTCCCTCATGACTATGATGTTAATCAACTTAGACCACCAGAAGTTGAAGAGAGCCCGATCGATATCATGAATAAGAAATTTAAGTTATTTCAAATTCAACTGGACACAATAAAGCAAACCGAGGCTCCAAAGCCCTTTTCAATAGAGGCATTATGTCCATTTCCATTCGACAAGAGTCTAGTCATGGTACCATTCCCTATCAATGTAGTATTTCCTAAGTATGACAAATACAAAGGAACATCTAATCCTCAAGATCATCTACGAGAATTTTGTCCATTGAGCTTAAAGTTCATGCACGATACCACTTATTTAATGAGATTATTTCCTAGAAGTTTGGGAGGTATGGCCATGGAATGGTTTTTGAAATTACTTTCCAGCATACGAACCTTTGAAGAGTTGGCTTCTAAATTTGTGACACGCTATTCATACAATATCAAACATGAAGTCACAATGATCACCTTACGTAATACCAAGCAAAAAGAAGGAGAAGGATTCCTAATTTTCCTACAAAGATGGAGGATGGTATTTGCTAGATATCCTCAGAGTGTACCAAAAAAAGAGAAGATGGATATATTTATCAATAGCTTCAGTAGTGAGATGAATTATCAGTTGAGAATGCAATGTCCTAAAACCTTCCAAGATCTTATCAAAAATGGGGGTGACAACTAAGGAGGTATTAGTTAAGATAATTAACTAGAATTCTAGGAAAATACAATAAAAATTTAAGCTAAGAATTGAAATTAACATCCATGACATCCCATGGTTCTCTAACTAATTTGGTAAGTGAAGCTCTCAGCCTATTCTCCACTAGTGAAAAATCTAGAATGAGAAATATGATAGTACAAATGCTTAATCTAGCTCTCAAAATGATCAAATTGATACAAAGATAATTCAAATGCTCTCAATTGCTATGAAAATGACTATAATGGTGATGCTTTGCAAATGAATTTCTAAGATGATTATTACTCTCAAAATGCCTCTCATTTATAGTAAATTTCCAAGGGTAGGGGGTAGAGTTATTTAATCATGATTTAGCCTTGGTTGAGTCAAAAACTTTGCAATGTTTTTAAATGGGGGGACAATTTAAATGTTTTTCTCAAAGGTTTGGACAAAGGGACAAAATTGAGTGGATGAGATTCAAATTTGAAATGTGTGATTGAGATTCAACTACTTTAGAGTGATCCATGTGCTTTTGTTCTCAATGCTCATTGGTTGCTCAAATTGTTGTTGAAAGATATTAAGATTAATTAAATTCCATCAATTAATTAAATTAGCCATGTAAGGGAATAGGTTCAATTTGATTTTTTATTTTTGAACTATACAATTAATTGATTAAAATCAATTATATAGTGTTTTTCACCCCTTTAAGCTTGTATTTAATTATTTAATGTCATTATTTGATTTTTCCTTTGATTTTATGATTTTGTCTAATTTTATTTATAAATGTCCATTTTGTTTTGATTTGATCCATTTTGATGAGAATTAAAGCATTTTATTAAGACTTTTCAATTTGATTGATTTAAAGCACTTGTCCATTTTTTAGTGTCTACAAATGCCCCTCTTTGAATTGATATGCGAAGCTCATTGATTCAAAGAAAATTTTAAGTCCTAATCACTTTTAGGTCCTGATTAATTGATTTGATACACAACTGATTTAGGTCCTAATTTGATACCTGATATGATTAATGATACTACCTAATATGATTCAACATTTGATATGATATGCCCCACTGATAATAGTTCAAAAATTTTGATGTCCCAGATTCAATGATGTTTGATGCCAATTTGATACTCTGATGATGCCCCCTCAGAAATGAAACATATTGATTGTTTGATTAGAAAAATTTGATGAAATTGATTGATTAGTTGATCCAATATGTTTTCATTTCTAAAAAACATTGATGATGGTCCCGGTTCAATGATTGTGCATCCAAGATAGATAGGTCTGTTGTAGTTAAGTGAAATAATTAATTAGGATATCAAGATAATAGTACCAATGAATGTGATTTGTCAATCTGATAGGATATAAAAACTGATATGGGATAAGTGATAGGTAGTTTACTGATAGTATTGATACTAATCATATTGGTCCCGCCTCACGATCAAGAGTTGGGAAACAATAAGTTGGTACTGATTGATTTGATTGATTGACGTAAAATGATTCACTAATATAGAATATTGATATGATTCCCTTAATTTGCAAAACAAGCACATTTCCTTAAGTTATACATACGATCCCTAGCTTCTTGGATATTAGATTTATGGATCTTCCTTGTTGTTGATTTTGTATCATGTTGATGTTTTATTGATCAGAACTTAGATGTATCATTTTGTTGTTGATATTGTATCTTTGATATACCAATTGTTGGATCTTTGATGTTATGAACATTGATATGATGATATGGACTTTTCTTTGATTCCCCCTTTTTTATTGATCAAGATAATTAACTGAAACCCCTTTTCCCTTGGAAAAATAACTACAAATTAATGCACTTACTCTAACATGAAAATGCAATGCAATGCAACTAATTGTCACTAGCTTTTAGCAAAGAAATGCCTTAGAGAAATATTTTCATCATTGACCATTGTGGGACTGGAAAGAAAGTACAATCATCACTGACCACATCATGATGATATGAATACTGCTTTTAATCTCTTTTGGTAACCCTTAAGGAAACTAGTACAACCCTCACTAGTTGAATGACCAACTATGGGAGTATGAATACCGATTTCAACAGATTTGATGTTGCAAACAAAGGTCAACCCTTCACCTTATATGAAAGTCCTAGATGATTCTTTGATGACCATGTCATTAGATGAATTCACATAAGTTGTTGGATCTCCCTCAAGATAGTCACTCAAAGGAAAGAAAAATAGCATGTCTCCATCATCGCCAATCTAGTCGAAACATCATCGATTAGCTAAAAAGATGTGATAAAATTCAATTCAATAAAGATCATCAAAAGCTTCAAGTGTTTTGCATTAATGTATCAAGATTTTCAAAAATAATTTCCAAACATTCTGATCTTTTAAGTGTTGTCAATTTTTAAACCCAAAAAATAAAGTCAATGAAGATTCAAGGATCAAGTTGTGGAATCAAAATACTTGGGTGTGAACAATGATATCCATCAAAGGTTCAACAAAAATCTCTCTCTTCTGAAGCTCTAATAATTCCCTCTCTGATGTTGTGACCGAAAGTAGCACCATTGAATCTATTTGTACCAAAAATCCAATCCTTTCCTGCCCCCAAGTGATAAATGTGATCGTGTGACAAACTTAGGGCCATAGGTAATGCAGCTAAAAGGTTTTATTATGACTATGCGCAAATGACAGATGCAATGAAGATTTACAAGTGAGATGATGGAAATGCAAAATGTACACATGCAACTCGGAAAGACTTAAGGGAACAAAAGGTGCTTGATTGCCAAGTTTTCACTTTTTGGGTTTATTGCTCTTTTTCACTTTTTTCATTTTTTTTGCTACCAAGGTGCCTATTGCTAGGTTTTCACCAAGGCACTTTTTTTTCTTTTTCAATTTTTTTTGGATTTTGAACTTTTTCAATGTTTTTGGTATTTTCAAGATCTCTTTTGACTATGTACAATAAATATGATGCTTCTCATCTGATACTCTTTATACTCTTTCATCTACCTCATGTATAGAACCTCTTTAAATGGATGCTATTGATAGGTTCTTGTAGCTCTTCTCCATCACAATCTACTAATTTATAAGTTCTCATTCCAAATGAAGAAACAATGATGAATGAACCAAGCCAATTAGCCTCCCATTTACCCTTTTTTTCTCTTTCATCTTGATTTTTAAGGTTTTCTCTTAACACTAAGTCACCTACTTGAAAGACTCTCGGTTTGATATGCTTATTGTAGTTTCTTGAGATCCTGTTTTGATAGAATTTCAAGTGTTCATAGGCTTTCATTTGATGTTCTTATAACAATTCTAATTTTTGAAGCCGGACAACTCTATAATCCTCATTTGTTATTAGTCCTTGCAATGATACTTGTAAGGATGGGATTTCAACCTCCAAAGGTAGAGCAGCTTCGGCTCCATAAAATAATGAATATGGTGTAGCTCCTATAGGTGTTTGGATGCTGGTTCTATAGGCCCATAATGTCTGGTTAATTTTCACATTTCAATCTCTTCCTGACTTATTCGCCGATCTTTTCAAGATTTTCAAAATGTTCTTATTTATAGCTTTAGCTTGTCCATTTCCTTGCGGATAATAAATGGACGAAGAGTGATGAGTAATATGGAATGTGTCACAAAGTTCATCCACATCTTTGTTTTTGAATTTTTTTCCATTGTCCGTGATTATGGCATGAGGAATGCCATATCTGTAAATGATGTGATTGAGAATGAACATGGAAATCTATTTTCCCATGGTGGTAATCAAAGGAATGGCCTCTACCCACTTTGTGAAATACTTTGTAGCGATGATGATGTACTTCGCCCCATTGGAAGAAGGTGGATAGATTACGTCAATCAAGTCAAATCCCCATTGATAGAATGGCCATGGTGTTATAAAGGGATGCAATTCTTGTGCTATTACATGTATCATGTCGCCATGGTATTGACATTTGCTGCATATTTTGACAAAGTGACAAGCATCTTTCTCTAAGGTTTTCAAAAATACCCCATGCAAAGGATCCTCTTGGCTAGGTTTAGACTACTTGAGTGTGACCCAAAAATTCCCTCATGAACCTCACATAAAGCTAACTTAGACTCTTCTTCCTCTAGACATCTAAGTAACGTCCCATCAAGACCCTTACAATACAATGTGTCAAAAATGATTATGTAATGGGTTGATTATCAGATGAAATTTCATTTTTAGGCTTGGGATTGGTCTAAAGGTAACACTTGGTCTTTGAGATAGGTATAGATATGGTCGTACCAAGGTGAGTCATGTCCATTGAGTAGGGAAACAATTTGGGTGTCAGGAAGGTCAAATGCCAGTTTTGCCAACTCTTCCACCAAGAATTCATACTTCTCATTATGATCTGGTTTTTGAAGTAAGGAAGCCAAGGGAGCCATTGCATCAGCTACTATGTTCTTCTCTCTTGGAATTTGTTCAAAAGTTATCAAAGCAAAGTACTTTTTCCAAGAATCAATCATAGTTTTGTATGGCATTAGTTTTTCATCTTTGGTATTTATTCATCATTAATCTGATTGATTACTAATTGAGAGTCTCCATACACTTGTAGCTTGGTGATGTTCCATTCTAAAGCCATTTTGATGTCGATGGCTAAAGCTTCATATTCGGCTATGTTATTTGTACATGGGAACAAAAGCTTGTATGACTTGGGAATAGTATACCCTTGAGGGGTAATCAATAATATGCTGGCCCCGGAACCTCCTTGTGTATATGATCTATCAAAGTACAACTTCCATGTCTTGGCCTCTATGTTGACAATTGTTGAATCCAGAAATTCCACTTGAATGGTTTGCGTAGAAATCAATGGGTTTTCAGGTAAGTGATCTACTATCACTTTTCCTTTTATGGCCTTCCTATCCACATACTCAATGTCAAACTCACTTAATATCATGACCCATTTTTCTATCCTTCATGTTAAGGCAGTTTTGCTTAGCAAGTATTTTAGGGGATCAATTTTTGTCCATCAACATGTAGTTCCTCAATTTTTGGGATGCAAAGACAACCGCTAGACATGCTCTTCCCATGAATGTGTAATTAAGTTCATACTTGATCAATGTTCTACTCAAATAGTAGATTTCTCTTTCTTTTCCTTGCTCATCTTCTTGCACCAAAACAACTCCTAGAGACCTCTCGGTGGCAGATATGTACAGCAGCAATGGTTTTCCTTTGATTGGTGGCATTAGGATTGGTAGATTTATTAAATAAGTCTTCAACAAGGTGAATGCTTTGTCACATTCTTCATCCCACATGAAAATGGTATCTTTGTGTAGCAACCTTGTGAATGAATGGCATTTTTTTGCCAATTGAGAAATAAATCTCCTTATTGATTTTAGCTTTCCTTGAAGAGACCTCATTTGGCTTATGTTCTTTGTGATTTCTATGTCCATTATTGCTTGGACTTTTTCAGGATCCACCTCAATCCCTTTAGCGGAAACTATGTAGCCTACTAATTTTTCAGATTGAACACCAAAGGCACATTTTTTTGGATTAAGCCTCACTTTGAATTGTTCCAATTGAGTAAATATCTTTTCCATAATTTATAGGTGATCTTCTCTTTTATGTGACTTTGCCAATATGTCATCCACATAATCTTCTAGAAAAGTGTGCATCATATCATGGAAAATAGTGGTCATCTCCCTTTGGTATGTAGCTCTAACATTTTTGAGGCCGAAGGGCATTATGTTCCAACAAAAGGTACCCCAAGGGCATGTAAAGGTTGTCTTCTCTTGGTCTTCGGGTGCAATTTTTATCTGATTGTATTTGCTAAAACCATCCATTAATGAATACATGAAGTGACCCGTTGTCAAGTCGACTATTGCATCTATGCTTAGAAGTGGGAAGTCATCTTTGGCACATGAAAGATTCAAGTCTCTAAAATCTATACATACATGAATGGATTTGTCATGCTTGGTGACCGGTACAATATTGGATATCCATTCAGCATATGCAATTGCTCTTATAAACCCCAATTTCAACAATTTCTTCAATTCGGCTTTCACTAGGAGAGCTATATGTGGGTGCATCTTTCTCAACTTCTTCTTGACAGGCTTAACCCCTAGTTTAACATTCAAATGATGCATGATGAAGTCGGGATCTAATCCTGGCATGTCATCATAGGACCATGCAAAGTTCACTTGTTTTTCTTGGAAAAACTTGATAAGATCATTTCTTTCAAAAGGTGTAAGTGAAGCTGCTAGGTGTATGAATTTCGGATCCAATTCTGTTCCAATGTTGACCTTCTCCATTGGCTCTATGAGAATTGGGGACCTTTCTTCTTCATGTTCGGGTAGGGTATCCAACATCTTTTCCTTTGGTGCTACAATTGGGTTTTCACCATAGGAAACATCCTTTATCTTTACTTTTTTTTGTTCTAGTGCTACCACATAGTGGTTTTCATCACTAGAACTTTTCATTTTTATTTTTTTTTCATTTTTTTCTTTGGTTTAACAGGTTGGGACCCCGTTGTTCTCATCATGTTCAAATCAAATTCGTTGGTGAAAGAGGGCTCAACCGCATTTAAGTATTGGGTCATTGCTTGGTCATTTGGGAAATAGAGTAAGTCACTTGGCTTGGTTAGGTCCCAATCAATAAGTTCAGGATGCATCAAGGGTAAGGATTCATTTGGTAAAGTGTCATTGGCTGGATTTATGGACATGACCTCATTAGATGGTTCATACATTGTATCATTAAGGTCAATGACGTGAGCTTCCTCGAGATGGTCCATGGAAGAAGGATCAAAGTCCTCTTCACTTGAGTCCTCAAAGACTTCTCTAGGAGAAAAAACATGCAGGGTAAATCTACCATACAAATCATCCCACCATGAAGGTATATAAGGTTCACCTACCCATTGATAATTTTGTGCTTTCTCTATGAGAGATTCTTGTGGATCCGGTTATATGTGTGTAGGAAGTTCCTTCAGATCTACACTAGCTTGAGTATTGTCTTGAGTATTTTCTTCTAAGACTTCTATGGGAAAGAATGCATGTGGGTTAAAATTAACATTCAAATCACTTGCCCATGAATATATCTGAGGTTCCCTTACTTGAATGAGTAATAGGTGCTTTTCCTATGTTGAGTTCTTGTATATCGGGATCTTCATTACCTTGAGTTTTCTTCCTAGGAACATTAGCATAAGCATGTATTGTGACAATCTCTTTATCATGGCATGAGTCATCGGATAAAGTATCCCACTCATAGTCTCAGGAATCATCGCTATCAACATCGGATTCCACCATGTTCACTTGTGGATAGGAATCATGCATGGGACTGGAACTTTCTCCTTTGTGCTGGTAGCCTACCCCTGATTTTTCTTCTTTTGACTGCCAAGACGGTTCAATGGGCTCCAGCAAACCTCTATTTCTTTTACCTAAGGGTCCTCTTCCCTTATATCCCATTTTTCACATTATTTCAAACCCTTTTCCATATTGATCGGTTTGAATGTTAATGTGTTGAATTCTCTCCATAGGGGTATTTGAGGTATCATTTTCATCTTGATAAAGCCATTGGAGAACTTCATCTTCTTCTTTGTCAAATACTACCTTATCACTTTCTCTTACAAAATAAGAGTTATATTTATGAGGAAGATGTTCCTTGGATGGTTTCCCATGTGTTCTTGGAGATGTAGGTAAGCCGAATAAGGAAATAGAATATTCCCCTACTCCCTTGGAATTAATTCTACATTGTTTCTCAAATGTATGAATCATCTCACTCATTTTTTGGTAATGGTCATCTTTAGCTTTATCTTTCTCTTCTTTGGTGGTTTTTGAAGGTTCTACCTTTGGTATAGATGCTTTTTCTGAATTTTCATTTGAATTTGGACCCTCATAAATCACTTTCTCCTTTCCTTTAGTTGATGTAGTTGAGTTACTTCAAGGAGGGCTTGGAATAGAGGTAGCACTTAATGTTGACTTAGGATTATCCACTTTAATGTCTTCAATGGTATCCCTTTGGATAATCCCTTCTCTGTTAGGTGGAATAAATAATTCATGAAGAGGCTTTAGTGCATTGCAATATTGGAAAGGTTTTGAATCCCCTCCAATCATGATTTCCTCACCCATGTATGGAAATTTTATGCATTGATGATACGTGGATGGAACCACTTGCATATCATGGATCCATGGCCTCCCCAATAAGATATTATAAGTTAGTTTCATACTAAGACTTGGCATTTTGTGTCCTTTTTTATAGGTCCAACTTGAATGGGCAATATAATCATTCCTATTGAAGCTCTCTCCACTTCATCATAGGCCTTTATGGTAATTATTTTTGTAGGATCAATGCATGACTCAGATAATCCTAGAGATTTGACAAGGCTCAAAGTGCAGATGTTAAGACCAGCTCCCCTATCTATGAGAGCTCTCTTGACCCTATGTCTTTCAATCAAGACTTCTATATGCAACGGTGGATTTTGGGGATGGGTAATGGACATGTCATGATGGTCTAAAAATGAAAGGCAATGGGGCATGATGAGATGTCCTACCATATTTTGAAACTTCTCCTCTTCCAAGTTGATGGGAACATTAGTTTCCACTAAAGCTTTTTCCAAAATCTCCTTATGATTTGGAGATAGTTTTAATAACTCCAAGATAGAAATTTGTGCTAGAGTATTTTGTAGTTGATCCACCAAACTATATGGTTTTGCTATTTTAGGGAGTTGTTTTGCCAAAATGTTGGATTGTGGAGGGCCAATAGGTTTAGGATCAACCCCTTGTAGGGTAATCCTTGAAGCCTACCCCCTAGTGATAACATTAGATGTTTCCTTTTGGGGTTGTTCTTTAATCACAATAGTATTTACAACATGCTCATGACTAGATAAAGTATTGATGATTTTTTCATAATGCGGAGCAAAATTGACATTATTGTTGCTTTGCTTATTCCCAGTGGATGGTTCACCTTTTTCATGATTATAAAAAGGTTGTTTAAATGTTGTGTTATCTTCATTACTTTTAGGCCCTTCTATAGTGATCATACCATTATCAATCAATTCTTGCACCATGTTCTTTAGCTATAAGCAATCATTTGTCTGATCCCGTCTAATTCTATGATATTTGCAGTGACTATTCTCACTCCACCAGCTGGGCTTGTTTTGTGGCTCATAGGGTTGAATGCTAGGTAAATTAATGATCTTACTCGAAATGAGGGTCCTCAATGCTTTCTTGAGAGATTCACCCAAAGGTGTGAAGGTCCTCTTAGGAGTTGGTGCCAAGAATTGCTTAAACTTGTTACCTCCTTGATTGTTCCCAAAGTTGCCACTATTGGTATTGCTATTGAAAGGCACTTTGGGAGCCTGATTTGCATTGTTCACCTGATTAGGTGTTCTTGTGAGAGAAAAGGGAGTCACTTTTAAATTATTAGAATCAACAGCACCATCATTGACCACTCCTTTATTGACCTCCTCAGTTGTCACCCCATTTTCAATAAGATCTTGGAAGGTTTTAGGACATTGCATTCTCAACTGATAATTCATCTCACTACTCAAGCTATTGATAAAGATATCCATCTTCTCTTTTTCTAGTACACTCTGAGGATATCTAGCAAATACCATCATCCATCTTTGTAGGAAAATTAGGAATCCTTCTCCTTCTTTTTGTGTGGTATTACATAAGGTGATCATTGTGACTCCGTGTTTGATATTGTATGAATAGTGTGTCACAAATTTAGAAGCTAGCTCTTCAAAGGTTCGTATGCTGGAAGGTAATTATGAAAACCATTCCATGGCCATACCTCCCAAACTTCTAGGAAATAATATCATTAAATAAGTGGTATCATCCATGAACTCTAAGCTCAATGCACAAAATTCCCATAGATGATCTTGAGGATCAAATGTTCCTTTGTATTTGTCATACTTAGGAAATACTACGTTGATAGGAAATGGTACCATGACTAGACTCTTGTCAAATGGAAATGGACATAATGCCTCTATTGAAAAGGGCTTTGGAGCCCCACTTTGCTTTATTATGTCCAGTTGCATTTGAAATAACTTAAATTGTTTATTCATGATATCGATCAGGATCTCTTCAACTTCTGGTGGTCTAAGTTGATTAACATCATAGTCACGAGGGAGTTTAAGACCTATTCAGGCTAGGTCTAGAAAGTACTTTTCCTTGTCTCTTTCCATTGCTTTCTCCATGAGTTTTAAAAAGTACAAGCTTTATGTAGCTTCACTAACCTTTTCATTAGTTGCATCATCAACAGTTGGTTCACCATTGCCCCTGTTAGTATTGTTGTTAATCCCTTGACTGTTAGGGTCCATTCCTCCATTATTGGTATTATCTTGATTGTTTGGGTCAATACCTCCATTTTTGTTATTACCCAAGCTACCATAGTACATCATGTTGGTTTCCACTTCTTGAACGAGTGGTTCTTGTGGTACTCTTGGGGCAGAAAAAGTATCACTCGGGAAAGGAAGCTCTTGCCTTACATAAGTCCCATCTGCTTGTAAAGTTTTCTTGACGTAATATGATCAAGTAAAAGCAGGCATGAACATAAACCACTTGAAAATAGGCTTTGATCTTTCTTGCTCATGGCCAAATCCTTGTGAAATTTTCAAAATTGCTTAAAACCAGGATTTTTGACTAGGCAGGGTACTGGAATAAATAAAATAGCCAAAAGGGTATCTGAATCTAGAATCAAAAATTTTTGAAACCCTCAGGAAATGCTCATTATTTTCCCTTTTTGTTTCTAGGCATCACTTGCCAGTGTGTAGGCGTGACTTTAAGTTTCATACGCGGTGACTAGAATATTCTTAGGTAGCACTCTGCAGATGAGCAGGCATCTTTTTGCCTATTGATAAGCGTGATTTAAATTTTTCCAGGTGTCACTTAAACTATTACAGGCGTGACTTTATTGTTTCCAGGCATCTTTTTACAAATCATAGGCGTAACTTCACTATACACAGGCAGTTTTTCTCTATGTGCAGGCGGCACTTTACATACCAGGTTGTAAATTTCAAATTTTAAAAATTGTAAGATCAAGTCTGTGTACTTTTCTTGCTTGAAAATGAAGTACAAACACAACACACACATTAGATTTGCACCATGTCCCTAAAACCACACTAAAAGTGTACGTTCTCGGTCATTTTTCACAAGTATTGAACAAGAAAGTCTTCCAAGCAATCTACCTATAGTAAAATTTGGCTTTTAACATGTTTGGATCTATAAGGTAGCTTACTACTTATCAAGATTTAATCAATAATTCCGTTCTAAATCATGTCAAGTTCTTATTCCCACTTGCGGGCTTCCCACATGCACAAAAGCATGATTTGGCACAATCCAAAAGGACTACTAGAGGAAGTGAAGAAACTTGCACATAACCTAGTCACTCCCCTATTAAGGAACAGTGTATTTTTTTTATAGTGGATTGGATAGTACCGTGGATAAGGTGATTGTCTCCCACTTGGGTCGTGTTAGAAATAGGAAATACTGAGAGGGGGGGGTGAATCAGTATTTCACAAACTTTTTCTTTTGCCCACTTATGGATATAACAGATTACTTTAGTGCATACAAAGATTATCAAGCTGATTAACAAACATAGCAGTAAATAGAAAGAACTCATAACACATCATATGTTCTCGAGGAAACCCTGGCCAAGGGAAAACCCCGGTGGGGATGGTACCCACAAAGATCACTAATCAAAAGTATCTTGTTAGGGATATTGGACCCTGTTAGGAGTCAATTTACAATATATAGTAGATTTGTCCTGGTTAAAGGACTTTAGGCCTTGTTAGAAGCCTTAACCCTGTTAGGAGTTAGATTACAAAACCTGATCACCAGCTGAGCTCACTGCCCAAACAAGTAATACAAAATGTTTCTGACTGTAATATGGTACTGTTTACAACTTTGCATCAATAGCCTTTGCTGCTATCACAATAAACAATTATCACAAATTATCTTTTCTTTCTTTTTACATATCACTTGTATATTTCATTACATTTCAAGTATGCCTAATATATGAGTTATTAAAGCTAATAACTTTACATGGTCGGCTTCCAAAATCTTTATCCAAGAGTAAAAATCTAGGATGTCATCCCTTCATAATGTTAAGTCATTATTTTGACAAGCAAAAATAATCCCTTAACTCTTTCGCTAATACTGTCTCCAAAACTGTTCTGTCTGCAAAAACTATCTTCGGTAAACTTCGAATAACTTTGTCCATACTGCTCCAAACTTTATGCACACTGAGATGGGGTATCCTCATACTCTATAGAAGCTTTAGTTAACTGTGCAAACAAAAATATTGCTCCAGTGGACGTCGCCAACTAAATCTTCATCTGGTGCTCTGTCAAGATCACTGTATCCATACTTAGACAATTTCTTTCTTCAACTTGCCATACTTGCATTCCAGATTCTGCGCTCTCAATAGAGATCATATGTTTCCATAATGACAACATCTATGCATCCACATTATCCAAATTTCCAACAATCTCCCCATTTGTCATTGGTGGCAACATATGGGAAAATTGGCTAAGTGTGCAAACAAAACTTCAAAAAACACTTATACAAAATTGTGGCCAAAAGTTACACAATATGTATACAATATCATACTCCATAGAATAGCTCCCCATATGAGTATCCTTCCTCAACATATATTCAATTTTCTGCTATATCTCCCCCTTTGACAACAATGACAAAGATAGGGTGTACAAAAATTTCAAAAACTTTATACCTTATTGTCAGTTATTGCAAAGCCGGTAGGCTTGCAACACAATCACCAAACTCCAACTTCCAAGATTCAAAATCTTTCTCCCATATCTTCCTGATGGATTCAGCAACATTGAGTAGAGTACTCAATCTGTATGCTGTTGTCTGACAAGCTTGCAGGGAATTGAAGCTAAACTTCTGAAATGATGTCTTTGTTGAAAGACACTGCTTAATTTGATCTTCAACAATTGATATCTTGATTGAGACATGCTCTCTCAAGATGTTAACCCTGATCATCTTTCTGTTCTTCTCCTCTGCTAACATTCTGATTCCATCTTTCAATTTCCTTATGCTCTTTTCTACAGAACTTATCTTGACATTAGGGCTTGTCAAGGTGTCTGTCTCAGCTGTAATAGCATCTAACATCTCTCTGATCTTCTTATCCTCTTCAATTGTTAGGATTTCTAATTTAGTGCATTGTATGTACAAATTCTTTCCTGTCTCAAAATGTCTCCTCAAATTCTTTATGCATACATCTAAACTACCAATATCATTTTGAATATTTACACTTAAAGTTTGTTGCATTTCTGCTTCAAAGTCTTCCTAAACTTTTATTTTAGTAATATCCTTCAAGTTATAAAATTCAAAGTCAAAAGAATTCATTACCATTTTAGCTTTCTCAAGTGGATCCGATTCAAATACCTTAGCGCTGATCACACTCTCAAGTTTCTCTATCAAAACTCTAACTTTGCCTTCAAGGTCTTTCACCTTCTTATTCTTTCCAATAATTTTATTCAGAGATGTGATGAACTCAAGCTGATCATCATCTTCAACTTCTTTTCCAAGGTCTTCAAACATTGAACCAATATGCCTCTTCTTACTGTCAGGTGCACTAATGTCTTCAACTGGTATAGAAGGTGCACTAGAGGTAGTGGCCTCTGTCAAAATTTGTTTGCCTTTAACTGACTGCTCTACTGGAACTGATTCTGATACATTTGGTGCTTCCTCTGCCTCTGTATTCTTCTCTGATTCTGTGACCTTTTCTTGCTCTCCCAAAGCCAAATTGTCAACAATGTTTCCTAGATCATGAAATACTACATCATCTGATTCTAGAGTCACTTTGGTGCCTTTAATATCCATTGATTCTTTGCCAATATTGATATGTGAAGAAGATGGAACTTCTTCAATACCAACTTCCTCTGCATGCGGTTCCTCTGATTGCTTCTGCTGAGGGTCTGATTCAACATGCTTTTCTTCAAATATATCTGCAAGAACTTGCATTACTACTTGCTATGTCTCTTTCTGTACTTCCTCCTTTTTGCCTCCCATTATAAGGATTGTTCTTCTCTTAGTTCTCAATAAAGTTCCAAGAGACTTCAAGAATCTCTTCAAATGATCTTCATCCTTAACTTCACAGAACTGTCTGATTACATGTTCTCTCATCTTTATGTCCTATTCTTGTGCTCTCTGTTTTCTATTCACAAGTCTGTTATACAAATCTTCTGGGATCTTACCATGAATAGTGCTAAGTTTCTTATCTGCCACAATCATGTGTGTAACCATTGCATTTTCAAAATTTAATCTGTCAAATGATCCATATAGATCATAGAATTTATTCAACTTAATGAAGTCTCCATGCTTCAATATACCTTCATTAACTCTTTCATTTCTTGGTTTCCAAGTTTTCTTCTTGATTAAAACTACATCATCATCTTTAATTACTGCTACATTTCTAGGTATAGGTGGTACAACCACTTTCTGTCTCTTGTCGGGTCCTGTTGCACTCACTTTTACTCTTTTGCTAGGAATAGGAGAAAAAATTTATCTCCTTCATCTTTTTCAGGTACTTCAACTTTTACCTTTACTACAATAGGATCAACAGGATCTGCACTTGATGTCTCAGGTGAAATTACAAGATTTTCACTTTGCTTCAAGGCTTCTGCAGTCTTCTTAGCTATGTCAAACTCATGACTTGACATACCAGATTCTTTCAATATTTTCTTCATAGTAGATTCAACTCTCTTACTAGATTGCTTCTTTTCTCTCAAACTTATTGCAGATTTGAAATTCTCTTCATAGGTTCCAAACCTATTTGCATGACCATCCAACTCACACTTTAACAATCTATTCACATATCCTACTATTTCTGCTTCAGATATTTCATAGCCAAGAGGGTCTACGAATTCCATTCTAGGCTCAACTACTTCAATGTAGGTGAAATCAGTGTCAACCATAAAACAAATGTCATCTTTATGCTTTTCAACTAAGGATTGAGGAATCCTTGATTTGTTCTTAACAATATTCTGAAAAGTCTTCAATACAAGCTTCACACTGTCATTAACTTTATCAAAAAGGTGCTTCATGTAGACTGAGTTTATTCTTTCCATTGTGTTCACATTGTCACTCCAATCAGCTGTGTAAGGAAATCTTCTCAAAATATGGAAAAACATATAGGTTATCAGAGATGAAAACCTAAACTGTGTGTACTTAGCCTTCTTAATCTTTTCTAAGTTCTCAAATAATTAAATTTTCAAAATTTCACATAGGTCTATTGGTTTCTTCTCAATACACATAAGATAAGCTACATGAATCATTCCTGCAGCCATGTCATCTTCCCTTGAACTACCACAGAATTTAGTTGTTAGGATCTTGCAAAGGTACCTAACATCATCTTTCTTAATCTTACTTATCACAATACTCTACCATTATAACTAGATCCAGTGTTATCTAAAACAATCTTTCTCATGTTATTTTCATTCAGTGGAATCTCTCCAACTTTTGATAATCTAGTAACTTCATGAATTAGGTCGGCAGTTATATCAATAACTCTATCCTCCATCCAGAATTTCCCATTGTGGATTCTACTTAAAATGATCTTGGTACATTCCTGATCATTGAATTCATACTTCATGGAATATTTGATAATTTCATTGTTCTCTAGGTGCCCATAAGCTAGTTTAACTGACATGTCTTGATTGTACAATTTCCTATAATCATCACTAAAATCTGCATCTCCCAAAGTTTCAAACTTGCAACCTAAATATCCTTTAACATTCTCAATGTGCAATACTCCGTCTGGTACGGATGATAATGCTAGACTGTCATCAATTTCAGTTGGTTCTACTGGTTCTTTCTTAATCTTTGGTCTATTCTTATCCTTAACATTATGAACCATACAAATATCCATCTTATCAACTGATTAAAGATCAAAAAAATACCTCAACTTTGCAAATCTAGGGTTTCGGTATGATCGTCGCTGCAAACTGCTTCCAAACTTCTTCAAATCATCTTCAACTCACTTTTCTTCTTTCAAATCACTTTTCAATCACTTTGTAATTGTAATAACTTTGATTTTGACCTTATAACACTTCACATTAACTCGATCTGACATCGCATTCATTCATTTTGCCGCTAAAACCTCAAAAAGTTGATTCTACAAACCTGCAACCATAAAAATTTCTGCGACCTCGCAAAACACAATATTTTCTTTTGCGCACTTAACCATAGCATTAGTACAACATAATAAACCTATATCTAACTGTGCAAAACTTAACTCATTCAAATTCCTAGTCTACACTAATCCTAAGTCCTAAACTACAGAAACTTACATAATTTAAGTACTTAAAGAAGGGTCAAGTAAAGATTCATCCTTACCATTGGTTACATTACCTTCCTGACTACTTTCAGTGCTAACTATACCTCCTTGATCTGTGCCTTTGTCAAATTTTACTTCATCTTTATTGCTATAGCAACCTTTCTCTTTGTTTCCTGCATTTTCATTCCTTCTTGCATTGTTCCTAAGGTTAGGGTTATGATGATAACCTCCATTGTTCATTCTGCAAAATCTTGTTGAGTGTCCAAACTTGTTGCATATCTGACAAATGATTCCATTGTTTCCAAATCTCTGCCCTTGCTGGTTAATCTGTGACCTGCAATTTCTAGCAATATGTCCTACTTTGTTGCATCTAAAACATACTACCACTTTTCTTTGATTCATTTCTTCAATAGATTTCTTATTTGCATTGTTAGTATTCCCAATCATTCTATCATAATTATTCAAAATTACTTTAGGTCTTCTACATTCGTTAGCTCTATGTCCAAAACTATGACAATTATAACAATGTCCATTAAAAGGTTTAAATTGTTTACCTGTGCAATCTCTCTTCATGTGCCCAATAGTATTACAAGCAAAACATCTACCTTTGAATTCTCTCTGCATACCTTTAGATGATTCTTCCTGATTTGATTCTTCTTGCTTTGATTCTTCTTTCTCTCTAGGTGGTTCTTCTTTAGGTGGATCTTCCAATGTGTTCTCGTCTAGCTTTATTTCCTCCACACTTTCAGATGTCTTCAGATCTAGCTTCTTACTTTCATGGTTTGTTCTAAACATACTATATCCAAATCCAGTCCTATCAAAGAATGGTTCTTCAAAAGAAATTTGTTTTTCAGTCTTATCACTTTTTGAATATAGCCTTTCAAGTTGTTGTTTAGATTGAGTTAATTAACCTTTCACAATTTTATTATACTTCTCAAGTTCCACATACTGCACTTTTACTTTTTCAGATTTGGATGTTTCCTTTTCAAGTCTTGACCTCAAATCTTCATTCTCAATTTTCAATTTTTCATTATCAGATCTCAAATTTCCATCTTTCATACTAAGCTTCAAATTTACTATCTTCAACTCATGCTTAAGGATCTCATTTTCTTTTTCTAATTCATCACAATCTTCAAAAAGCATATCAGATTTCTTTTCAAATTTCAGATCTTCAATCTTACCTTTTAATTTGTCAATAGCATTCTTTGCATCTTCATATTTTCTTCTTAAGGAGTTTCTTTCATCAGTAAGCATATCAATCTGTTCAAGAGCTTCTTCAAGATTCTTCTAAAGTTGATCCATATCCATAGAGATCTTACTCAAGCTGCTAAGCTTTCCTTGAATGTTCCTTCTTCGAGTAACTGTGCTCTGATACCAATTGTTAGAAATAGGAAATACTGAGAGGGGGGGTGAATCAGTATTTCACAAACTTTTTCTTTTTCCCACTTATGGATATAACAGATTACTTTAGTGCATACAAAGATTATCAAGCTGATTAACAAACATAGCAGTAAATAGAAAAAACTCATAACACATCATATGTTCTCGAGGAAACCCTGGCCAAGGGAAAACCCTAGTGGGGATGGTACCCACAAAGATCACTAATCAAAAGTATCCTGTTAGGGATATTGGACCCTGTTAGGAGTCAATTTACAATATATAGTAGATCTATCCTAGTTAAAGGACTTTAGGCCTTGTTAGAATCCTTAACCCTGTTAGGAGTTAGATTACAAAACCTGATCACCAGCTGAGCTCACTACCCAAACAGGTAATACAAAATGTTTCTAACTATAATATGGTACTGTTTACAACTTTGCATCAATAGCCTCTGCTGCTATCACAATAAACAATTATCGCAAGTTATCTTTTCTTTCTTTTTACATATCACTTGTATATTTCATTACATTTCAAGTATGCCTAATATATGAGTTATTAAAGCTAATAACTTTACATGGTCGGCTTCCAAAATATTTATCCAAGAGTAAACATCTAGGATGTCATCCCTTCATAATGTTAAGTCATTATTTTGACAAGTAAAAATAATCCCTTAACTCTTTCGCTAATATTGTCTCCAAAACTGTTCTATCTGCAAAAACTGTCTTCGGTAAACTTTGAATAACTTTGTCCGTACTGCTCCAAATTTTATGTGCACTGAGATGGGTATCCTCATACTCTATAGAAGCTTTAGTTAACTACGCAAACAAAAATATTGCTCCAGTGGACGTCGCCAACTAAATCTTCATCTGGTGCTCTGTCAGGATCACTGTATCCATACTTAGACAATTTCTTTCTTCAACTTGCCATACTTGCATTCCAGATTATGCTCTCTCAATAGAGATCATATGTTTCCATAATGACAACATCTATGCATCCACATTAGCCAAATTTCCAATAGGTCATTCCCTCTCACCATCCTCATAAGGAAAATCTCAGGAGGCAGGCCCTCTATTGCTCTATTTTAACTAGCATGTATAGAAAACAAGAAATTGAACTTAGTCCAACAAGTTTGGGAATTTGGTTCATTTAGAAAGTGAAGAGAATATCCCTATTGTTGTCCTTCATTCCAAACACTTTAAGCAACAATTTTTCTTTTTCAATCTCTTGACAAAGAGATTCTTATAATTGAAGTGTTTAGTTAATTCCTTATTTCTATTAAGCTAGATCCAATGAAAGCCACAATTTAAGCAAATGCAAGCTTGATTTGATGAATACCTCTCTTTTGTAGCTAGCAAAGGCTAGGCACTTTTATGAGATTTTTGGCTTTTTTATTTTCTCACTCACCTAGTGGTGATCGTTCCCGCTCCCTCCTGCAACTAGTCTAACAAAGCCATACAAAATGAGGGAAACAAAAAAGAACAAAATGCAATTGCCATTAAGTGTTTTTGACAAGATTTTTAAAAGAAATTTTAACAACTTAATGCAAGCAATTTTAGTCCAAAGTAGGGAATTTATTCTTGTAAGAAACTAACACTATAATGTAATGAGCATACAATTTCTCTTCTAACCCAAAACTCTCTGAAATTGCAGCACTATGAATCTCTTTTTCATGTTTAACTTGAATTCTTACCTCTTTGCTTGGTTGTGTGACTCTACTCTCTGGTTTTTTAGCTTTCCTGTGGTTTCTCATCTAGCCAACCAAGGGGGCCCACTTGGGAGGTGGATTAGATTAAGTTAGATTATATTTTCTTTCTGCATTTTCCCTTTTTTCAAGTAGAGTTAATGTTTTACTCCTGTAGCATTACTACTATGAATGTTCCTGTAGCACTTGCAGAGATAGAAATAGTGAATGTTTTGGGCTTTTAGATAGGCTTAGATTCATTTCACAAGCTTTCTGTCATAATTCCATTAAGCAGTCAAGTGTGTTTACTTTCCTGCAGCAATAGCATAGATTCCTTTCATGCATTTTATCTTCTAACAGCATAGGTGTTATGACTCTTAGAGGAACTTAGTGCACAAACTGTGTTGTCCCATTTCAAGTCTACATCCCTAGGTTGACAATCTAAATGCACTTCATGATGGGAAAGGTAATCCTTAGTATAGATGTATTATTCCTAAGAGAGACAATGGCATGATTATTATTACCTATTGTGAGACTGTTCAGTTTCTAATGGGATGAAACAAGTGTTGTTTCCTTTAGTTGAGACTCCTAGAAATGAGAATTCTACTAGTATTAGGGTTTGTTTGGTTAAAGGAAGGAAATTGTTGGATGGTTTAAAAAATGATAATGTGTGTTGTTCTTTGATCCCTAAGAAGCCTAATATAGAATCAGTAGAGAAATAACTTGAGGAGATAAGGGAATTTTTTATTGAGTATGAGGATATAATATCAAATAATGTGTCTGATGGATTGTCACTTGTGAGAAGTATTACTCATTGCATGTATATAATTCTTGGAGCAAGTGTACTGAATAAAGGAGCCCATCAGATGACACAAGAGGAAAATAAAGAGTTGAATAGACAAGTGCAAGATTTTTTGAAGAAAGGTTTGATTAGGGATATTTTAAGTCCTTATGCAGTACCTATAATAGTAGCACCAAAGAAGAATGGAGAGTGGAGAATGTGTGTTGATTCTAGATCCATTAATAGGATCACAGTGAAGTACCGATTAATTCCTTTGCTTGGGATGGATGATATCATGGGTTGTTTAAGTGGAGCTATATATTTTGCAAAGATAGATTTGAAGAGTGGATATCATCATATTAGAATGAAAGAAGGAGACGAGTGGAAAACTGCACTTAAGACAAATGAAGGATTATAGGAATGGTTGGTGATGTCCTTTAGATTAAATAATACATCGAGTACTTTCATGAAGTTGATGAATGAGGTATATAATAAATTTTTGGGTGAGTTTGTGATTGTTTATCTTGATGACATTTTGATTTTCAGAAAGAGCAAGGAAGATCATTTGTTTCATCTGAGACAAGTGTTGCAGAGATTAAATCGGGAGAAGTTGTTGATAAACATCAAGAAGTGTTCCCTAATGATAGAATAAATAGTTTATTTGGGATTTTTGATATCTGTAGAAGGATTAAATATGGATCATAAGAAGGTTAAATCAATGATAGAATGGCCTAAACCTATAAGTGCTAGAGAAGTGATATCATTTCATGGATTGGCTAGTTTTCAGCAAAATTTCATTAGAAATTTTAGATGGATTTACAATCCTATGACTAAGACAATGAGAGGGGACATAAAAGAGTTCAATTAGATGCATGGAGCATAAAGGAGCTTTGAGTTGCTGAAGAAGAAGGTGACTGAACAACTTGTGTTAGCCTTACCTAATTTCAATAAAGTTTTTAAAATGCACTGTGATGCAAGTGGAAATGTAATTGGAGCAATGTTGACTCAAGAAGGTAGAATGATTGCTTATTTCAATGAAAAGTGGAATGATGCCAAGAGAAGATATTTAGTTTATGATTTTGAAGAAATGGAGACATTACATATTGCCTAAGGAATTTGTGTTGTACATAAATCATCAAGCATTGCAATATCTGAATAGTCAAAGCAATTTGAATCAAAGATATATGAGATGGTTTGAGTTCTTAGAGAGTTATACAGTTGTGTTAAAACATAGGAGTGGTAGAAGAAATAAACTTGTTGATTCTTTGATTAGAAGGACCTTGTTGAAAGAGATGAGAGTTGGAAAATTGGGATTTGATGAGTTGAAGACCTTGTATGAGGATGATCCTGATTTTTTAGAACCTTAGAAAGCTTGCAGAGAACCTATTGTAGTAGAACAAAGAAAATGGTTGGACTATTTCATTTCAGATGGTACGTTATTTAGAGGAATTCAAGTTTGTATACCAAGAATTTATATGAGGGATAATCTAGTTAAGGATAAGCATTATGGGGGATTAGCTAGACACTTTGGTATTGACAAGATAGAGGAATAGGTAAGTGAGAATTTATTTTGGCCTCAGATTCATAAGGATGTACGAAATTTTTTTCAAAGTTGTAGATTTTATCAAGTTACAAAAGGAAGTAGTCAGAATATTGGATTGTATATGCCTTTGATAGTGCCAACTAGACCTTGGGAGGATATTAGTATGGATTTTGTACTTAGGTTACCAAAAACACCAAGAGGTCATGATTCTATATTTGTGATAGTAGATACATTTTCAAAGATGGCTCATTTCATACCTTGTAAGAAGACAACAAATGCAATACATGTAGCTGACTTATTTTTCAAGGGGATTGTGAGATTACATGGATTTCCTAAATACATAGTTTTAGACAAAGATAGTAAGTTTGTTGGTTATTTCTGGACAACAGTTTGGAAGAAGATGAAGATAGAATTGAAGTTTAGTTCTAGATTTCATATATAGATAGATGGAAAAAAAGAGGTAGTGAACAAGAGTTTGGGTAACTTATTGAGATTTTTGGTTAGAGAGAAGATAGGAAATCAGGATTTCGTTCTAGCACAAGCAGAGTTTACATACAACAATTCACTAAATTCCTAGGAAGAGACCATTTGAGTTAGTTACTAGTTTTAATCCTAAAGGAGCATTAGAGTTGATGGATATAGATCATGAAGTTAAGAGGAGTGCAGAAGTGGAAGGATTTGTAGAGCACATGAATGGCTTACACAATTAGGTCAAATAGCATTTAGAGACAATAAATTAGACATATAAGTAGAAAGAATAAATGAAGAGGATACATGAGTAATTCCAAGTAGGGGATGAATTCATGGTCTATCTAAGAGGGGAATATTTCCTTGTCATGCCCAAAATTAGGGCAAAACACACACAAATTTTTTATTTTTTTTTAAAACTCATCCTACAAGGTTGAGAACAGTAACATAAGATCATAACATTAACCTTTACACCTAACTCTTGAGGGAATTCAAGGCATGCGCTAGCTTGCCGACATTCCCTGACTCATCAAGTGCACTAGGTTGAAGAATTCACTAAGGTTCAACCACCGAGGGCATGAGGGATGAAATACCTAAAGCAATCATCCTAAAAGAATAAAGTCAATAAATTTGAGACTAGGATTCTATATTATCAAAAGATCAAAATATTCATCATAAATCTTGCCTAGATTAGCTATAAAGGATGAAGCAAGGTACAATGAAATTTGAATACTCTAATAGGGTCAAAGTCATAATTTGGTAATATTTTCATTAGGTGTTATCACCTAATGAAAATATTACCAAATTATGACTTTGACCCTATTAGAGTATTCAAATTTCATTGTACCTTGCTTCATCCTTTATAGCTAATCTAGGCAAGATTTATGATGAATATTTTGATCTTTTGATAATATAGAATCCTAGTCTCAAATTTATTGACTTTATTCTTTTAGGATGATTGCTTTAGGTATTTCATCCCTCATGCCCTCGGTGGTTGAACCTTAGTTAGTGAATTCTTCGACCTAGTGCACCTGACGAGTCAAGGAATTTCGGCAAGCCAGCGCATGCCTTGAATTCCCTCAAGAGTTAGGTGTAAAGGTTGATGTTATGATCTTATGTTACTATTCTCAACCTTGTAGGATGAGTTTTAAAATAAAATTAAAAAAATTTGTGTGTGTTTTGCCCCAATTTTGGGCATGACATTTTGGTATCAGAGCACAGTTTCAACTCTAGGAGCCTAAACCCATTGTGTTTTCGACTTATGTCTTGTCTTTCACTTGTGTAGGATGCCTCCAGTTACAC
This sequence comes from Chamaecyparis obtusa, assembly GCA_027943335.1. NCBI lineage: Eukaryota > Viridiplantae > Streptophyta > Pinopsida > Cupressales > Cupressaceae > Chamaecyparis > Chamaecyparis obtusa. The sequence continues at coordinate 2,340,136 of BSBK01000430.1, read as the reverse complement.
GTAGAGGTCATCGTCGTGGGAGAGATGCTAGGATTGCTAGTGAGGCTTTAGTGGATGTTGAGAAGCTAGTAGAGGATGTAGGTGACGAGCCAGAACCACCTCCTGGACTGCCACCGAACCCTAATCAGGATATTCTGAATGCCCTTCAGAATCTTGCCGCTATCATTATGGACAAATTGCCATTAGGAGGTCAGTAGAATGAGGCCCGAGAGAGCAGTAGGAGCCCCTATTCCAAGCAGGTTGAGGGACAAGTAGATTTAGAGGATGAGTCAGTTCATATGCCAGAGCCACCACCATCACCACCACCTGAGATAGTGCATAGAGCACCCCATGATATAGGGGATTAGATCAGAGAGCTCCTACGCCTTTAGCCACAACCCTTTTCTAGATCTACAGATGGTACAGAGGCAGACACATGGCTTTTGAGCCTTGAGCACTGCTTTGGGTTGCGTCCTTACGAGAGCAACCTAAAGGCACGTTTGGCAGTGCATATGCTTAGAAGTAATGCCTCTACTTGGTGGAGATAGGAAGAATATAAACATCACTTGACTTTAGACACCCTCACATGGGAGGTTTTTCTGGAAAGATTCAAGGCTCGATACATGTCAGAGCATTTCAGACAACGTCGTATAGATGAGTTCCATGACCTCCAGCAAAGGAATATGACTGTGGCACAATACAAGAGCAAGTTTCTTGAGCTCCTTCCCTACGTGGATTATATGAAGGATGAGAAACTTCAGGTCAACTGCTTCATCAAAGGGTTGAACCATGCCATATCAGATAGAGTATGATTGGTACCTCTAAGAGATTTGTGCTATACCATTGAGAGAGCCATAGTTGCAGAGGAGATCCATAATCGGTCACAGAACCGTAATTCCACTCCACAAAATTTTGGTTTCCAAAAATCCTACTAGAAAGGGAATCAAAAACACTCATTAGGATCATATAGAGCACCTCAGCAGCAGTAGTAGCAACAGTCTCAACAGAGTCAGAAACAGAGGCCTCCACAGGGACAACAGGGCTCTAAGCCCAAGCAGTGGAATTCATAGGGTCCTTGGCAAGATCAAAAATCTCAGTCACAGTATGCACCACTAGCTAAGACTCATAAGTCTTCCAAAGGTGGATTCAGTGGGTCTAGCATGACAGGTGGACAGAAGCAGTCCAGACCCCAGGGGATCCAGATACAGGCTAGAGGTCCATGTTACACTTGTGGTGCTATGGGGCACATTACTAGGGATTCTCCAGCAAGGCATCTAATAGGTAGTCAGAGAGCAGCAGCTTCAGAGCCTATGGTGGGAGACATGGGTAGATCTCATCGAGTGTTTGCACCGGTTGATAACTGTCAGGTTGAGCATCAGGCCACCGTTATTGAGGCCACAGGTATGATTGGAGGTATTGGTATTTCTATTTTGTTTGACTTAGGAGCTACCGATTCTTTTATTACTCCTTATATAGTGGACTATTGTGGGCTAGTGGCAGCTAGGCAGGATGTGAGTTGGGAGGTTGAGCTATCCTCAGGTGCTAGGGTGTCAGTCAATTCCTTGGTGAGAGGATGTTAGTTTTAGATTGGTGACATGGCCACCACAGCTAACCTACATATCACACCACTTGGGTCTTACGATGTTGTCCTTGGCATGGATTGGCTTTATGCCCATAGCGCCAAGATGGACTGTAGACAAAAGAGGATTGAGTGTGTAGATGATTTTGGTGTGCCTTCGATTATCTCAGGAGTTCAAAGACCTATATCTCTTCATGTGATTTCCGCTATGCAGCTGAAGCAGTGCATGCGTAAGGGATGTTAGTTATTTGCCATCACCATCAATGACCAAGAGGAGGAGGTCAAGTAGGAAACTTCTCTTGATGACCATCCTATCTTGCAAGAGTTTGCAGATGTATTCCCTTTGGAGCTACCTAGTATGCCACCACCTAGAGCGGTGGATTTTCATATTGATCTTGTACCAGGAGTAGAGCCTGTATCTCAAGCACCATATCAAATGACAACCAATGAGCTTAATGAGCTCAAGATTTAGTTGGAAGAGCTCTTGGAGAAAGGGCACATTCGTCCTAGTGTATCGCCTTGGGGTGCACCAATTATCTTCATTAAGAAGAAGGACAGATCTCTTAGGTTGTGTATGGATTATCGACAGCTAAATAAGGTGACCATCAAGAATCGGTATCCACTTCCTAGGATCGATGACTTATTTGATCAGCTTCAGGGAGCCCATATATTTTCTAAGATTGACTTGAAGTCGGGATACCATCAGTTGAGGATTGTGGAGAGTGATATCCACAAGACTGCTTTCCACACTCACTATGGTTAGTATGAGTTCACAGTGGTTCCTTTTGGACTCACGAATGCTCCAGTCGTGTTCATGAGTCTCATGAATGGAGTGTTCCGCACCTTCTTGGATAAGTTTTTAGTAGTATTCCTGGATGATATTTTGATCTACTCTCGAGATGAGCAGGAGCATGAACAGCATTTGAGGTAGGTCTTGCAGTGTTTGAGGGACAACCAGTTGTTCGGAAGTTTTTTAAAGTGTGCCTTCTTCAGATCAGAGGTTCACTATCTTGGTCATGTAATATCAGGAGATGGGATTGTTGTTGACCCATCTAAGATTAGAGCAATTATGGATTGGCCAGCACTTACCAGTGTAACCGAGGTCAGGAGTTTCATGGGGTTGGCAGGTTACTATAGACGATTTGTTGAGGCATTCTCTAGAGTGGCTCACCCTATCACTTCCCTCCAAAGAAAGGGGAAGAAGTTTGAGTGGACTGAGAAGTGTGAGAGAGCTTTTTAGGAACTCAAGAGGGCACTCACTAGTGCACCTATTCTTGCAGTGTCGGATCCTTCAGCAAAGTTTGTAGTTTGCACAGATGCATCTTTGGATGGTATAGGAGCAATTCTTATGCAAGGAGGTCGAGCTATTGCCTATGAGTCTAGGAAACTCAAGACTCACGAGCTCAACTATCCTCCCACAACCTCGAGCTCATAGCAGTAGTACATGCATTGGTGAGATGGAGACATTTTCTATTGGATCATAGATTCAAGCTCCACTTAGATCATCAGAGCTTGCAATATATCTTCACTCAACCGAATCTCAACGCTAGGCAGAGGAGATGGATGGAGTTTCTTTGTGAGTATGATTTTGATGTTCACTGCATCAAGGGTAAGGAGAATGTAGTTGCAGATGCCTTGAGTAGAAGACGTCATGAGCTTTCATCTATGTCTTCCAGCACAGATTTGAGAGGACGCATTTTGCAACACTTGCATGAGGATGGATTCTATTCAGAGGTGTGTCAAATGGTTCAGTCACAGAGACCCCTTGAGGGGAAGTTCTCATATTACTCCCTAGAGTCATATGGCCTTCTACATCATAGAGAATGTATTTATGTACCTTCTTCTAGTGGATTGCGAGACTTCATTATGCTTGAGGCTCATAGAGCTCCTTATGCAGCGCACCCCAGAGTTAAGAAGTTACATGTAGATTTGAGGTAGCTATACCATTGGCCGAGTATGAGATTGCACATTACAGAGATAGTGGCTAGGTGTATGGAGTGCCAGAGAGTTAAGGCAAAGCACCACCATCCAGGTGGGCTTCTCCTCATGAGGTACCCGAGTGGAAGTGGGATATTATATCCATGGACTTTTTTATTGCTCTTCCTATGTCATCTCGTCGCCACGATGCTATTATGGTGATAGTGGACAGGCTGACTAAGGTAGCCCACTTTTCACCCATTCGTACTACTTTCATAGCACCTACAGTGGCATAGGTCTTCTTACAGGATATCGTCATACTTCATGGCATTCCATGTAAGATTATATCTGATAGAGATTCTCTTTTCACATCATCCTTTTGGAGGGAGTTACAGACTGTATTGGGCACTAGGCTCAACTTCAACACAGCTTACCACCCTGAGACAAATGGTCAGACCAAGAGGGTTAATCAGCTATTAGAGGATATGCTTCGTCTGTATGTGATGGATCACTAGTCTAGATGGGAGGAGTACTTGCACTTGGTGGAATTTTCATATAATAATGGACATCATTCATCCTTGGGTATGCCACCTTATCAAGCTTTGTATGGAAGGCCTTGCAGGACTCTATTGAGTTGGGATAGGATTGAGGATAGAGTGTCAGTGGGACTATATTTGGTTAGGGAGATGGAGCAGTAGGTGGACTTGATCAGACAGCGCCTTAGAGAGGCTCAGGATAGACAGGAAAAGTATGCGGATGCGAAGAGGACTGATCGTGTTTACATGGTTGGAGACAGAGTCTTCTTGAGAGTGCGCCCGCATAAGAGCCCAATCCATTTTGGAAAGGGTTCTAAGCTCACACCTCATTTTTTTGGTCCCTTCAAGATCTTAGAGAGGATAGGCCCAGTTGCATATCGACTAGCTCTGCCACCTAGCCTGTCGCTTATCCACGATGTATTTCATGTTTCTGCTTTGAGGAAGTATATCTATGATGAGACACATTATTGACTGGGATGCTTTACAGGTGGAGTCGGATGGATAGTTGGCACTGGAGCCCATACATATTTTGGCTCGCAGGATGCTGGCCCTTCGAAGTCGAGAGCTGGACCAGGTTAGGGTTTAGTGGGATTGCTATGATGAGGTTACGGCTTCATGGAAGGACGTGGGACAGATGAGGGCATAGTATCTCCACCTTTTTGATGAACTCCAGGAGGAGGTTCATGCCTAGGGGGGGAGGATGTGAGGCCTCACCCCATGACATCAGTTCATAGCAGATCATTTTCCATCTCTAGACTCATATGACACTTTATTTTTATTATGTTGGACTATTGAGGCAAAGACATTATATTTTGATACTATGTGATGATTTATGTTTATGTGATGGTGATATAGGACTTTCACTTTGATGTCATTTAGTAGGTTATGAGCATAGCAATTGATACATCTTTGATTTATATATGATATCTTGATGTTACATTTATGTTAGAAAAATTTATGGGAAATAATCATGGCTATTATGTTAGATGGATTATCATGTATCATTTTAATCTTGACTTTATGTGCTTTAGAAATGAAATGTTGATATGATGGAAATTATTATGAAATACAGTTAGAAATTATGATGTTAACAATGTGATTGTTAGATGTATTGTATTTACATATATATTTGACATTTCATGAGCTACTGATGCTTTGTTAAGTGTGCAGGTAAGACCATGGAAATTTCGAGGGAAATCAAAGATGGACATTTGTAAAATCCTATTAAGCCAAGGTTATCTCCAAGGGGAGAAATTAACCTTGTTGTAAAATGTAAATTTTGTAAAGTGATGCATGAGTATAATTGTTGCATTATGTTTATTTTGACTTATTATTTAGCCTATTTGGCATGCCATGTGTATTGTGTGTAATGCAGTTTATTTGTGGTGTCAATTGACACGTCTTGTGAGTTGGCATGCTCAAGTATTTAATGTGTGTAAGTAGACTCTATTTTTAAGGGCCATGAGTGGGATTCTCTTTCATTTTCGGATTCATTCTTTGAGTGGTCTTTTGAGTGGCTTTTAATGACCATTTATGTTAGTGGAGGTTAAAAATAGGCTACCCCAAAGTGGTGCCATATGTTGGGGGTCAAATTTTGACTATTGTGATGGTTTTTGACTATTTTTGCCCTTCCAAAAGATGCTCTTTTGAAAAGTGACGAAATTGGAAGAGTCACTCCTCTTTTGAAATTTGATTTTGAATTTTCCCTCTTTTGTTTTGAATGGTTGAGAGTTTGTCTTCTTAAGAGGATGGGGGGAAAATTGTTGGCCAATGCCCACTCTCCAATTTTGGAGACTAGAGAGTTGTGAGATATTTTGGTGTTGTTGTGCTTGGAGGATTTTGGTGTTGCATTGCAAAAGAGGATACTAGTTGGAAAGCTCAACTCAACCTTCTTGCCTTAAGCTTGGAGCAAGGTTGGATCTTGAATTCTTTGTTCTTATTGTCATGTACTATTCTTTTACTTTCCCTATGTTGTGTGAATGTTAGTTAATCTTGTATGAATTTATGTCTTCTTATCCTTGCTTGTATGTGTATTTTCTTTTGTGCATTGTTTCTTGGGGTTGTGCAAGGCCAAGCTCACCCTTGGGAGGGAAGAGAGCCTTGATGGATGAAGGGCATGAGTTGGGACTACTTTTCTAGTGTAGAGTCCTTCCTCTGGGAGGAAGGGGATAAAGCATGGATGTATGGGCATCCATGTGCCTTTTTTTTTGTGTATACTTTTGGGAGTCATAAGGGTGCGGATATGGTGAAGAGTATGAGAAGGGTGGATGGTTGTTTCTATGGCCTTGTGAAGGCATATTGTGCAAATTTTGGAGCCTTGTTGAAAGTTGGTTTTCCTTTGTACTTGGCATTCTCCTAGTTGAGTAGCTTCCACCTTCACTCCTACCATGGGTCCAAAGTGACTCAAGTTGTGCTAAGCCTTGGGAAAGGGAATTTGTTGTTATGTTTGTTGCTGGTTTATGTGTGTTTATGTATTTGTTGAATGCATGTAAACCATATCCATCTTTATTTCCCCTAGCTCGGGGATGGCCATGCAATGGCCTAGGTTGGGAGGTGAGCCTCCATGGTCTATTTGTTGTTTTGCAGGTTTTCTCAATGTCAAAGCTTGCTGGTTTGCAAGGAGATAAAGAGAAATTGGGAAATTGCCTCTACTCCATGTTATTTTGTTGTTTGGCCTAGAGCCTTTGTGAATAAAGTTTTTTAAACTAAGGCTATGTTGGAAAGCCTAGCATAAGTTATGCCTGTAAAAGATAGATTATTAAGTTATTTCTTCCATTTCTTGAGCTAAAATGTTTATGAGAATGTGGTATTGTTTTCCCATAGTTTGGAAGATATATTAATGTTGATGTTTAGAGTTAGATGAAATAAGTAGAATGTGAATAGATATCTTTTATATGATTATGTAATCTGAAAATTTATTTAAAGTATTTTCATTTAAGTTTATCCTTAAAGAAAAAGGGTTATTCTTTTATTTATAGCACTGAGTGAAAAGCAATAGGATTATTAAATACTTTCAAGTGGATGTATTAAAATGCCAATCCTATAAATATTGTCAGTACCTAGAGAAGAAAATAGATTAAAGTTAATAGATAGTTTGACTTTACATTTTAATGTTATGATGAAACATATAGATGTTGCAATTAAATATGCTAAAATTCTGTTATAATCATCCATGTATATAAGTATAGTTTACATATATCTATTGGTGCATTAATTCTTTTTACATTTCTAAACATTGAGCTCATTTTAATATATATATATATATATATATATATATATATATATATATATATATATATATATATATATATATATATATATATATATATATAACAATAAGCTCTGTTGTTTCCTTATATTTAATACTGATAGACCTGTGATTTCGCATGTATAATCTATTATTAAATATTTGCACTCATTTCCTTCTCAATGGCGTGATGCATAAGTTATATATTTTGTGTATGCACCGTAATTTTAATACCTTTTATTTATTAGTCCCTGCCTTATAAGCAGGAGACTAATGTTTTCGTTTGCTTTTTGCATTAGTTTTTTACATTTTTTGAAAGATGAATACATTGGGTGCACTAAAGTGTTATTATTAATGCCAATTTTTCATATATAAAAGCTATTTTTTGGTTGGCCCTTTCTAATTTTCCCAGTGGTTAAAAACATTTTCTGAGAAATAATTATGGAAATTTGTCTTGTCAGTACAAAAGCAGGCAAAAAAATATTTTAAAATAATCTAAATATGGCAAGGAAATCTCGTCCAACACGCTGAATTGATATACCGGGATCAACAAAAATATCAGTTTTCAAATACATAGAGATTTGTCGTGCTAAACACACTACGCAGCCATGAATTTTCGCAAAGCAGCCTCAACATCTGCTTGTTTTTTTTCTTTTAAAAAATTTTGTTTTTGGGGTTGTGCTTGTGCAGCTGCGCGCCAAGTTCTTTGTGATTTGCCAAAGTTAATGACTTTAAATGCAGTGTACAATTTTGTCAGGCATGTCTGGTTATTAGTCTTTATCCTTATCGGCACCAGCATTAATGTTGTTTTGGGCTTTGCAAGTGCGGAGGTAGATTGGGATTTTTTTCATTTTCTGACCGCCTTTTATCGTTATGGGCACTAGCATTAATGTTGTTTTGGGCTTTGCAAGTGCGGAGGTAGATTGGGATTTTTTTCATTTTCTGACTGCCTTTTATCGTTATGGGCACCAGCATTAATGTTGTTTTGGGCTTTGCAAGTGCGGAGGTACATTGGGATTTTTTTCATTTTCTGAACGCCTTCTGTGTGTATCTGTCCCAAGCTTCAGCAAAATTTCAATCGTCTGATTCGAAACGGTGCAGAGTAAGTTATTATTAAACCTCCTTTCTTGTTTTTCAATAGCTTTGCATTGCATTTTTTTGCAAGTCCATTGATTTTTCTTGTCTTTGCTCGGTCGTTCTGTAAATTCTTGATTCTGTTCTAAGAATCCCGTTCAGAGCTTCGTTAGGGAATATCGCCATCCAGTTGTAATACCCAGACTTGAGAATAAACTTTACAGGCTGTTTACCTATCTTTTAAAAGATTGTAAGTGCCAAAAGGATAATAACTCTTAAAAAGAATTTTACTAATCGCATAAGAATTTATAAAAGGAGAAGTCGATTCTGGACAAAAGTAAGGTAAAATTGATAATACAAAGATTCCACATTTATCTTTACCTGCTGCAAGAAATCTGCAGCACCCTTTCTCTCTGGGCATGTAAATCCATAGCTTTCAAAAAATCAAGCACGTGTTTTCTGGCCCCATAGTAGACAACTTGTCCTTCTGAAAGAAGTATTATGTCATCAAACAATTCATATGTTTTGGGTGCAGGCTGAAGCAAAGACATGAGAATAGTTGCACTCATATGGGAACAAAATTGCTGCAAGCAATAAACAATTTGATACATTGTAGAACTGTTGAGGCCCGTGGAAATTTCATCCATCAATAGAACTGTCGAGGCCTGTGGAAATTTCTACTATAGCTCAATTTGTGCAAAATATTAGGAATGATCTTCCTTTATCATTTTGAAAAATTAAATACCCTTTTCTTGGCATTCATATTAAATTCTAATTTTCATAGTAATCAATCACCAGTTAATATAAGAAATGCCCTCCATTACACCAACTCAAGATAACTCTGCCAGGAGCTAAAATTAGAAGCTAACTCAAATTTTACATAAAATGAAAAATTGGCATTCTGAGGACACGTTACCTCAATGAGCATTCTCCTCAATGTTGTCCCATAGAGCTCTTATTTTTAACGCCTATATGGGAAATGCCTTGCACACAGGGTTGTTCTCGCTGCAAGCAATAGCTTCATTTCCACAGATATGCGAAAGTTGAATGTGCTGCACCTCAAGTAAAGACATGGTCATAAATCTCTCGCTAATAAATTGTGTTGCACCTCGGGTAAAGAAACAGTCATAACTATCTAGCTAAATTTTTATGGCATAAAGTTTCAAGGATGCACACTTCTAGTAATACCAACAACACCAGGCTTAACTTTCTACCCATAGTTAATTAGTACTAAAGTCCGTTAAGGCCTCATTGTTGATTTCCTGGAAACTGAGTATAATTGATAACCACAATCCAAAGGAGCTAAAAGTATTATAGCTGAGAGTATCCAAAAAGGAGCATTCAACCAGACTTAAGCTTCAGCCAGATTCTCTTTCAAGCCCTTCCCAAATGTCAATCAACAACTTGGACACATATGACTCTTGTTGCTGTAATGGCCAGATGAGATAAATTTGAACACAAAAAATATAACAAACTGTAACAGCATTGACACTACGGGCTACAATTTAAAAAAATGTTGAATATAATGGAACACACATAGAAACACAGGCATGCTACATGCAAATTATGAGAACATTAGCCAGGCCATATGCATAGCTACCAACAATAGGTGACATTCTATTTTATTTTCTAAATTAAATAATGAAATTCACTTTCTATTTCTATTTCTTGGCATGAAGAACAACATCCGTGACTTGAACCGAATGCATACGCGTGGAGTATCGAGATTGTGACTTCCACTTGTCATTCATTTTGGACCCACTACCTTTACAAATGGAGATTCACTATTCAAACACCTGCTATCAATCAAGAATGCTCTGGACGTTTTTCCTCATTCTTTATAGATCACTTCCTGGCAAGATATAATATTTTTTTCTATTTCACGATATTTTAAACTAAGGAATTTATTTTAATGGGTTTCCAATTTTTTTAATATTTTATTTAATAGTCATAAATTACATATATAAATTAAAAAGTAAATATATTAGAACAAATCTCCATATTAAAATGATAAATTATATATTGCATTTTTATAATATAGGTATATTGTTTTTGTATTATAGTATAATTAAATTGTACTATATCTATATTCTCTTAAGTTATGATTGTAATATTGTTCAATTGTAGTTAATAGTTCTATATTATTTTTTATTATTTAAATAATCTTGTTAAACTATTATCATCTTAAATACTGTATTGCACATTGCTATATTATTTTATATTATCATCTATAATTTGCAATATTTAATCTAGATTTTTATCATAGAATCAAATATTGTGAATTCTTTCTTGCTTACCATCATTTACAAGAATATTCGAATTTGATCAGAATTATTACTGCTGGTGCTTGGTATATTTTGACCTCCTATTTTTCCATGTTCAATACCATGTTCAGTTTGCTAGTTGTGTCATTTTGTGTGTGCCTTATCCAGAAAAGTGTCATGTTGTTCAAAGCGTAGGCACATTAAATTTGCTCTCTAACTTGTGTTAATGTCCTGATTTGATTGTGTTAATTAAATATTTATTTATACAATGACACAAATAGCATGACTGTGTTTCTAAATAATTATCTTTTCTCATTGTGAACTTGCCCAGTTTCTCTTATTGTATCCTTTTTTGTTTTCAATTTCTGTCAGCATTACGCATTGATTTTTCTCTTTGTCCACTGCAGTTAGATGTTAGAGACAATGAAAGAAAGTGAATAGGAAATTTTTAAAAAGCTAATTTTGTCAAAACTCAAGCAAGACAAGGTTCTTTGTCACTTTACTTCTCTGTCCTGCCTAAATATCAGTTATTTGCATTGCCTAAATAGGGTTTTCTACTATAACTCAATTTGTGCAAAATATTAGGAATCATCTTCCTTTATCATTTTGAAAAATTAAATACCCTTTTCTTTGCTACTTTGCTTGCATTATTTATAATGCAAATTTGTTATGCAAATACCACAGAGGACTAGATGACTAAATTTAAAGCTTTTGGATTTTTTCATTTCCGCAATAAGTTCTATTTTACTTTAAACAATGCAGAAAATTTGATCACATACATACCATGCTATAGACATCCATCTTGTTGGCAACAAATTAGTGCTTCTTAGACTTTTTAATTTAGAGCAATTGCGTCCAAGATTGGCAACCTATATATCAAAAGCTAATTAGGATTGAAATTTGAATGCAAGTGAACAAAATATGGCCGTGAAAAAATCTCATTAAAAAGTATGTTTGAACTTGGAGAAAAAACTTTCCTTTGATAGATAAGGGTTTTCCAATGAATAGAGAAGCTCATTCAAAGTATTCAAAAAGAACGCAGCCAGGACAGTTACTATCTTCCCTATCATCAATTAAAGAACTTGTTAGATACACTAGAAGAGCCCACGTTTGCAGTAATAAAATGACACAGGTTGATGCCCCTGTTAAAATTAACATGCACAGAGCCCACGTCTAATTCTCTGCACAGAACTCCCCACGACTTGTCACGACAAGCACAACTGCCACCAGTTGCCACTATTCTCCAATTTTATGCAGAATTTTGAGTGCATAAAATTGAAACAGTCCCTAGGGAAAATGCGTTAAGCCAATGATAAAATAAGCATAAATCTAACAACCATAGGATATAGCGGAGGCTGATGATTTTCACAATTACCGAGAGTATATGCCTTTATTCAACACACACTTGTCTTTTACTCAAGCATATTAAATTATGGGTTCTCTTCTCGATATCAAATCCAATACATAAAGTTCAAAGTGAGAGTTATTTTTCTCAGTTGTATATTGTTATTATTAAAAATGCATAAACAAAATCCGAACGAAGTTAAATTTTGGTTTCAAGCGCGGCAAGGAACGTTTCAACTGCCGGTAAGTTGTTTTCCTAACTATCCGGCTAAAAGCTACCTGCAAAGTATAAACTGTCGCCTAACTATCATGGCGCTAGTGTTTATATATGTCCATTTTCTTTTAACTAATGAGTCTTCCATTAAAAACATAGTAGTGGCTAAGTGTTTCTATTTACTTTACTACTATTATAATAGTATATTTATTTTTTAATTATTAGAATTTTTATAGCTTAGTAGAAATAATAATTAATAAACCCTAATAAACAACCCCTAATAATAAAAAAACAATAATACGATACCCTAATAAACAATCGAAAAGACATAGATTTCTATTATATTATATATCATATATTTAATTATATCATATATTTAATATTAATTTATATTTTATATTGTATACTTAATTTAACTATTATATTAATTATATTATTGACTTGTTAATATGCATATATGTATACTATTTTCTAATCTACCAACCACACTCATTATATTTAAATTGAATTAATACTTAAAAATTTGATAATTCCCATACAACTTTTGAAAATGTACTCTAACCTAACTCTAGATAAAGATCACTCATCAATAGTCAAATAATCAAACACTCAATCATAATTTTTACTTTATCTTCATCCCTAAAAAATCTTACTTTGATTAACCAAAACTTATATTTAACCTTTAAATTAAATAATATATAATGCATATTTCTAACGCCGTAGAAACGTGCATACACGACTAGTTATGGTCAAAACTCTAAATTTTGTTAAAAGATTCTCTTATCAATGAAACGTCCCTCGTTTTAGCAATATTATTGAGTAACTAGAGATTCTACTTATATTTTGATTGATCAATGCCATGTCTTACACATAAAAGCATCTTCCCACACATATTTTTATACTATCTTTTTCTACTCTAATTTATGAGAGTGAGAGTGCTTTCACGTTGCTGTTGCAAACTATGTAACCCGAATTCATTTAATTAAACACTGTTCGTTGTTTTCATTCAATCCATTTTTATCAAATTTTTAATAAGATCATAATTTGATATTTAATTTTTTTAAAAAATACGTTTTAGAAATACATTTAGCCATATATATTTATGTAAGTTAATATCTAGAGTACAAAAATAGTTATTTTCCTTTTACACATGTTTTCCTCATAAAATATTTAAAATAAAAAATTTAATATATTTTAAATAAAATATTGTCAAAACATTTTTTAATTTAAAAAACTTCAATAAAATAATATCTTCAAAATTTTAAAATAATAAATAATCATCTGTTTATTAATTAAAGAAATATAAAAATTAAGATTAAATAATAGACAGTAACTAATTATTTTTCAGATAAAAAATGACTAGATTTTATTTTTACATTAATTATACAATAATCATATACAAAATATCAATTGCAAAAGGGCAGTTCTAAATGTCATAAGTTTAACAAAATAAAATTACACTATAACTTTAAATATCATTGCCAAATCATTGATAATTATTAATAATAAATATCAAAATCTTAAATAACTACACAATTGTCAACTTTTTTGAACATGCTTGACACTCTTTTTTTGCTTCGTCAGATTAATGCTATGTATATTTTGTGAACAATGACAGCCTACTGATATGGCATCTTCAATGCTTCAACATGCGCATGACACTCAACAGCATTCGCGTGACCTTTTGAAGCTTTTGCTACCTCTTGAGATCATTGATACAAACACTTCAGTTCTTCCAGTTTACATTTCTGACCTTTTCTTGCCACCTGAAACTAGTGCTAGAAAATCATTTGGGGTTCCAGTTAACATGATTGATCTTCTACTCCCAGCTGAAACTGCTTATGCAAAGCCTCCAGTCATCCCGAAAAACATTCTCGACTTTTTGCTGCCAAAAGAGAATGGTAATGCAACAGCTCCAGTTCATCCAATCAGCGTTTTCGATCTTCTATTGCTCATTTGTAATTCAAAATCATGCCTTGTACAAGAAATCTGCTTAATCATAAATGAAAAACTTCAATTTAATGCACAAAAAATGTTTGTTGCTTGATCACAATTAATTCTATTCATTGTTTTGCTATTCTACTGTCTTGCTGACTAGATTTGCAACACAAGAAATTTGCAAAGGCACCAACCAAAAATTTAAAAAAGACGTGGAAAAAATATGTCTTTGTTCATTCACATTCTAGCTACTACAGTCAGAAAAAACATATTATGTTTTCTTGCATTCCAATGCTTTAGCTATTTCGTCACACAAAAAAAAATTACATAGTTTTACACATAGCAAAGCATTTGCTCAGCTGTCTATTAATAGTTTCGTCATTTCTTTGTTTTGCAGGTCCTTTGCTAGACAACACTTGTGCAAACGCTCCTGTCTACATTGTCAAAAGGTTCGTTCGCATTTCTTTACTTTTCCTTCTCATAGAATTGTACACCTAATTTCTAGACTCCTCCTTTGTCTTTCTTGTTTCACTACTTCAAGGCGGGGAGACATATGTATTTTGATATTCTTTTTTTGTTGATGATTCATCCTTTGCTCTGTACATAACATACACACCTGTCATTTATGCTTCCATTTTAAATCATCCATCAAATTACATCTCTTCTCGACTATATCTCTACAAACATGGGTCAGAATCCAGAAAATGCACTTGTGGTCGAGACATATGCACCATCTGAGTAGTTACGCACACTGTCTATTGATGAAGCCCTTGAAAGTGTCCATTGCTTCCGTCTACCTTCATTCTACTTCAATGTGGGTGACTGTCTATTTGACACGATCCAGGTCTTGCTACATTGTCGCTATACATCTGATCAACTTCGCAATGGCTTGGTGGACCATTTCTTGCATTCTCTCCATCGTGGCTGCTCTGCAGCTGTCTCTTCATACGAGTTTGAACTCCATCCATCAATACTTTCTGACCTATACAACGTTGATGACAAGATGACATACCTGCGCAGAATGAGACTTTCCGCAACTAAAGTCAATTCTGCCAATGAACATGGCCTTTGGGGTGACACTTTTTGCATCCATTGGCTTGCACGTTGGCTAAACATATCCATATGCATTTGGTCTCTCACACGAAAGAAACCGTATTTGCATTTCAATACAGATGCATCTCTATTAGCTATATCAATCCTTTTTCATGATACAAATCCATTAGCAGGTCATTATGAGCCAATTTTCTCCAGAATTACCACATCTTTTAGCGTTCCCATTTCATTACCAACCAATTTGCCTACATCTTGCCAAATAAGCACTGCTTGGAGCATTGTCTCAGAAGAGTTTGATGCTAATGGCTTTTCTCGATTGCCTACATTCCTCACTTCATGTGGTGAAAGCATGTTCTCCGCTATTGCTTTCCTAACTGACCACCATTTTGATGCGACCTCTCTACGCCTTTTCACAGCTCAATCACTTGCAAATGCATTGGCTAGCCAAAATAAATTTGCCTTTCATTGCTTCAACATACATAGCGAATCGCTATCTTCAAATGACAATGCTATCTTGCACATGCGCACACTTATCTATAACATTGGCCGACCGTTTGTTGAAACTGGTCTTGAAGGCTCTGAATTTTGCTTGCTCTGGCTTTCGCATATTTTTTCTATAACAATTTATATTTGGCAAGCAGTGCTTCACTGTCCACCTGCAAAGTTTTGTAATTGCATAGAGCCAACAAAAATTATTCACTTGATTTGTTTCAAACATAGTTCATCTCATTATCATTATGAACCACTAGTAGAAAAAATTTGCCCTTCACCAGAAATGCATCGACTCAACCATGATTTACACAACCGCATGGCTTCTTCAATTTCACAGAGAAAAAAAGCTCCTTCACCCATCAAAGATGCTAAAGATAAAGCAAATGTCAATTGCCTTTTCATCTCGACACCTGCTCATGTCTCACTGCGCTCGCTAAAACAATTAGAATCCAAACACTATCCAAAAGAAACTACGTTTGATGCATTCCTCCATGACAACCAAATTGAAGAAACAACTTACACTAAGATGTTGCAACAAGTTCTAACACGAAGAACTATCCTTCTCAAAAGAGATCCTGCTGATATTTGGGTCAATGCATTTGCTAGACATGTGCCACCTCTATGGTATGCAAATACAGATACGCAATTTATCTTGGATGCATATGCAGCTGCTGCTTATTGCAGCTCCTACATGACAAAACAAGATAGAACATTATCGCTTGCATTCCGTCAGCTACGACAACAATCTGCCCATGCATACAATGACAAGTTGCAATTTATACATAAACTAGGCAATGCATTGCTAAATTACCAGCAAATGTCAAGTCGACAAGCAGTTCACATCGCCCTCTCATTGCCACTACGCAAAAGCTCAAGAAAAACCTTCTTCATTAACACTGCACCAGCTGAGACTAGGATTATGATGTTGAAAAGCCCTAGACTAATTGACAAAGGAGATGATGACTCTGAAAACATCATGTATGCGTCTTCAATAGACAAATATATACAAAGATCAAAAGACTTAGAAAGCTTAACACTGGCTGAATTTGCAGCATTTTACTCATGCGACCCAATGATAACAAAAAGAAGAAAAAAACCACTGATCATTCGTTATGTTAGATACAACCCACATATTGACTATGACAACTATTGTAGAGAAAAACTTATGCTCTATCTTCCCTTTAGAAATTCTGAACAGTCATTATTGCTTGGACATGAAACATGGAGCTCAGCCTTTGACACGAACAAAGCACATATCATAGAAATTGAAAAACAATTTGTTGCAGACATTGATAAGAAATGGGGAGACATAGACAAGGCAGCAATAGAAACTACTAACGAACCATACGGACCAATCAAACTTGCTAATCTCCCTGACAATGAAACAGAAAATCTACCAGAAAAATATGACATACATGCTGATCTTGCACATGGGAAAAGAGCAGAACCTACTCTTCATTCTTCACATTCACCGTTCTCTGAGCTACCCCATCCTTTGCTGTTAGGAAACAAAGAATATTTTGCCTTGCGTAGACAACTGAATCGAGAACAACAATCGATTGTAAAAGATGTCTTGATGAGGAAAAAAATAGCTCCTTCAAAACCACTTTACTTATTCTTGATAGGAGGTGCCGGCACAGGAAAAACCTTCACTGCAAAAGCACTTTTCCAAGGACTAATTCGCATCTACAATAGCCAGCTCAACAGTGACCCGCTAAAGCCCAAAGGCATCATCGTAGCTTCCACAGGCAAAGCTGCATTCAATGCAGGCGGATTAACTGCACATTCTATTTTCCATCTCCCATGTAATTCTACAAAGATGTTGCCTTTGGACTCAAACACACTTGATAGCCTAACCAAGAAACTACAACAACTTCAAATTTTGCTCATTGATGAGGCATCTCTGCTTGGAAGTAAAATGTTGTACAATATTGACCTCAGACTTCGCCAAATCAAGCACACCCCCACAAAACCATTTGGAAATGTTGATCTTATCTTTTCTGGTGACTTATACCAAGCACAACCTATATGCGACAACTGGATCTTTGAACAAACAACAATAAGCAATGAAAAAATACCTTACACATTTTGGCATGATCATGTCTACTGCTTTGAATTACACACTGTCATTAGGCAAACCGATGAGCCCTTCATTTCTATTCTTAACCGCTGTAGACAAGGCCATCAAAATGATCAAGATATATCATATCTAAATACAATTTGTTACAAATCCCCTCCGCAAAATCCTATGTTTCCACACTTGTTCCAAAAAAATGCAACTGTCGATGCTCACAACAAGAACATGTTAAACTTCTTCTCTACTACGATCTATGTCTTCAACGCTGTAGATGAAAATTCTTCCCCAATGGACGATAACCACTTCCAAGCAGGTAAACCGTCCTTGCCAAGTACAATATATGTAAAGCCAAGCATGCTCGTAGAACTCATAGGAGCCAACTTAGATACAGAAGATGGTCTTGTAAATGGTGCTGATGGAATTTTCCAACTCCACACACTTGATCATGAAGATATTGTTTGGATTGAATTCAGTGACCCAACAATTGGTGCTTTGCGACGCAAAAAAATGCAGAGAACCTACACAAGTTCTATTTCTCCCACATGGACTCCAATTATGAAAATAGCTCGAAAAGTTAGAGCAACTGCAAAGACAATCATTCGAACACAATTTCCTTTTCAACTAGCTTCTGCACGAACAATTCATAGAGCACAAGGCCTGACCATGGAATCGCTCACCTTTGACCCTAGCAAAGTGTTTCAACATGGACTTGCCTACACTGCCTTGTCTCGTGTAAGACACATTGGAACCTTACACTTACTCCATAAGCTGCAGCACCAGAACTTCAATGTGTCGCAAAAAGTCCACAAAGAAATGCAACGCCTTCGATCATCTGCACAGTGGAAACTTCAATACATCCTCCCCAACGCACCATCAAAAAAGCTCATCATCTGCTCCTTGAATACTCGAAGCTTTGCATTGTATGCCAACGACATTGCCCACGACTATGACTTGCTTAAAGCAGATATTCTTTGCTTCCAAGAAACAAAAGACAATGCTTCTCATCACCTCCATCTACTGAATCAAAAATACACATGCTCTTGTTCACATTCTATTCATGGCCTCTTGACTTGCTATGCAAAATCAATAACATTACTAAATACTATCACTTTCACAACAAATCATCTTGAATCCTTTGCTATCAATATTCTCCACCTTGACAAGATCGTGCACATTGTCAATGTATATGTAAGACCAAGAACTCCCCTCAATGACATATCCAGCCTACTCTCCAACATTTTCAACACATTGCCACTCAATGCTAAACTCATTTTTGCTGGTGACTTCAACATCGACATGCTTTGTTCAACAACAGCATAGACAATGTTTACAAAACTTATGCAACAATACAAATTATCGCTCTTGGGTGACAAACCAACAACACATGTACAAAGTCTATTGGATCACTTCTGGATCTATAATCTTGACAATGCTTCTGCAGAATTCACTGTCCTTGATACATATTGGTCAGACCACTTCGCAATTTGCGCTCAGCTCAGTGTCTAATTTGCACATACTCGCCCTCACTTTGCCCCACCAAAATAACAGGTCTGATTTTCTACCCTCACTCTTGCTTCCTTTACTTCTGCCCCATATACTTTAATTTGTTTCCACGTTTCTCTAATACATACTTGTTTCGCAGATAACAAGACATACCTTCTTCTTGTTTCCACACCGCCCTTCACCTGCTCAGCTCAGGTACTTATGCTCTCCAGTTCTTATTCCTTTTCAATGTCATCCTTCCCCTTCAAATAATCATTTCTCCATCCTAACTCTTTCTCCAAAAAAAAATCCCTCTCACTGATATGTCATTTGCTTAGCATAGCCCAACCTAATGCAACATTGCTGCCAATGTTTTGTCAACCGCTCTGATCTATTACTGCATGCTTTTCACTTTGCTCCTTCGCTACCAGTATCTACTCATCGCAAACAAAGCAAAACAACTCGTCCAAAGCATCCCACTTAAATGACTCCCTATCATGTTTAAAATACACTTTACATACTTCAATTCAGAACATGACCATTTCTACAACATTAATCATTGTTTTAAACAACTTATCTTTATTTTTTTCCTTAGGCACATGTTCTATATTTCTCGTTCATGGATCTATCCAAAAAAAACACATCAGATGCTGAAAAGACTGTACCTACCAATGAACCACTCACGCAAGAAACTCTTACACCATCCACAAAACGCCCACTCTCCACTGGGTTGACATCCACCGCCCTTGCACCTACTATAAAAAGGTACTCCCATCTTCCATGCTTCGTATTTCGTTCCTTCCATGCATACACAAAACACATTAAAATCTATCTTCTTTATTGTATGCTCATGTCTCACTCTTTTCTTTTGTACTCTTTTGCAGAGCACTCTTCTCATCCTCCAGCCAGCACCCGAGT
The DNA here is from genome assembly GCA_027943335.1 of Chamaecyparis obtusa. NCBI lineage: Eukaryota > Viridiplantae > Streptophyta > Pinopsida > Cupressales > Cupressaceae > Chamaecyparis > Chamaecyparis obtusa. Next base: position 2,320,022 of record BSBK01000430.1, on the reverse strand, counting down.
TCCCTTGGAACTACCATGGACTCTAACAACTGTTCTCCATCACAAAGGCAATATTTTCCTTACTTCATAAACTATTACCATTACTATTCAATTGTCTTTTAGATTTGACTTTATATTCTTCTCTCCCACAGGATGCAGCAACTAGAACCAAAACCATCTACCATTGTCGAAATCTGTTCCACCCAGCTTGCATCTGCTTTTGAAGGTGATGTGCTGATCGCTTATGGTCCTGCATATGCCAAAAACCTTGCAAGCCCGCCCAAAGCCCAGATCGTGCATATTGATCTTGTTGACAGCAATGGACAAATGACTATCACAGCAAATATCAACAACCAGCTAATTAACACATTCCTTCCAAATCTCCTGCCTGGTACAAGTGTGCGCATACAAAACTTTGCAATCAATAAGAAAACTCAATATGAAAGAGGAGACGCTGATTATTCGCTCCAATTTAAAGCAGACACAACCATCCAAACAATTCCTACAGTTTGCACACAGCGCAAGCTCATGCCAGATAGCACAATAAGTCATCTTGTCCACTCCCCAAGCGACTACCCAATTGGATCAGTTGGAGTAATAGTCACATCTTACAGTAAAGCACATAATGAATATTAGCTCAATGTCAAAGATGGAGAATCAATTGCTGACATAGCCACTGTAAGTTCTTTCTTTCATATTCTAAATTATATCTTCCACTTTTTTCATATTCCAACTTCACTTTTCAAATGACATACACATTTTCTCCTTCTGAAGGTAACAATTCCAAAATACAACGCTCATGCATTTGAAACATTGCAAAGAATATTGCCATCAGCATGCACACCACTGCTCCTGCTCAAGAATATTACTCGTGACGGACCACGAGGAACAAGAAATTTGAAATCAACATCAGCCATCTTCATTGACACTCTAAATGATGCTTGTGCAAAATCTGATTTGCATAGTCTCGCTGAATGCAATACACAGGTACGCATAAACCCCATTAAATCTTCAACCAACAACACTCATCGCAATAGAAATAGCATATACATCCTCGCACTCACATGCCTTGATCTTCCTTGCTAATTTACACGTGACTGGTCTATTGAAACCCAAAAACACTTACTTGCAACCATACCATCTCCTCTGCAGCGCATGCCATGAGCCAGCTCCAAATGCACAGTCATCGACTGCTGATACAACTGAATGCAATGCTTGTGCTACCAAGTCATCCTTCACACATCAACCTTACTTGCAATGCACAGTCCATACAGAAGATGATGCAATTCATTGCACTATGCATGGCGACCTGCTTCAGCAATTCTTTCCACAGTTGGTGGAAATACCTTTCGACACCTACCAAAAAGACATGTCTAGAGTCACCAGCCTGCTGCGCAAATTTCAAATTGATGGCACTTTTATGATTGCAATCGACGACAGCATTGTGCATATTACGCCTAGCACCAACAATGTAACATTTAATAACGTCTTCTCTCCTTTTATTTCCATTTGAAACAAACATCATTTTGCACCATACTTTTCCAGCTTCAGTATCACTTACAAATCTCTTTCTGTCATTCGCAGCTTTACTGAACAGGTCTGAACCCAATTCGAGCTGGGCCTGTACCAATATTCTGTCCTCCATACCAATTGCACCAGCTCCATTTTTTTGCAGCATGAAACAAATACATTCCATACACATATTAATGTTTTGTTTTTGTGTACAGCCAATACTAGTACAATCTTACAAATATTTGACTCATAATATGGTACGCAAAATCCTATTTTTGGTTTAGACCTGGGTGCTATTGATATATATTTGCAGTAGCAGTATGAAATCTCAGATAAATTTCTTGTCTAAAAGATGTTAAGCTTTATTCTCATCATCATCACATCCATCTCAAGATTTTTATTTATGGAAATCTCAAAACTTCAAAACTTTGACTGAATGAATGCTTGTACCCATAACCCCCCAATTATGATTTCTGAAATTGTTTTTGTATTGTGCATAATTTTATAGATACTTGTTGTTTTACTTCTCTACACGAGCTCTTCTTATTACTTTAAAACTGGGCACCCGTTAATAAATATTTCAGTTAAAATCAATGAAATCCTAAATTTGTTTACAACCTGACATAATTTCTAGAGATATTCCAACAGCTTAATATATGAAATCTTAAATTTATTTTAACTTGTGCATAATTAAATGGATATTTACAGTTATAACACAATGCAAGAATTTCCAAATTTGCCTTGAGCTGTGCACAATTACATAGATATTAATTATTTATAGTGAGGGAGTCCTAAATATATTCAGGTATTATGTTATGAAAAGGTTTCTTTTAGAGTCACAGAATTTTATAGCTAATTGAAGTTTACTTAAATTTTCAATCATTAAGTTATTTCGTTCTAAGTTATTTTTAAAGTTATGTGCAATAGTCATAACCTAGTATCTGAATTTGATTCTATAATTAGATTTCAAGTCCTGACCAACTTCTCTTGCATACCTTGTTACTGCTGCTCTTATACACGGGCAAGGTTTGTTTTTTTCTGCTTAAGTTAAAATGCTCCAACTTTATTGTTGTTTGTATACAAAGTGCTACTTCCCATCATGTACAAGTTAATTGAAATGTATGGTCATGCGATTGCACTGGCATAATTTATCTCTGTACCTCTACTGAAAAACATTATAGTTAGCTTAATATTTGTGAAACACTGGTTACTAGAGTCAAATCTAGTTCCAAATGACTGGTTCTGACAGTCTAAGGCATTTTGGGTGTCTAATGCAATTAACAAGATAATCATTAGTGAAGCCAGCAGCTTGCATGAAGGAGTATGTGATAGTTGGTCCTACAAAGCAGAAATTCCTCTTCACAAGATCCTTGCTGATTGTTTCCGCTTTGGATGTCTTCACAGGAATGTGCCTTCCATGCCTATGCTTATTCACTATAGGCTTGTAATTGACAAAACTCCATATATATTTGTCAAATGAGCCGAATTCTTGCACAATCTGAACATATAAAAAGAATAATGTCAGACTGCAGATTACAAAAGAGTTTGGAATATGTCAAAAATTCAATATTCATACCAAAACCAAAATATATGTTCCTGTAATCCAAATTTCTAAAAATAAAACCGAGGAGATTTCTAAGATGTTTCCCTATCAGCTCACGGCCCCTGCTCTTGCCCTACTGCTCGTCTTCCACAGAGAGGCCTCTTATGCTCGCTACGAGGAGGGCCGAAAGGAGTGGACCAGAATTATAGGGCTTGTTACAGACTTTGCAAGGCAAGCCAATGCCAGTATTCGACATCCCGATGATGCCCAACTCAAGCACCAGCTCTTAGACTACATTATAGCCTTTCCCTTCGCTCTCAAGGTTTTGTTCGTTTTCTTTTTCCTCATTTTATAGTGCTTCACATGATTGGACAAAACTACTCTTGTCAGAGCACGACATTTTTGTCCTGTCCACTCTTCTCTGCTTTGAAACTGCCCCGACACACTCTTCAATGGGGACAATTTGTATGATGCATATGAATACTGATTTAGATTATGGTTTAATTCTCTGGATTGTGTTCCTGTTTTGAAGATTGTTGTAATACTGTCCACTGCTGGAACAACATTTCATTTGATGTCCATGACCTTTTCACAGTACATTAGACTGAAGGAGCACTTCCCCCAATTATATGATGAATAGGAATACTTTTTTGGACGGTATATTTGATGATGTACATAAGGTTTTTGCAGTCTATTAGCTTGAACAGGAGCTTCTGGAAAACTAGTACGAATACTGCTTTAGATAATGGTGTAACTATCCACGGTTCATGCCTAATTTTCAAGTTTGCTCTATGACAACTTACAGTGCTGCAAAGACCTTTCCTTATATTGATGTGTACGATTCTTGTATAGTTCCTTGCATTGAGAAAATTGCTCATTACAACATTTCCTTATTCGCCTCATCAATTCCTTGCACTGTACAAAATTACACCATATTCAGAGATGGCATCATTGATCCATGATTGGGTGTCACTGCCGATCTATGGATAAATAAGTAAGTCATGATTATAATGAATACTCATGATAATCAGTATGATTATAATTAGTAATTAAATCTCTCAAGCAATAGATACTTATTGACACTTGATTATTTCATCATTCCATACGATTAGTTCTAATTGTATTACACCATCGGCTCATAATAACTGATCCACTTATTCTGTTGTTAATTAATCAAGGCAGCGAACATAACAAATGAAGGCAACCGTTCACTATGCCTATTCAAATCCTATATATGAACAATGCCTATTGGTTATGAAGACGTCAATTGAAGAATTAATTTTATATTTGTTCCCTTGTGGACTTTCGCTCTCATCAAGCATTATCGGTTGATGACGCAACCTATATTTATATCGAAGTGCCAGTATCTAACAGCAGATCAGAGACGGCACATCAATAGAGCATAATTATATCTCTATATCAGAGACAGCTGCAAAGAAATAACAGATTGCATTAACACTTCTGAGAATTTTAAAGAAGACATATTGTATCATTCAGTTCATGTCCGATTGTTTGAGGCAACTGCACTTCAATGATCTTGAACGCAATAGTCTTGTAAGCTCTTGACCCAAACAACTCTGGTTTCACTAATTCTTTACAGTTCAGATGGCACTTATCCAATTTGAGCATTTAAATTGATGAATCCTAAACAATTTATTAAATGTGATGACATGTTTTGTTTTCAATCTTACAAGTTTATGAGCCGCACCTCCCTTCTCAACTGTACAGAATTCGCATTTATCTCTATTCAAATATGAGCTGTTGTCGAATAACAAATAAATATATTATCAAAAGCATTTTGTCAGCTGGATGGATATTCTCGAGATCACTATACAGCCAACAGAATTCTCATTTGTATTATTTATTACCTAAATTTCTAGAAATTGTTTTTCCCTTCTGCCACATCTTCTTATGCATGTTTGTGACCTCACAGTTTTCATTTTTACCCTTATTCACAGCATGTCCCAAAATGAGGAATTTGGAAACAGCATTTCTTGTCAAATATCATACTTACAGATGCTCTTTAGATTATAATATGACAGCATAGACAAGGCATGTGAACTGTTCCTAAAAACGTTTCAATGTTTCAGGCAAATGTCATCTTCATAGAATCGAAGCTTTTACAATGGGAAACATATTATATTTGTACATCCTCTTTCAAAAAAATTTATTCCTCTTTCCTTGCACGAGGCAGGGACTCAAGCTCTACAGAGCTCTTGTTTTTAAGAAGTAACCATTTATGTATCAATATCCTTCTTTACACATACCGTTTGTAATAAAATGAAATTAAACGTATCAATACACATCGAAGCAAACATTGTGACTGCTATCAAACTGCGGTTACCGCGAGTGCAGTTAGGGTTCCGCAGTCCCCCTCTGCGAGCAGTGTATGGCACTGTCGCGGTGGCTTAAGCCGCCGCAGCAGTGACCATGCCACTGCTGCCGGCGGCTTGGACCGCCGTAGCAGTGGCATGGCCATTGCCGGCAGTGGCTCAGGGTGCCTCTGAAACCCCCTTCCGTTAGCCTCGGCTTCATGCCCTTGTGCCGCCATAGCAGTCGCCGGCAGGCCCGCGTTAAGGGTTTTCTCTTCCGCACCATGTTTCTCCCTATATCATTATACCTTAAACTATTTCAACAAATGTACCAAAATCTTAGACTTCGATGCGCAACTGTATCCAGTCCTACCATCGAGCATGAATTATCTCATTTCTTAAGAAAGTAATAAAATCCATAAGATATTTCATCAAAACAAGTTATGAAATTTACTTTTAAACAGAGGAATGCCCTGGCTTTTGCATCGGATCCGTGCCTCAAGCTTGCCCTCTGCAGAACGCTATGTGCTTATAAAATTGTAGAGTGCCAGATTTATCTTCTAACCCTGTCACCATAGTCGTATAGTAATGGAGGAGAGTTAAGGAATTAGGGCTTGGGGGCCATGTTTTATTGGGCCCAAACCCTAGCTCTGTTTTAGTGATAGATGCCTTCGGGACAAAACTTTGATTCTCTTTAGTATGTAATGCTGTTGTTATTTTAGTAATTATATTCCGTCTTTAGATTTTCAAATTCCTCTTTTATAGGGATTTAATTTGTTTTGATTTTTCTTTTTTGACAAGATTTTTTATAGATATTTTGATTTCAAATAATCCTTATAAGAGGAGTTTAGATTCTTTTTAAAATATTAATTTAATTTAGTTGTGATAATATACTTTTACCAATGTACCTTCACTTTGTTAATTCTAACTATTAAATTATTATGTCTTTTCTAGTTGCCATATTAATATAATCTTAAGGGCATTAATTCCTTTAGGAGGAGAGTTTCCTTAATCCCTAGGTGGACTTAGGAAGGTTGAGGACTCTTAAAATAGAATTGTTTTTTTTAATTAATTTATTTATTGAAACTTTGTTATAGGATTCTAAATTTTTCATGATACATTTTAATTCCTAATGCACCTTCCTAAACTTTTCAAACTATAGTAATTAATGCTGGATCTATCCCTTATTGAAACGAAAATCAATACAAACCCCTTGTTTTAAACTAGCTATGTAATATAATATCGTATATATATATATATATATATATATATATATATATATATATATATATATATATATATATATATATATATATATATATATATATATATATATATATATATATATATATATATATATATATATATATATATATATATATAGTGTTATACTTAATGTACTAATCATTTGTACATTAGGCGTTAATCACCCTAATGAAAATATTACCAAATTATGACTTTGACCTATTAGAGTATTCAAATTTTGTTGTACCTTGCTTCATCCTTTATAGCTAATCTAGGCAAGATTTATGATGAATATTTTGATCTTTTGATAATATAGAATCCTAGTCTCATATTTATTGACTTTATTCTTTTAGGATGATTGCTTTAGGGATTTCATCCCTCATGCCCTCGATGGTTGAACCTTAGTTAGTGAATTCTTCGACCTAGTGCACCTGACGAGTCAGGGAATGTTGACAAGCCAGCACATGCCTTGAATTCCCTCAAGAGTTAGGTGTAAAGGTTGATGTTATGATCTTATGTTACTGTTCTCAACCTTGTAGGATGAGTTTTTTTAAAAAAAAAAAAAAATTGTGTGTGTTTGGGTAACTTATTGAGATTTTTGGTTAGAGAGAAGACTGGAAATCGGGATTTAGTTCTAGCACAAGCAGAGTTTGCATACAACAATTCACTAAATTCCTAGGAAGACACCATTTGAGTTAGTTACTAGTTTTAATCCTAAAGGAGCATTAGAGTTGAGGGATATAGATCATGAAGTCAAGAGGAGTGCAGAAGTGGAAGGATTTGTAGAGCACATGAATGGCTTACACAATTAGGTCAAATAGCATTTAGAGACAATAAATTAGACATATAAGTAGAAAGAATAAATGAAGAGGATACATGAGTAATTCCAAGTAGGGGATGAATTCATGGTCTATCTAAGAGGGGAATATTTCCTATTGGAACATATAAAAATATGAAGATGAGGAATTTTGGATGAAGTGGAGTTTCTAGATGATATGGATATTTCACCTATATTCGATATTGAAAATTTGTATGAGTATCATGAGGAAAATTTTAGTGAGAGTGATGGATCGAACGTTGAACAGTAGTACCCTAAGAAGCAGAAGGATGAGATGGATGATATTTTGGATAGTAGAATCGGTAGGAGTACAAGAGGTAAATTAGTAGAAAGAGTATATTGTCAGGTTGAGGTTAACCATCTTGGTTTTCCCTTAGTCCCAACAAAGTGAGAGGCTCACTTTTCAAATAACCCCTGGTGTCTGATGCAAAAGCATCTTGGGCTATTGGTGATCTTGCATCAACCAAAAAAAATTTGTTTTCAATTTTCCTATTATTTTAGTCTCTTAGTTTCTTTTAGCATTCGTTTAATTTGGATCATTTTCAGCCACAACCCTTATGGCATGTTCCTAGACTCTTTCATAACCTTCACTTAGGATCTCATCGCATTTGGTTACTTTATGTATGAGACCTTGTAGATTCTTGGTAGGACTTAACTATTCTTCACATTTCACGAACAATTTTTGGTTTTTGATCTCACGAAGGCATTTTCCATTCAGAAAAGATTAACTGTGCATTTTTTCATGTTATTATATTTTTTATTAACCTACTTGAGTGATCACAATTCAGGTTCCATCAATCGAAGGGAGATCCTTATGATTTAGGTCTTGACCTATATTTGTAATATGTTTTCTTCTCATTAGGAAATGTAATATGTCTTAGGTAGGTTTGATCCATGTGAAGGCTTTATAAAATAGTGTAATTGATCTCTTAGGGGATCAATAAGAACATAGAAGAAGGGAGCACCAATAGACATTCGTAGATTGGGTTAGAATATATAGTATAAAAATTTAACATACAAAAGGTTCATAAAATAGGCTTGTATTCTTGGAATCTATGAATGCATGTAACAAATCCATTGTACTTGATTATCTGATAATGAGAAGGTTGATCTTACATTCTCTCAAGTATTTTCTATATTTTTTACATTGTGTGACTCATGCTACAAGGATTGGACTTATCTCTTTCAATTCCCTTTGTCCTTGACAACACCAAAAACTCATATAATCATAGACCTAACTAGATTATGTAAATGGAAAGGTAAATTCTTGTGATATTGACTTGTACTTGATGTTATTTAGTATTGGTCCTCTCTTGATGAGTTCTTAAACCTCTCTGATATATCTTAGGTCCTATGTTGGTCTTGTCGAATACTTGGGGAAAGAATTGACTTTAAGTTTGTATGCCAAGAATGGTCTTGCACAAGTGTTTTTTTAGTCTTGCACATATGTGCAATTTTGTTGTGCCTATATGTTGGTTCATATATTTTCCCTTCAAGAAATAGCCTTTAAATATTACTACTTAGTGCCAAAATTGAAAGGTGAAACAAACTAATAGTTGGATAGATCTCTATTGAATAGATGACCGTCCTCTAAATTTTAGAGGCACAACTCCCTCTTATGATATGTATAATAAGAAATGGTGTGAAATGAATAATGTTAGAATGTAGTTCACTCAGTGAATCATGGGGGTAATATTATACATTAGAATTAAAAACCCTTGCCTAAAGATGGATCCAGTAAGCACAACCTAGTGAGTGAGGGAAGTGGAATGTTGCACTTAAAATTGAATTTTTTTACTATGAAAGTCTTGGATTCTACTAAATATTAGATCTAGCAACCTGAAATCTGTGTCTGTCTATTCTAGAACTTTCTGATCTAGAAAAGGAAAATTTAAACCTAGACGGTCATGTCTAGGATAAGGCTAACTTGGACAACCTAATCCTGAGGACTTCTAGATAGATTTGCAAAATGGCTATGTGTGGGCCTCTGGATCTAGTTCCTAAATCTGCAACTGGGTATTTACTTTTATAACCTGTAGATCTAAAGAAGTGTGTCTGTGTGTGGATATATAGGGGCTTTCCTTATTCAACACCCCATTTTGGTATTTCCCACCTCCACATATAGCCATTAGGATATATAAAATATGATGTGTTTATGAACCTAGAGTAAGTCTAGATTCCTAAATAAGCTAGAATGAATAGATCTAACCCTATATATGATAGAGTGAAACCCTAGCATGTAAATAAAAAAAATGTTTGATTGAATGCATGTTAATGTAAATATGAAGTATCAAATCATATATTTGAAAAAAACAAGGAAATCATAATAAGCCCTAGAAGGAAAAAGTATTCCTAGCAATCCTCACAATCTATTTGAAACTCCATGATAATGTAGAATTTGATGTCTTAGATACTTAATTAAAAATGTAGATGCTTGATGTGGATGCTTGAAAGAAGTATTCAAAAGCAAGTCCTTGCTTCAATGGATTTCATGAAACTAGGGCTTCCACCTTGCAAATAAGTATGTCCTTGAGAAGGAGGTGATATTTTCCAAATAAGATCCAAGCCCCAAAGATTAAAAGGTCGTAAAGCTACCTAAGAGAGAAGTTCATGTGCAGGACCATGGATGAGATTATTGTGATGTTGACATTGAGGACATCAATTGTTAAAGGAAAAATAATCTTTTTCCATAGTTTGCCAATAATATCTTATACAAAGGAGCTTGTTAATTAAGGGTTTTCCACCAAAATTCCCACCAAAAACTCCTGAATGAGCTTCTTGTAAAGTGATAGGGATCTTAGTTTTTTAAGGCATCATAGTAAAAGGAAATTATAAGAGAACCTATAAATAATGTCAACAAGAATGATGTATCTTGTAGAATTTTTTTGAATTCAATCTCTAGTATACCTTGTTGATTCAAGAAAAGTACCATCTTTCAAATAATGAAAGATGTGTGAATACCATTCAATCAAATGAAGACTAAAACAAAAAAAAAATCATTATTAGAGATTTTCGGGATAGTAGGACTGACAATTATATATGGTGAATTAATAACTAGCAATATTATTTTTAAAGAGATAAGAGAAGTTGCACTTTCCATAGCATCCACGTGTCTATTATCCTTACGAGGTGGAGATGAAGTATAATGAGAGGAGAACTTATCAAGAAAGCTTAAGGCTAAATAATGATATTGAGTCAACTTAGAATGTTTATCTTGATATGTTCTATTAATTTGTTGAACAATCAATTGTGAGTCCCCAAAGATTTTAATATTTTTCATCTTAAGGGATAAAGTGGCTTTTAATCTAGTGATAAGGGCTTCATATTCCACAATATTATTAGTACAAGAAAAGTTAAGATAATATGATAAAGATATAGGCTTCTTTGAAGGAGATACCATAATAACACTAAAACTATGTGAGGTCCCACCCCGACCATCATAGCATTATTGAGACAGTCATATTTTGATACTTTGTGATTTGAGATTTTGATACACTTATGATCGAATTGATAGTGACTCATGTTATTTATGTCTTATGATGATTCATATTATGTGGATCATTTTACTTGTGATATTGATTAGGATCCAGATCTTACTTGTTGATTTATGTTATGTATTTTGATGAGAAAGACTTAATTATGGTTAGATTTAATTGTTACAATGAATTATTCTTTAAGTTTAAGAAATAGTATTGATGAATATATCATGGTGTTAGAATTCTGCAAGTGCTATGTATGAATGTTATCTTAGAAAAAGGAAAGTGTAACTAGATTTTGAATTATGCATGTTGAATAATGTTTGCAATTATGTAATATTAAATTGTTATATATTTATATGTGATTTTCCTTGGACTACTAATGCTTGAGTTTAGTGTGTGGAAAATAAAACCATGGAACTATTCAGAGAATTAGGGCTAAACCTATGTACAATTGTGAAAGCCAAGGTTTAATCTATTGAAGAGATTGAAACCTCGTTGTAATGTGGTTTATTTGTAAATGTAATTTGTATGTATGTTATTAGATTAAATTTATTTTTTATTTAGACATGTCACTTTTAATGTGAAGTGTATTTTATGGTGTCACTTGACACTTGTGATGTCTATATGGATAGTGATGTGTCAATTAGGGTTTGGCAAGAGTTACCCAACCTAGTAAGTTACCTAAGCTTAACCACTTTCTTATATATGTTATGTAGGGTCCCCATCAAGTTGAATTTAGAATTCAAACTGTAATTGAACTTTAGAGGGCTTAAAAGTGACCCTAGGGTGCCTCTTTAATCAAAATAAGTTGACCATGTGGGGGTACCTTGAGTTAGGGGCTAGATTTTTCTTATAGGGAGGTCTAGATCACATTTATGGCACTCCAAAAAGGCTACTCTTCAAAAGTGACGAAAATGGAGAAGGCCACATGCACTTGACTTGTTCCACACTCATAGTTAAACTCAACATAATGAAAGGGGACAAGAGGTAAGGCCAAGGACTAGTAGTCAACTCACATTAATTGCTAGAGAGGGAGTAGGATTTTAGAGGGCTTTTTAGAGGGCTTTGTGAGACTTAGTGGTTGTTCACCCAATCTTTAATTTGAGAGACACTTAGGGTTTTGGGATTGGAGAAAGAAGAGAAAGAAAAAGGAAAAGGTCTCTTCTCAAACCTCATTTTCCATTTGCATTGGAGCAAGCTTGGTGCTCTTTCCATGAAGAGACACTCTTGTATTGTTAGATTAGTTATTGTTATGCAAAATGTATATGTAGAAACATTGTAGTTCTTGTTATGTAAATTGTTGTAGATATTGTGTATTTGTGGAGTGTGTCAATTTTGTATTTTGTTTCTTGTTTATTTTTATTGGTATATTGCTCATGGGTGTACAAGGCATCACTTACCCTTGAGAGGGAAGTAGTGGCCTTGGGTGAAGGGGTTAGTTGGGCTTTCCATTGAAGTTGAGAGCCTCTTCTCTTGGGGAAGAGAGGAATTTCATGGAAGTATGGGCTCCATGTAGCTATACATGTATTTTTGCATTTGGGGCAATAAGGAGTGAAGTTTGTAGGAAAAAAATTGTGTTAATGTAGCCATGGAAGGCTTGGAAATATTATTATTTTTATTATTTTTATATGGAAATCTCCTCTTTGAAAAGCCCACCTCCACCCTCTTCTAGGGGTCCATAGGTGACTCTTTGTGAAGCCAATTTTTGTGGGAGTTTAGTGTTGTTTTGTTGTGTAAATCCATTTGTGAGTTTGTGTGTGTATGTAATCTTGTTTAGCTTTGGTTCTCCAAGCTCGAGGGTGGTCTCTTAGAGATCTAGGATGGGAGGTGAGCACTACATGGTTATGCTCTTTTTTGTTGCAGGTTTTGGAGATCAAACATATGATTGGAAAAAGCTTGGTGGAGTCCTCATATTAGATTGTTTGTTGTCACTTGTATTGAAATGACATTCCAATCCCTATTGTTGCAAGTAGTAAAATTTGATGTGTAATATGTGAGAAGTTCATTTTGGAAATCAATGAAAAGAAAAAAAAAATTTACATCATTTGCTTGTTACTCCATTTGTATTGAATCTCCAAGGAATGATTATTGGTAGCATTCATTATCAAAAGAAAATTTGATTGAAAATTATGTATAAACGTGTTTTATGTTGTAGATATTAAGAAGACAAAATGAAGAAATGATCTAGTTTAATGATTCATTGTTAAGAAAACTTTAGATTATAAGTTGTATTTTTATGGTAGCCTTTAGAAGAATCTATTCTTGAAAACTTGAGCAATTAAATCAAATATCTAACCTTCATTTTGCACCTAAAAATGAAACATAGAGAACAATCATTCAAAAAAAACTAGTGAAAGGCAAAAAAAAACTCAAAATGGAAACCTACAGGTCTCTGGAAAATGTATGGGGAAAAAAATAAATTCCCCATACACTTCCAAAACAAACACACAATCATTATAATATTATAAATCTCCCACTTGTGTTGTTTATATATATATAAAATAAAAATACTTGTTGAAACAAGTATGCAAGCAAAATATATATATATATATATATATATATATATAATATATATTTATTTATTTATTTATTTATTTATTTATTTATTTATTTATTTATTTATTTATTTATTTATTTTTAAAACAAACACACAGTCATTATAATATTTTTTTGCTTGCATACTTGTTTCAACAAGTATTTTTATTTTATATATATATATATATATATATATAATATATATATATATATATATATATATATATATATATATATATATATATATATATATATATATATTATATATATATATATATATATATATATATATAATAAATATAAACCCACATAGGGCAATGGGTATATGAAGGGTTGACTCCCCATAACCCGTACCCTCGGCGGGATGCGGGACCTACCGCAACAAGGTACCCCCCTACCAAGGCACATGTGAGCCCTGCCACGACAGGGTACCGGCCTACCTAACAGGTGGTCCCCGCAGCCCATTCCCCAACAGGGGGTGGATTAATAAATTTATATGTTAAAAAATTAATTAAAAAAAAATTAAATTCTATTTTTTTGTTTTAATTTAATTTAAATTATTAAATAACAAATATATTTTATATGTGATAATTATATCATATGAACTTATAAATTAATAACTTGTATATTAGGATATAATTTATTAACTTATAATTTCTCTTTAGGGTTTAGTTGTGTAATATATATATATATATATATATATATATATATATATATATATATATATATATAATATATATATATATACACACACACACATATATATATATATATATAGTACAAATATTTATTTATATTAAATAATTATTAATTAATATTCCTTTTTAAATGGAAATTTATTCGAATCAAGTTAGAAGTATTTGTTTGATTATTGACTGATAGAACGTTTAGTATGTAACGCTTGAGTTACTCATTGCTTATTCATTAGGTTATAATTTTAAATTTAATATATATACCTTTAGTGATGGCTAATTAATACACTTGTAACGCCTATGATCATAACAAATATTGTAATTATAAACCCTAGAGTTTTAAGTCATTTATTTAAATAAATGAGACAATCCTAAGTAGTGCACATATACATTTATATCAATCTTTTCTAGCCATTAGTATAACTACGTTCAGATACTTTTCTTCCCCTTGTTAAATTAATAATAAACCCCTATGGGGCATTATATATATTGTCTCTTAATTCATTGTTTTCGAGATGTTGGAAACTAACTTTCCTTTATATATATATATATATATATATATATATATATATATATATATATATATATATATATATATATATATATATATATATATATATATATATATATATATATATATATATATATATATATATATATATATATATATATATATATATATATATATATATATATATATATATATATATATCAACATCGTATATATATACAATGTTGATATATCGGTATATATTATATATATATATATACACTGATATATCAACATCGTATATATATATATATATATATATATATATATATATATATATATATATATATATATATATATATATATATATGTATATATATATACGATGTTGATATATCAGTATATATATATATATATATATATAATATATACCGATATATCAACATTGTATATATATACGATGTTGATATATATATATATATATATATATATATATATATATATATATATATATACAATGTTGATATATCAGTATATATTATATATATGTATTACTTGTAACTAGGGATTTTTCATGGATGACTAAGAACTAGGTTGTTGTTGGGTGAATCATGGGTGTTTATTTAGTCAACTCGGAACTTTATCTAAACCTATACCATTAGCAGCTTTTGAAAACTTGTTCTGTAGGATCGGTTGGGATCAACCAACCCTAACCGTATCGTAGAGGGAGGTTGGCCAACCCGGCTATATGAGTGGGATCACCACATGACCTTGTTGGCCATGATGTCCATCACTTGTCATCTATGTTATTCCACCTAGGGTGCATTCTTTCATCATAAAACTTTAGTTTTAAAAAAATGTGTGCTTTGCTTAGTTTATTTTTGGGCATGACAAACTAGAGCTAGTTCTACATCTATATCCATCAAAGTATAATTCACAAGAATCATCAGTGTCTATAAGTAGGATAAATTCATCGAGAAAAGTGATAGGATTAGAATTTGAAGTGTTTGAAGGAGCTTTAATGAAATGATATGTCAAATATTTTCCTTTGATGGTCTTTTGAGAAACAAACTTTAAGTCAAATTCAGTCAGCATCATAACCCATTTAGTCAAGCATCCTTAAAGATCAATTTTTAAGAAAAGATGTTTCAAAGGATCAAATTTGACAATGACATTGGTTTCAGCATTAAGAAGATAATGTCAAAGTTTTATGACAAGCAAAAACTAAAGCAAGACATTGTTTTTCTATTTGAGTATATCTTGTTTAATAATCCATCAAAGTACTACTAATGTAATACATTGGTCACTCTTTTCTATTTTTATCATGTTGAGCTAAAACAATAGCTAAAGCATTAGGAGAAGCACAACTATAAAAGAAGAATTATTGATTAGGTTGAGTAAGTTGTAAGATAGCAGAATTAGTGAGATATTGTTCGAATTGCTCAAATGTGTTTTTACTATCATCATTCCAAAAGAAAGTATAATCTTTCTTTAATAACGAAGTGAGAGGAATCATACAATCCGCCAAGTGTGACACAAACTGGTGAATAGCTTGTATTTTTCCTTGTAAACTACAAAGTTGTGATATGTTGCAGGGATGTGGCATATTAACAATGGAATCAATATTTTCAATATCCACCTCAATACCCCTATTTGATATTATAATCCAAGAATTTCTCCACTATCTACACAAAAAGCACATTTCTCAGGATTCAATCGCATATTATATTTATGCATTTGTTCAATGATTTGTCTAAGAATAGTAACATGATCTGCACGAGCAATAGATTTGGCAAAAATGTCATCAACATTCTAATGTCCCCATTCCTAAAATAGAGTTTATTAATAATAAATAATTAAATAATAATTAGATATATATATATATATATATAAAGATAAATAATAAACATAAATTAATATAAGATTAAATAATAATATAATTATACTGATAATAATAAATATATTATAATGTATCATAATAGGATAAATAATTAATTATTGTAATAATACATATTGATCATATATATAATAATATGATATCATAATAGTGAATGAATAATAAGTATAGTATTACAATAATTAAATAATAAGTCATAGAATGGAGAGTCAGGGACACTTGTGTGTAGATTATAAGAATAGCCACTAATAGTAGGTCCACATGTGACTGTTAAGCTTATT
This sequence comes from Chamaecyparis obtusa, assembly GCA_027943335.1. Classification (NCBI taxonomy): domain Eukaryota; kingdom Viridiplantae; phylum Streptophyta; class Pinopsida; order Cupressales; family Cupressaceae; genus Chamaecyparis; species Chamaecyparis obtusa. The sequence goes on along the minus strand of BSBK01000430.1, from coordinate 2,303,219 downwards.
TTTGCTAGCAGCCACTGCTAAAAAAAATTAGTAGCATTTTATGGAGCTGGTTGCCCCACGATTAGGAAGTTTGGTTGCTTATTTTATCTTTAATTGTATTTTTAATAAAATTAGTAACAAGATTTTTTTTGACAGAAAAGTCACAGTAAAAACATGACAATAAAAAAGGAAGGAAACAAATTTGTGAAGCCACATCAATTTTTTCCAATAAGTGCTCACTTCTTATTTCTTGGTCCCCATGCAGATGTCAAGCTTATTCAGCTAGCAATTGCTCAACATTTGTAGAGTTGGTGGCCCTATGGAAGCAAAATTTGCTCCTTGTTTTTCAGCACTACTTATAAATGTAATTTTCGAATGAAAATCTGAATAATATATGTTGCAAATAAAATTTGGAAGAGAAAATTTAGGCAAATAAAAAGTGGAATAAAAGGTGAAGACATCTGTCATTTTTCTAATAAGAAGTTTCTTATTTTCATCCCCTCCTTTTTTCAAATCTTATTTTGAGATTTTAAGCACTTGTTGCTCCCTATTTAAAAGTTCCATGGGAACACTCTAACTGCTTCAATTTAAGCAAAAACTTGTGTATAAGCAGCTGCCTGGAAAATGGGATTAATTTCAATTTCTAAATTATAATCGTTCCACTAAAATAGGGAAATATTCCAATTTATCCTTCCCTATGCTTATAAAATTGCATGGGAACACTCATATTGATTAAAATTAAGCAAAATAGCACTTAAGCATCTGCATGGGAACATGCGGTAACATTGCTCTTTTCAACTTCATGGAGAATGGACCGAATCTTCCACCCCGTCAATTGGAATTTCTATGGTAGACAAACATTGATGATGTCGTGAGCCTAATCTATTCAGAATGTGATGATTATTCTGAACAAGTACTTATCTAGTTATGCAGTTATTAATTAATAACAATAACACAACCGATCTTAATTACAATGGGATACTAACATAAACGATCAATAACACATTGAGCGATCACCGTAAAGCATTACCCAACTCACACAAATGAAAAATAAATAAGATTATATACAACGATTAATATTAGTTTATATTGATAATAAATTGACCGATCATAAAAATAAGTGAATGATAATCAGCAATGATCTAAGGCAGCGATTAACATATGTGATTTGAATGGAATAAAAAGTAATTATGGAAGAGTGCAATTTGGATAATGAAATCGATCCGTATGAAGAGATGTGTCCTTTAAACATTGAAAGGATGTGTTGTAAGATACATATTGTGTATTGAACCCACTCTCAAGGATCATGAATGGAGTCAATAGAAGTATCTCAAATCAAGAAATAAAAGAGAAGACAGTTGTATAAGCAATACGTTGCATCTCATAAATGGTAACATTCATATAATAGACTAATAGTGTAAGCTATAGGAGTTTAGGATGATCTCCATCTTATAGAAAAATGCTAATAACAATTTAGAATCATATTCATGGTTGACGGTGAAACTCCTCCATTAATATCAATGCAATAGACACTTACATTGATTGAATTCTCCATTGCTCCAATTCAACCAACTTGAGTATTGATAACATACCCATTTCCAAACCATATTGGAATTGTACATTTGAAACAAATAAAGAATTACGTGCAATCTTAAATAGAAAGAACCAATAAAATGTTTGAAACAACCAACTAAATGATACTCGAACCATTTTATAATATGAAAAATAATAATCATAATGAAAGACCCAAACCAAATACAAGGAGGGATAATCACTCTAATCATTTAGAAAATGAACCCTCGACCCAAAATTCAATTCCCCAAGACACCCTTCCTACATTCCTTCCGAATGAAAAACCAGGCATAGAAGAAGACGAACCAACCACAAATAGTGTGGAAGAGCTCACACAAATATATGCAAGGATGGATATCGATATCTGAAACCTTATTCCCTTTAAAGAGTATTATGAAACCAAAACCATGGAAAACAAAAATAGAAAGAAAATTCATGCTAACAAAGATCTTAAAATGAAAATAAGTAAATTATCACTCTCATGCTTTATGGGCCAGGGAAGCAAACAACTCAATCATGGGTTCAAAAACTTGATACATACATATCTCTTAGCCTCATCCCTAAAGCGGATGCTCATAGGCGATAATTTAAATTAGTTAAGGGGCATTCAAAATCTCTATGGTAATATCCCTATGTTACACCTCATGTTGAGCACAGTGAACTCCATAATAGAAAATATGGAGATGCTTAAAGTGCAACATAATTTTGCACTTCATTGGCGAGAGGCCATGCATGCCTAGTTTGATGAGGGATTGGTTATGATGGAGTGAAGGCCCTTGACATCTCAAAAGAGGCAATATCTTCCCTATTTTCAAATCCAAAAATTGGGATAAATGTGATCCCAAAAAGCCAAAACTCTCCATCAAAAAGTGCATGAATAATGTTATGTAGGAGAACTTATGGGATAGTTGGTGGATGGTTTTTTATATGCCACCCCACAGCAATATGGAGGTCCCTCTTTATTTTATTAAAAAATAACATGCTCAATTTGTGCTCGGCAAGAAAGTTAATTATTGGAGCATGATATCAAACATGGGTGTAAACAGAAGTTCTCCTCAAGATACAGCATGGGTGTGTTGAGTAAAAGAAAGCCCTTATGCCCCCCTCCTAACACTACAACCCCTCCTTGAGTGCATCATCCAAATTTTATTGTAGAGACTAGCTCACAGACCATTAGATCCATTCACAGCTTGAGCAAGCATTTGGGTAGGCTCACTACGTCATTGTTGTAGCCTTGTGTTGATGATGTTGGCACTTCAACATCCTCTTTGGGTGTAGATGTATGTGTGCCCCATACTTGTATTATGTTCAATAATTTATGCTTGGTTCCCCTTAATGAGTCTTTGGATACATTCACATTTGAGATGGGCGATGAACCAAATGTCACCATAGAGACTAGAGCATCTCATGGATAGACCTCTCATGGGAGAGATAAGGAGTCTTAGGCGACATGGACTCCTCATGTTATGGTAAGACTAAACATTTAATGTCATAGCATGTATTTAATTTTAAATAAATATTGTTAGTAGAATCTATAATGACTACACACTTAAGTTTATTTCTATGGTCTGGATTTATGTTTAGTTGATGACAGAGGATGAGATGAGAGAGGTGGAGGGTGCCACACTCTCATACATTTCATTTGGCCTTGACAACTCTACGTTATATGTTTTCGCACTCATTTATTTCATTTTTTGATTAGTGTATATGTTTTCTCATAAAAATTAACGTAATAAAAATCATATACTAATTAATATTTTCATCTTGTTTCACTCTTGTAGGTTTTAGCTAGTGCCAGCAGGGGCAATGTGAGGGGGTTGTAGCGACATTCGTTGACAAGAGGAAGGTAATTAAGTGTTTTAGAAAGATTATACATACATACTTTTCAAGTGCGCGTACTAAAGTTTATTTTACATGGTTTATTGTATAGAGAATGATGTCTAACGATGTCCCTACATGGGTTCATGAGCCTACACTCTCAGGCATTTCATTTGGCCATGATAGCCCCATAGTATGCATATTTCTATATTTAGTTGTTTACATTTTTGTATCAACTATAGATGATTGTCATTTACATTGTCTAATTATCGTAAGTACATATTAACTAAGATTTTATCTTATTTGACTCATGTAGGTAACACCTAGTGCGAGGGAGGTACAACACCAAGGATTTATATCCTTGTTGATGCAACTGACATTTTCAAAAGAAGGTTTAGCAGAGGTAAGTTTTTATTTTGATTCAAGTGTTTTGTAAATTTATTTTTCTATCAAGGATAACTTTATAGGATAACTCATAGCAATTTCATGGTTACAAACATATATAGGTTGGAACTATCACTGGTAGTGGCGTCCATGTTAGGACATATGTTAGGACTCCTGAGAACATGAGGAGACATAGATCTCAGATACATGAGAATTAAATTATTCTTCAATTTGAATCTTAATGTTAATTTTCTATATGTACAAATCATATAAATTAAGCAATCTAAGTTGTGGTTTCAATTTTTTGTTTGTGCGGGATCCATAAGAGCCAAAGAGTACTTCAAAGAGGCTTCACTTTGATGATCCACCAGTAGCATAGGATGCCATACAAATATTTTTAGTTGTAGATATTTTGAGATTCCATATGGTACATTTTGAGATGGCATATACTGCATTGTATAGACATGTATATTTTGTAGAGATTTTGATATGGCATGTACCACATTTTGTAAAACTTTGATTGAGTTGACATTTACTCCATATTTGTTTATGAAGATACGTACTTTTATAAAATAATTTCATATATATATATATATATATATATATATATATATATATATATATATATAACATGTTTATTTTCATATTATCTCTTGTTATGTGTGGTATGTATGTACTATTCATGTTTGTGGAATCATTGTGTATTTTTTGTTATGGAAGTGTTGAGGTTACTGTGTTTCAATAATTTTTGTTGTATTTGGAAATATTTGTCGCGTTTCCATAATATAAATGATGTTTTCTGATAACTTATTTTCTATTAATTTTTCTTAATTCCCATGATATCTCAGTGATTAGGAATGAAAGCCCCATGAATCTAATTTCATTCAAATCAAGTTTGAGTTCATTTCATCCATTTTTTTTCAATTTATAGCATTTTTTGTGACAAGGCTAGACTCTTTGAAGGTTATTCGAAGCTTAGACTCTTTGAAAGTTCCTAAATGCTCAAAGTCCTAATTTAGGACAGTCATATGGTGAATGAAGAACATATCAGTTTAGACCTTGAAAACGCCTTTGCAAACTTGTATTTAGTTTTGGAATGTTGTTAGAACAACAAAGATTAAGTTTGATATTTGTGTACACCAGGTCAAGGAGTAGTAAAGAGTTTCATGTGATTGTCCTTTCATGGATATATCATTGTCCTAATAGTGCAGTCCCTATTTGTTGAAAGTTTCTTCTTGAAAATAGAGTTGAATGTTTGGAATACCTTTTGGGACCACTTTCAATAGTGTTAGGTTTCATTTTTTATGGTTACTTTTCTCTGGTCATATAGGTTTCCTTGTGGGTGTCATGAGAAATAATAAGAGTCTTGATCCTCATTATGTCTCCTAATTGTGAAGTTACATCAAATGGTATTCTTGAACACCAAATCTAGTTTGCCCCTTCCTCTACATCATAAGGTAGCCCAAATATTTATGTGTTTTTCATGGTCACAAACCACCACCCCAAAAACATTTATTTAGGTAGGTATACCCAAGGCATGGCCCATTTTTGGCTCCCCACTCACCAAAATGCTCACTAACATACCCTACCAACAATGTCCCTTAGGTGTGCTAATTGGTCAAACTAGGTCAAAGTTGTTAGGAGTGGTAAAAAGGGTCAAGAATGATTAAATTCCTATTATTATGTCATATTGAACATTTTGAAAGGTTTTAAGTCAATATAAAGTCCTTTGGATGTAAAATGTAAAAGTTGCAAAAATGTTGCAAAAAGTTGCTTGACAACTTTTGCAACTTTGCAACAAGATGTCAAATTTATTCCTAAATGATTGAACCATTGAAAAATTATTAAACTTTGGATTATATGTTGGAAAAATTGTCAACGCTCCCCTCAGAATTTATGACATGGCTTAACTTCCTCATGTGTCTTGTTACAAGTAGTGGTTGTCTTTGCACCAAAAGATTGGCATATTAATGTTTGATACTACCACTAGACTTATAGAAGAATTGGGAGGCGATTAAGACATGTTGTAAATCCCAAGGGGAGCATTGACCATTTTTCCAACAATGTCCCCCTCAGCACTACCCAAGGGGATTCGAACCTATTAACAAGCTCTGATACCACTTGTTATCATACATTGTGATAACACATGTAGTAAACATGTCAAAAAACCTAGTGATGCATTCAAAGAGTAAGCATATTACAATCAAGTACCATTTTCTAAGAGATAAAGTGACAGATAAAGTGGTGAAGCTTGAGTACATTAGTACAAAGGAGAAGATAGAAGACAACTTCACCACACCATTAAGTAAAGACACCTTTGAATATCTCAGAGGTAAGTTTGGGGTCAAATCCCCACCAGTAGGTAACTAAGGAAGTGCACAATTCCATAAGCTATAAGAGCATTGTCATTTGTGGACTTTTTGTAGAGGTATACTCCTCAAGGAGAGTAGTTGACAAAGCATAACTGATCAAATTGGGGTGATTTTACACCTATTAGTTGAAGGTTTATAGAAAGAAGGAAAGATATTATTTTGGCACCCTTTTCCATTGATGTTAAAGGGGGAGAGATGTCAATGCAAAAGGGGATATTGTTAAAATTGTTGGCATTCAATAGTTTTGTCATTGATGTCAACATATATTCAGTTATGAAGACTAGAAGAATTACAGGACAATAAAAATAGGCAAATTGTAGAGAGTGGTATGGATGTAATATGATTTATTGGCTCTTACGGGCTTAGATATATGTTTCAGGTTGTGTATAGAGCCACATATGTTTATATGATCATTGGATAGAGATATGTTTGTTTTAGTAAAGACTGGTTGCAGGAATAGAGACTAAGAGTTTTCATAGACCTAGATGCAGTGTTTGGAATAGAACTATTGTGCGATAATGAATTTTGGTATGCACACTTTGGAAATGTCAGAGGATATCACAAAGAAGATACATTGTGATTGCATCATGTTCATTTGATTTTTGACATCATCTGTGATGTGCTTGCTAGTATGGAAGTATTTGGAAGTTGACCAGGAAGAGTAATGTGTAGATGATTGATTTATGATTGGATTATTGATGGAGTTGAACTTGAGTGAACTATAATTTTTGTAACATGATCAGGGATGACATGCGTGTCATCACCTTGGATAATGTAATTGTTTGTTATGTAATGAGGTCCTATAATGGTTGACCTTTAGATGAATTATTATTTGTAACTTGTATATAAGGAAGGGTTTCTTCCTTGAGATTGTGTGTCGATTGTGATGGTAATATGCAAGCTTGAAGGTTGTGAGATCTACTTCTAACAGGATAGAAGTTTGTGCATCTGGGCATAAGGATTGGATTGTCCTAATAGGAAATTCAATTATGATGAAGTATATTTAGTAAAGGATTGAACGTGGATGTAACCTTTTGATTGTATTTGGGCCTGTGGCCAGTTGTAATACCCCTAACAAGGTTTGAGACTCCTAACAGGGTATGTCCTTTAATAGGGACTTGCCTATTGCATTAATCTGCTCCTAACAGGGCTAGAACTCTTAACAGGGTTTCATTCATATAGTGCAGATATTTGTGGGTATCATTCCCACTGGGGTTTTTCCCTTAACAAGATTTTCCTCAAGAACAAATCTTGGTGTCAATTGTGTTCAATGATGTTATGTGGTTTTGCATTCTGTTTTGCATAAGATTATAAGACTTTTAACAACTGATTCACCCCCCTCTCAATTTTTTGAGACATTTTTGTTCTAACAAGTGGTATTAGATCTTGGTCATAGGTTTGAATCCCCTCGGGTAGTGCTAAGGGGGAGATTGTTGGCAAAATGGTCAGCGCTCCCCTTGGGATTCGCAACATGGCTTAATTTCCTCTTGTCTCTTCTATAAGTCTAGTGGTTGTATCGGTCATTAACAGGTCAATCTTTTGGTGCAATGATAACCACTACTTGTAATATTATAATATTATTTTAAATGTTTCTTAGATGTATTTGGTTCCATATTGTTTGTTTGTGTCTAACAAAAGTTATGGGAGACCCTAGGTAGACTCCTCTATGAATGTTTATTATTTTTCACAATTTGGTGTAATGTTTTGACCAATATCTAACATTTTTAAAGTGTTCTAAGGTCCATTATAGATTATATGGAAATAATTTTTAAATGGTTTTGAACCTCTGATTTGTGGAGATTACTGGTTTACTTATGTTTTTTTGGTTCTTGGGAAAGAAATGCGGTCTATTTTAGAGCCATTTGTTGCAAAGAAACCATATTTGAGTTTCCTATATGATGAAAAAAACTAAAAAGGGTATTGAAAAATGTGATTAAATTTTAGGTTTGAGTTTTCTATGGGAAATTATGATGAAAACATTGAGTTTGTCATTCTAAAGAAGACCATGGTTGAACCCGAATAGTCCAATTTCGAATCAAGTATTCCAAAGTAACCATATGATCAAATTGGATATGTTTTATATCTTTCAAAAGGGTTTCTCAAAACCTATTTTCTTCTATATTTCTTCTCTAGATCAAAAGATATGTTCAAATTTGTCTATTTGAAGGGCTACTAGAATCTAGGCCTAATTGTGTGGAGAATATAGTAGTTAGATTAACCTGAAGTTTAGGTGGGTATTGATGATCTATCCATGTTATATTTACTTGATCTAGGATTTTTCCATTATCAACACAAACATTATAAATCCCTAAATCAAATTTGGTGTTTGTAGCCATTAAGGCATATTATCATTGTGAAGGAAAACTTGGATTTGTGATGAAGTGAATCTTTACCCTTCGCATCAAACTCCCACCACCAAAACATCTACTTGGGCATGTATACTCAATGCATGGCCCATTTTTGGCTCCCCACTCACCAAAACGCTTGTTGACCTACCCTACCAACATTGTCCCTTAGGTGTGCTAAGTGCACAAAAGTGATGAACTTTAGCAGGGTATTTCTCTCAATCTAGGGCACCTACATATGATCCATCTGAAGTTATAGGATTATGAGAGCCCCCTCTATAATATTATATCTCATTTTTTTAAGGCTCTAGGTGGTTTTAATAGGGAAGTGATTTTTTTGTTGATGCAAAAACTATTAGAGGCATTCAATAGAAAGGTGCAAAGTAGCCCAAATCTCTATTTGTTCTTCGTGGGTAAAAACTTCCATAACCAACATGTTCGATGGGTGGGTATACCCAATGCATGGCCTATTTTTGGCTCCCCACTTTCCATAATGCTCGTCGACCTACCCTATTGGCAATGTCCCTTAAGTGCGCTAAGTGCACAAAAGTGAAAAACTTTGGCAGAGTATTTCTCTCAATCCAAAGTACATGCATATGATCTGTCTGAAGCCATAGGATTGTGAGAGGCCCCTCTACAATAATTTATCTTTGTTTTTGAAGAGTTCAAGTGGTTTTTCTAGGGCAATGAATTTTTTGTTGATGCAAAAATTGTTAGAGGTATTCAATAGAAAGGTGCAAGGTAGCCCAAATCTATGTGTGTTCTTCGTAGGCACAAACTACCACCATAAACATGTTTGATTGGGTAGTTATACCCAACGAATGTCCCATTATGTTCTCCCCACTCGTCGTAATGCTCGTTGACCTACCCTACCAGTAGTGTCCCTTAGGTGCGCTAAGTGCACAAAACTGATGAAATTTGGTAGGATATTTAACTCAATCCAAGACACATGCATATGATCCATCTAAATTTTTAGTATCATGCAAGTCCCATATACAATAGTCTATCTTATTTTTTGAAGACTCCAAGTGGTTTTTCTAGGGCATCGATTTTTTTGTTGATGCAAAAATCATCAAAGGCATTCAATAGAAAGGTGAAAGGTAGCCCAAATCTTTATTTGTTCTTCATGGGCATGAACAACCACTACCAACACATCCACTTGGGTGGGTATATCCAATTCATGACCCATTTTTGGTGCCCCACTTGCTAGAATGTTCACCGACCTACCCTACCATTAGTGTTTCTCAAGTGCGCTAAGTGCATAAAAGTGACAAAACTTTGGTAGGGTATTTCTCTCAATCCAAGGAACCTACGTATGACCTATATATAGATGTAGAATCATGAGAGGCCCCTCTATGATAGTCTATCTTATTTTTGGAAGACTCCAAGTGGTTTTTCTATAAAAAAAATATGTTGATGCAAAAACTATCAGAGGCATTTAATAAAAAGGTGCAAGGTAGCCCAAATCTTTGTGCATTCTTTGTGGGCACAAACCACCACCACCAACATGTCCATTTGGGTGGGTATACTCAAGGAATGACCCATTTTTTCTCCCCACTCATCGAAACACTTGCTGACATACCTTACCGACAGTGTCCATTAGGTCTAAAAAGAGGGTTTTTTAGAGCTCACCCATACACTCTTCCCCAATGTTGATCAATCACTCAAACACCTTGAATATGACCTAAACACATCATCCAAATGCTAACATGATGAAGATTGGTTTATTTTCATAAATTTTCTATTCAAAACCTCCATTTTTATTTTCTCTTTGTAGACACAACCAATCAACCTTGAACAAAAATCATTAGAAAGAGAATTCAAAGTACTATTGTGCAAGTTTAAAAATTTAAATAAACAAACTATAAGAGCTCTAAAGTAAATAAATTAGGATACAAAATGAAGACATTATAAGAGCTTCATCAATATGTTAGCAAGAAACCCTATTGGAGGTAGTTACTTTCTCATTTGACTTCAAAAAAATGTATGTAATACACCATCTAAAAAGTCATCAATGCTATCAAAAAATAGTATATATTCATGTGTCTTTATGTTTACTTTTTCCCTCATGTACAAATATAAGGTATATCATCATTAAAAATCATCCTTATGCTTACACACATGTCTCATGTACAAATACATCATATATCATCAATACACATGTCACATACAAATACATTGTATATTATTAATATGTAACCATATTATGTACATAAATACATTAATGATAGAAAAAAACCTAGATATGCAACCATTACATTTGGCTATGATATTTATACTCCTTAATGTATAGCCCCAACAACTGGTACTCACAATGACACCTACATTGCAATAGTGTACAAAATATCACCATTAGAGAAATAATACTAACTAAATGGTGAGACAAACAATTAAAGTAAGAAATACTCCAAAGAACGGTAGAGGAATCTTATACGACCATCATATTTGTAATCCCTACATTCCAAATTCATGAGAACACTAAGTTTATTGAGAACACAAAAAATTTATAAAGAGAAAAACATTACGAACATAACAAACAAAATGGACCAAAGAACATGATGAGCCTATGCACAATGAAATTTACTATCATTTTGTATGAGCTAATCAAGTATTCTTGAATCTTCAATATCTATCATATTCTTATCCAACTGCACTTACAATCCATGAGAGAACCAAGTTTATTAACCAAAAAAATGAAGAGGTGTAGTACAATTAATGTAATGAATGTAAGCATAACAAACATAATAAACCTTTCAGTGAGTTGGTATTACCTAGTGAAGTGTGCTTGAAGGGTCATCTCTATGCTTAAGGGTATCTAATATTGCTTCATGATCAACAGTACTAATAGTCCAAATTTCTTTTTTATTTGGCCTTCCTTGATACTTCAAAAACTTAACATTTGTTTCTATAACAAGGTGTGAGTACATGAGAATGGTTTTGTGCTTCTCATAGTCTTCAAATGCAAGTATGTCATTCATTCTAATCATGTATGTTCATAGCCATTTTTTTGCAACAACCAACAGGATATGTGAAACCATCATCATCTATCATCATTTTTTAAATCTTCTTCTTTCCTTGTACACAATGTGATAACTAGTAATCTAATCTCTCATCATTCCCCTGTGGTGCAACCAATGTAAAAATATGTCCTGGCTATAGAAGATCTAAAAGATGTTCATACTCAACTGAAATTTCCTTGTCATCATTTCTCAAGGAGATTGTGAGAGATAAAGGAGTTAGATATTATACAACCCATGCATTCGCTCACTCACTTGACTTGCATTAATCCCAATTACACTAAAAACATATGGGACAAAAATAAACCAAATCTCATGTCCAAATAGTCCATGTACTTGCATCTGAGCTTCAAAATGAATGTATCTTTAAAGAATATCTAATAGTTTGACTATCTAATCTATCCCCTAATGTGCCCTCCTCAACTAATCAAAATAATTTGTGTACTATTGAATCAAGAGTCCCACCGTGTGAAAATGCTAAACCACACCAATCAACAATAGAATGAGCATCATGAAGTTCTATACCTAAAATCCTCAATTGTTTTTTAACTAGAGCTCTCTTCATGCACTAACCTACTCTGCCATTCTCCCCTTTCCCATGCCCCACCTTAAAAAAAATCCAAATGTGAGGTACACCCCTCTCTACATGCATTCTACTCAACCAATAAAACATACAAGCATTCTTGAATTGGCCACTGCAATTATCTGACCAAATGACATGTTTATCCATAGCAATATCATTTTCCCACAAGAACACAAAAAAAATATCAAAACAATATTGAACATACTCAGAAGAGTGGGATCTATCATTTCTCTTATCAAAATGGTACTCTCTAATTATCTTTTGGTCATGTTCTATACTATGAAGGGAATATCTACATGTTATGTGGCCAAAAATAGAAGTATAAATGGAATTGTAATATTTAGCTTGCAACTCATTTTGTGGTTGCAATGTGTAGTTCTCTACAAATTCAACCACATATAATAGTGCCAATCAAAAAATAATACTTACACATCCTAAATTTTTGATCCAACCAGTGAGACATGTGACTATGCCTTGTCTACTTGTAAAAAATATGTTTCTTCAAAACTAAAATTAAATCAGCAACACTACATTCTTTTGTAACCAACTCACATCTAGAGCGTTCATAGTATATTTTACCATCTCGTATATCTTTTTTTGGACAATTATCTTTCCAAAATTGTGTCCACTGCCCTCATGAAAGCATAAAACAACCTTCAACAAGCCACCACATTGTGAGAACTTGTCATTTAAGCAATCATTTCTATATAAGAAACAACCATCATCTCTAGGACATAAAAATTGATCTAGCAAGTCTCTTGATGATTTTAGAAGATGACTTGCACCACAATCTTGCAACATTTCATTAGTAGGCAAAGTAGAATGAATGTGGCCTAATAGTTCATGGTGCATTGAAAACTCCACATGATATTTGACACAACAATTATTTTGAATCTTAATAGGTACACAATAAAATTGCTTAAAGGATTAAAAATCCCTTTCTAAAATTTGTAATGTTGGATGTGCCTCACAAAAATTTATGAACAACATTGTTTGACTTACTTCTAAATAATGTTTAGGATGTCGTGTGTGGTCTCGATCACCAATTATAAACTTTAAGAAATCCTTCACATTTAGTTACACTCTTGAGTTGCAGTACCAAAATAGTTGAATTTCATCCTTCACACTATTAGTTAGCTTCTTATCAAAATGTTGAAGCCTCCCGCCATAAGCCCATGTATCATTTTGAAGAGGATCATCAAGTCTTTCACTTCTTACAAGTGCCCTATCCAAAATTTTACAATTTATGTTCAATTCAGCACAAGTTTGTCTCATAAAGCAAACCTTTCTCAAATGATGACTTACTACGGAGGTTTTAATAACCCTCCGAGCAGATCTCTTATCTTTTTCCTTGCTAGTATTCCCAATAGAATTGAGATCAATAAAATTATTTCTCACAATAATGACATTTCTCTCTATTTTATTGTTTAAATGAATCTTCAATTTTGCTAGTATAGGTCTCTTCTTTTGCATCTTTAACAATTTCACAAAAAATTGGCATTGCTTGTTCAATGTCTTCTTGCTAAAAATTCATCAAAAAGTCTTGAATCCCACAACCAAATGATTCTTTCTAATCTCTCATCTTCAACATTGCTCATAATATTCTCATCAATTGCAAGTAAAAATTTTGGTGTTTTTGAACGTCTTGAATTTGAATTTTGTCTTTCTTCCTTGTAAGGGAATTTATTTATCATATAATTTGGAGATGTGTAACATTCATTTGGTAGTTGTGTAACATTTTCATTCTCAATCCCTTCATTTTCATTCCCCATGTCTATATTTATAATCCCCATCTCTACATTTTCATTCTCCATCTCTACATTTTCAATTTGATTCCGTACATTCTCATTCCAAATGTCTACATTTTCATTCTCCAACTCTACATTTTCATTTTCACTCCCTATATTCTCAATGTCAAAATTATTCTCATTACTTTCAAATTCAATGTCACCTTCACTAATATTCAATATATCTTGTCTCCTCTTTCAATGATTTTCCCTATCTCTTTCTCTATATTCTCCAATGTCTTCAATTGTAATCTTTATCTTTCATTTATGTTTTTAAGGAGTGTTGATCCCCATTGTGACAAAAAAAATTTAATGAAGAATGATTTCTAATCAATATTTTTTTTTAAAAGATGGTATAAAAAGGTTTATTTTCTTTGTAATTGTCTCAGAACCTGTGACTATCAGATGCAAAATGGATGTAGAGATAGAGCGAACAAAAAATGGCCCACTAATCCTTTTGTGTGTTCAACATATCAGATATCCAATACCTATCATATATCTGATACTGAAGTGCATTAAAAATTTCCATTAGACTACCACCAAAAATTTGGTGAATTTGGTGTTGGCGCCATTGGTTTAAGTATCACATATATGCTACATATCAGGTATCTAAAATGGAGAAATGAAAATTTTACTAGTGAAAGAGAGAGAGAGAGAGAGAGAGAGAGAGAGGTTATTAAGTGTTCTAAGGGGTCATATTGTGTCCTATGACTTCTTAAGACCCCTTAGGACCCCTACAATGTATTCTAAGGGGTCATATGGGGTTCTAGGATACATTAATGTATCCTAGGACCCCATATGACCCCTTAGGACCCTTTATAACCCCTAATATGTAGTCTTAGGGGTTCTAAAGGGTCAAAAGGGGTCATATTGGGTCCTAGAACCCCTTAAGACCCCTTAGGACCCCTACAATGTATTCACAGGAGTCTTAAGGGGTCATATGGGGTCATGTGACACATTAATGTATCTTAGAACCCCATATGACCCCTTAGGACTCATGAGATGTATTATTGGGGTTCTAAAGGGTCCCAAGGGGTTAAGACCCCTTAATACCCCTTAGGACCCCTAAAATGTATTATTATGGGTCCTAAGGGTTCATATGGGGTCCTAAGACACATTAATGTGTCCTGGGACCCCATATAACCCCATATGATCCCTTAGGACCCCTAAAATGTATTATTATGGGTCCTAAGGGTTCATATGGGGTCCTAAGACACATTAATGTGTCTTGGGACCCCATATAACCCCATATGATCCCTTAGGACCCCTTGATACCCTTAAGATGTATTATTATGGGTCCTAAGGGGTCATAAGGGGTCATAATGTGTCATAGGACCCCTTAAAACCCTTAAGGTGTATTCTTATGGGTTCTAAAGGGTCCTAAGGGGTCATATGGGGTCCTACGACACATTAATATGTCTTAGGACCTCATATGACCTATTAGGACCCCTTGAGACCCCTTAGATGTATTATTATGGGTCCTAAGGAGTCATAAGGTGTCCTAGGACCCCTTAAGACCCCTTAGTACCCTTACAATGTATTCTTAGGGGTTATAAAGGGTCCTAGGGGGTCATATAGGCTCTAAGGGCCACATAAGACCCCTTAGGACCCCTAAAATGTATTCCTAAGGGTCCCAAGGGGTTATATGGGTTTCTAAGACACATTAATGTGTCTTCAGACCCTATATGATCCCTTAGGACCCATTGAGACTCATAATATGTATTATTATGGGTCCTAATTGGTTATAAGGGTTGATAAGGTGTCCTAGGACCCATTAAGACACTTTAGGACCCTTAATATGTATTCTTAGGGGTTCTAAAGGGCCCTAAGGGGTCATATGGGGTATTAGAACCCCTTAAGACACCTTAGCACCCATTCAATGTGTTATTAGGGGTCATATGGGATCCTAGGACATGTTAATGTGTCCTAGGACCCCATAGAACCCCTTAGGAACCCTTAATATGTATTCTTATAGGTCCTAATGGGTCTTAAGGGGTCATAAGGTGTCTTGGGACCCCTTAATACCCCTTAGGACCTTTAAGATGTATTCTTAGGGGTTCTAAAGGGTCCTAAGGGGTCATACGTAGTCCTATGACCCTGTAAGTGTTAGCTTGTGGTGACTAATCAGGAAAGTACTGTACACTTTTCCTCCCAACCTCGCCGGGGGGCCGGTAACTCATTTTTGAGGATGACTACTTTTTTTTTCAGTTTTTTGGGCCGACTACTTATAACTCATTCTAACCCTAAAGAAAAAAAATATTGTATAATATGGCTTAGGGTTAGGGATTTTCATGATGTATGATTTTAGTACTTGCGGCAGAATTGGGCTGTAAGGGATTACAGATTGTAATCAGGTTGTTATCACTGGATAATAACAATATTGGACTCACTGTTGGTGGACGTAGCCCAGGGATTGGGTGAACCACGTTAAATTTGTGTGTCTTGTGTTCTATTCTGTGTGGTTTGTTATTTTCTGATATTAGTTATATTTGCACATAATTATTATTTCTGCCTTGTTAATCCTAAAAAGTGGTATCAGAGCGAGGTTATTTCATTCGTTCTTTCATCTATTCTCTAAAGCAGGTCTCACGAGTTAGTGGGAGAGTCTCTCGGTTAAGTGGGAGAAATGGCAGACGAGGGTAGGCTGAAGGTTGATAAGTTTAATGGGCAGAACTTCCAGTTATGGAAGATGCAAATGGAGGATTATCTCTATCAGAAGGATCTATGGCGGCCATTAGAGGGAGTAGCCAAGAAAGAGCAATCAATGTCTCAGGAGGATTGAGATATTTTGGATAGGAAGGCACTGGGGAGTATTCGTCTATGCCTGGCACAATCGGTGGCATTCAATATTACTGAAGCAAAGACAACTAAAGATCTGATGGAAACCCTAGCGAAGTTGTATGAAAAGCCTTCAGCTTCAAACAAGGTATTTCTTATGAAGCGTTTATTTAATATGAAAATGGTAGAAGGTGGATCAGTTACTGATCATTTGAATGAGTTTAATACAGTTACAAGTCAATTAACCTCAGTTAAAATTACTTTCGATGAAGAGGTTAGGGCTCTCTTGATTTTGTGTTCTTTGCTAGAAAGCTGGAATGGCTTGGTAATGGCTGTTAGTAATTCTATTTCTGGTTCTAATACCCTAAAGTATGATGATGTTATTGGTGTTATATTGAGTGAGGAAATTCGTAGGAAAAGCTCAGGGGCATCCACATCGGGTAGTGTATTGAACACAGAAAGCAGAGGCAGAACAAGAGATAGAGGAAACAGCTCTGGAAATCATGGGAAATCAAGAGGAAAATCAAAGGGAAAGAGGTCCGAATCTAAAGGGCCAAATGATTGCTGGTACTGTGGAAAACCAGGTCATAAGAAGAAAGATTGTTGGTCTCAGAAGAAAGATCAAGGAGACAAAAATGATGGAAACAAGGAGGCAAATGTGGTAAGTAACAAATCTAAGGAGGATGCTTTGCTCTTGTCCTTAGAAAGTATTGATGATTCATGGGTTTTAGATTCTGGGGCTTCATTTCATGCTACACCCCATAGAAGTTATTTTGTTGATTATGTCTAAGGGGATTTTGGGCTAGTTTATTTGGGAGATAATGAACCCTGTCAGATTGTTGGAAAGGGAAAAATTAAGATTAAGTTGTAGAATGGGAATCATTGGCTACTACAAGAGGTAAGACATGTTCCAAGGCTAAGTAGGAATTTAATTTCAGCAGGGCAACTGGGTGATGAGGGTTGCACAGTTACTTTTAATGATAAAAATTGGAAGGTTTCAAAAGGTTCCTTAGTAGTAGCAAAAGGTGTGAAAGTAGGCACCTTATATCTTTGTACAGGTCATACTGTTCCTTCTACTTTAATTATTTCAGAAGATAATGAATGTTCAGGAATAGTGGCTGCAGTTGAGCAGGAAGAACATCAAACTATTGCTATAGATTCTGACACAGCACTGTGGCACAACAGACTCGGGCACATGAGTGAAAAAGGTATGAAATTACTTCATTCAAAGAAAGTTTTACCTGGTCTGAAATGTGTCAATATGGATTTCTGTGAAAGTTGTGTTTATGGAAAACAAAAGAGAGTTAGTTTTGTGAAGAGTGGGAAGGAAAAGAAAAATGAGAGATTAGAGCTTGTGCATACATATGTATGGGGACCAGCTCAGGTATCTTCCCTTGGTGGCTCTATGTATTATGTTACATTTATAGATGATGCAACAAGAAAAGTATGGATTTATTTCCTTAGACAGAAATCTGATGTATTTCAAACTTTTAAGAAATGGAAATGCTTGGTTGAGAATGAGGCTGGTAAAAAGTTAAAATGTCTCAGATCTGATAATGGTGGTGAGTATTGCAGCACAGAATTTGAAGAATATTGTTCCTCTAATGGTATTCGTAGGCAGAAAACTGTACCAAGGACTCCACAAGAAAATGGAGTGGCTGAACGCATGAACAGGACAATAATGGAGCGTGCAAGGAGTATGAGGTTGCATGCTAGGCTGCCCAAAAATATGTGGGCAGAGGCAGTGAACACTGCTGTTTATTTAATCAATAGAGGCCCCTCTACTCCTTTGGACTGTGGTATTCCAGAGGAAGCATGGAGTGGTAAGAAGGTGAGTTATTCTTTTCTCAAAACCTTTGGTTGTGAAGCTTTTGCACTTATAGATTCTGAAAATAGAACCAAGCTGGAAGCTAAGTCAAAGAAATGTGTATTTGTTGGGTATGGCATTGATGAATTTGGTTATAGGCTTTGGGATTTTGAAAATCATAAAATTGTAAGAAGCAGGGATGTCATATTCAATGAGAAAGTATTGTACAAAGATCTGTTGCTGCAGCATGAGAAGAAAGAAAATGACTATGTAGTACTGGATGATACTCCACAAGTTCATGTTCCAGTAGTTCCTTATGCTCCGCAACAATAGCAACAACAAATACCACACACCCCAGTGAGTGTTAGACGGTCAACAAGGCTAAGTAGACCTCCAGAAAGATTTTCTCCATCTTTGTATTCTATTCTGTTAACAGATGCTGGTGAACCTGAATGTTATAATGAAGCTGTGCAGGTGGATACAAAGCTTCAGTGGGAGTCTGCAATGACAGATGAAATGGACTCTTTGCTGAAAAATCAGACATGGGATTTATGTAAGTTACCTACAGGTAAAAGGGCTTTACAGAATAAATGGGTTTACAGGATCAAAGAAGAGGATGGAGGTACGAAAAGATTTAAAGCCAGATTAGTCGCAAAAGGATTTGCACAGAAACATGGTATTGATTTTGATGAGATATTTTCTCCAGTTGTTAAAATGACTTCTATTCGTACTGTTTTAAGTATTGTGGCTACTGAAGATTTGCATTTAGAGCAGCTTGATGTTAAAATAGCTTTTCTTCATGGTGATTTGGATGAAGAAATATATATGGTGTGCAGATTGCAAAAAAGTTTATATGGCTTGAAGCAAGCACCTCCGCAATGGTATATTAAATTTGACACTTTTATGAATGGGCATGGATATAGTCGGTGTCATTCTGACCATTGTGTTTATTTTAAGAGGTTGGATGATGATAGCTACATTATTTTATGTTTATATGTTGATGATATGCTTGTAGCTGGGTCTAACATGGATCACATTAAGGGGTTGAAACAACAGTTAGCAAAATCTTTTGCTATGAAGGATTTGGGGGCAGCAAAACAAATCCTTGGTATGAAAATTTGTAGAGATAGGAAAAATAGGAAATTGTCTCTATCTTAGGCTGATTATATTGAGAAGGTGTTGCAACGTTTCTCTATGGAAAATGCCAAAGCTGTCAGCACATCTTTGCCTAGTCATTTGAAATTGACTAAGGATATGTGTCCCAAGACACCAGAAGAAGAGACTAAAATGTCTAAGGTACCTTATGCTTCAGCTGTAGGGAGCTTAATGTATGCTATGGTATGTACTAGGCCAGATATTGCACACGCAGTGGGAGTCGTTAGCCGTTATATGAGTAACCCTGGTATTGAGCATTGGAATGCAGTCAAATGGATTCTCAGATATTTGAGAGGCACATCCAGTAAGTGTTTACACTTTGGGGGTTCTACTACTACTATACAAGGCTATGTTGACTCAGATTTGGCAGGAGATATAGATAGCAGGCGGAGTACTACAGGTTATATATTTACTGTTGGTGGGATAGCAGTGAGTTGGATTTCTCGACTACAAAAGGTGGTTGCTTTATCCACTACAGAGGCAGAGTATGTTGCTGCTACAGAGGCAGCCAAGGAGATGATATGGCTTCAATTCTTTATGGAAGAATTGGGACATCCACAAAAGGATAATTTTCTACATACAGATAGCCAAAGTGCCATTCATCTTGGAAAGAATTCTGCTTTGCACTCAAAGACAAAACACATACAGTTGCGGTACCATTTCATTCGATCAGTTTTGGATGATGGACAGTTAAGGCTGGAAAAGATTCATACTGATGATAATCCAGTAGATATGTTTACAAAGGTAGTAACAAGGGAGAAGTTGAACTCATGTTCAGCTTCAGTTGGTCTTCTAGACTGAACAAAATAAAGGAACAACTGAGTCCAAGGTGGTTCAATCCAGTGGGAGCCTCATGTGGGTAGCGGTATTGCTACAGGATCAGTCTCCAAGTGGGAGGTTTTTTAGTATAGTGTGGATACTGATCAGTCACCAAGTGGGAGATTGTTAGCTTGTGGTGACTAATCAGGAAAGTACTATCCAGGAAAGTACTGTACACTTTTCCTCCCGACCTCACCGGGGTTCGGGGCCGGGCTGGGCCCTGAGCGGGGGTTTGCGGGCGGCAGCCCCCAAGAGCGAGGGTTTGGGGGTGGTAGCCCCCAAGAGCAGGGGTTCGGGGGCGCAGCCCCCGCGGAAATTTTTTTTGAGGCCGACTACTTTTTTTTTTAGTTTTTTGGGCCGACTACTTATAACTCATTCTAACCCTAAAGTGAAAAAATATTGTATAATATGGCTTAGGGTTAGGGATTTTCATGATGTATGATTTTAGTACTTGCGGTAGAATTGGGCTGTAAGGGATTACGGATTGTAATCAGGTTGTAATCACTGGATAATAATAATATTGGACTTGCTGTTGGTGGACGTAGCCCAGGGATTGGGTGAACCACATTAAATCTGTGTGTCTTGTGTTCTATTCTGTGTGGTTTGTTATTTTCTGATATTAGTTATATTTGCACATAATTGTTATTTCTGCCTTGTTAATCCTAACAGTAAGACCTCTTAGGACCCCTAAAATGTATTCTTAGGGGTCCTAAGGGGTCATATAATGTGTCCTAGGACCCCTTATGGCCCCTTATGACCCCTTGAGACCCCTAAGATATATTATTATTGGTCCTAAGGGGTCATAAGGTTCCTAGGACCCCTTAAGACCCCATAGGACCCCACAGAACACTTAATATGTATTGTTAGGGGTTCTAAAGGGTACTAAGGGGTTATATGGGGTCCTAGGACCCACTAAGACCCCTTAGCACCCCTATGATGTATTCTTAGGGGTCATATGGTGTCCTAAGACATATTAATAAGGGGTCATATGGGATCCTAGGATACATTAATGTATCTTAGGACCCTATATGACCCCTTAGGACCCCTTAAGACCCCTAATATGTATTCTTATGGGTCATGAAGGATCATAAGGTGTCTTAGGACTTCGTAAGACCCCGTAGGGGCCTTAAGATGTATTATTAGGGGTTCTAAAGGGTCTTAGGGGGTCATATGGGGTCCTAGGACACATTAATTTTTCCTAGGACCCCTTGAGACCCCTAAGATGTATTATTATGGGTCCTAAGGGGAGAGAGAGAGAGAGAGAGAGAGAGAGAGAGAGAGAGAGAGAGAGAGAGAGAGAGAGAAGGAGAATGGATGCCCTTGCCATTTGGATGACACAAGCTGAATTTTGATGGGGCATTAAGAGTTAACCTGAGGATGGTAGGGATAGGGTGCACCATTCATCACTAGGATGGTACAGAAGTAGCAAGACTAACTATATTAATAGGTATCAGATAAACAATAACTATTTGATACTTGATACATAGAATGTGCATTATTAATAAATTTTTATCTTACTTTCATTCCCTATCGATCTAGATAGTCTTGCTACTTATGTACCATCCTAGTTATGAATGATGCACCTTGTCCATGCCATACCTAGGTTAACTCTTGTTGCTACATTAAAATTCATCTTGTGTCATCTAAATGGTTGGTGCATCCATTTTCATTCTCTCATTTTTTCTCTAGATATAGGGCCACCAATTCTAATATGGGGAGATTTATTTACCCTTCTTCCTATCCCTTTCTTCCTTAATTATAAATATCTAATATTTTTGTTGTAGTTTTATGAATCTACAATTAGTTACTTCAACTACTGATGCTTCTATTTTATTTGTAATATTTTCCCATCTCATTTTTTTCCCTTTGAATATCTTCCTATTTCTCTCTTTTCATACTTCCCATGAGATGATAGATGGGGCATTGACCAATAACATAACATAAGGGTTGTGTCTAAAATACATAGTTCAGCTCTAGATGAGGGGTAAAATTTTCTTAGGTAATGTTGTTTTCTAATCAAGATTTTCTAAAAGCCAATTCCAACATTGATTGCTATATCTACAATTAAGAAGAAAATGATCTAGTGTTTCCTCCTCTTCATATAATGGGCATCGATTTGGGCCTTCATATCCAATTTTCCTAGACCAATCCATTGTTAATGTCTTATTTTTCATTGTCACCCACATAAATATCCCAGCCTTGAGCAACCAAATTCTATCCCAACATAGACTAATTGGTAATTTTGTCTTAGAAATTTTTTGTTTCATATTAAGGTAGTTATAACCATCTTTTGTGTTATACTCCCCTAATTTCTCTCCATTCCATATGAGTATGTCCTCCCCCCTTCTTATAGTTATTTTCCTATCTTGCAGGATGTCTCTTGGGATTTTTTATTCATGTCTTGGTAGGTTTAAAATTTTAAGGGATTTCCATTTACGACCCAATGCTAGATCATTGGTATTATATTATATGTAATCCTTTACATACCTTCCCCATTGGCTTTCTAAAACTTATTTTAGTCCTTGGAGGTTTACAAGAATACTAATTAGTGGATGTCTTCCCCCATGAATCATCCCAAAAGAGGGCTTTGTGTCCATCCACTACATGCCATGTTAATTTATTTTTTATAATATTTCTACATTCTTATAGGAAATTCTATATTCTAGAGCCTTTTGGGGGAGAATCCATTCCAAACTGACTGATTGGGTCACTCTTATCTAGATATTTATGTCTTAGTATCATATCCGACTTGAGGTTTATATTTTTAAACATCTTCTATAGTAATTTTTCCCCAAGTGCTCTATTTTATCTCTTCTGATTTCTCAACTCTATACCTCCCTCATCTTTAGTTTTGCATTTTTTTCCCATGCAATTAATGCAAGCTTCTTTTTGTCTATAGTTCCTTTCCAATAAAAGGATGTCAATTGTTTGTCCACTTTATCTCGTACTCCAACAAGTAGAGGAAAACATGACATATGATATAAGGGTATTGATGATAGTATCAATTTTATCATTGTTTCTTTCCCTCCTAATCATAACCATTTTCATTTCCATGATTGAATATTTTTATCTACTTTGGTTAGGACCAGATCCCATATCTTAGTTGATCGAGTTCCACTATCCAATGGTATCTTCAAATATCTGCTAGGTATTTCTCCTTTTCTATATTCTAATATGTTTATTATATCTCTCTCCATCACTGCATTGCAATTGAAGAAAAATATTTATGATTTCTCTTGGCAGACTTCTTTCTGAGATGCCTTGGAATACCATTTTAGTTTGCGTTTTATATGTGTTGTTTCTTTTTTATGCCCTCCCCAAATAAAAATGTTTCATCATTAAATTGTTGATTGATCACTGATAGACAATCACTAGTGACACTAACACCTTTAATGTTATCCATATATTGGTATTTTTCTATTGATCTTCCTAAGGCCTCTTCCATGATTATAAATAGAAAGGGGGAGATAGGATCCCCTTGTCTAAGACCTCTAGATATCTCAAAAAAACCTTTTGGTGTTCCATTAACTAGAATAGACATTCTTGGGCTTGATATACATTCAAATATTAGGTTAATCCATTTTCTAGAGAAACCAAAAGCCTCTATACATTTATAGAGGAATCTTCATTCTACTTTATCATATACCTTTTTAATATCTAGTTTTATGACCATGCTAGGCTTTGCATTTCATTATACTGAATGGATTACTTCTTGAGCTATGATAACACCATCAAAGATGGACCTTCCAGGTACAAAGCCCATCTATTCTTCTACTATAATTAAGGGTAACAAAAAATTATCATGTTTGCTAATGATTTTTCCAATACTTCGTAGACCATATTACATAGTGATATGGGCTTGTATTAATATAAGTTTTTTAATTTTTCCTTTTTTTGGAATTAGAGTAACAAAGGTGTTATTGATTTCTCTTAGGATCCTCCCAAAGTTCCCCACACACTCTAGTGTCTCTACCATCTCCTTACTCATAAAGTACCAGTATTTTTAGAAAAAGCAAGTTGGAAAGACATCTAGACCCAGAGCCTTTTCTGAGTGAATTTGTTTAAGAGATAGTTATATTTATTCATTTGTGAATTTACTATTTAATTTCTTATTCGGTTCTTCTGTAATTAATTTTGGGATATTTTTTAGTATGTTTGATTAGGTTTTTAAAGATGAGCCCTCATTATTATTTAGGATATTTTGGTAAATTTTGATAACTTATTTTGACATTGAGTCATTTTGAATCTCTTATTTTGACAATTCTTTTGATGCTATTTCTATATTTGGTAGTTATTGTGAAATAATTTTGTGTTTTTGTCTCCCTTTGCCAAACATGTTTCTCTTGATTTTTGCCTCCAAAATATCTCCTCTTTGGCCAATATGTCTTCATAGTTTTGTAAAAGATCTTTTTATTTTAGATATCTTGTCTAATCTAATTCATTTCTTCATTACTTCTTCATTCAGATTTTCCAAGTCTTTCTCTACTTGTTCTTTAATAGAAAAAATATCTCCAAATTATTCTTTGTTCCAACTAAGTAACTTCCTTTTTATAATTCTCAATTTAGTTATAAAACAAAAGTGTTTTCATCTTTTTAGTCCCTTGTCTTTCCACCACTATTCACTCATTTCACCAAAAAAAATCACTATTCATCAACATCTTTTCAAATTTAATGGGGCATCTTATAGGTTTTATTTCTTCTATTATAGCTAGTTGAACAAGAAAGTGGTATGATCTTGAATTAGGGAGGATTGTAGCTTTGAAATTGTATGCTAAGATAACTAAGTCTCCCTTAAATAGAAATCTATCTAGATTTTCTACAATTTGGCTAAATCCTAACCTTTAGTTGTTCCAAGTATGAATTCCATTTTCCATTTTTATAACCATAATACTTTGAAGCTTAATCTAGTCTTTGAAGTCAATTAATGATTTTGGTTCCTTCCTTAAACCCTCTAGTTTTTCAAAGAGGTCTAAAATAGCATTAAAGACACCTCCCAAAAATAGTTCTTAGTAGAGAGTAGGGATAGTTGGTTCCTAGGTCTTCCCAAGTTTCTTTCCTCTTATGGTTTGGAATTGGTCTGTATACATTAAATAGTATAAAATTTAGATTGTTGATCAGACTTTTTATGCTTACACACATCCAATTTTGTCTTTTGTTAATTTTTTCTATTATTATTTTCCTTGGATCACATAAAATGCCTAGTCCCCCTAAAGCTCCATCTATTGTAATAGACTCTCATTTCCATCTCCTTATCCTTCTCCCAAACTCTTCTAATTCTTTCTCATCCAATTTGTTTCTAAAATCAATATTATTTCTCCATTTGTTGGAAAGAGACAACATTTAAGTAAACATTTCTTGTTAGGAGCATTCATGCCCCTAACATTCCACATTATTATCTTCATGACAAAGTGGGAAGGAAATTCCCCTTCCCTACATTTAACAAAGTCATGATCTTGGTCTATTCATTGGTTGATCCATCTTTAGTTCTCAGCTCATATAGAGATTTCCTCCCTCTTTTCTTGGGCGATTTAGCACAATTTAGTTTTATCTTACATGGACAGCTCTGGACTTCCACATATTTTTCTATTGCTATTGCTACTTCATTGAGTAGATTGTTGTTTTCCAACTCTCCTATTTCTTCCTCTATTAATTCCATGATTTGATTAACCTTACTGTTATTCACCTAATTACTATTATTGTTTTCCGCTCCTTTCACTTCCAAAAGTTTCATAATATCTTTAATAATTTGTTGTTTCTCAAATATCTCCTCCTTTGTCTTAATTTTTCTCCTTCTATTGTAAAACCCATTAATTCATGCACAAATTTCATCTTTGATAGCATATATGCCTCATCATTAGTATCTTTCTCATTTATCTCCATATCCAAGGGACCTTCCTTTATAGGATCTTCCAACGTCTCCCAGTTATTTCTAGGTGTGTATGTCTCTTCTCTATCATCTTCATAATTCCATAGCAAGGGTTGTTTCTCCTATAATTTATCATCAAAAGATTATTTTTCTTCCATCTGTTATACTATGTTTTTAACAAGGTTTTTTATAAATATATGTTCTTTAATCAATTCATCCCCAACTTGGTCTAGGAGGGTAATTTTCTCCTCCACTTCTTCATGAAAGGTTTTTGTATCTTGTAGAAGTTGTAAAGTAGATTTTCTATGTGTTGTAAATTTATTATTTTTGACCATAGGTTTAAGAGTCTATCAACAAATAAAATTGATTTCTTTCAGCACTTTTTTTACTTTCCACCAAAAAACCTCTTCTTTCCATATTGAATTTAATATATATTTCTGAAATTGAGGGAGTCATGTTTATTTCTTGGTGCAGAAGCACCCAAGGAAGCATGTAGGTTCAAGAAGCCATTGTAGCTTTATCAATGTGATCAGGGGTCTAAATGACCTAATTATGATATATTAAAGCCTATTATGGCATTTGGATGTAACAAAAATAATAAAATGGATATAAGTCCTAATGGTCCTAGTAAGGACCACAGGACCAAAGTATGTAATATAGGAATGGGTAGGACACCAAGGGTAAGAATGGATGTTTCAATCACAAATGATGTAACAAGGCCAAATGAAAAGCCTTTGAGATAGTTTGGGAGTCCTAGGAGTCCATTTGTTAAAGATAGAAAATTTGAATTTGAATCCTATCGGCTAGTTAGGTTTAAATTTTAGTTTTTGGTAGTTGGTTTGGTTTGATCAAGTTTTTGAGTAGTGTATGCAAGGAATTGGTATGAAAAGGAATAAAACATTAAACAAATCATTTATAAAACTAATACTATGAAACACTTAAGATTAGACCAAAAAAACAACTCAAAAACACATGACATGAAAACCTTGCAACTCACATAAGCTCCTTTTGTTGTGTAGATTTAGTCCAAGATGAGGAATGTATGCTCAAATGATTACACAAGATTCAATGAAAATGGATGAGGAGAGAATGTGGAAGTATTTTGGCATAATAATGGTACTAATGATATAGTTTTTTAAGCTCTCAAATTAGCATTATAACTTTGCATGGAATGTGGATGATTTGTGAAGGGGGATTGGTTCAATTTATAGGAAAATGGAAGATGAAATAGAGGCTCAAGATGCAAATATGAGGAAGGGTAGAGATACATTTGAGAGAGATCACATGGATTGTGCTTTCTAAAATGCCTCTCATTGTGACAAGTGTCACAAGGAGAGAGGCTTGGAAGAATCGGGGAATATGATCATTTTGGGAGATGTGAGAGGAGATAAGAATGCAAGAGATGGATGGAGTGTGTAAGAGAGGTGTAAGAGAATTTAACATTGACATTAATGAATTTGATTGGGGAGTGTGAGGACATGATGCGAGTTGACTTAGGGTTGGGGTTAGATTTCTTAATCCTTGTGATTAAGGTTGTGCACATGAATAGGGTTGGATTAGGATTAATTAGTGGGAAAGTGGGATTTTATTATTAGAATAACAATGTCCCAAGGAGAATTTTCTCTTTATTGTTAGAATAAAAATGTTCCAAGTGAGATTTATTTAATTTTGAGAAAATAGAAGAAGTGGGAAAGATAATTAATTAAATTAGATTTAATTAATTGAAGAATGGAGAAAGGGAATTAATTAAATTAGATTTAACTAATAGAAGGGGAAAGGGATTTAATTAATAGAAGAATGGGGATCAATTAATCAAATAGTAGTGGTTGCTTATTTAATTAATTGGACTAAATCAAATTAATACATTTTATCTAATTAATGGAAGAAGAGGATTAATTAATTAAATAGCTAGGGTTGCTTATTTAATTAATTGGAATATAACTAATTAATTAAATTAATTAATTAGGGAATCGACAAATCTTAATTAAATAATAATATTTAATTAGGATGCCTAGAATAGAATAAATATGATTATAATATTGTTAATTAGATTTAGGTGTGTACATTTTGTCCCTCTTCAAAATAACATTAAAATAAAGTTATTTCGAAGATGTTTAAAATCTCAACAACATGAAGAATAAAAGCAACAAAGTTGCCCAGATTGTAGAAAAAGAATGGGTTAGCTTGACTAGGTGATGCCCCCTCGAGAAGGTGGCTAGGAAAGAAAAAAAGGGCACAGGTGACATCTCGAAAACAAATTTGTGCCAACGGGAAAGAAGGAATGGGAAGGGGAAAAAAAATTGTACAATCTTATCCATGAGGATTAGGGATAGGGATACATGGAGATTTGGGGGATGGGAGGTAGTGTGAGGGATTGAGGGTTTGGGGGATTGATTTTAACTCCTTTGGCTAGGAATTGGATTTGATTTCTATTGGGGTTTTAATTGGATTTTTTTTATGGGTAGATTTCCTTTTGAATCTTGAGTGTGGGGTATTCCAAAATAAAATACCAGCATGTAGTTTGAGCACTTAGTTTAATATAGAAATATTGGAGACCTACCAAGGTTACTAGGAACTCGAGGCATTGTCACCAATGTTACACATGACTAATATAACAAATAGGGAAGGATTTCTCTAGCATCACACTTTAGTCTTGAAAGCTTCAAGGTGGAAATGATGTTGGGTAACCCACAAACAAACAAAATTTCCCAAGTGTACCATGCAACCACAAAAATTATCACATTATGCAAGGGTCATATCTAATTGACACACAAGCAAAAAAGAAGAAAGATTAAACAAACCTTGTCCCAGGTCACCCCCATTCACAACGTGCCATGATGTAAAGAGATCATGGTGACTTTGAGGAGGGAAACAATTAGAAGCATGAAGAAGATAATCAAGAACCAAAGAATCAATGTGAAAATACGAAAGAACACTTTTTTCCAAAAGAGATCGATTGATTGAAAGATGTTGTGATTAGTTCAAACATGAGGAAGGATGCATCCTGCAAGGACCTGTTGATGGGATTCACTGCAAATTTGTGTCTAACAAAAAAAGATGAATCAAGGATAATCACATAATCAAGGATCTCTACTAAGGAACTTGCTAAGGTATGTGGCTTGATGGGATAATTGATTGCACTTCTGTAGAATGAACAAGGGTATATACAATGGGCCCTGACAATATAGTACAAATGGAATGGTTGGTATATATAGTGAGTATTTACAAAAGCTTAGGAATTAGGATATGTCAACATGTGATAGATATATACAAAGCTCAGGATGCAAGATAGGACATGCTATACAATTGATATATATAGGAAGCTCAAGATGCTAGATAGGACATGCTATACAACTGATATATATATATATAGGAAGCTCGAGATTCTAGATAGTAATCCAACTCTTGATGTGCATGTGCGATAATAGAACACCCAAGAAACATGGGTTGATAATAGGGTTTTTTTTTTTTTTTTGGAGATGACGGGTGGAGGTGTGATTGTGATGGAATGAGATTTTGATAGATAATAGCACTATCCATTATGTATGGCACCCATTTCCAGGTGTTCACCAACATACTTTCCCAAGGTGCTTGGTTGTCAAGTTTTCACCATTGGACAAATGTTTCTATTTACTTTTTTTCTATTTTGTGAGATTTTTTATATTTTTTATTTTTTTGGTTATCATCTAGGTGCCTGTTTACCAAGTTTTCACCAAGATAATAATTTTATCAAGACATTTTTCATTTTTTATGGATTTTTTCAATTACATAGGATACACCACATAGCTCAGGCATATAACTTCTTTAGATGAATGATGTTAATGAGATCATTCAGAGGTTTCCCTTTGGGTGTCGATAATTAATATGCTCTTGAGCCAAAATAAGTTGTGACAATGTAAGGACCCAACAAAGTAGGTTCAACCTTGCCTTTCTTTTCCCAATCTACTTGTACCTTTTGATTCTTTTTAAGGACCATGTCCCCCACCTGGAACCATCATGGGTAGACCTTTTTGTTGTAACTTCTCTTAAGCTAGTTCTGGTATACAACCAGATGATCATATGTGAACAGTCTCACAATAGGTAGTGATAATCATGCCATTGTCTCTCTTAAGAATAATGTATTCATACTAAGGATTACTTTTCCCATCATGAAATGAATTTAGATTGTCAACCCAGGGACATAGACTTCAAATGGGATAGCATAGTTTGTGCACTAAGTTCCTCAAGGAGTCGTACTACCTATGTTGTAGGAAGATAAAGTGCATGAAAGAAACTTATGCTATTGTTGCAGGAAAGTAAACACACTTAACTAATTAATGAAATGACTGTAGAAATCTTGTAAACTTATCCTAAACCTATTTAACAACTCAAAGAATCAACTATGCCTATCTCTACAAGTGTTGAAGGAACATTCACAGTAGCAATGTTGTAGGAGTAAAACAGTAACTTCTACTTGAAAGCACAGAAATATGCAAGAAGAAAATCTACTCTATCCTAATCTAATCCACCTCCCAAGTGGGCCCCCTTGGTTGGCTTCTACTAACTACCAACACAGAAAATACTTCAAAATCACTCTTTCATTATATATTCAGAAAATGATTACATAGTGATTGAAGAGTACATCAAGAACATAAAAGAGTAACTCTGTTATATTGAACACAAAATTCTAATATATTTTCTCATTACTAACTAAACCAATCAAATCCCTTTATATAAAGGATTGATGCTTATTAAAAGCATGAAAGTAAAGTCTAACTAAAACTCACCATAGAAAGAGGAAGTATAACAATGATGACATTTTACAATAAGTGCGGATAACATAATAATAACACTGAGGAAATATAGCAGAACTATTTCCTATATTCTCTGGAATGCAAGCTCCTTCTCAATAGTGGCATGATCCTCAGAATCATGTTGGCTCCTTCCATCATGGCTGGATTCCTAACGTTCCTTATTTAATGTGGTTGCACCACTCTCTAACTACTCCTCATTCTCCTGGCAGGTTAGTAGCATTTGGTATATATATACAAGTCAACATTTCAACTTCTTACCCAAATATTAGAACAAAGATTAAAGTAGCTATATGAAGTCTTGCATTGTATATATAATAGTCAGTAAAACATGTCATTCTAACTACCCATAGTCTTTATGGCTCTAATTGTACTTATCACAAGTTCACATAGGTATAGGTTCATCAATGTTTTGGAAATGTCTTATCAGAGCATAAAGAGTGTCAACAAAGTATAAAGATTATAACAAAATAGAGACAATAAATTGTCTCATCATCTGCCCCCTACTAAACATAATGCTTGTCCTTAAGCATTACATCTCTTGGTTTTTGTTCTGAAATCACTGACAATTGTCTTTCCCTTCTTCCCACTCTTGAAAGTGTAATAGAATCCTCTTGTTCTTGCCAAGGAATCTCCATGGTGCTCTTCCAACAACTGATCCAATCTGGTGGCATTGATGTCATATAGCAGCCATAGGAGTGTAGGTGGTTGGAAAGATAAAGGCATCCAAAATTCTCTTCTGATCTAATGCCCCAACTGCATATATTTAGTTTCTTTGTTCATAGTTGCTTCAGAGTTGATTGGGTTGTGTGGCTTTGTTTTCTTGAAGGCCTCTGGTAACCTATTCCACCAACTTCTTAACCCTGCAAGAGCTCTTTGAGCTGAAAAATTGGGCAATCCCCGATACTCTCTATAAACCTTGTCTCTCAATGCAAAGACCTTTTCTCTAATTTCAAGTTTTTATTTTCCATAAGTCAGATTGAGCCAATCTCGCAAGAGGACATCAGGCGTGTGTGATTGAGCCCTCAAGGGTAAGGGTTCAGATTTCTCTAAGTCTCTGTAATTGTTTAGTTGCCTATCATAATTTCCTTCATTGTGCATCCATGACATCAGAGCTCTCAAATGAATATCCCCAATGTAGAGCAAAGGATTTCATTTTGTTTCATGGGGAATGATAAATTTATGTAAGTAGAGCTCACATAGTAAATTTTTTTCCATGGAGGGAGAGTTTGGTATATTCCATAGAATTCCTGGGCTGACTTGAATTCACAATCTATACCCTTC
Source organism: Chamaecyparis obtusa (assembly GCA_027943335.1). Lineage (NCBI taxonomy): Eukaryota > Viridiplantae > Streptophyta > Pinopsida > Cupressales > Cupressaceae > Chamaecyparis > Chamaecyparis obtusa. The sequence goes on along the minus strand of BSBK01000430.1, from coordinate 2,270,863 downwards.
ATAGTCATCATAAGCTTAAACAATAGGAATTGTTCTTTCAAACAAATGGCATACACCCTGGGTGGTGGTCTACAGGCTATGACATGATCTACTAACTTAAGAGCTTGGTCCATTTGTTGTTTCTATTTCTTTAGTGACTCTTTAAGAGCTTCAATTTCCTCTTCCTTGTCATTTATCTCTTTTTGCAATCTATTTCTTTCTTGTTTCCACCAAGTCTTCTTGAAAACAAATTGATTGTATATATTAAAGAGTATAGACTGTATTGTAGGTGGGCCAAATTCTTGCTGCTGGGCTTTCTTTTTCTTTTCTTTGGAAGCTTTCTAAAAATACTTGGTGAACCATGTTGATCTGTAGGGGATAATAGACATATTGGAGTAAATAGGGTTCTATGGAGGAGTCATCTAAACATCCTCGGGAATGCCCTCTTGTGCCACATTAGGGCTTTGCTCGGATATACCCTAACCAACATGTGGTATGTTATCACCGGGTTCTTGCAAATTTTGGGATTCTTCCATGTTTGTGGGAGTAGAAGACACTTCTATCTATTTGAGAGAATCATCAGGAATGTACTCATCAGAAGGTTCTAGGGTAGGTTTTGACATTGGAACATTTGGATTTCTAGTGGAAGGTGGAGATACCTGCCCTCGCATGCGAGGACTTCTTCGCACTATTATTTCCTCAACCACTAAAATTTTCTTTTGACGAGACCTTTTTGGCTTTTGTGTTGCAGGAGTAGATGTTGCACGAGTAGACATTGCAGGAATGGATGTTGTAGGACTCAACCATTTTCTTTTATTTCTTTGAACTGTAGGATTTTGAATTTCACTTTCTAGGTTAAGGGTTTCTTTATCAACTTTCTATTTTCCCTTCTTTATGGAAGAAGTAGGAATATTGCTTTCAGGAGTGGGCTCAAGAACTTATTTTCTTGGACTACCTCTGGCTCTTTTTTCTTTTTCAGGTATTTCAACAATAAGCTCAGAGGACTCTACTTTATTTCCTAGGGGTTTCTCAACAGGATTGACATGGGGTTGCAGAGTTTTAAGTTTAACAAATTTTGTCCATGCCAAGGGTGAGACATTCCTAAGGGATCTTTCAACTAGGAATTTTACTATGGCATGGTGGCTTATAAAATTTGCATTCCCCTTCTGTGTCTCTACAGCACTAATGCTCAACATATTGTACACAAAATTAGAGATATTAACTTGAAGATTATGCCTTATGAAACTGAGCAATTTGAAATGATGGGCATGCAAGTTTGAGAATCTCCCTTCACAAGTTAAATACCTGATAATGTGTGTCACCAATTCTAGAAAGGGTGGAGGAAGAGATAGTCTCTTGCATCCATGCTTGGTAATTTCAAGAGGAGGATCAGCTGGCCGAGAGAATTGATCTCATGATGACCTGGCATCATGCTCGTTAGGATAGTGCTCTCCAATGGCTGGCAACTTGGTGACCTTTGCAATTCTTTCCTCGGTGGCAACAACTATTAATCCCAAGACAGTTTCTTGCCCCTCCTCAAAAGTGCTCATAAATTCTATTGCTACTTCCTCATTAAACTCAAATAGTTAAAGAAAATACCCTAACCAGACACATGCATTAAATCTCTGGGCTGCTTCGACATCTGTCAGTAAAATGTCATGGTGCATTGGTTTGTGCCTCTGCAAATGTCCTCCCATTTGTTTCCAAAACCCAGCCTTCAATTTATGCTCACCAATTTGATTGTTAACCTTTCAGTCTCTTGTGCTCTACAAATACCTTCTTTCCTTCTTGGAATTCAAATGCATTTCTTGAAAATATTGACTCCTCTCTATTTAATTCCTTTGCTATGTTAACATGAACAATAATAATGAAGTTTTCATCAAAGGAAATCATAGCCTTAAGTGTGAGTTACCATGCAACTAAATTATGGTCCTTTTAGGTCATGTCAACTTCAAGAAATCAAAATTTTTAGTACGGAAAATATATGGGAATGAAGGAAATTAATGGATCAAGGCCTAAGTACAACATTGAAGTGACAAGGATGTGACTAGTATGGCTTAGCAATGACACTTGGAATTTATTACACTTCCCGTGCCCCATACCAAACTATTACAAGTTTCCTCACTTGTTACTTTTTAGCATGAGAATGGGAAACTGGCATAATGACTAAATTATACATATGGTGCAGTACTAGATATAATTAATAAAATCTTTGTGCTAAAAGTAAGGAGTGAAAAATTTGTACCTGGCATGTGTTTACCGTACGCGTGAACAAAAAGGTGGTGAGCATGTAATGAGTCTGGCGACCACATGTGATTGCTGATGTGTCTTTATTGAAAACATTGAAAATAGAAATTATGGGTGGCGTGGGTTGTGAATGGGTGGAAGAAAGAGAAATGAGATGAGTTTGAGAGAAGAAGAGAGAAAAGTGAATGAAGAATTGTACCTCATATTAAATGAATTTTTATTATGGGCTGTTTCCAAAGGCATGTTATGTTGCAACTGCAAGAAGAAGGCTTTCACCTTCTGCTATAGGAAATATTACCTATGGTACTGCTGAAGTGTTTATACTGAACTGTTGTAGGAAGTCTGCTTTTGTTTGGAGCTTGTGATAGAGGCACAATCGGTGTCCATTAAAAACTAGTTTGAATTGGATTGGATCTAATGTAGTCAACTGAACTACTCCATTTTTATAGACATGTTCAATTTCATATGGTCCTAGCTATTTGGTCTGTAGCTTTCCTGGAATCTCCTTGAATCTGGAATCATATAGTAAAGCCCAATCACCCACTTGAAAGTGCTTATTCTTGATATTTGAGTTATACCACCTCTTACGTTGGTGTTGGATTAGTTTTGTTTGATCTAATGCATATTTATGCATCTCATCTAATGAATTGAGGTGGAGAAGGCATTTGGTTTGTGTTGTAGGAAGATTGATATTTAATTCCAGAGTTGTGCGCAATGTTTTGTGTTCCAATTCTATTGGTAACATTGTTGCCTTCCCATACACTAATTCAAATGGTGTGAATCATGTTGTTATTTTCCAAGTTGTGCAATAGGACCAAACTGCTTTAGTTAATCAGCTGCTCCAATCCCTGCGATGCAATTGTACTATCTTTGTTAAGATGGCCTCAATTTTTTTGTTTGTGACTTCTGTATGTCCATTCATCTGCAGATGGTAAGGGTTGGACTTCCTATGCCTGATGTTGTATTCCTTCATTAATTCATTAATTAGATTTAAAGTGAACTATGCTCCTTAGTCTGTTACCAGTTCTCTTGGCATGCCATAACGAGTGAAAATATCCTCATACAAGAATTTTGCTACTTTTTGATCTATGGCATGTTGCATGGCTTTCACTTCCACACACTTGGTTAGATAATCCGTGCATACTAGGATATATGATTTTCCATTTGAAGGAGGATCTATGGGACCTATAAAGTCCATGCCCCATTTGTCAAATGGTGTTACCACCACTAGTGGATTGAGAAGAATTTCATCTGATTTGGTTGGGCGACCCATCTTCTGATATTTATCACATTTCTTTGTATAGTTGGTTGCATCCTTGTGAAGTGTTGGCTAGTAGTAACCTATAGTTAAGATTTTTAGAGTTATTATCTTTGCTACAAAGTGACCTCCACATGGCTCATCATGACAAGCATGTAGTATATCATATATTTCATCTTCTCTCACACACCTTCTCATGATTTGGTCTAGACCAGTATAAAATAAATTATTATCAATCCATGAGAATTGGAAATTGTTCTCTGCTAGCATTATTTTTTCCTTTGGAGAGAAATGTGGGGGCATTTTTCTAGTTGCAAGATAATTGGCTATGTCAGCATACGAGGGGTTTTTTACTGCAATGTGGAATAGGTGCTCATTTGGAAATGTATCTTCAACTAGAGTAGTGTCTGCATCTGCATTTTGGAGTCTAGACAAATAATCAGCCACTACATTTGCTTTCCTTGGCTTAAAAATAATTGTTATGTCAAATTCCTGCAATAGTAGAAGCCATCTTGCTAACCTACCTGTGATAGTAGATTTGTTCATGAGATATTTAATTATTGAGTGATCAATGTGAACAAAGATGGGATAGCCTGTGACGTAATGGCAGAATTTTTTCAATGCATAAACTACAGCTAGTAGTTCCTTTTCAGTAACTATGTAGTTTAATTTTGGTCCATGGAGGCTTTTAAAGATATAGTAAATTACATTCTCAAGATTAGTTATCTTTTTTCCTAGCACAACACCTATGGCATAATCTGATGCATCTATATGGATGTGAAATGGAATAGACCAATCAGGTCCTTTTAGGACTGGTATAGTTTTTAGGAGTGATTTGAGCTACAAGAAGGACTCATCACATGCTTTTGTCCATATAAATTTAGCCTCTTTGGTAAGCAATGTATATAGAGGAATAGCTATTTGACTAAAATTTTGAATAAAGCCCCTATAGTAGCCAGCATGTCCTAAGAAAGATCTTACATCTTTTAGTTTGGTAGTTGTGGGTAAGGTGAGAATTACCTTAATCTTTGATGGGTCTACTTGGATTCATGTTGCTGAGATGAAATGGCAAGGCACTACACCTTCTTGATTCATCATAAAGCATTTGTCACTATTGAGGGAAAGATTGTGTTCCTTGCATCTGATCAGCACTTTTTCAAGATTCTACAGAGCCTCTTCAAATGTCACCCCAAATGTTTTAAAATCATCCATGTATATCTCCATGCAATCATGTGAAATGTCAGCAAAAATACTAATTAAAGATCTCTGAAATGTTGATGGAGCATTACACAACCCAAATGGTAGAATAGAATATGCATAAGTCCCCCATGGACATGTGAATGTAGTCTTTTCCTAGTCCTCTGGAGCAATGTTAATCTGATTGTATCCACTATATCCATCAAGAAATGAAAAATACTTTTTACCAACTAAAGTATCAAGTACTTGATCAATGAATGGTAAGGGAAAATGATCTTTTTTTGTAGCTTTGTTTAAATCCTTGCAATCTACATAGATTCTCCATTTTCCCCCCTTTTTGGGCACTATAACCAAAGGTGACACCCATTTACTATCAAATATAGGATATATAAAGCCAGCATCTAACAACTTTTGTAATTCTATTTTGACTATCTCTCTTAATGTTGGGTTAATCCTCCTCTGAGGTTGGTGGAGTGGTAGACTTCCCTCATTGATATATATCCTGTGAGTACAAAGTGTGGGGCTTAGTCCTTTCATATCCCCATAATCCCATGCAAAGGCCTTTTCATGTGTTTGTAGAAGTTTAGTTAATTTCTCCATCTGTTGTGAATGTAGATTATTATTTACATGGAGATTGTGACCCTTGGAAAGCTCAATAGTAGTTGTAAGGTCAAGCATGGATACTTCAGAGATAGGACTTGCATCTACTTCACAAGGTAGTAGCTGATGGATAATATTGGGTTCTGAAGGCAAAACATAGTGCTCAAGATGGTCCTCATATGTAGTTAACTCCAATACAGAACTCTCAGATATATCTTTGATCACAACACAGTCATTATTAAGAATGCTCCTGATTACTTCATCTTCCTCCTGCAACTTTAGAAAGGATTGCATATGTAACATCATGAGCTGAACCACATATTTCAACTCTTCTTCCCCATCTCCTAAATTTGGCCATATAGGTGTGCTTAAATCTAGCTAGGGTTGAGCTGGAGGATACAATGTTAGTTTCTTAGTTGCTTGCCCATCTGATATTGTCATGTTCCCTAATCTACAACTAATGTTTGCATCAGTTTTTGCTAACCATGGACGTCTTAGGACTTGTTTGTGTTGTTTTTTTTGGTGCTGATGCACTTGATCTGTTGGAGCTTAAATGTCTTATCTTTTATCTCTATGTAAAAGGTTTTGGGTCCTTTCAAAACCTATTTTTACGTAATCAAAACCATGGACATCCTATAATTATAGGATAACCAACAAGATTGACCTTTGGTGATAAAATCATGAAATCAGCAAGGTATTTCCATGAATCTAGGGCTACTATTATGTCTTCTATCATCCCATCAGGGGTGACAGTAGAGCTATCTGCTAATTGCAAGATTGTTGGGGTAGCTCATAATCCTTCTATGCTCAGTTTATTCATGGTATCCTTAGTCATTACATTAATGGAAACACCTAAGTCTATGAGATGATTTTTGATAGACTGACCATTAATGATGATATTAACAACTGGACTCCCTAGATCAGAATATTTTGGAATTACCAATTTTCCCAGCATAATATTAGCTAGTTGTCCTATATCATGAACTGTTGTAGGATCCTTTTTCTTTCATCTAGGCTTTTTGAGACAAGCTTTTTTTATTGCTTTTCCATAAATAGGAACATCCTTGATGGCTTGAAATAGGGGAATCTGGACATGCATGTTCTTTAGTTGGTCAAGGATATCAAACAGCTAATCCTCTTTTGGTGTAGGTTTGTCTAGGCTAAGCCTCTGAGGAAAAGGAGGTGTTATTGATGTCTAGTCATTAGTTGAATTGGAAATATTAGCTTGGGAAACTGTAGTTGGCAAAGCATTCTCTAAGAGTGGTACTAATGCTGCAAGAAGTTTTGGCACTTTAGTGATAAGTGGTGGTTCAGGTGCAAGAAAAGTAGTACCCAATCTTAGGTGTTTATCGACTATGTTTAGAGCATAAGCAAGGTACTGTTGAGCATCAGTAGCATACATTTTATGTTGTTTTTGTTGGCTATTGGGATTTGGTTGTGGTTGAGTAGGTAATTGTATCTTCTTTTGAGGAACTGTATTTGCGGGTGGTGGCATAATTGCAAGTTTATTCATTGGAGGTGTCAAGGATGGATATCCAAGATTCTTGTTAAGCCATGGTTGAGGTCCTCTCCACTGATTAGTAGGCTACCAATTTTGTGGTGGTGATTTGCATTGGTTTGGAGGTTATGGCCATTGGGGTTTTTGTTGTGGAAACCATTGGTTCTATTGATTATTGGGCCAAGCATTTGATGCAGGAGCATCTCGAGTCCTTGGCAATCCTATGTCGCTAAAAAGATTTTGAAGTTTGTTTGTGTTGCTTGATTCCTACTTTGACTGAGTTGGTCAGTAGTTGGTTGGTTTCCTTTGGTTACGGAGTATGGTCGGTTATCTCCTAGGTGGTCAGTTGTTTCACTAGTGCTCGGCGATGCTTGTCTGTTGCTTGGTCATCATTTCTTACCAAGTAGTTTATTTTGGAGTTTTTGTTGAGGCTGACTTGTGCATTAATTATGGGTCATGAATTTAATGTTGGTATCCATCATTGGGAAGCATGTGGTCCCAGATCTGACCATTCCTTCTATTGATTGTGGATCTAAAGGCCAAGTCAGTTCGGGAGCCTCTTGTATAAGTATAGTTGTTTGGTTAGAGTTTAGGAGTCAATTTTGGATAGGAGATAGAAGATAGTAAAAGAAGATTTTTGGTAGATCCTCGCATGTTTGAGGACTTCTATAATTCATTGTAATATTTGGTTGTAACTGGGAAGGCCTTACAGCTTGGCATATATGAATCAATTTGAATGAAGTTAATAATACCAATGATCCTTCTTTCTCTATCTCACTGTGTTGTTGTTGCTTTCGTGAGTTATTGAGTAGGGTTGGATCTGTAGGGTGTGCCATCATTTGGCCCCTAAGTTCCCTGCCCTTGTGTCAGGTGGTATCAGAGTGAGGTGAGATCTGGATCTAGGTCTATGGATCTATTTTTTTAAGTTCCTACTTGTGAAGCCCTAGTTGAATTATTGTGGGGTGTCAGATTGTGATCTAACTTGCAATTGTAGAGGGTTGTCAAGATGGTTCATGGGAGGTAAGAAGCAGATCCAAGATTGGCAGGCATGTTGAGACAACTTGTTGCTAGATTAGAAGTTGTTGAAACATCCCAGAGAAGAGGTAGACATCTTGAAGATGTTAGTGATGATGAAGTTGAAGTGAAACAAGGTGAAGCAAGACCTGCACCTATGATGGATTAGGGTGAGGAAAGATTCTTGAAGGCATTGACAAGCTTGAAGTCAACACCACATTTCAATCCTCCTGAATATAGTGGGAAATTGGATTCTGATGAATTGATAGACTGGATCACTGAAATGGAAAATTATTTTGAGTATGAAAATGTATCTGAGGAGAAAAAGGTGAAGATTGCAGGCAAAAAGTTGAAAGGTCATGCATCCTTGTGGTGGGAACATCTACAATTGGATTGGAAAAAGAAAGGCAAAGACAAAATCAAGGTATGGAATAAAATGGTGAATAAATTGAAAGGAAAGTTCTTACCTTGTGATTATTATATTAACCTAGTTAGGGGATTGCAAAGTCTAAAGCAGAAAAAGAGCTTGGTAAAAGAGTATAATGAGGAATTCTATAGATTAGATATCAGATCTAGACATGATGAGGATGATGTGGAAAGAATTTCTAGATACCTAAATGGTTTGAGAGTCTCCATCCAAGAGGAAATCAATTTGGCAAGTTGGAGAACATTGAAGAGGCTTATCAATTTGCATTGAAGGCTGAAGAGAAAATGAACAAGAGACATGAACAAAGGAAAAGAGGTCAAGGTGGTAGATTCCTAGAGGAAGAGGTAGATCCTATGGTGAAAATAGTAGATCTAAACTTGAAAAGACAAATCTGGACAAAGGCAAGACCGAGTGGAAAGGTGAAAGTTCATCTAGAGGTAGAGGTAGTAACTACCAAGGTGGTTATAGCAGAGGTAATTTTCAAGGAACTTGTTACAATTGTGGAGAAGAAGGACATTGATATTTTGAATGTGCACATGCTAGTAAGAAGGTTGGTAGCGGTAGAAATGCTTTGGTGCAAGAAGAGTCACCAAATGAACCTGAGAAGGAAAATAACTTGATGGTAAGGAGAGCACTATGGAATGAAAGCAAAAAGGAAGATCTGGTAAGGAAAAGTTTGTTCAAGACTAGATGTAGAGTTTTTGACAAAGTTTGGAAGGTAATCATTGACAATGGTAGCTTGGAGAATCTGGCATCTGAGGACATGGTCAAAAAATTGCAGTTGGAAAGGTTGGAACATCCGAAGCCCTATCAGATTTCATGGATCAAAGATGAGCATACACTCTTGGTAAGTGAACAATGTTATGTAAATTTGAAGATTAGAAAGTACTATGATAAGGTTTTATGTGATATCATGCCTATGGAATGTTGTCATATTTTTTTGGGTAGACCTTGGCAATATGATAGACATGCTATATATGATGGGAGATTGCATAAGTATACTATTGTGGTTGAAGGAAGAAAATAAATCTTGTTAGCTTTGATGGAAGAACCTATTAGTAATGTTTTCACATTTTTGAAAGTTTTCTTGATGGAAGGAAGAAAATTTGTTAAGGATTTGAAAAAGAGTGATGTATGTTTTGCTGTGATTCCTAACAAACCGAGTAAGAAAATAGAGGATAATGTTCCTGAGGAGATTGATAAGTTACTCACTGAGTACAGTGATATCATTTCTGATAATGTACTTGATGGTTTTCCACCGAAGAGAAGTATTGATCATTGCATGGATATAATCCCTGGAGAAATTTTACTGAATAAGGCACCTCATTGGTTGACACCTACCAAGAATCAGGAATTGAACCAACAAATTCAAGAGTTGCTAGAGAAATTTTTTATCAAATAAAGTTTGAATCTTTGTGTAGAACCTACGGTATTGGCACCTAAGAAGAATGGAGAATGGAGAATGTGTACTGATTCCAAAGCAATCAATAAGATAAAAGTGAAGTATAGGTTTCCTATACCGAGAATGGATGACATAATGGATAGTTTTACTGGAGCAAGGTATTTCACAAAGATTGATTTGAAAAGTGGGTATCATCATATCAGAATCAGAGAAGGTGATGAATGGAAGACTTCTTTCAAGAAAAAAGAAGGTTTGTATGAGTGTTTGGTTATGCCTTTTGGTTTAACTAATGCACCGAGTGCTTTTATGAGGTTGATGAATGAAGTTTTGAAGAAATTCTTGGGTAAGTTTGTGATTTTATATCTTGATGATATTCTAATATTCAATAAGACCAGAGAAGAACATTTGTTGCATGTTAGACAAGTTTTGCAGAGATTGAAAGAAGAAAGGTTGCTGATAAATCTGAAAAAGTGTTCATTCATGAAAGAGGAGATTGTGTATTTGGGATTTGTAATTTCAAATGATGGTTTGAAGATAGATCTTGAAAAGGTTGAAGCTATTTTGAATTGGCCTACACCTGTGAATGTTGGTGAGGTAAGATCATTTCATGTTTTGGCAAGTTTTTACCAAAACTTCATAAGGAATTTCAGTTCAATTTGAAATGCTATGACTAAGACTATGAGAGGAGATAAAAGAGAATTCAAGTGGACACATGGAGCTGATAAAAGTTTTGAGACTCTAAAGTAGAAGGTTGTTGAATTGCATGTTTTGGCATTGTCTGATTTCAATAAGGTATTTCAAGTGGAATGTGATCCAAGTGGTAGTCCAATTGGAGCTGTGTTGAGTCAAGAAGGTAAACATGTTGCTTTCTTTAGTGAAAAGTTGAATGATGCTAAAAGGAAATATTTTGTGTATGATCAATAATTCTATACTATTGTTCAAGCACTGAAGAAATGGAGACATTATTTAATACCGAGTGAATTTGTGTTGTATACAGATCATAAGGCTTTACAATACTTGGGTAGTCAAAATAAGTTGAATCAGAGACATATGAAATGGGTTGAGTACTTGCAGAGTTATACATTTGTGATAAAACATAAAAGTGGAGTCACTAACCGAGTTGTTGATGCATTTAGTAGAAGAAGATCTTTGATGAGCGAGATGAAAATTGAAGTTCTTGGTTTTGATGAGATGAGAGATTTGTATGAAATTGATCCTGATTTTTTTGAGCCGTGGAGAAAGTGCAGAGCACCTATTCAAGATCAACCGAGTACAAAATGGGAAGAATATTTCATTCAAGAAGGTATGTTGTTTAAAGGTATTCAGTTGTGTATACCAAGAGGACAAATGAGAACTAATTTGATGAAGGAGAAACATAGTAGTGGTTTGGCTGGACATTTTGGTATTGATAAAACTTTGAGTTTGCTTAAGGAGAAATACTTTTGGCCATAGTTGTATGAAGATGTTTAGAAATTTGTGAAAAGTTGTGGAATTTGTCAAGTTGAAAAAGGAGTAAGTTAGAATACTAGATTGTATACACCAATTGTTGTACCTTAGGAACCTTGGACTGACATCAATATGGATTTTGTTCTTGGCTTATCGAAGATGGTAAGAGTTAATGATTCTATATTTGTTGTGGTAGATAGATTTTCAAAGATGGCACATTTTATACCTTGTAGAAAGACATCAGATGCAGTCCATGTAGGAGATATTTTCTTTAAGGAAATTGTCAGATTGCATGGATTACCGAGGAGTATTATCTCTGACTGAGACAATAAATTTATTGGATACTTTTGGAAGACTCTATGGAGAAAGTTTGACACTGAATTTAAATATAGTTCTACATTTCACCCACAAACCAATGGATAGACAGAAGTTGTAAACAGAAGTTTGGGAAATCTTTTGAGATGTTTAGTTGGAGACACACCTAGTAATTGGGATTCTATGTTGGCACAAGCAGATTTTGCATACAATAATTCAATGAATAGGAGTACTGGAAAGACACCCTTTGAGATTGTGAATGGCATACAACTGAGAGGTATATCTAATTTGAGAGACATTGCTAATGAAAGTAAGAGAAGTGCTGAAGGAGTGAAATTTGCTGAGTACATGAAGACATTGCATGAAGATGTGAAAATCAAGCTGGAAGAGAGTAATTAGAAATACAAATACAAAGCTGATAGATCAAGGAGACATAAAACTTTTGATGTTCATGATGAAGTGATGGTTCATTTGAAGAAAGGTCGATTTCTTGTTGGAACATATAGGAAGTTGAAGATGAAGAAGTTTGGACCTTGCAAGATCTTGAAGAAATTTGACAGTGGAAATGTATATGAGATTGAGTTACCTGATGACATGGACATATCACCAATTTTCAACATTGCTGATTTTTATGAGTATCATGAACCTGATGAAGACATAACAGTACTAATGGAATATCCTAAGAAGTAGAATGAAGAAGTTGAACATATTTTGGAACAAAGAATTGGTAAGAGTACAAGAGGTAAACAATATATGGAATATCCAGTAAAGTGGAAGAATAGACTGATTGAAGACAGTTCATGGATTTCACAGTCTGAGTTGGATGCAGCTCAAACCAAACCTAATGAATGATTTAGAGAATCATTTCTAAATAACCCCAGGTGTCTGATGCAGGAGCATCTCGGGTCCTTGGCAATCCTGTGTCACCAAAAAGATTTTGAAGTTTGTATGTGTTGCTCAGTTCCTACTTTGACCGAGTTGGTCGGTAGTTGGTCACTTTCCTTTGGTTACCAAGTATGGTCAGTTATCTCTTAGGTGGTTGGTTGTTTCACTAGCACTCGGCGATGCTTGTTTGTTTCTCAGTCGTCCTTCCTTACTGAGTAGTTTCTTTTAGAGTTTTTATTGAGGCTGACTTGTGCATTGATTATGGGTCATGAATTTAATGTTGGTATCCATCATTGGGAAGCATGTGGTCCTAGATCTAACTGTTCCTTCCATTGATTATGGATCTGAAGGCTGACTCAATTTGGTAGCCTCTTGTATAAGTATAGTTGTTTGGTTAGAGTTTAGGAGTCAATTTTGGATAGGAGATAGAAGATAGTAAAAGAAGAGGTTTGGTAGATCCTTACATGTTTAAGGACTTCTATAATTCATTGTAATATCTAGTCGTAACTAGGAAGGCCTTACAGCCTGGCATGTATGAATCAATTTGAATAAAGTTAATAATACCAATGATCCTGCTTTCTATCTCACACTATGTTGTTGTTTCTTCCATGAGTTGTTGAGCAGGGTCGAATCTATAGGGTGTGCCATCATTTGGCCCCTAAGGTCCCTACCCTTGTGTTAGCATTATTCCAGGTAGGTTTAGTATACTCAAGAGGGCTTTGAAGGTTCCTATTTTTCCACTAACTATTATAAGGATTTTAAATTTGTAGTGGGTCTTGAGGCATACCTTGTCTTGTAGCCCATGGCCAACATTGAGAAACAAAGAACACTTGTTCATTATCTCCTTTTATCTTTAAGTACTCAGTTGGAAGATGTTGATTCTCCAGGTTCGCCACCAGCTTGCACTGACAATCCTTCTTTTTCTTGCTGCAATGGGGATAGTATTCATCTAGTTGTGCCTCTGCATCTACATGCTTCTTCTTGGTAGTCATCGTGTCCATATGTGTAGCAACATCATTAATGATGTCTTTCTTGAATTCTGATAGTAGGTTTGAGATCTCTATCTTGGAAATGTCAGAGCCACTTCCTTTTACCAGTGTTGGATGGAATCCTCTTCCCTTCTTTACTATTTCTCTGGAATAGCTCAAACAAATCTTTTTTAGATCATCCCTAGAAGACTGAGATATATCTCCTCTAGCCATGAGGTCTAATGCTTCCAGGTAGTTATCATTCACTCCTCTTAGAAAAATTAGCTTCTGTGAATCCTCCTGCAGTGCATGTTGAGGATTCTTCTGCAAGTTGTATAAGAAATGTGATATGTAGTCCTCTAGTGTCTCATCTTCTTTTTGTGACATACAAAAGATGTCATCTCCTTTTGAATCACCACCTTTGCGGTATTCCTTATACTTCCTTAGAAACAAATCTCTCATTCAATCCCAATCAACTACTACATTTTCTCCTAAGCCCATGAACCATCTGAGAGCTTACTCCTTCAGTGCTACTGGGAACAACTTAAGTTTATGACTATCAGTGTTATAGTCAAAACTTCAACACAAAATGTCAAATTTGAACAAAAAGGTGTCAGGATCCTCTATAATAAGGCCATAGAATTTTGGTAGGGTTGAAGCAGGTATTTTCTTGAGGTTGTGGTTGTTGATAAGACTTGGAATAGGAAATGGAAAGGTAGAAGTTACCCTTACTAGAGGTGCTGGATATTGGAACTGTGGTTGGGAAGTATTATTAACCAAAAGGTTCTGGTCAACAGGTGGTTTTGAATTGGAATTATTAAGGAAATTGGCTAATATCTTTGCAAAAGGGTGAAGGTCAAATGGATCATGAGGATCTTCTTTTGTTGAAGATGATGTAGCAAATTTAGGACTTGCATCAAGAAATGGTAACTCAAGCTCTTCAAACTCTTCTTTCAGTTTAACAAGTTCTTTTGGTAGAAATTTTCCATGAACATATCACCTTCTTCGATGCATGCAAGTGAGTTGATGCACTTGTGAAGAAAGCTCACAATTACTCTTTATTGACTAAAAACATGAAACTAATCTAAAAAATAAATGACTCATTAAGGTTCCTAGTTTGACACCATCCTCGGCAACAGTGCCAAAAATGAATAGTCTCACAATAGGTAGTGATAATCATGCCATTGTCTCTCTTAAGAATAATGTATTCATACTAAGGATTACTTTTCCCATCATGAAATGCATTTAGATTTTCAACCCAAGGACGTAGACTTGAAATGGGACATCATAGTTTGGGCACTAAGTTCCTCAAGGAGTCATACTACCTATGCTGCAAGAAGATAAAGTGCATGAAAGAAACTTATGCTATTGTTGTAGGAAAGTAAACACACATAACTACTTAATGAAATGACTGCATAAATCTTTTAAACTTATCCTAAACCTATTTAACAACTCAAAGCATCAACTATGCCTATCTTTGCAAGTGTTGCAGGAACATTCACAATAGCAATGTTGCAAGAGTAAAATAGTAACTTCTACTTGAAAGCATAGAAATATGCAAGAAGAAAATCTACTCTATCCTAATATAATCCACCTCCCAAGTGGGCACCCTTGGTTGGCTTCTTCTAACTACCAACACAGAAAATACTTCAAAATCACTCTTTCATTATATATTCAAAAACTGATTACATAGTAATTGAACAGTACATCAAGAACAAAAAAGAGTAACTCTATTATATTGAACACAACATTCTGATATATTTTCTCATTACTAAATAAACCAATCAAATCCCTTTATATAAAGGATTGATGCTTATTAAAATCATGAAAGTAAAGTCTAACTAAAACTTTCCATAAAAAGAGGAAGTATAACAACCATGACATTTTATAATAAGTGTGGATAACAAAATAACAACATTGAGGAAATATAGAAGAACTATTTCCTATATTCTTTGGAATACAAGCTCCTTCTCAGTAGTAGCATGATCCTCAAAATTGTGCTAGCTCCTTCTGTCATGGTTGGATTCCTAATGCTCCTTCTTTAATGTGGTTGCACCACTCTCGAACTGCTCCTCATTCTCTTGGCAAGTTAGTAGCATTCAGTATATATATATATACAAGTCAACATTTCAACTTCTTACCCAAATATTAGAACAAGATTAAAGTAGCTATATGAAGTACTACATTATTTATATAATAGTCAGAAAAACATGTCATTCTAACTACCCATAGTCTTTGTGGCTCTAATTGTACTTACCACAAGTTCACATAGGTATAGGTTCTTAAATGTTTTGGAAATGTCTTATCAAAGCATAAAGAGTGTCAACAAAGTATAAATATTATAAAAAAATAGAGACAATAAATTATCTCATCAATATGCTTATTGCCTCTTCTCATCTAATAGGTCTAGTTATGTGAGGTGTGCTATGCGGTAATCTTCATCAGTGATAGATTTTTTTAGGGACACACATAGTGAAGGTAACTCAACCTCAATTGGTAAGATGACTTCAACACCATATATTAGAGAGCATGGAGTGGTGCTTGTGGGAGTACAAAAGAAGTGTGATATTACCATAGGGAAGGATTAATTTGGAGGTGCCAATCATGACTAGAATCATTGATAACCTTCTTGAGAATTCATAAGATGGTCTTGTTGGTTTCCTTAGCCTGGTCGTTCCCTTGGATAAAGTATGGGCTAGAGAAGCGATGATGGAAGCATAATTGGTCACATAAATCTTTCATGTGTTAGTTCTCAAATGGTGTGTCATGATCTGTGAAGATGGTGGACGGGATGTTGAAGTGGTAGATGATATGGTAGAGGACAAACTTGGATATTTGGATACCTATAGTGAGAGTGAGTTGGATTTATTCAACCCATTTTGTAAAGTATTCAGTGGTTGTGATAATGAACTTATGTCCATCTAAGGAAAGGGGAGTTATCTTACCAATGAGGTCAAAGATCCAAGATGAGAAAGGCCATGGTGGCATGATGGGATGTAGGTCTTATGCTAGGGCATGAATCAGATTGGCATGTTGCTAACATGGTAGACATTTCTTCACAAATTAACAAGCATCATGTTCCATTGTATTCCAATAGTACCCTGATCTAAGAAGTTATTTTTTTAAGACCATACCACTTGTGTGGGCACCACAGATTCCAACGTCCACCTCTTGCAAAGCTTTGGTGGCCTCATTCAAGTCTAGACACCTAGAGAAGATGTTATGATACCCATGATGATGTAGGGTGTTGGATACGAGAGTGTAGTAGGATTCTCTATGAATAAGGTTATGGCATTGGGTGTTGGTGAGGTGGGGGGATATGATACCATTTTTTGGATAAGTGTGGATGTCTTGGTACCATGGGGACTGAGGACCAACCAAGACACACACCATTTCTAAATCAGTTTTCGTGTAAGCGAGTGAGTGTAGTTATTCAACTAAGAATTCATATTATGTGGCATCTTGAGGGATTTCAAGTAGGGACCCGATACTTGCCATTGCATCTACGACCTTGTTTTATAATTTGGGGACATATGTAAATTGTAGGCTTAGGAATTGTTCTTTCATTTGATCCACCAATTCTTTATAGGTTAACAACTTGTCATCCTTTATTTGAAACTCATCCATGACTTTCTTGATGATGAGTTGTGAATCTATGAATACTTGTAACTCTGTGATGTTCCAGTGGATAGTTATTTTGAGGAATGAGATGAGTGCCTCATGTTATGCAATATTATTGGTATAGGGAAATCCAAATTTAAATGATTTTGGGATATAATTACCTTGAGTGACAAAGAGGATTATTTCCCCTAATCCATGTGATGTGTAGGATCCATCAAAATATAGTTTCCATGATGGTTGTTCTTCAATCATACATAGGTGTTCATCTAGAAATTTGAGTACCAAAGGATATGAATCCACCAGAGGTGCCTCATCTAGTTAATCTGAAATAACTTGGCCCTTGATTTCCTTTGTGTCCACATACTGAATGTCAAATTCACTAAGGAACATTACCCATTTTGTCATGCAGCCTGTGAGGGTTGTTCATGAGAGTAGGTACTTGAGTGGATCTATTTTAAAAATGAGTTTCACTATGTGATTGAGCATATAGTGTCATAGATTTGGGTAGAAAAAACTACTACAAGTCATGCCTTTTCCATTGGTGTGTAATTGAGCTCATAACCAACAAGTTTTCAGCTAATGTAATAGATAGCTCTTTCTTTTCGATTACCGTCAAGCTAGGCCAAGAGTGCCCCCAGTGTCGTAGTGGTTTCTGATATGCATAGAATTAGCAGCTCCCCAGGAGTAGGTGGTATGAGAATTGGTGAATTTTTCAAGTATTCCTTATCTTTCAAAACTTCTCTAGCACAAGGAATCCCATTTGAAATTGGCATCTTTAAGCAATAGATGGGTGAACAGTTGGCACTTATCTGCAAGATGTGATATGAACTTTTTAATAGACTATAGTTTTCCTTGTAAACTTTGCAATTTCATGAGCATCCTAGGGTGAGGCATTTCCATTATAGCTTTGACTTTCTTAGGATTTATCTCTATGCATTGGCAAGATATAATGAATCCTAGGATCTTTCCTGATGTAACTCTAAAGACACACTTCTTAGGATTAAGCTTCAAACCATAATGATGGAGGTTGTTAAAGACACATTCCAGCACATTGAGATAGTCCAACCTTGTTTTTTATTTTGCCAGAATTTCATCCACGGTCTTCCAGGATCTTGTGGATCATGTCATGAAATATAATAGCCATGGCCCCTTAATAGGTTTCCCTTGTGTTCTTCAGACTAAATGACATCATGTTATAGTAGAAGATAACCCATGGGGTCATGAATTTTATCTTATTATGATCTTATTATGAAATGTGTATCTAGTTATATCTAGAGAAACTATCCATGAGTGACAACATCTCATGCCTGGCAGTAAGGTCCACAATCATATCAATGTTTAGTAGGGGAAAATCATCCTTCGAACACACTTTATTAAGGTCTAAGAAGTCAGTGCATATTCTAATTTCCCCTAATGGTTTGGAAACTAACACCATGTTTGAAATCCATTTCAAATAGTCAATGGTGCATATGATTTTATCTTGTAAGAGCTTTTCCAGTTGTGCCTTTACTAGCAAGGCCACCTTAGGGTGCATCTTTCAAATCTTTTGTTTGACTAGTTTGGCACTTGGGTCGACTGTGAGATGATGGACAACTAGGTTAGGGTGCAATCTAGGAATATAAGCATATGGCCATGCAAAGTTTATTATGGCCTCATGGAGAAATGTAGTAAAAGCACTTTCTTTGGCCTCTAATATTGACATCATGATGTATGTGATTCTAAGGCATTCTCCAATTCCCAAATTAACATGTTTGGTTTCTTTGATGAGTATATATGAATACTCTAGCCTGTAATCATGGATAATAGGAAGAGGCAAGTCTTCATCTTCTGGCACCTTAGAGAGGTTTTCACCAGAAGATATAGCCTTTATTTTTACACATTTGAAGTTAGAAAGTGCCCTAGAGGGGTTTACAGAAAAAGACTCATTTTTTTATTTTTTCTTTTTGATTTTGTGACAAAATAATTCATCTTCCCAAAGTATCCTTTAGGGTCTAGCTTGTAAACATGCACTAAAACATTCCCCTGATCTTTTCATTGTTATGTTTCTCCCATGAATGTTAGGAGTGCATCCTTACTTTGGAACTCATCGATATGTACAATGTTTGGTTGGTCCCAATATATGAGTTTGGGGAAGACAAGTGGGAGGTCAATGAGGTTTATGAATAGTTGATGGAGGAAAAAATTGCCTAGGAAAATTTTTTCATCGAATATATCATTGTAGGTTTTCTTTATTTCCTCTTTTGGGATATCTCCAACTTCCATGATTTCACCCTGGATATCTAGGTGGATAACATTGGGTGCATTATTATCCCCAATCATGGTATCTTGGCCTTGTACATGTAGGTGAGTGGTGTTGTGGCCAAATTTGTGGCCTTAATATATTGGTTGATGAGAAGCTTCAAGTGGGTCTTTTATACTACCTTCTTCAGGTCCTAGACCGCCACCTTAATAATTCTATTATTTCATGACCCATTTGTGTGACATGAGGTATTTATCTTTGAAGTACCCAAGAAGCTCAGTGTCAGGAGGTGGGTGATCTTTGTATAGCCATTTATTGATATTGGGTTCCATATCTTGACTATTCAGGATGCCATGTGATAGGAACATGGATGAGCCCATTTTCTTTGTATTAGGTTCCTCCTTTTGGGTTTTTCTTTGGTGAGATGGGTTCCCTTGAGTATGTGGGTCAAGTGGTAGGGACCCTACTAAGAAGGCATATGTTAGACTATATTCACTGTAACCCCTATTATTGATCTTGATGGTGGAAAGGGTGGAGGCAAGGATTTTTTTGGATCCCAATGGGATCGGGAGGAACTGGTGACATAAGTACCAATGTCAATTTGGGACAATGGGTGTAGTGAGGGAATGAAGCTTCCAACCAACGGTAGTATGTGAAGGGTTATGGATAATCACGGATGATGATTTATGTTCCTTGGTGTGGGAATTTGACACACTAATGATAGGTGGAAGGAACATCTTTTTATGGAATGAATCCAAGGGTGACCAAGGAGGATGTTATAGGGGAGGTCAAGATCAATAATGTGACATATAGTTCCTTATTTCATATGACCCAATTTGATGGGTAAAAGAATGGTACCTTCAGAGGTATGTTCTAGGTTGTCATAGGCCTTGATGGTGATGACCTCATGTGATATGTCTACTTTAGTATTTCCCACCTATTTGATGAACTTTAGTCTACATAGGTTAAGGGTCATACCATTATCTATCATGACCTGCTTGACTATGAATTCATTGACCATGACAGAAATGCAGAGTGGGAGATTGTGGTCTAGTTTGATGGATGGAATATTAGAAGGTTTAAATGAAAGGCTACAAGATGTAGATAAGTGTCCCAAAATATTCTTGAACTGAGTGGTATTAATGCATGTGGGGACACGTGCCTCTTGGAGGGCCTAGTTGAGGATTTATTGATGGATGGGCAAGGTATGGAGAAGATACAAGATGGATATTTGGGAGGGGGTATTCCCAAGGTGTTCTAGGAGGTTATATTTTACATTATAAAAGGAATCAATATTAGCACCATCAACATATATTCTACCCCTACATGTTGTGACCACACATTGACTATCTCCACCTTTGACATGGATGACATTAACTACAAGTTTAACCTGGGAGATACATCCAACAAATTTTTCATAATTAATAAAGGTAGTTATGTAATCTTTTCCATCAGCATGGTCACCTTACTTACCCTTACTTTGGTTCTTAGTTGGTGGGTTCATGTTAGCAATGTTTTTTCTATAATTGTGTTGAGGAAACACATTTTGATAAATTTGTAGGTTTATATTAGGCAAGGCCTAGGTAGGTGTGTCGACTGTAATCTCCTTCTTATCTAAGAGATCCTAAATATAGTGCTTGAGTTTCATGCACTTCACAGTAGTGTGTCCTTTAACATGGTGATAGTCACAATATTCATCATCCGCATACCATATGAGATTTGGGGTTGACTCACTGAATGGTTGGGTCTGTAGATAAAAAATCAAGTTGGCATTAGTAATTTGATAAAATATTACATCTAATGGTTCACTGAGAGGAGTGAGCATGCACTTTTGATTGTTCTGGACACATGACTTATTTTTTCATGGGGTGACTGATATAGCATTAGTCTGATTTTGTATGGGTTGACAATTTTGCAAGGGTTGTTGGTAAGATGTGCCAGACATTTGGTAGATGGGTGCAAGTTGTTGGTATGCTCAAATAGGTGGTTTAGGATTTTACACAATAACCTAGACATGCTTGGTGTCAGTGGCTCCTTCAGTGACAAAACTCTTTTTTTTGTTCCAGTAGTGAGGACAGTCATTGTTGGGCCTATCTTGATGGTTTTCTTTGTAGTGTTTGATAGTATCATCATCCTAGCGGCCATTCCTCATGTCCATCCTTTTTCCCTTAATATCATTGTAGGTATGGATATAGTTTATGCACATAAAGTGGGATAAATTTGGATACAAGTTGTCAATGAATATATTCCTTAAATGTTTCTCTAGGGGCTAGTAGGATAGCCTCATGGTGAGGTTCTACCATCTTTTCAAGTAATTGGCTAGGCTCTCACCTCCCTTACATTTTCAGTTGCAAAGATCCAAAAGAGATAGTTCATTTTCAATGTTGTGTGCATACTTTGCTACGAATGTTTTGGACAATTCTATAAAAGTTGATACTAATCCATAGGGTATTTTGTAGAACCACTCAATAATAGTTCCCACTATGCTCTTGGAAAAGAGGTGCATGATAAAATTGTCATTGTAGGCAACCTCTTGACATGCCATGTAGAATTCCTTGACATGGTTGATTGGATCTCCCTTCCCCCAGTACTTGTCAAACTTGGGAGTCTCAAAATGTTTAGGGAAGGGGATTGTTGTGATAGATGAGTCGAAGGGATAGGGACAAACCTCTTTGAACTTAATTAGTTTTCTCTCATTCATGGTGTGGAGCTCCTTAAGAGCGTTCTTCATTTCTTCCCACTCTAAGTTGATAGGTTTTGGAGTGGATACTCCCATTTGGAAAGGGTCAGATAGTGCGAGTGAGTATGGATAGTTCTGAGGGGGATACTATGGGATTTGGTAAGTGGACTACCAAGCTATGTGGGTGGGTTGGAGTGGGTTTTGTAGTGGTGGTTGGGCAAGGTATTGTTGCTGGGGGGTGGGCATGTATTATTGTGAAGGGTATGTTGGTGTCTGTTATTACAGTGGCATGGAAGAATACAACTATTGTGAGGGAATATATTGCTTCTATAGAGGTGGTTGGTAGAATGGCATGGGTTGTTGATGCATTTGGCAATAGGGGTTTGCATGAGTTTGGTCAATTGCGTAGGGTGCATACCTGCATTGTTAAGGTGTGGATAGTTTCTTTAGATATTGGAGACATTTTGTAGTGCCTCCCTCATTTACCCCTTTACATGAACATCCTAATGGTGTGGTTTTGACTATCACTCTCAAAGGGAAAATTCATGTTGGTCCCATGTGAGGGAGAATCCGCCAGGAGGATTGTTTTGGAGCATGTATCGATGTTCTACATGAACTAGGAGATGTAGGATATGGTCTTGATTCAGTTTGTGGAGACCCTTATAGTAGGGATGATTCATTCATGTGGATGTAGTGATTGTTACCCACATTATGGTTGATGGCATAATGAGATTCTCTTTGCCTAGATCTTCCTTATGTTTATTGGGAGTTTATCTTTGGAAGTCATGTCAGGTGTTTTAAGAGATTCTATCTTGGTATTATCTTTCTGCATAATAGACTCAGTAATTAGAAATTTATGTTGTTGCATTATGATTTGTGTCCTGGTGGATAGAGTTTTGATCACCATTTGTGATGTACTCTTTTTATGTTACTTATACACTCAAAATCCTAGGATGCTCTGTGTTTAAAATAAGATTAATTGAATTCAACTTATCTTTATGATAATACTATCAAGTGCATGTTTTATAGAAATTGTATTGGAATAAGGTAGTTTAAATAATAAAAGGGTGAAATATATATTCTAATGTAGTTAAATATTATTTCTCGTGTGTATGTAATCTCTAGAAGAAATGCAGTAGGAAAGGTGTGAGTCTACCACTATTGAATGTTGAAATGTTTCTATTTGGATATGAATGCTTACATAAAGGACCATTTGAATTTATTTTATGTTGAGACATGTATTAATAGAAAAGTGATTATTAGGTCCTAATGTTGAGTGGGAGATTTTGCATAGAGTGCTTTGATGTTATAATAATACAAGAAAAGCAAATCATTTGAAATGTAGCTTGTAAATTATTTAGGACTTATTTTCACACTGGATTATTAGGTCTTCACTTATGGTATTGATGAATTATTTAATTTAGAATATTATGCCATAATTTCATGTTTATACAAGAAGATTTTATGTGAGATAATCATGGTTAATAAATTAGGTTAAATGATATATTTATGTTCTTGAAATAGCTTGATTTGAAATTAAGAAATGTATTATTGGAAGTAAGTGATTTTCTTGTGATAAAGTGTGGATGCAGTTGGACTATATGATGTACTTGAGTTTGATTATTTATGATGTATTTTATATGTTATTGACATTACATGAGCTACTGATATTTTGTCAAGTGTGCAGGTAAGACCATGGTTTATATAGGAGGAAATTAAAGATGGATACTTGTAAAATCTTGTTAAGCCAAGGTTATCTCCAAGGGGAGAAATTAACCTCATTATAATTTTTATTGTTGTAAAGTGATGCATGATTGTATTATTTGAATATGTTACTTTTATTTTAAATGTATGTCCACTTGGCATGCCATGTGTATTGTGATGTGTTGTACCATTTTTGTGGTGTCAATTGACACATGTATTGTGAGTTGGCATGGCCAAGTGCATTTAGTGTGAGTGGCCTTCTATTTTTAGAGCCTTGAGTGGAAATCTCTTTCAATTTTCGTGAGTTATCTTTAGGTGGACTTTTGAGAGGCATTTAGTGACCCTATAGGTTA
Organism: Chamaecyparis obtusa; assembly: GCA_027943335.1. Taxonomy (NCBI): domain Eukaryota; kingdom Viridiplantae; phylum Streptophyta; class Pinopsida; order Cupressales; family Cupressaceae; genus Chamaecyparis; species Chamaecyparis obtusa. The sequence goes on along the minus strand of BSBK01000430.1, from coordinate 2,247,030 downwards.
GTGGAGGTTAAAAATATACTACCCCATAGGTGTGCCATGAGCTGGGGTCAAATTTTGACCATTAAGATGTATTTTGGCTATTTTTGCCCCTCCAAAAGATGCTCTTTTGAAAAGTGATGAAATTGGAGATGCATGCCAAGCCCTCTCCTCATTTTGAATTTCCCCCTCTTGATTGAAGTAATTAGGGTTTTTCTTCCTAAGGAGTTGGAGGTAAAATTAGAGGGTAATTGCCCACTCTCCAATTTTGGAGACCTGTGAGATTGTGAGAGTTTTTGGTTGTTGCTTAGCAAGAGAGGAGGCTTGTAGGAAGGAAGCTCATCTCAACCCACATTGCCATTAGCTTGGATTGAGGTTGGTGATCTTGAGGCTCTTGTTTCTTAATTTAATATGTAGATTTTACCATCTTATGTTTGTGTAACCACAAAGTTTCTTGTATATTTGTGTGGGTTCTTAGTCTATGTATAATTGTTGATTTTCTTGCTTAGTATTGCATTTTCTTTCTTTGGGGTGTGCAAGGCCAAACTCACCCTTGGGAGGGAAGAGAGCCTTGATGGGTGAAATGCTAGAGTTGGGACTACCCATCTAGTGTAGAGTCCTTCCTCAAGGAGGAAGGGGATGAGGCATGGATGTATGGGCATCTATGTTGCCATTCTTCTAAACTTTATTTGGGGGTCATAAGGTTGTTGTTACTTGTGTAATATTGTTAAGGGTTGATGGTTGATTCTATGGCCTTGTGAAGGTAATTTGTGTAGTTTATTGACCTTGATGAAGGCATGTGAATTCTTGTTATATGGTATTCTCCTATTTGGGTAGATTCCACCTTCACCCCTACTATTGATCCAAGTTGACCCATTATGTGAATATCCATGGGAAGGGAATTTTGTGTTCTTGTTTACTTGTTATTTTTTATGAGAATATGCATTGAAGTGTGTTTTTAAAACCCTATCCATCTTTGTTTCCTCTAGCTCGAGGGTGGCCATGTAATGGCCTAGGTTGGGAGGTGAGCCTCCCTAGTCTATTGGTTGTTATTTTGCAGATTTGTCAAATGAAGGCTTGCTAGTTTTTATGGAGCTAAATGAGTATTAGACTAGATCCCTTCATGTTATATGAGTTTTGAATGTGTGAGGCCTCACCATAGACCCATCATAGCTTTTTCCATTATCGTTATGGTAGACCTAGTAATTGGCTTAATGTTTTGATTAATAATAAGAGTTTACCCTTTTGACAAAGATTTGATTACAATAGATGAGAATACATTACATTTTATGATGCTTTCTATACTCACAATTTTGATCTTATGATACATTATGACTATCATTGTGATGATTGATTTAGATGAATACTAAGTTGTCACATTTTGGATATATATATGTTGATATGAGTTGTTTAGGAAAATGATTAATCACAATTTGAATTGATTGTTGCGATGTGAAATTTTGTGAAGATTGAAGGTTAGGTGATGAAATATATTGATGGATTTCAAGACATTATTATGAGAATTACTTGATGATTTGGTTACTTGATTGTATGTCATATAAATGACTGTAGAAATGAAAAAAGTAATGCTTATGTAAATTGGATAAAACTACATCACGAATTATATAGATCTAGAATGATTAGTGTGGCATATGGGTTAATGAGATTATGTAAGTCTGATTCAATTTACATATGTTTATTTGAAAGTAATGATTAAAGTAACGATTAAAATTATGATGAAGGATTATAGAGACTAAAAGCATGTACTTTGTGTGTTAGATAATTTTAATGGTAATGTTGATTCTGCATTTTGAATTTTGATAGCTATACTTCTTGAGGTTACTGATGTTTAAATTGAGTGTGCAGGATCATGGCCATGGAATTTTATTGGAGAACCATGACTAACCCCTATGTGAATCTTGTAAAACCAAGGTTGCATCTATTGAAGAGACAAAACCTCATTGTAATGTATTTTCCTTTGTATAGTGTATAGTGTGAATTTTATTTGCATTCATTAGATTGTGAAATTATAAGTGGACTTGTCAAGTGTGTTGTGATATGTAATGTAGTGCCAATTGGCACACCTATTGTGAAAATGATGTGTCATGGCATGTCCACTTGGAAAGCTTGAGGACCCACCTTTTTCCTCTAGGTACCTAGCTCTTTTCCCCATAAGGACCACTTGGTTTGTGAGCCCAAGGTGGAGTCATATCCATTGAAATTCGTAGGTGACCTTAACTGAGGTTTTTGAGGGGTTATATGGCCACCTAGGGTTGATTTTAACCTATTTTTTACTAGCCCACTTCATATACCTATGGGTTAGGGGAGTTTTTGACCATAGGATACCTTATTTAAGCATTGGGAAGCCTCCAAAAAGTTACTTATCCAAGATGGCCGAAAATCATAATGGGAAGCATGACCTTGGGAAGATCACATCCTTTGGGAAGACAAACCTTGTCTACTTTTCATGCCACTATCTTTTAAAGAACTTTTATTTTAGAAATGTGTGAGGGTTTGGGAAGAGTGACCAATAGGAGCTCACACTCCTTCCTAGGATGGGAGAATGGGAGGATTTTGATTATAGAAGGGAAATTGGAGAGATTTCCTCTCAATCACCCACTCTCTAACTTTAAAGACTACTAAGGGATTTAGGAGAAAAAGGAAGGAAAGACAAAAGGGAAGGGCTCTACTTCAATTTCCATTTTCATAACTTTTTTTCCAAAGTTGGTAGCTCTCAAGCTTTACACTTCTCTTTTATGGTATCTTTCTTATGGCTTCCATGAAAGAATGAAGAAAGATTGTTCTTGTTTATGCTGCATAGTGTATGTTCTTATTGGTATGTTGATTTTGTAGAATGAAGAGTTGTTATGTGAAGTAAAAAAATCTACATGTATTTTTTTGTTATTTTTGTGTGTTGTTTAAGGGATTCTTGTTCAAGGCCATACTCACCCTTGGAAGGGAAGAGTAGCCTTGTGGCTGAAGGGATTGTGATAGCCCTCTTGGTGTAGAGTCTCTCTCCTTGGGAGAGAAGGATGCACCATGGATTATGGGGTCCATGGTAGGCTAGTAGCATTGATATGTTTGGGGGTCATAAGGGTTTTCTTGGGGGTCATAAGGGTTTTGGTCATATTTGGTTGATTTGATTTGGGTTGTGAAGAGGTGTTATGTTGTTCTTGTATGGAAGAAATGAGAAGTTATGTTGTTTTTCTGTGAAAGAATTATTGCCTTGTTGAAGGCTTGCATTTCATCTCTAGCCTTGTCTCCCATTGGATACTTGGTCCACCTTCACCATTAGGAAGCTTTATTTTAAGCTCCTTGTGTTAGCCATGGAAGGGTGTAATTATGTGTGTATTATGTTTTGAATGTGTTTCATTTGGCTTCATGCATACCCAGGTTAGAATTGGTTCTCCTAGATCAGGGGTGGCCTCTTAGAGGCCTAGGATGGGAGGTGAGCTTCCCATGACCAAGTTTTTTTTAAATGTCCGTCATTTGCAGGTTTGCATGGATGTTGAAGTTGAAGAGATTTCAAAGTTTTGAAGTTATTATGTTCATGAAAAAGATATGTTTCATTTGGAAGAAGAAATTATTTATGTATGTTGATATATTACTTGTAAAGTTAATTTTGTAAAGTGGAATAGCCATTGTATAGATTTTGTATTGAGAAACTTGAAAAGAACAAAAGAAAAAAAAACCATTGTATTACTTTAAGTTTGTGTATTAGTTGAGTTAAATTTGAATATAAATGCAAAAGGGAGAATAAAATTTGTACAAATTATAGTTGGTTAAAGTATAAATCAAGGTTTCATATTATAGTTAGAAAATATATTTCATTTCCTTCTTTAAGGCATTAGTTAGCTTGTTGGTTATTCTCCTTTAATCAGATTAAAACAGAAAAATATTATTTTGTTGAAAAGTTAATTTTAAAAAAAAGGGCTAAGAATTATAGTAATCTGTTAGAAGTTATTTCTTTGTGTCTTAAATCAGGTATTTATTCTTATGTATATATATTAGCATATATATACATAAATATTTACTTCATAACTATGTACTCATCCTATTTGTTGCTATAAAAGAAAATATGCTTAACAAAATTTAAGTGTATATATATCCCAATTAAAAATATTTATACAAAATATAAACAAATGCATTTTGATGTAGTTAGTCCTATAATGTGAGTGCATTAATCATCACTTTTTTTTATTCATAACACTCATGATAAATATATGTATTTTAGAATATAATATAAATATATATTATTAAACATACATGTATATTAATATATATATAAATTTATATATATATTAATATATATAGTATATGTAATAATTTATACATATAATATATTACTATAAACTTTGTAAATAAACAAAATATATATATTAAAAAAAACAAATTAAAGGGAAACTTTAAAAAACATATAAAAAAATTTATTGTCAGATTAAGGGTTGAGGCAACCACACAGCTCTGTAACCCTTGCGAGAGCAGCAACTATGGCCACCGCATCCCATACAGATGCGGGCGGCTACAGCCACCGTAACCCTGTGTGCGGATAGCCATGACCGCCGGTGTGCTCACCCAGCAATGGGTTTTTTTTTAAAAAGATTAAAAAAATAAATAAAGAAATATATTATTTTCTATTATTCTTATTTACAGTCAGAAAATATATTATTTAAAAATAAAAGAACTCAATACATCAGTAATATGAACAAGCAAAAAAAAAAACAGACAGAGTTTATTTATCAAAAGAAAATATATAGGTTGCATATGTATTTGGGTAGCAGCATTATCTTGAAGATGTGTTTTCAATACAATGTAGATTCTGATAGTAAACTACACATTTAGATTAAACCCAGAACTAAATCTAATGTTTTACCATGATGAGTTTGGTAGAAGATTCTGTAAGAAAACTCTTGGTAGATCCCTTAGGGTTTGAATGCTTTCCCCTGTTTGATCTTGTAGGCATATATACACAAGTGTATATGTGTGTATATACACACCCTAGGTGTGTATATGTGTGTATATACACACCCTAGGTGTGTATATGCACACTTGTACACTCATGTGTACACAAAAAATCTTGGAGCTTTTTCTGCCTTGCCCTTGGACCAAACCTGCATCAACAAAATGATGGAATTAGGGTTTTGGTTGTGTTTTATATTTTGGCCTAACCCTAATTTCAGTTGGCCTCTTTGGGCCCATTTCTTTTTAAAAAATAATTTAAATTCAAGATCTATTAATTTAAGTTTATCTTTAAACTCTATCTTTTAATAATTTAATGAATGCTGACTTGGAAAGTCACTTTAATTTAAGATTTGTTTTAGATAGTGCTTTATTTTGGGTAATGAATAGTTTTCAAATTGTGAGTGGGATTTTTTTTTAATATGATTTTTTAGTAATTTAATGAATGCTAACTTGGAAAGCCACTTTAATTTAAGATTTGTTTAGATATTGCTTTATTTAGGTAATGGATAGTTTTTAAATTGAGTGAGAATTTTCAATATAATTTTAAACTATGAGTGGAATTTTAATATTTGTTATTTAATGTCATTTTGAATTATTTTAAAAGTGTTAATGTTGAGTTACTAATAAATTGACCTTGGATCCTTTTTTTTTTTAGATGCATTCATGGAGTTTGTTTTTATCAATTTTAAAATTTATTGATTATTCTAATTTAATTAAAATTTTATTTTGTTTAATTGTGTGAGATGATACTTTAATATATATATTTTTATTATTATTATTTTATTATTTTCAATGGCTAGCCCTAGGGGAAATCAATTATAGTCTAATGTTGGAGACCTCGATAAACAACTTAACTATAGCCTTAGAGTTAGATTAATATTAATATCTTATAGAAATTATTTAAACCTTTTGATTATTGATTTAATTAATTAATAATCTTGATAACATTACTTTTTAATTTAAAATATAATATTTAATTAAATAAAATAATAAAACATTATCTAGGGAATTGTTACGACAACCCTAGGTATCACATAAGGTTGATTTTATGACCCTTTTGTTTTATTTCTTTTAAATAACGCTTGGTTGAACCTTGTTAGGGAGATTCTTAGAGACCTAGTTAGGTTTTAGAGGTAACTAACACAACTTGTATTTAAGGGTTGTTGGTATGCCAACGCATGCCATGATACCTCTTTAGTGATAGCTTGTGTTGGGTTACACGTTACATTCTTATTATGAGTTATTTGTATGGTGTCCTAGTAGACTTATGTGCCTTTTTGTTTTTAATAAAAAAAATTGTTGGTGTGTTTTTGCCATAAAATTTGAGCATGACAGAATGGCTTCAAAGCCTTATGTAAAAGTTTGTTAAAAGGCTATGCATATGCCTAGTATGAGAGATGCTTGTAATAATTTTGTAGGTTATTTATTTTCATTTAATCTACTTGTATTTTGAAGTAAAAGAAAGATATGTAAATGCCATTAATGTGCTAGAAAAAGAAAAGTGAAGTTGTTGTTTTAGTATTCTAAATGCAAGAGAAAATAAAAAGAGTTTTCTTTGTATCCCTAAATGTGAAAATCTTCTCATTATGTTCATTTCTTTTCAAAGAAATAGTTAGTAGATTGATCTTGCAAAATGAAAAAAAAAAAAAAAAAAATCTATTTCTTGTGTGCATGACTTTCAAAAAGGATACATATTTTAGATGTATGATAAAGTTAGAACAATGTCTTATATTTAATGTTTAGAAAGAAAATAGTAACTTTGATCTTGTACAAAAATTTAGAATAATACTTTTATTTTACCACTTAGAAAAAAACTAGATTCTCTCTTTTCCTAATTCATGTATGTAAATATGTATATTTTCCCAAGCATATATGTATATATACATATAAATTTATTATTATATTCTTAATATAATAATATATTTTTATGAATATATATAATCATAGATTTACCCCCCTTCTATTTATTACTCTCATGTTTAAAAATAATAATAATATAATATATATATATATATCATATTATATATATATATATATATATATATATATATATATATATATATATATATATATATATATATATATAATGTTGCTGCAGACTTTATAAAATAAATATATTATAAAATGATAATAATAATAACTTTGTTTAAATTCAAAAAAATATCTCAGTATACTATTTCAAAATTATAAAACATTTAACTGTTGAATGCATAGTTAGTATATAAAACAAGAAAAGAAAAATAAACTCTACAGTACATAATAAGATAAAATATATTAGTTGTTAAGTGTCTAAAATAAAATGGAGACAGTGAACATAACAAAAAAACATTAAGTTTGCAAACAGACAGTAAATACAAAGAATTAAATCAGCTGCACAATTTCAGTTTGCACAAAGATTATTTGACTGATGTGTTTTATTTTCTTCCATAAAATTATCTTGTATGACAGAATATAACAGGACTAGTAAACTTATTTGAAATATTAAAAAAAAAAGAGTTGTAGCCTACCAACACTGGTATAAAAAAAAGAAATAAAAAAGTATAATAACCGAGATTCTTTTAGTCTGAAAAAAAGAAATTTATACACTCTAGACTAAATGTTAAAACAGAGGTCTATTTAAATAAATAAATAAAATTTATGCAGCTCATATGTAAAAATAAGACCAGTGATGTAGAGATGAAATAAATTTCATTATACCATGTTGTTAATGGCATCAGTGCATTGGGAAATCTGGTATGGAAGCCTTCTTTTATTGTATATACTCAAGTATATATAGGGGTATATACACACTTGTGTGTATATATACCCATGTGTATTTGGGTGTATACTCATCATTGTCTTCCTCATCTCCTTAGTCCTTCTGCAAAAACCAAAAAGTAATGAAATTAAGGTTTCAGACCATGTTTTATTTTTTTGCCCAAACCCTAATTTTGAATTAGGGTTAGGGTTGGCCAATGGAGCCAAAAAAAAAATCATTTTCTCTTTATCTTTTAAAATTTGAAATTTAATTTTATTATTTGATTCTGTCTTTTGATTCCAAGATCCCTTTTTTATTGGGATTTTGAAATGATCTTGGATATTTAATATTATTTTAAATTTATTTTTGAAATTTTAAATCATGGGAGTAATTTATGGTCTTTTCTTTTGTTTTTTTTGTTTAGTGGGATTTGAGATATTGAATTTTATATTATTCTATTTTAATATTATTTGATCATTTATTATTGTTTTATTTAAGGATTAAATATATTTTTAATAATTTTAATGCCTTATTGCATTTCCCTTTAATAATTAAATTATTAGAAAGATTAATAACCCTATAATCCCTAGGTGGGACCTAGGCAAGATATTACTCCTTAATAATGATTATTTCTATTAATATATTTATAACATTATTTAAACATTTAAAATCTAAAGTTGGTTAGAAATATTAGACATTAAATTAATATATATTTAAAAACTAAGGGAACTATAATTTAAATTCATTTATTTGAACAATATTGTATTTAAATATTTATAGTTAATTAACCTTAGTTTGCGTTAGGGTTATTATCATGTTCGCGTAGTAACCATCTTTATCATTAATTTAAATTCAGCTTTTGACTCTGAATGGTTCTCTGGTAATCGTTAAGGGTCATTAGGGTACGATTAAATTTATGGGGTTGTCTATCTTTGAAGGAGCCCCTAGGATTGATGACCTTATGGTTGCCCTTATTCCATTGTCTTATTGAATTCATAGTCTTAGGGATTATTTCCCCCTCGTATTCTTTTTATGTCTTACCCTAGTTAAGGTTTCATCAGATTAATACACTTAATGGGCAAGAGATGTTGGCAAGCCAACGCATGCCATGAAATTCCCTTGTGAGTTAAGTGTGTTGGTGGATGTTTTACATCCTAGTTTTTCTATACCTTTGTGTGCAACCTAGCTATTGTTGTGCTTTAAAAAAAAAATGTTGTGTGTGTTTTGCCCTAATTTTGGGCATGACATTTTGGTATCAGAGCCAAGTTTCAACGCTTGGAACCTTAATCCATTATGTTTCTCATTTGTATTCAAATTTTAAGATTGTCTTTTGAGTGCAGCAGGTGCGTAGACATGGAAGGGTCTTTTGATATGCTCCTCAACATGTGAGGAGGTGGAGTGGGGAGCTTGAGGATACTGGAAGGAAATTGAGATTTCCCCCTTTCTAAATGGCTCCTGAACCAGAAATGAAATATCATAACTGCCTCTAAGGTAGGCACTTGACTAAGGCCATGCATTTCCACTACAATATCTTTGGTGTGAAGTCCCATGTTTTAAATGTTGTGAGCTTGTAGTCGACCTATAGTTTGGGTACCATTGTGTTACAACTTGGGCTTTCAAGAAAACTAACCCAAGTACCTTGTGGTTTAGGAAGGAGTGCTTCCTATGATGCTCAGAACTGCGTATAGTCAAGTTTCTTGCAACCCTTTTTGGTGTTCGGTAGTGTGGTGGGCTTGGCAATGGTGATAGTCATACCACTAGGCATAGCATGATCATTGGTGTATGTTGTTAGAATTCTTTGATGCTCTTGGTAGCCTTTAGCGGTTCACTTTCTAGCATGACCATGTGTGGTCAGAACAAGAGTGGTGTCCATGCTTGGTATAAGAGCATGCTAGCTTTCTCCTTGCAGCATGCGATGCATTTTTAGTTTATATCATTATGACACCATGAATTTGTATTGAGTATGTTGTGGTTAGGACCTTAGGGTCATGACTTGTGAGAGAGTTATGATGGTTTTTAGTATTGGCTTTTACATTGATTTCTTTTTTTTTTGTGGAAGGGTGTATTATTTTTTTTGAGGTGCAAAAACTCATTGAGTTTATCCCTTTTGTGGAAAAAATTATGAATCGGGTGAGCAATGCTTTACCCCTCCACTCGTTCTACGACGTCATTTATGTAGATGATTTTTTCCTACCATTTTATTGTGTGGAGATTTTGACCACACCCTTGAATGCTTTATTGAAAAAACCTATTCCAGTGTGGTGATGTAATTTGTGTGTACCCTAGCTTTGGGAAGAACCTTGTGGGAGTTATAACTTTTTCCTGGAGCACTTAGAGAACCCCTTCCTAGAGTCTAAGGTTCATGTTTTGATTTCAAGTAGTTCTCTCTGCTTTTGTGGGGGTGGTTGAAAGCATTCATCCAACTCCTTTTACCTCGTTAGAGAGGTTGCTGCAACAGGGTGAGAGATAAGTTTGTTAGGATTGGGATATTGTTTCAGCTATCAGTATTGTAGTGATGCTTCTTTTAGGGACCGTATGTGGTGGTTTTGATCTCAATTTTTTTCTTTAAAGTAGTGTCTTGTGGTGATTCCTCCCTCTTACATGACTAAATTTTGTAGTAATGTTTTGTGGATGGCTCCTTGATTTATTTATATTCCTTTCATTTCGTCTATCTTTTGCAGAAGAATTTTCCTCATGTTGTGTGGGCTAGCATATTTTGGTTATTTCTTATATCTGGAAATAGTCACCAAACTATCTTTCTTTGATTATGAAACACTTCATTTATTGTTATAATGAGCTCATGTCTTTCTTGAATTTACTATTGAAATAAATAGACATCTTATTAGGCTTTACCTTTCTATTGGTTCATGGTGACTATTCCAAATGTTTTTAACTTGCTGGCCAGTCTTATGTTTATGACTCTACCTAGTTTATTGAGGATAATTGGCAGTATGTACAGAGGGGGGGGAACACCAAGAAGGAAACACGAAGATGCACCCTTGTATTTAGTATAGTAGTGGTGCAGGTCCATATCCTAGAAGGATCATGTTGGGATTTTATGATATCTAAAGTTTAGATCAGAAATTATCCTTGTGTAAGGGCCACTTCTTGTTTGGAAACAAATATTGGTAAGGCCATGTCATGGGAGGCTATCAGGGGATTGTGACTCTAGCCAATAGTTGGAGGTTGAGAAGACCTCATTTGGTAATTATACGAATTAGTAAGGTAATGCCACTTGAGTTTAATTTCTTTTATGGCTTTCATGAGGGAGTACAAACCTTTCTTTTTGTGATGGATTTATCATGTGGGGTAACACTCTTTGGGTTATGAATTTATCATGCTATCCTATCAATAAGTTGTTCCCCTTGTGCAAGATCTATGCTATTTATTGAGGAACCTCTTAAGGATGACTTGTTTTGAGGTATTCCTAGGACAGTTGGTCCACGCCCGTGTAGCATCCTCTTCAGTTTGTCTTGTCGGCTTCTAGGAGTAAGCCTATTCCTTGGGGGGGATGATGTAGTGCCTCCCTCATTTACCCCTTTACATGAATTTCCTAATGGTGTGGTTTTGACTATCACTCTCAAAGGGAAAAGTCATGTTGGTCCCATGTGAGGGAGAATCCGCCAAGAGGATTGTTTTTGAGCATGTATCGACGTTCTGCATGAACAAGGAGACGTAGGATATGGTCTTGAATCACTTTTCAGAGACCCTTAGAGTAGGGATGAGTCATTCATGTGGATGTAGTGATTGCTACCCACATTATGGTTGATGGCATAATGAGACGCTCTTTGCCTAGATTTTCCTTATGTTTATCAAGAGTTTATCTTTGGAAGTCATGTCAGGTGTTTTAAGAGATTCTATCTTGGTAATATCTTTCTGCATAATAGACTCAGTAATTAGAAATTTATGTTGTTGCATTATGATTTGTGTCCTGGTGGATAGAGGTTTGATCACCATTTGTGATGTACTCTTTTCATGTTACTTATACACTCAAAATCCTAAGATGCTTTGTGTTTAAAATAAGATTAATTGAATTCAACTAATCTTTTTGATAATACTATCAAGTGCATGTTTTATAGAAATTGTATTGGAATAAGGTAGTTTAAATATTAAAAGGGTGAAATATATATATATATATATATATATATATATATATATATATATATATATATATATATATATATATATATATATATATATATATATATATATATATATATATATATATATATATATATATATATTCTGATGTAGTTAAATATCGTTTCCCGTGTGTATGCAATCTCTAGAAGAAATGCAATAGGAAAGGTGTAAGTCTACCACTACTGAATGTTGAAATGTTTCTATTTGGATATGAAGGCTTACATAAAGGACTATTTGAATTTATTTTATGTTGAGACATGTATTAATAGAAAAGTGATTATTAGGTCCTGATGTTGAGTGGGAGATTTTGCATAGAACGCTTTGATGTTATTGTTAATATGATTTAGAACAACAAAGAAGGGGGGTGAATCAGTTGTTCTCAGGTCCAAATGTATAAAACAAACTTTAAACTCTTCAACAAATTAGATCTAATAACCAACACCTACTCGGTCATTACTGATTGCATAACAAAAACATATAACAGTGTAGTCCACTTATCCAATAGCATCTAACTTGTAAAACATAGAAATGTTCAAACCAAAACATTCACACAAGTATAAACACCAAGATTTATAGTGGAAACCCAATTTGGGAAAAACCACTTTGTAACATGTTACTATTATGTTCACTCTTCTGAAGTGAGCTCGGTGAAAATCCAACCCTTTCAAAGGTTACAAACACACTGTCAGGTGTGATCCAATTAAAGGATTTAAACCACTCTATTAAAAGTGTGCCTTGTTATAGGACTTACATACACTCCATTAGAATGCAACCTTATTCGAAGGATTTATACTTATGATTGTTAGGTCAACCTTTATTAAAAGGATTTTGACTGTTACAATGGTTAGAAAGTAGCAGTAATATTGATATGAGAAACATGCAACTCACTTTGCAAATATCAGATCCAATTCTGTACACATATGTTGGCTTACTGACTATGAATCTTTTCCATCTCCATCACTGATCTGCTCGAAACCATTCAAGCAATCACAACACTTCTCCTTCAGCCTTTTCTCCTTAGAAGTCAATAACATCAACAATACTTCCAGCATCCACTTCTCTCTCTACATTCAACCTCTCACTTAGGTTTCCTTAATACTACCTCTATTAGGTCAATACATCTTTTTTCGCTTAATCTCCTTCGTAGATCTTAGGGTTAGGTCAGATTCATTGAATCCATCCTACATTATGTTCTTCAGCTATCCTTTTGAAATATCTTGAATCTTCTATAAGATTTACAATAAAATGTTTTACAGTGCAATAAATGTAAAGTCAACACATTTTACATAATCCAAGAATTCAACGATGTCAATTGGAAATCTAAATTCTTCATCAAATGTAAAATACTGACGCTCAGTCAATACTATGTCCAACTTCTCAATTTTCTTTGGAAAGCTCGGTCACCACATAAACTATTTCCTCGGCTAACACTGTCTTCCTCGGCAATTAACTGGTGTTTGGTCAACACTAATTTTACTTGGCACTCACTAGCTCGGTCGACACAAACAACACTTGGCTTAAACTAGATTTCTTCACTTTTTCTCGGTTAAGCCTACCACTTTAGTCTTCATTCTTACTTATATAAACAATACATTGTCTTATCATTGTGCCACATAATCAAGTACTCATTGAAGTATCAAGATAACTCAACCTTTCCTTAGGTGTTGTTGTTACCAACCTTGTCTATCCCCTTAGCAACACTCAAATAGATATAGAACTTTCTTAAATAGCAATAGTCTTACCAGTTAAGGTTTGACATCAATGACAATACAACAATTGCTTCAAATGCAGTTTCCAACAATCTCCCTCTTTGGCATTGATAGAAACACCATATGAATATCACATGAATTACCAACCAATCCAAAAACTTATCTATCCATCAAAGAAATTTATAATATCCTTAGCTTCATTCTGATATAGAATCAATTAGCCATGCTTGACCATCCACTGAATTTCTCTCACTATCTTGATCTTCTCATTCTATGGATTCATCTCTCGTCATCTCCCTCTTTGACAAAAATGCCAAAGTAGCAACAAAAACATACATACTATGGATGTAGATATCATCCTTTCAATTCAGTAGAATATTTCTCCCTCTATCATCTTGCTTATGACTTATTCTGACTTTTCTATGCTCTTCACAACTCTAGGCTGCTCCTAAACTGTGACCTATTTCTGCATCAATATGTTAGATGTTCTTTGCAGCACACTTGATGCAGTGCTCCTAGCTTGACTAGGCAGCCTCAGTTAGGGGAAGGACCCCTAATTTAGTTCCTAGGTATTCATGAGCTTCTTTAGGTAAAGCTTTAGTGAATATATCTACTAATTATTCCTTGGTATTCACATATTCCATGTGGACCTCTTTATCTTGTACCAGTTCTCTCAAGTAATGATACTTGATGGCAATGTGTTTGGTATTTGTGTGCATCACTGGGTCTTTAGAGATGTTGATAGCACTTGTGTTGTCATAGAAGATGATAACTGGTTCAGTGATTTCTTCTTTCATGCCTACCAACAATTGTGTTATCCATATCAAATTTGAACAATTCACAGCTATAGCCACATACTCAGCTTCAGTAGTAGATTGGGAAATGCAATTTTGTTTCTTGTTTGTCCCGGAAACTAATCTCTACCCAAGAAAGAAAGCTCCACCACTAGTACTCTTTCTATCATCTACATTTCCTACCCAATCAGCATCTGTATACACTCTCAGTTCAAATTTGTCATGCTTCTTGTAGTACAATCCATAGTCACAAGTTCCCTTTAAATATCTCATGATTCTTTTAACCACCATCATGTGAGTTTCCTTAGGATTGGCAGAAAATCTTGCCACAATCCCAACAACTAATGCAATATCTGGTCTTCTATGTACATCAAACTGTAGCTTTCTGATCATAGATCTATACAAAGTCTGGTTAACTTCTACAGCATCATCATTCTTAGACAACTTCTGTCCAGTAGTCATGGGAGTGCTTACTGGCCTTGAGTCTTCCGTACCAAAGGTTTTTAGTATCTCATGAACGTATTTAGACTGGGTGATGAAGATTCCTTTCTCCATCTGATATACTTGCAAACCAACAAAAAATTTGATCTCCCCAAACATACTCATTTCAAATTCAGTTTGCATTTCATTTGAGAATTTCTTACACAAGGCATCTTGTCCACCAAATATAATATCATCTACAAAGATCTTGGCTAATAGGATCCCTTTACCTTCTTCATCTTTCATGTATAGATTGCTTGTGTCATTTGTCCTTGAGAATCCAATCTGTATTAGGTAGTTGTGCAATCTCTCATACTATGCTCTAGGAGCTTGCTTTAGTCCATACAGTGCTTTATTCAGTTTGCAAACCATGTGTCTTCTGTTTGGATCAACAAATCCTTCTAGCTGTTCAATATATACTTCTTCCAATATACCATTTAAAAATGCAGACTTGGCATCCATTTGGTATACCTTGAAACTTTTATAGGTAGCATATGCAAGCAGAGTTCTGACTCCTTCCAATCTTGCTACAGGGGAAAATGTTTCCCCATAATCTATTCCTTCTTCTTGTGCGTAGCCTTTGCATACCAACCTAGCCTTGTTTCTTGTGATTTGACCATGTTCATTCAGATTATTACAAAATACCCACTTTGTCCCAATGACATTCTTATATTCTGGTCTCAGCACCAGAGTCCAGGTATCATTCTTCTCTATCTGGTCAATCTCTTCATTCATTGCTTCTATCCAGTCTTCATTTTCTCAAAGTTTTTCTTTGAAGCAGTGTCCTCAGTGTCCTATGGTGATTCCTCCCTCTTACATGATTGAATTTTTTAGTAATTTTTTGTGGGTGGCTCCTTGATTTATTTATATTCCTTTCTTTTCATCTATCTTTTGCAAAGGAATTTTCCTCATGTTGTGTGGGCTGGCATATTTTGGTTATTTCTTATATCTGGAAATAGTCACCAAACTATCTTTCTTTGATTATGAAACACTTCCTTTATTGTTATAATGAGCTCATGTCTTTCTTGAATTTACTATTGAAATAAATAGACATCTTATTAGGATTTACCTTTCTATTGGTTCCTGGTGACTATTCCAAATGTTTTTAACTTCCTAGCTAGTCTTATGTTTGTGATTCTACCTAGTTTATTGAGGATCCTTGGCAATATGTACAGGGGGGGGGGGAACACCAGGAAAGAAACACGGAGATGTGCCCATTAATTTACTATAGTAATGGTGCAGGTCCATAGCCTAGAAGGAGCATGTTGGGATTTGATGATATCTAGAGTTTAGATCAGAAATTATCCTTTTGTAAGGGCCACTTCTTGTTTAGAAATAGATATTGGTAAGGCCATGCCAAGGGAGGCTATCAGGGGATTGTGACTCTAGCCAATAGTTGGAGGTTGGGAAGACCTCATTTGGTAATGATACGAATTAGTAAGGCAATTCCACTTGATTTTAATTTCTTTTATGGCTTTTGTGAGAGCGTACAAACCTTTCTTTCTATGATGGATTTAGCATGTATGCTGGAGGACCTTCCTAGACCCCTTGAATGTGTTTTGGAAGCATGGTAAGTTCCTCTTCTTAGTGTGGTTTGATAGATTGTTAGGTGTGACTTAGACCACTTTGGAGATGTGATCCATGTGGTGGGTCTTGATGGCCCTAGATTTGGTAGGGTAACACTCTTTGGGTTATGAATTTATCATGATATCCTATCAATAAGTTGTTCCCCTTGTGTGGTATCTATGCTATTTATTGAGGAACCTCTAGAGGATGACTTTTTTTGAGGTATTCCTAGGATAGCTGGTCCGCACCCGTGTAACATCCTCTTTAGTTTGTCTTGTCAGCTTCCAGGAGTAAGCCTATTCCTTGAGGTGGATGATGTAGTGCCTCCCTCAGTTACCCCTTTACATGAACATCCTAATGGTGTAGTTTTGACTGTCACTCTCAAAGGAAAAAGTCATGTTGGTCCCATGTGAGGGAGAATCTACCAGGAGGATTATTTTGGAGTGTGTATCGATGTTATGCATGAACTAGGAGACGTAGGATATGGTCTTGAATCACTTTTCAGAGACCCTTAGAGTAGGGATGAGTCATTCATGTGGATGCAATGATTGTTACTTGCATTATGGTTGATGGCATAATGAGATGTTCTTTGCCCAGATTTTCCTTATGTTTATCAGGAGTTTATCTTTGGAATGTCATGTCAAGTGTTTTAAGAGATTCTATCTTGGTATTATCCTTCTACATAATAGACTCAATAATTAGAAATTTATGTTGTTGCATTATGATTTGTGTCCTGGTGGATAAAGGTTTGATCACCATTTGTGATGTACTCTTTTCATCTTACTTATACACTCAAAATCCTAGGATGCTCTGTGTTTAAAATAAGATTAATTGAATTCAATTGATCTTTGTGATAATATTATCAAGTGCATGTTTTATAGAAATTGTATTCGAATAAGGTAGTTTAAATAATAAAAGGGTGAAATATATATATATTCTAATGTAGTTAAATATTGTTTCCCGTGTGTATGTAATCTCTAGAAGAAATGCAGTAGGAAAGGTGTGAGTCTACCACTACTGAATGTCGAAATGTTTCTGTTTGGATATGAATGCTTACATAAAGGACCATTTGAATTTATTTTATGTTGAGACATGTATTAATAGAAAAGTGATTATTAGGTCTTGATGTTGAGACGGAGATTTTGCATAGAACGCTTTGATGTTATAATAACACAAGAAAAGCAAATCATTTGAAATGTAGCATGTAAATTATTTAGGACTTATTTTCACACTGGATTATTAGGTCTTCACTTATGGTATTGATGAATTATTTAATTTAGAATATTATGCCATAATTTCATGTTTATACAAGAATAGTTTATGTGAGATAATCATGGTTAATAAATTAGGTTAATTGATATATTTATGTTCTTGAAATAGCTTGATTTGAAATTAAGAAATGTATTATTGGAAGTAAGTGATTTTCTTGTGATAAAGTGTGGATGCAGTTGGACTATATGATGTACTTGAGTTTGATTATTTATGATATATTTTATATGTTATTGACATTACATGAGCTACTAATATTTTGTCAAGTGTCCAGGTAAGACCATGGTTTATATAGGGGGAAATTAAAGATGTATACTTGTAAAATCTTGTTAAGCCAAGGTTATCTCCAAGGGGAGAAATTAACCTCATTATAATTTTTATTGTTGTAAAGTGATGCATGATTGTATTATTTGAATACGTTACTTTTATTTTAAATGTATGTCCACCTGGCATGCCATGTGTATTGTGATGTGTTGTACCATTTTTGTGGTGTCAATTGACACATGTATTGTGAGTTGGCATGGCCAAGTGCATTTAGTGTGAGTGGCCTTCTATTTTTAGAGCCTTGAGTGGAAATCTCTTTCAATTTTCGTGAGTTATCTTTAGGTGGACTATTGAGAGGCATTTAGTGACCCTATAGGTTAGTGGAGGTTAAAAATATACTACCCCATAGGTGTGCCATGAGCTGGGGGTCAAATTTTGATCATTAAGATGTATTTTGGCTATTTTTGGCCCTCCAAAAAATGCTCTTTTGAAAAGTGACGATATTGGAAATGCATGCCAAGCCCTCTCCTCATTTTGAATTTTGAATTTTGAATTTCTCCCTCTTGATTGAAGAAATTAGGATTTGTATTCTTAAGGAGTTGGTGGGAAAATTAGAGGGTAATTGCCCACTCTCCAATTTTGGAGACTTGTGAGATTGTGAGAGTTTTTGGTTGTTGCTTAGCAAAAGAGGAGGCTTGTAGGAAGGAAGCTCATCTCAGCCCATAGTGCCATTAGCTTAGATTGAGGTTGGTAATCTTGAGGCTCTTGTTTCTTAATGTAATATGCAGATTTTATCATCTTATGTTTGTGTAAATGCAAATTTTCTTGTATATTTGTGTGGGTTCTTAGTCTATGTATGCTTGCTGATTTTCTTGCTTAGTATTGCATTTTCTTGCTTTGGGGTGTGCAAGGCCAAACTCACCCTTGGGAGGGAAGAGAGCCTTGATGGGTGAAAGGCTAGAGTTGGGACTACCCATCTAGTGTAGAGTCCTTTCTCAAGGAGGAAGGGGATGAGGCATGGATGTATGGGCATCCATGTTTCCATTCTTGTAAACTTTATTTGGGGGTCATAAGGTTGTTGTTACTATTCTAATATTGTGAGGGGTTGATGGTTGATTCTATGGCCTTGTGAAGGCAATTTGTGTAGTTTATTGGCCTTGATGAAGTCATGTGAATTCTTGTTATATGACATTCTCCTATTCTGGTAGATTCCACCTTCACCCCTACTATGGGTCCAAGGTGACCCATTATGTGAATATCTATGGGAAGGGTATTTTGTGTTCTTGTTTGCTTGCTAGTTTTTATGAGAATATGCATTCAATTGTGTTTGTAAAACCCTATCCATCTTTGTTTCCCCTAGCGCGAGGGTGGCCATGTAATGGCCTAGGTTGGGAGGTGAGCCTCCATGGTCTATTGATTGTTATTTTGTAGATTTTTCAAATGAAGGCTTGCTAGTTTTTATGGAGCTAAATGAGTATTGGACTAGATCCCTTCATGTTATATGAGTTTTGAATGGCTTCAAAGCCTTATGTAAAAGTTTATTAAAAGGCTATGTATATGCCCAGTATGAGAGTGATGAACTACAACTGATTTAGAACCTGATTGAAGAATCTATGATTTGATATCACCGAGCAGATTGATTAGATATGTAATATGATTAAATCAGTATTATGTTGTCATTGATGTCAACTAGTTTGATAGTACTTATCTTGTAAGTTACTATACCGATACATCTGTAGAAAAAGAGTGAAAGAGATGAAGAACAGAAATATCTACATGAGGAAGATGGATATGACAGATGAGAATAGAGAATACATTGAGTAACTTGTTGATGAGTCTATGACTTCATGTTATTGACTTGATTATGTTTCATTTATCTATGATGAGTAAAAGAGTTGAAAGACACAAAGCAGTGTTGTCGGTTGATGATGCATTTCAGTATACACTGATGGAGTGTAGTGTATACTGAGCACAATGTTAACCAATCTTGTGTTCACCGATGCATTTCTTTGATAACTGAGAAGAACAGAATGAACTAAATGATTAGTTTAGCTGATAAGATTGATGAGCTGGAAAGTGTATGATTTCGAGGTAACTGATAAAGTTTGTTACATAGATCGACGGCTGACAAAATTTAGGAAAGATCTAAAGGCTGAGAATCAAACATGTTATTGACACAAGTGTGGAGGTATGTTTAAGAGGAAAAATCAATGAAGATGATTAAGCGGCAAAATCCAGTGGAGTAGAAGAAAATGTTTTACATGTATATATAAGAGACTAGAGATTTCACAATGAGTGTGATGTCGAAAGAGAAGGAAACTACAGAATCATCACGTGAACAAGTTTTCATGCATTCTAATCATACTAGTTAAGGAGAACCCTACTACAGAGCATTACTGAGTGATAGAGAGTGATTACCGATGGATAGTAAGTTGATATATTCTTGAATCAGAAATGTTACGTTGATCAGAAAAATTTGTATGAGCTGAACATTGATCTGTAATTTGCAATTGAAGTTGTATTAAGTTAGATCACCTATTGTTACATATTTAACCATTGTACACAGTCAAATCTCTTAACCAAGTGGACTAAGAAAGTCTTATTATGTATCATTCATAGAATGAGCATTGTTATCCTGTCAACCCCAGAGTGAGTGTTGGTTGGACGATAACGGTTGGTCTTAAATCCTCTAACAAGGTCACACCTAACAGTGTGTTTGTAACCTTTAACAGGGTCGGGTCTTCACTGACCTCACTTTAGAAGAGTGAATATTTTGGGTTGTCAGTCCCAGGTGGTTTTTCCCTTCACAGGGTTTCCACGTTAAATCTCTTGTGTTATGTGTTGATTGTGATGGTAGTTTTGATGTCATTTTTACATGTTTCATGTTTGATTTGATGGGTAACTGCTATAAGTTTTAGACTAGTAATCGGTAAATGCACAGAGAGTAAAAGTATTTTAAGTTACCAAGCAGCAGAAATTAAAGTATTTGTTTTTGGATTATACATTTTGTATTGGGATAGTGATTAATTGATTCACCCCCCTCTCAGTTATTCTAACAATTGGTATCAGAGCATTGGTTTCTTTGAACAGAGTTTTAAGGACTTCAGTAAAAATATCTCAAAATGTATAAGAGGGAAGTACCAAAGCTAAACAAAGAGAACTTCATAGTATGGCAGAGCTGAATGAAGTTTCACATATCTGGAATTGGGAATACTGCACTAGAATTGATGGAGAATGGCTATATATAACCGACACCAGGTCCCCTGACACTTGATCAACTGAAAGACATGCATGAACACAATGTTACTATGATGGAACTTGTTGTTGCCTGCATCGATGCCAAATTTGAAGATATCAAAATTTTCACTACTACAAAAGCCATGTGGGATAAACTTTCTCAAGTTTACAGTGGAGATGCAAATGTTAAAAGGGCTAGAGCAGAAAGCCTAAGGGGCAGATTTGATGATATGAAGATGAAAGAAGGTGAGAATATTGTGCAATATACAAATAGACTAAAAAAGGTAGTACATGCTATTAGAGCATCTAATGGAGTCATTAGTGAAGAAAAAGTTGTTAGCAAAATACTCAGAACCTTATTGCCAATTTATGCAATCAGAATATCAGCTATCCATGAGACAAGGTTTGTATCTAGTAATGTACTTACACTTGACAATCTGATTGGTAAACTTACAACCTTTGAGTTAAATAACTTTGATAACAGTATTGTATCATCTGTGGAATCCGCTTTCATGTCTTCTCTGGAGATTAGTAAGTCTAGCAGGAATAATAAAAATGATAGTGATAGTAATACCGATGATGAGCTTGATGAACTTGAAGCTCTTATGGCCAAAGATTACCCAAAGGTAAAGGAAGGTATAGAGATAAGCTACCTTTGGCATGCTTTAACTGTAAAGAGGTTGGCCACATCGCTACTAGATGTCCACATAAGAAAGTTGATGATAGAACCAAAGACCAATCTGAAGGAAGCTATGGGAGAAGATTCAATAGAGGCTACCAACACAACAGAGATAACCAAGATAGCAATGACAAAGGGAAAAATGTATGTTTCATAGCTAAAGATAATGAATTTGAATCTGATTCTAATGATGATGTAGAAGTTATATTTGTTGTTATGAAAGATGACTCAGAGGAAGAAGAAGAAGAAAAGCATGAAGAAACAGCACTGATCTCTAAAGTTAACAAAAATAATACATGGATCATAGATAGTCATTGTACACATCACATGACTAGTGATGAGGAGAAGTTTGATCAACTTGAACAATACAATGGAGGATCAGTTAAGATGGGTAATGACACACCCTGTATGGTAAGAGGTAAAGGAACCTTAATGATAAATGATATGATAAAATGTGATAATGCTTATTGGGTAGATGGACTGAACTATAACTAGTTAAGTGTGGCACATCTGAATAATTTAGGTCACCAAGTTGCTTTTGAGAGCAAGAAAGTGAAAATATTTGATGATGGAGGAATACTAGTTAGAATTGGAGCAAAATCAAGAGGTAATCTATTTTATCTTGATACTGATGAGTCTTCTTGCTTCATGATGAAAAATGAAGATGCTTGGTTGTGGCATAAAAGGTTATGCCATGTGAACTTTGATAACATGATTAAGATCAGTAAAAGGAAAAGAGTTAGAGGGCTGCCTAACTTGTCAAAACCCAATCATGTTATGTGTCATGAATGTCAGAAAGGGAAAATGACTAAATCTAGTTTCAAAAGTAAGGATTACTCAACAAAGAAGATACTTGAGTTGGTTCATACCGACCTATGTGGTCCTATGAGAACTCAGAGTTATTATGGTGATAAATACTTTATTCTTTTTGTTGATGACTATTATGTCCTTAAAAGAAAAATCTGAAGCATTTAAGATGTTTAAGTGGTATAAGGCTAAGGTAGAAAAAGAGATTGGTAAGGAATTGAAATGCCTAAGATCTGATAGAGGAGGTGAATTTATCTCTGATGAATTTAATAATTTATATAATGAGCATGGTATTAAAAGACAGGTCTCTGCACTGAGGACACCTCAGCAGAATGGCATTGTTGAAAGAAGGAACAGGTCAATAGTTGACCATGCTAGGACACTAATGCTACAAAATAATGTTGCTCAGACATACTAGAGGGAAGTTGTTAGTACAACTGTTTATGTGCTTAACCGAGTTCAACTAAAGAAGGACACCAACAAGACACCCTATGAGTTGTGGTTTGGACACAAACCTACTGTAAGTTATTTCAAAAATTTTGGAAGCAAATATTTTATTTTGAAAGATGAGAGAAATGGAAAATTTGACTCAAAAGGTGATGAAGGGATATTTATAGGATATTCCAATAAAAGAAAAGCATATAAGTGTCTAAATAAAACTACAAATAAAATGATTGAAAGCACTAACGTCTGAGTTGATGAGTTTGATGAAAAGAACATAGAGGAAAGTACAAAGGAACTAGAAGACTATGGTAGATTCACTTACATTAAACAACTAGAGTATCTACCGAAGCCGCAACCTGTGATAACCGGTCAGCAGGAAAACAATACCGAACAATAGGAAAGAGAAACCATCGAGAAGGATGGCCCTACCGAGAAAGAAAATGAACCTATACAGGATGAACAGGAAAGGAGAGATAGGATACTGGTGAGTTTTTTCAGAAGACACCATCCTGAATCACAAATCATTGGAGACAAACCAGCTGGCATGCAAACAAGGAGCAAAGCAAGACAAGGTACATGTCTAGTTTGTGATTATGAACCGAAAAATGTAAAAGTTGCATTAGAGAATGATGAATGGGTTAATGAAATGAAAGAAGAAATAGAGAAAATAGAAAAGAACAAAACTTGGACCTTAGTACCCCAACCTAAAGATAAGAATATTATTGGTACTAAGTGGATATTCAGGAACAAGCAGAATGAGAATGGAGAAGTGACAAGAAATAAAGCTAGATTGGTATGCAAAGGATATGCATATGAGGAAGGCATAGACTATGGTGAAACCTTTGCACCTATTGCTAGATTGGAAGGATTTAGAATGCTACTTGCATATGCTAGACACAAGAAATTCAAAGTATATCAAATGGATGTCAAGTCAGCATTTCTGAATGGAATACTTGAAGAAGAAGTCTACATAGAACAACCTAAAGGGTTTGTTGATCCATAAAAGAAAGATATGGTATGTAGACTACATAAAGTTTTATATGGTTTGAAGCAAGCACTAAGAGCCTAGTATGAGAGGCTGCATACCTATTTGTTAAGTATAGGATTTGTAAGAATAAGTGATAATAGCAATCTGTATATGAAAGGAGATACTAATGATACAATTCTTATTGCTGAGATATTTGTGGATGATATCATATTTGGAGGTCAAGATCAAATATGTAAAGCCTTTGTTGATGATATGAGGAATGAATTTGAGATGTCTATGTTCGAAGAGATTAAGTTCTTTCTAGGACTACAAGTGATTCAACTAAGTGATGGGATATTCATCACAAAGTCTAAATACATAAAAGAAGTATTGAAAACATTTGGCATGGAAGATGCTAAACCTATGGGAACACTGATGGCTACTAGATGTAAATTGACTAAGGAAGATGAAACTACAGAGGTGAACCAGACACTATATGGATCAATGCTTGGTAAGTTAATGTATGTAGATCACAGTAGACTAGATATAGCACATGTTGTGGGAATAGTTGCTAGATTTTTTGCTAATCCTAGAGAATCACACATGATTGCTACTAAATGAGTCTTAAGATACCTGAAGAAAATAGAGGACTATGGATTATGGTATCTTAAGGATGGAAAGTTTGAACTCAGAGTCTATACCGATGCTGATTGGGCTGGAAATGTGGATGATAGAAAAAGCACCACCGGAGGAGCATTCTTCTTTGGTGAAGGAATTTTTAACTAGACAAGTAAGAAATAGGCTTGCATTTCTCAATCTCTAGTCAAAGCAGAGTATGTTGCTACTGCTACAAACTATTCAAACATTGCATATATTAAACAAGTTATGGAAGGTATGAATGAGATAATCACTGAGCTGATGATTATATACCATGATAACACCAATGCAATAAACATTTCAAAGAATCCAGTGATGCATTCTAAAACAAATCATATATCAATAAAGTATCACTACTTGAGAGAACAAGTACAAGAGAAGCAAGTTAAGCTAGAGTTTGTTACATCAAAAGAACAACTTGCAGATATATTTACAAAAGCCCTATCGAAGGACACATTTGAGTACTTGAGGACTAGACTTAGGGTCTGTCCCCTATCTACCAGTCACTAAGGTGATTTAGATGTTGCATCAGCCTAATCTTATTAGAAGATCATACATGTTGATGTAGCATATTTTACACTTTGGATCATGTCTAAGGTTGTGAAAGGTACTGGAATAGATTGGCATATCGATATATAGAGATACAGAGTATGCACCAGACAATAAAGAGTTACTTGGCTACTGAAGAGTTGTTTGTTTATTTGTTTCTTTGGCATTATTGTCAAAGGGAGAGATAAACAATATGAAACATATGAAACAATATACACCAATGAGAACTATATGAGGGAGAGACAAATTGAAGAAAGGGAGAGCATTGAAGATGAGTTACTGAGAACAGAAGAAGGAATCCGAGAGCTAAAAAGATCATATTTGCAGATTGACAAAGTTGTATTTCTTAATGTTGTTGAGTAATGTAGTGATTAAACATTTTAAGCTAGGGAGAGCTTGTACAAAATTTGTTCATAGAGTTGTAGAATACATGTTTGGTATGTGTATGGTATATTTCATATTACTTGAGTTGCCATCAATGACAAAGGGAGAGATTGATGAACTGTAACTGATTTAGAACCTGATTGAAGAATCTATGATTTGAGATCACTGAGCAGATTGATTAGATATGTAATATGATTAAATCAGTATTATGTTGTCATTGATGTCAACTAGTTTGACAGTACTTATCTTGTAAGTTACTATACCGATACATCTGTAGAAAAGGAGTGAAAGAGATGAAGAACAGAAATATCTATATGAGGAAGATGGATATGATAGATGAGGATAGAGAATACATTGAGTAACTTGTTAATGAGTCTATGACTTCATGTTATTGACTTGATTATGTTTCATTCATCTATGATGAGGAAAAGAGCTGAAAGACACAAAGTAGTGTTGTCGGTTGATGAAGCATTTCAGTATACACCGATAGAGTGTAGTGTATACTGAGCATGGTGTTAACTGAGCTTGTGTTCACTGACACATTTTTTTGATAACTAAAAAATAATAGAATGAACTAAATGATTAGTTTAGCTGATAAGATTGATGAGTTGGCAAGTGTATGATTTCGAGGTAACAGATAAAGTTTGTTACACAGATCGACGGCTGACAAAATTTAGGAAAGCTCTAAAGGATGAGAATCAAACATGTTATTGACACAAGTGTTGAGGTATGTTTAAGAGGAAAAATCAATGAAGATGATTAAGCGGCAAAATCTGATGGAGCAGAAGAAAATAGTTTACATGTCTATATAAGAGACTGGAGATTGCATAATGAGTGTGATGTCGAAAGAGAAGGAAACTACAGAATCATCACGTGAACAAGTTTTCATACATTCTAATCATACTGGTTAAGGAGAACCCTACTGTAGAGCATTACTGAGCGATAGAGAGTGATTATCGATGGACAGTAAGTTGATATATTGTTGAATCAAAAATGTTACATTGATCAAAAAGATTTGTATGAGCTGAACATTGATATGTAATTTGCAATTGAAGTTGTATTAAGTCAAATCACCTACTGTTACATATTTATCCATTGTACATAGTCAAATCTCTTAACCGAGTGGACTAAGAAAGTCTTATTATGTATCATTCATAGAATGAGCATTGTTATCCTGTCAACCCCAGAGTGACTGTTGGTTGGATGATAACGGTTGGTCTTAAATCCTCTAACAAGGTCACACCTAACAGTGTGTTTGTAACCTTTAACAAGGTTGGATCTTCACCGACCTCACTTCAGTAGAGTGAATATTTTGGGTTGTCGGTCCCAGGTGGTTTTTCCCTTCACAGGGTTTCCACGTTAAATCTCTTGTGTTATGTGTTGATTGTGATGGTAGTTTTGATGTCATATTTACATGTTACATATTTGATTTGATCGGTAACTGCTATAAGTTTTAGATTGGTAATCAATAAATGCACAGACAGTAAAAGTATTTTAAGTTACCAAGCAACAGAAATTGAAGTATTTTTTTTTGGATTATACATTTTGTATTGGGATGGTGATTAACTGATTCACCCCCCCTCTCAGTTATTCTAACAGAGAGATGCTTGTAATAGTTTTGTAGGTTATTTATTTTCCTTTAATCTACTTGTATTTTGAAGTAAAAGAAAGATATGTAAATGCCATTAATGTGCTAGAAAAAGAAAAGTGAAGTTGTTGTTTTAGTATTCTAAATGCAAGAGAAAATAAAAAGAGTTTTCTTTGTATCCCTAAATGTGAAAATATTCTCATTATGTTCATTTCTTTTCAAAGAAATAGTTAGTAGATTGATCTTGCAAAATGAAAAAAAAAAAAGAATCTATTTCTTGTGTGCATGACTTTCAAAAAGGGTACATATTTTAGATGTATGATAAAGTTAGAACAATGTCTTATATTTAATTTTTAGAAAGAAAATAGTAACTTTGATCTTGTACAAAAGTTTAGAATAATACTTTTATTTTACCACTTAGAAAAAAACTAGATTCTCTCTTTTCCTAGTTCATGTATGTAAATATGTATATTTTCCCAAGAATATATGTATATATACATATAAATATATTATTATATTCTTAATATAATAATATATTTTTATGAATATATATAATCATAGATTTACCCCCCTTCTATTTATATATATATATATATATATATATATATATATATATATATATATATGATAATGTATATTATAAAAATCATTTTTTTATGCCTTGTTTATTATAGCAATATAATATAATATATATATATATATATCATATTTTATGTATATATATATATATATATATATATATATATATTATAAGTTATGTTGCTGCAAACTTTATAAAATAATAATAATAATAATAACTTTGTTTAAATTCAAAAAAATATCTTAGTATACTATTTCAAAATTATAAAACATTTAACTATTGAATGCATAGTTAGTATATAAAACAAGAAAAGAAAAATAAACTCTGTAGTACATAATAAGATAAAATATATCAGTTGTTGTGTGTCTAAAACAAAACGGAGACAGTGAGCATAACAAAAAACCATTAAGTTTGCAAACAGACAATAAATACAAAGAATTAAATCAGCTACACAATTTCAGTTTGCACAAAGATTATTTGACTGATGCGTTTTATTTTCTTCCATAAAATTATCTTGTATAACAGAATATAACAGGACTGGTAAACTTATTCGAAATATATAAAAAAAGAGTTACACCCTACCAATAGAGATTTATTTCTAGTATAAAAAAAAAGAAATAAAAAAGTATAATAACCGAGATTCTTTTAGTCTGAAAAAAAAGAAATTTATACACTCTAGACTAAATGTTAAAACATAGATTTATTTAAATAAATAAAAGAAATTTATGCAACCCATATGTAAAAATAAAAACAGTGATGTAGAGATGAAATAAATTCCATTATACCATGTTGTTAATGGCATCGGTGCATTGGGAAATCTGGTATTTTCCCCTTTAATGGAAGCCTTTTTTTATTGTATATACTCAAGTATATATAGGGGTATATACACACTTGTGTGTGTATATAAACATGTGTACTTGGGTGTATACTCATCATTGTCTTCCTCATCTCCTTAGCCCTTGGCCCAACCTGCAAAAACCAAAAAGCAATGAAATTAGGGTTTCAGATCATGTTTTATTTTTTGCCCAAACCCTAATTTTGAATTAGGGTTAGGGTTGGCCAATGGAGCCAAAAAAAATGATTTGAAAATTTATTTTAAAATTTCATTTAATTCTGAAAAGTTACTAACTTTTTTTATTATGTTGACTTTTCTCTTTATCTTTTAAAATTTGAAATTTTATTTTATTATTTGATTTTGCCTTTTGATCCCAAGATCCCTTTTTTATTGGGATTTTGAAATGATCTTGGATATTTAATATTATTTTAAATTTATTTTTTAAATTTTAAATCATGGGAGTAATCTATGGTCTTTTCTTTTGTTTTTTTTATTTTGTGGGATTTGAGATATTGAATTTTATATTATTCTATTTTAATATTACTTAATCACTTATTATTGTTTTATTTAAGGATTAAATATATTTTTAATAATTTTAATGTCTTATTGCATTTCCCTTTAATAATTAAATTATTAGAGAGATTAATAACCCTATAATCCCTAGGTGGGACCTAGGCAAGATATTACTCCTTAATAATGATTATTTCTATTAATATATTTATAACATTTGTTAAACATTTAAAATCTCAAGTTGGTTATAAATATTAGACATTAAATTAATATATATTTAAAAACTAAGGGAACTATAATTTAAATTCATTTATTTGAACAATATTGTATTTAAATATTTATAGTTAATTAACCTTAGTTTGCGTTAGGGTTATTATCATGTTCACGTAGTAACCCTCTTTATCATTAATTTAAATTCGGCTTTTTAATCTAAATGGTTCTCTGGTAATCGTTAAGGGTCATTAGGGTACGATTAAATTTATTGGGTTGTCTATCTTCAAAGGAACCCCTAGGATTGATGACCTTATGGTTGCCCTTATTCCATTGTCTTATTGAATTCATAGTCTTAGGGATTATTTCCCCTCGTATTATTTTTATGTCTTACCCTAGCTAAGGTTTCATTGGATTAATACACTTAATGGGAAAGGGATGTTGGCAAGCCAACGCATGCCATGAAATTCCCTTGTGGTCGTGGATGTTTTACATCCTAGTTTTTGTATACCTTTGTGTGCAACCTAGTTGTTGTTGTGCTTTTAAAAAAAATTGTTGTGTGTGTTTTGCCCTAATTTTGGGCTTGACACATTTAGTGGTGGTGCATGGTAATTGGCAAAATGGGAAGAACCTGGTTATTGTGGTAGTGATATTGTTTGAGGGATGACGGATGATGACATGACTAGGTAGTTGGTGAATGTTGGGGTGGGTGCGGTTTGATGAGGAGGTAGTGGTGGTTGTGCTATAAATTGGATAGTCAGTTGTGGGAGGATGGGATTGTAAACATGTGATTGCATTTGGATTTCCAAGGTGTGCATTTATGCTTGAGAAAGACCCCAAGAAGAGCATGTCCTTACAATAGGTTGTGATATGGAAATGGCTGGGAATATAGATGTGGCAGTAGGATTTTGTGATATGAGTGACTAGTTTTGGGGACCTATAGGTGGCATCCTTGTTGTGTAAAATTTTTGTTAGGCTTGCGTAGTAGAGATGACATGTGGGAGAGAAACTTGCATGGGGGTTTTCTGAGTAATGGGTAGATTGGGTGCTTGGACAAAGATTTGTTGTGTGGTGGATGAAGGTGTTTACATTGCTCCTTGAAAAAGTATTGATAAAGTGGAACCTTTGGATATAAAAGGTGGAGGTGGCACTTGTGTGGAGCTTTGCACCTGATTGGTGGTTTGCAATGCTGAGGGTGGAGGTGGCAGTCCCATGATGGAGAAAGGGGTGGATTGGGACATCATGTGTACTATGGGTAAAGTTGCACTAGACTGCAATAAGTGGTGAATGGGTGAGGCGACTTGTGATATTTTAATGCTAGGTTCTACGATTTGTTGGATGAAAGTATCAGAGGCATTGTTGGGGATGTGTGGGTTTGAAGGGTTGAAGTCCTAGTGGAATGGGAGTATCCTCCTACGCATAGTTGGCCAAGATGGTGAGACAATTTTGGGCTATAATGGCACTAACCATCTGTGCATTGTTTGGATGACTCATAAATGCCTCCATAGAACTTGTGATGGGCATCTCATCCAGGTCAGTCCATACATTCTCAATTTGAGCTTGTGATTGTGGATCATACAACACCATAACATTGTTAGGATCATTTGGGTCAGATGAACTAGTGGTGAGGCTAGGATCCATATCCTTTCTCTTCTTTGATCATGTCTCAGTAGGCATGAAATGCAGATCCTAGGATGAGGGATAAAGATGCAAACTTGGATCTAAATTTTGAAAGGATAATGTGTATGCAAGATGTTCCTAAGGAAATTTAAGGATGAAGGATGGGGATATGATGGAAGACTTTTGGATGAACCTAGGGGACACTAGGTTTTCTTGGATGATGTTTGATATGGATGATTGGGATGATGAAGATGTCCTAAGGATTTAAGGATCACTTGGTGTCAAATGAGAATGAGTTTCCTTTTGTGGTGTAGGATCAAATGGATGGGATTGTCAACCTTACATAGACTTATGATCTTTGGAAGACAAAATCTTTGTCAATGTGAGCCAATACTTTGATTAAGATGATGAGGTTACAAGGAAAATTGATAGATACCCTAGACAATTCTTGGCCAATGGGTGGAGATATGGGGTGATTTTGATTTAGGATGGAGGATCTAGAAACTCAATGGAATATGACACTAAATGGAGGGTATGACTTGATTGATTCATGAATTATTTGGCTTCAAAAGCAAGCATGATGGTTTAAAATAAATGAGGTTGCCTAAAGGGATGACATACATGTGCCTAAAGGATGATCTAAGATGCAAGGATGATGATATGATCTTGTGAGAATCAAAAGGATATGTTTGTGATAAGTCAACTAGTCTTCTCTTTCAAGGCTAACAAAGACATAGTTAATCTAGAAATGTGTTGAAAATTGCAAGATCTTGATGTTGTAAGTCACTTTATCAAGTTTGTCTTGGTATTTGATCTCTTCTTGGATTGTGGTCAAAATGGGTTGATGATCTCTAAGCTTGTGTTCCATAGGCTTTCTTCTCCTTGTACAGACGGGAAACTAGTAGTTTTATCTTCTAGTTTTTCACTGAATCAGTCATGTGTCAAAATATCTTTGATCTTTGAAGGTGAAAATGTGTGCAAATTGTTGGGATCTTGTTAAGCTAGATAGTGACTATGGTAAGTATACCTTGGCTTGAGTTCTGAGAAATTTTTTGAACCTTTTGGAAAATATGAGCCAATAATTTCACAAGAGATAAAATAATCTTGTGGGAATAACATGTTTTTGGTTATGTTTTGATCTCTTTGGAAAAAAGACTTGTGACTCTGAGTGTGTATGTTGTAACAAATTTTTTCACTAGGTCTACAACATCAAAGACATGCGCAAGAACTTCTACCTTATGGAATCGGCTTAGCTTGAAAACCTTTGCTCACAAACTTAGGCACACACCCAAGAGATAATCAGAATATGGCCACTACAGACCATGTAATGGTTCAAACAATGTCTTATTAGTTGACTCAAAGTGCTCAAGGATGGCATGATATGGTGAGTGTCTTGGGGAGGTTACTATCCTCCTTGCACAAAGACTATCAAACCTTCAGGAGTAGATTGGGTGGGCCACTAATTAATTGTAACTATTAAGGTCTGTAGAGTTCTCCCAATCAGTTTCTATATGCGTGAATCACTTAAGAGCCCAGTTGACAATGCAAAAATCATAGGGATATTCACCTAGCTTAGAGTACCATCAATATGCATCACCCATGCTTGAGGGGATGAGGCAAGAGTTTTCTCAACACCTTGTTTATATATTGATCAAGGAATTTATAGTTTGAGGTTGTTCTCTAAAGGGGAAGAGCACCCTCTAGATAGGCCTCACTAGAATCAAAACTAATTGAATTTTATCTTTCTCTTTGTTAATCCAACTTATGAATGAGAGGGGGTGAATCAGTCAATTCAACTTATTTAAATTCTTATCCTGTTAAATTGAATATAGCTAATGTGTGATACAAAAAATATAATGCATGCTTAAGTAACTTGAATAGAAATCACATACACAAGATAACATAGGATATATAGGTGGAAACCCTCAGTTAGAGGGAGAAAACCATGGTAGGACAAAATCGATGAACTTCACTACTACAGTAATAAATCTTCCTTGTTAAAGGCTTACAAAAGCACTAATTAGAATGCTACCATGTCAAGGGATTTGATATAGATCAGTTAAGATCTTGACCCTATTAGGAGTAGCCTTGCCAGAGGACTTAAGAACATCAACCAAGATGTCACCTAGTGAAGGGATTTATACAATGGAACCTATTAGGGTTCACCCTGATAAAGGCATTTTTATGAGCTTCACACAATAAAATAAATGATCTCCTTTAGACACTCAATCTGTCAATCAGATCATACATGTTCTTTTCTCACTTTGCTTGGTTTTTCAATCTTTGTCTTTCACTCTTTGGTGACTATATCCCTTCTTAGAAGACTTGGCTCTTCTTCTATGCTCTATCTTTGTGCACTTAATTTCAGCAACCACACATCTAATGCATGATTACCCGTATATATAATGATCTTCAAAATACCACATCAAACTATGGCACCAAGCTGTAACTCTTCTAAAACACTATTGTTATGGAAAGTGATCCAAAAATCTCACATGAAAAACTCTTGATCAAGCCAAAATGATCACATATAGAACTTTAGTTCATCCTAAAATGCTCACAAAAAAACTCCAGTTCATCCCAAAAATGCTCTGCAAAAACTGGATCAGATTATAAAGCACATACCGATAGATCTTAAACTTTGAGTGGGAATCGATGTGTTACCAGTTAAGTCATCTTCCTCCTATGGTTTCCTACTAGACCAGCTAGACAAGACTGGTATTATTGTGACCAGTGTTAGTATACTAATTACCTAGTAAGTGTGATGGTTGTGGACTTGGACAGCTACCAGTTCACTACTATTTCTCTAACTTGAAGACCGATGTGTTTGATATTTTCTAATGATGACAAATAAGCATAATGCCAACAACCTTCCCCTTTGGCATTGGTGGAAAAATATATCATAACACATATCATAACTTGCAAAGGAGTACTTCCCATGTCAGGTATTATCATGTCAACTAATACTTCCCCTATCAATTAGTGTAAATATTTCCATTGCTTCCCTTATATCTGGCTCTATTGACCAGTCTCTTCTCTATTGACCATACTGACATAACCCTTCCAATCTTCCCCTATTTACTTCCAAGGGACAAAGGGTGTGAAAAACTCATAACTAAAGCTGGTTGAAGATGTCCTTGTAGATTTTCCTGGCAAAAATGAGGAATGATTTCCAGGCAGCTATGACTTGGTCAAGATTATACTTCATTGCTTTAAGAGAGACAATTAGGTTCTCCATGTCCTCAATTTTCTTTTAGTCTATCTCACTAAGAAGTGTGTTAGCATCATTTGCTTCTTTCTACATCATATCAAAAGTGGGAGCTATGTATAGCTGAAATCAAATGAGATCTTAGATTCTATTTATATGTTCCTCAAATGCTTTTCTCAGTGTGAGAGCTAAACTGGTTAGCTCACAATTGTACTATTTTGTTGAAGAGGTCTTTGGATTGAAATGTTATGTTGTCTCTTTGACCTCCTATGATATCTGATTGGTTCTCTCTGTGATATCCTTCACAAAATCTTCAAAATTTGAAGTTTTTGTTATTGACTTTTCAGCATCTTGAACCTATTTCTTTAGCTCCTTGGTGTTGGAAGCCATAACTTCTTTGATTGCTTCAATATGGTCATGTAGGATATTGATTCTCTTTGTTTCATAATGATTTATAGCTACAACTTTTGGATCAGTTATTTTTTCTCCAATAGTTTGTGCCAAAATTTCTTGCTGATCAATGATAGATTCTTCTTCATCAATATCTACACCTGGAGAAAAATTATACAAAATATTCTTTACACTATTGTGAAGCATATCTTATTTCCTCTTTTTAAGCACCTTGTGTTGCCTTGTTGACATTTTTCTGATGTCAATCAATGATTTCCCTATTGGTGGAATTTCTACTTTTCCTTTCTTGGAATCAAGGTCTGCTTCAAATGATAGCTTCCTTTTCAATGAAGATGAGCTTGGTATATATGTTGGTTGTTTATGTTTAGTTCCCTTTTCTATATCTTCTTCTGATTACTTCTCTTCTTCCACCTTTTCTTCTTGTTTTTTCTCTTCTTCCTCTACCTTGTCTTCTTGTTTCTCTTCTTCTTCTCTGTACTCATCGACATGTATCTCTACTTCTTTCTCTTCAGCGACTTGTTGGGTATATTTGGTCATCTATGCATTATCAATATCTTTTCCTTCAACCATATTTGATGATGACTCCCCTATTTCTTGTCCTTCTGGTCTATTTGGTGTAGCCTATACACCAGTCGGGTTCTTCTCACCAGTTTTGTCCTGCTCACTGATTGTGAACTATTCACCGATTGTGTTATAATTACCAGTTTTGTCCTACTCACCAGTTGTGACTTGTTCACTAGTTGTGTCCTAACCACCTTTATCCCTAGATACCTCAGTGTCCATTGATTATTCTAGTAGGACCATTTCCTTTTCCTCTTGAACTTGAGATGTATCCTAAGGACCTTTTGAATGAGGTGTCTCTATAGATACCTATTTTGATGCCATTTTCTCTTACCTCTTTTCTGGAGTGTTGAAATCATGATTCTTCCATAATTTCATTATTTCTTCATACACTTCTTATTCTTGGACATTTATAATTTTGGCTACTCTATCTCTATAATCCAGGTTCAATACTTATGTTTCAATGAGAATCTTGATTGCTTCTTCATCTAGACTTGGTTCTACCTATTTTAGAACTTCCCTTATGATCTTTGCATCTTTTTCCACTCCTCTCCATTTTGTTAGTAGCATTTTATTAAGTTCATCTGGGAAAATAGATCTGTAATCCTTGGGTCCATAGTTGAAATCAAGAAAACTCTCTAATATGGCTAGTTCTATTTTGGTTTTATCAACTATGTCACAATAGTAAGTATTTTAGCATTACCTTTTTCTGTAGATGCTATAATAGTTGGTGGAGTTATATCACCACTGGTGTCTTCAATGATGTCTATAATAACCAGTTTTATTGTTGGATTTTGGTGGACCGGTGTATCAATGCCCAGAATGCCTTTGCCTCTATCGATGTCCTTTTCTAGTTTTAATGAGGACTTATGACATTCAGCTTCAGCCTTGTGTTTCTTCTCTAGAATGGTTGTCTAGATGGAAACTCCTTCATGATGAACCACTTCAACTTCTCCAATTAATACTTGACCAATTCTTTTTTATCTTAAAAATTTGTTTGTGCACCCCTTCTTGATTGGTTGCCTCTTGTAGGCTCAAGTGGCTTTGCACTTCCAACAATACCTTGATTCTAAGCTCTTTATCTTTTTCTATTGAGGATTTCCACCTTCCTTCAATAAGCTCTTGTAATTCTACAGGAATTGAGCCATGAATCTCAGTAGGCATTCTCTTGAACTTGTGTAGGTTGTATACTACAGTATCTTTGATTTTCCTTCTATCTTCATCATTTGACAGATTGTATCTTCTCTCAACCAATGCCAACCCACCTGTAGTCTTTATGCCTTCAACCATTTTATTGATGGTTGGTTTTCTTGATTTTGGTTCCTCCTTTACTAGTTTCCTAGTCTTCTTTCTTCTTATATAAGTGGTGGTTTTCTCTATCTCAGTTTCTTCTGAGTTTGCTTCTTGTGATTTCTTGGTTGTTATCGATTGTGCCTTCTTCTTTTGAACTTTGGGTTCTGGCACGGTTACCTTTCTCTTCCTAAGTGTAGGAGACCATTTGGTAGTTTACCTTCTTTGTTGTCTTTGAAGGTTTAATCTTCTTCAAATTTCCACTTATCTCATCATAAGTGTCGAATGAGTTGGCTGAAAGATCTAGGTTTCTCTCCTCAAGTGCCTCAACGTTTGCTTTGGCATTCTTTGATGAAATTTCATAACCTAGTTCTGGTGAAAATTTAGTTCTTGGCTCAACAACCTGAATAATATAGTGATCAGTGCTTATAAGGAAAAAAATATCATCCTTGTATTTGTCTATAATAGAATATGGGATACTTTCCATTTCATACATTCTAGTTTGAAAATCTTGGAAATAATCAAACATAACCTTATTAAAGCGATTTCCAAGAGTATTAATCATTTCTCCTATTTGGACCATAACTAGTCTATTTGTTACCCATGTAACATTTCCCACACCTAAAATATTTTTTTATAATAGAAGAAAAGACATATCATCAGTCTTACATACTTTAGGAATTTCTTCTTTACCATTCTGAGCTTCTTCAGGTTTTCAGAGATTTGACTTCTCAACATAGCGCATATATCGTATTTGGCGCTATTGTGCATGATTTTGTGAGCTCCTTGAATAGCTCCTCTAGGTATGTTGTTGAGATATCTTTATTGATAAACTTTGTAACCAATCACCACACTGGTGAACCAAACACCTTCATCTTCAATGTCTGTAACAATCTCATGCGATTGTCATACCTCAACTTAGTGATTCAGGTGACTTTATTGTTGGCAATGATTCTTAGGATAAGGGCTTCCCTTATGGCATTGAACCCTATTACTCTCCTCAGGTCTTCCTTTGTAATTGGTGTAACAACACCCTTTTCTAATCACATTTATGTGTCATGAACTCTACTAAGTACCATTTGAATCCATTTAGGCTAAAACATGATAAGATACTTGACTCTATTGGTCAATCCAACCGCTTCTAGTCAAGCATAATTCACCTTACGCTTCTTGTCCTTGCTAAACCCTAGAAATTAACTCTGTATGTATGTTTTTTCCAACTCCTCTTGCTTGCAGTGAATGAAGGTGGTTACATCTTTAGTCATCAACACGTCATCTGGAATAGATGATAGGGCTCCAGCCATATCATTTGACCTATTCTTGACTGACATTAAATTATATTCTAGTCGCTCATGTTGATTGATGTTGATAAGGGTTGCAATGGATGATGATGATGCCATTTCATTAGTAAGATAATACACACAAAGCTCTATTAAATTCATGGAATTTGAAAAGCAAAGATCATGAACACAAATAGAAGGATTACTCAAGTTTAAAGAAAGTTTAGCACAAAAAGTAAAGTAAAGTGAAATGATTAATACACTTTCCCTTTTATATCCTTGGGCCCCAATGATAATTAGCAAATAGTTTTTTTAATGGTTATCATATTTATGAGCCTTACCGGTTTTTACTTAACTTCACCTTTATCAACTGGTTCATCAATGCTTCACCTATTTCATCGTAACATCCTCAATTGAAACATCAACCATGTAACATCAGCCCGTCACTGAGAAGGTAATTAACCAAACCACACAACTTACTCTTTTGATCGGTTCTTTGGTCTCAGACCGGTGAGTGCTTCTCAGTATCAACTTCCACTTAGTGAAAGCAAATCTCACTAGTTACTCTGGGGACAGTAGCATTTCTACTTGTTCCCCCTTAAGCCTTGTTGGCTTAATTTGATGAAGAGATATCATCATCGATAGATGATGACTTTGACTTTGATTTCTCTCCTTTAGAGATCTTTGTCCCCTTTTTGGGCCATATCTTCCTAACTTCCTTTTTGGTCTCTTTAGTTATGTTTCCCTTATGATTGGGAGTCTTGTTCCTCTTGACCAATTTAACTTGGCCTTTTCCTTTGTTCATTGGTCAATTCTTGCAATCTTTGGGCAAATGCCTAATATTTTTACAATTGTAACAAGTCATCTTGGTTCCTCTCCATGGATTTACTCTATTCCCTTTGTCCATGGGTGAATGGAATTTAGTATCTATATGCCCTGATGGTCAACATGTAGCACATATAAATGTGCCTCAGTTTGCATTCATGTTATGGAATACCGATCTCAGTGGAGATTTGAATGTCATGGTTGTAGCCTACACTCTTCATCCTTATGTCCAAATTTATTACAGGCATAGAAATAGCCTTTGAATCTTCCTCTACTTCCACTGGGCACATTGTTAGATCATGATTTGCCTTCAAAGGTCCTATGTCCATACCTGTAATAGTTATTATAGTAACTGTTAGCGATGAAGGGTTTCACCGGTGCATTCCTGCAATCATTAGACTTATGACCCAGTTTTCCATAGTGTTTACAAGAAGGTTTGGAGATTCTCTTACCTTTTTCTCCAGTCAGTTTCTTCTTGTACTCCTTGATTCCTTTGAGTTTTGAGGACTCGCCAATTTCCTTGATGCCTTGGTCATTATACCCAAGTCCTGTGGGGTCCTTGTGCCTTCTCTAAGCTTTCATATGATCATCCAGCTTCTCATAACTCTCATTGTATCTTCTAAGGTTTTCATTTATCTCCTCAAGAGTTTTCAATTGTGTTTTAATTTTTTCCACTTTAGCAGCCATTTATGTATGTGCTTCATCTTTATCATGCAAGTGTTCATACATGAGGGGCATTTTCCTAAGTTATGCCTTGCATGTCTGCATGTAGTTGCAGTATGAGAGAATCACTCTCTCTTAGAGCCTCTTTAGCTATGTTCCTTTCTCTCTTAGCAGTCTGTAGTGCTTCTTTAGCACTATTTTTCTCATCCTCAACTTTTCTGCTTGCTTCGATGAGTTCAGTCATTCTCAGTGCATGACCTTCTTGTTCTCTTTTTAAATTAGAGATTTGATCAGTCATTCATGTTTCTCTTCATGAGTTTAGAGACTGCTTCTTCTACTTCATCTAAACTACTATGTCCTGATCGTTCATCTATTGTATCTTGACTTTTACTCAGCTGCAAATCTAGTTCTTTTCACTTGGCAAGAGATTTTCTCAATCTATTTTCAAGAGAAGAAATTCTTTCATTTGCTTCCTCTAACTGCTTCTAATACCGGTAACCCTCCATGATTGTTGCTCAAACAGTTAAGATTATTTACTTGAGAACTTAGCTTTGATACCAATTGTTAATCCTAACCAGTGATTGTGAGGGGGGGTGAATTAGTCAATTCAAGTTATTTAAATTCTTATTTTATTAAACTGAATATAGCTACTGTGTGATATTGAAAATATAATGCATGCTTAAATAACTTGAACAAAAATCACATACACAAGCTAACACAAGATATATACATGGAAACCCTTGATTAGAGGGAGAAAACCACGGTGGGACAAAACCCATGAACTTCACTACTACAGTAATAAAGCTACCTTGTTAAAGACTTACATAAGCACTAATTAGAATGCTACCCTGTCAAGGGATTTGATATAGATCAGTTAAGATCTTGACCTTGTTAGGATTCACCTCACTAGAGGACTTAAGAACATCAACCAAGATGTCACCTGGTGAAGGGATTCATAGAATGGAACCTATTAGGGTTCACCCTGATAAAGGGATTTTTATGAGCTTCACACAATAAAAGAAATGATCTTCTTTAGACACTCAATCTATCGATCAGATCATACATGTTCTTTTCTCACTCTACTTGGTTGTTCAATCTTTTCCTTTCACTCTTTGGTGACTATATACCTTCTCAGGAGACTCGTCTCTTCTTCTCTACTCTATCTCTGTGCACTTAATTTCAACAA
This sequence comes from Chamaecyparis obtusa, assembly GCA_027943335.1. Classification (NCBI taxonomy): domain Eukaryota; kingdom Viridiplantae; phylum Streptophyta; class Pinopsida; order Cupressales; family Cupressaceae; genus Chamaecyparis; species Chamaecyparis obtusa. The sequence goes on along the minus strand of BSBK01000430.1, from coordinate 2,206,639 downwards.
CCACACATCTAATGCACGATGACTTGTATATATAATGATCTTCACAATACCACACCAAACTGTAACTCTTCCAAAATGTTGTTGTTATGGAAAGTGATCCAAAAATATTGCATGCACAACTCTTGATCAAGCCAAAATGCTCGCATACATAACTTTAGTTCATACTGAAACGCTCACATAAAAACTCATGTTCATCCTAAAAATGCTCCACAAAAACTGGATCAAATTATAAAGCACGAACTGGTAGATCTTATACTTTGAGTGGGAAGCAGTGTGCTACCGGTTGAGCCATCTGCCTCCTGTGGTTTCCTACTAGATCAGTTGGACAAGACCGATATTATTGTGACCGGTGTTAGTACACTGATTACCTAGTAATTTTGATGGTTGTCAACTAGGACAACTATCGGTTCACTATTGTTTCTCTAACTTAAAGACTGGTGTGTTTGACAGTTTCCAATGATGACAACTAAGCATAATGCCAACACTCTTCACCCAAGTTCCGTGAAGGTGAGGGGAGAGGATATAAACACAATTTAATTATTTTTACGTCACTTAATTAATAAGGATTTGTAATGAAATAAATAGCTCTAAGGAAGTATTGAACAACACTCCTTCAAGCACGTCAAAAACTCATTCTTTCCAAATTGATGAGTATAATTAACTAAGTGTTTTCTATCTATGAAAAAATACACTCATGTTTAGAATGTATGATTTATTTCTTGGAAATAAAATTGCAAGTTCTTGAAAAGGGAGATTTTTTTGCAAATGTTTTACTCCCTTAGCATTCAAGATTGGATTTTTGTTCTTTTTAGAGCCCAAACAAAAGATTTTTTGTCTTGTTTAATTCACTTTAGGCATTCAATATTTAATGATGTTTGTTTTATATCCCAAATGAAAGATTTTTTGTCTTGTTCAATTTACTTTAGGCATTCAAGATTTAATGATGTTCATTTTAAAGCCCAAATGAAAGATTTTTTGTATTTTTCAATTCACTTTAGGCATTCAAGATTTAATGATTTTCATTTTAAAGCCCAAATGAAAGATTTTTTATCTTGTTCATTGTCCCTTAAGCATTCAAGAATTTGTGATGTTCTTTTTAGAGCCCCCCAAAAAAGAGGTTTGAGTTTGTCTTGTTCATTTTTAGTGCACAAATTGAAATATTTAATTGAGTTGTTTAAATTTTAACCAATGTTTATTTTAGAGCCCAAAAATCAAGTGTGAAAGTTTTTTTTGTTCAATTTTTTTAAACCTTGGTTCTTTTTGTGCCCAAAATCCAAATGTGAAAGTGATGTGTGTCATAAAATGTAAGTTTTATAGCACCAAAGTGAAGTGTGAATTAATTTTAATTAAAAATATTATATGCATTCTCTCCAAACTACATGGCTAATCCCGTAGACTTGTAGAATTGCAAACCGTTGTATTTTCTACAAACAATGATCACGTTGATATAGACTGCATTCCCACAAATGGGTAAAGAGAGAAAGTAGAAAGAATATAGAAGGAATATAGTCTCTAATTTTGTGTTTCAAAGATATCCACAGAAGCGTAAATAATCCTTCTTGCCTTTTCCAACCTACAAACAACAAAAAGAGCTTGCAAAACACACTCAAACAATAAAATATGTTAGCTTAGAGGGTTAGTTTGTAAGTAAAATGATGAAAAAGAGAATGACCCTTGAAGTGGGTCTCACAGGGCGTGTCAAAATGTATGCAAATAATTAGTGTGAAAAGGAATACAACATTAAACAAAGCATTCAACAAAATAATACTATGCAACACTTAAGATTAAACCATAAAAAGAACTAAAAAATACATGAAATGCAAACCTTTCAACTCACATAAGCTCCTTTTGTTGTGTGGATTTAGTCCAAGATGAGGAATGTATGCTCAAATGCTTGATCAAATTTCAATGAAAATGGATGAGGAGAGAATGTGGAAGGATTTTGGTATCATAATGGTAATTTGATAGTTTTGAGCTCTCAAACTAGCATTATAACTTTGCATGGAAGGTGGATGATTTATGAAGGGAGATTGGTTTAATATATAGGCAAATGGAGGATGAAATGGATGGTCAAGATGCAAACCTGAGGAAGGGTGGAGATGCATTTGAGAGAGAGCATATGGATTGTGCTTTCTCAAATGTCTCTCATTGTGACAAGTGTCACAAGGAGAGAGGCTTGGAAGAATGAGAGAATGTGACCATTTTGGGAGATGTGAGAGGGGACAAGAATGTAAGAGATAGATGGAGTGTTTAAGAGAGGTGTAAGAGAATTTAAGATTGACATAAATGCATTTGGTTGGGGAGTGGGAGGATGTGGCAAGAGTTGACTTGGGGTTTGGATTAGATTTCTTAATCCTCATGATTAAGGTTGTGCACATGATTAGGGTTGGATTAGGATTTGATTATGATTAATTAGTGGGCAAGTGGGATTTTATGAAGGATGCAAGTGAGAGGAGAGAGAATGAGTGGAGGGTTAATTATTTAATTAATAATGATTAATTAGTTAAAGGATAATTAGTATGTGTGAATGGGTTGGGATGAGTTAGGTTAAGGGTTAGATTGGAGGTTAGGTGAGGGTTAAAGTCAAGAAAGAGGGCTTTGAGTGGGCAAGTGTGTTAAAAGGATGGGTATGGTTAGGGATGTGAGGTTAGGTGAGGGTTAAAGTTAGGATCCATATGCTCTAATTGATTAAATGGTATTTATTTAATCGAAGGGGGGAAATGGATAGGATAAACTTAATTTATTTAATTTTAAGAAAATAGAAGAAGTGGGAAAGATAATTAATTAAATTAGATTTAATTAATAGAAGAAGAGGGAAATGGAATTAATTAAATTAGAATTAATTAATATAAGAAGGGGGAAAGGGATTTAATTAAATTAGATTCAATTAATAGAAGAATGGGGATCAATTAATTAAATAGTAGTAGTTGTTTATTTAACTAATTGGACTAAGTCAAATTAATATGTTTGATCTAATTAATGGAAGAAGGGGATTAATTGATTAAATAGCCATGGTTTCTTATTTAATTAATTAGAGTACAATTAATTAATTAGGGAATCGACAAATCTTAATTAAATAATAATATTTAATTAGGATGCCTAGAATAAAATAAATATGATTATAATATTGTCAATTAGATTTAGGTGTCTACAAGTAGGATGGAATTTGAATGCACTAGAAATGCCTATTAAAGGTTGTAGAATATGAGAATACAAAAGGAGTATATAATAGTTCAATTTTCATAATAAAATACAACTCTGATTTCCTACGTACTTGTTCAAATTTCAATGTTATTTTTCCTTACATTTACTTGTTCTTGATATCATGTTGTAGGAATCTTTTCATAATGTTCTGATAAGCAAAATGCACTTGAGTTAATCTTTTTGAGTGTTTAAACAGTTAATTTTGCAATCCATTTACTGATTGTCCTATTGACAATGTTGGGAATTAGGTAGTTTTTGAGTGTCTCAATGATCTAAAGGCCCATTCTACTTTGTGTTTTCCTTCCATTCCTTGTAGAATGGGCTAGACTTGATGTAATATAATGACTACTAACATGATTTAATACAAGAGAAAGAGATGCATTGTATGTGATCACCATTGATGTAGATTTACCTTGGAAAGGGCATGTTTTGAGAGGGAGCAGTATTGGGTCTGAGATTTTACCTTCATGAGGGTATGGGTTTATGTTGGATTATGCTTGTACATGATCAATACATGGTGGAACAACTTTTTTCTATATTTGGAAGAGTTTGGAAGTGTAGTTTTGAGGAGGCCCTAGTTTTAGGGGTTTAATAGTGAGGGTTTGTTGGTTAAACCATTAGATGAGTACGAATGACCAATTAAGTAAAAGAATCATTTCTTTGGGATCAAAATAGAATATTTTACCTAGGTTTGGAGTTATGGTTACAAGTTTTTTGGTACTTGCCTTGGAAAATAGGGCTAATTAGGCATAGTTTTGGGGCAAAAGGCATTGGTCCATATAGTTGGTCCAAAGGAGTGGTATGAGTCCCTAGGATGTGTTTAGTAATTAAATAAAGGGTATTTGAATATATGGTTTATTTTCCTAGAGTTGTGTGAAGTTTGGGTGTTAAGTACGTAAAATAGGAAATGGAGACCTAATTGGGAATTAAGCCTAGAAAGTGACGGTTTAAGGGTTTATGAATAAATTAGTCAATTGTGGGTGTGGAATAAGTTGAGACAAGTTTTTTAGGGTATAATGAGACCCTAGGAAGTGGTGAGTCAAGTTGGAGAGGTTGGAGTAATTTTTTGGTGTCTTGAAGGGGCCTTGTGTTGGAAGGAAGCATAGTGATCCTTTGAAGGTTGAAGACCAAAGTTACAAATCTATTTGATCATTGTTAAGGGACCATTCACATCTACATCATATTTTTATTAGAGAAAAGAGTATATCCTTGAAGGGATAAGGAAGTAGTTACTTGGGTTGGAGGTTTGAGAAAGATTGTGAAGATGCCTCCTAAACAACAAATAGCAAGGGAGAACCAATAGTTGAAAGAGGAATTGGAGATGGAGAGGAGAGAAAGAAGAGAACAAGAATTAGAAAAGGATAGAGATATGAGACATATAATAAGAGAGAATGCATCATTTTTGGTGAGGTTGGAATCCTTGGAAAGAGGACCTAAAAGAGGGTTACAAAGTGAGAATGGGGAAGAAGAAGATGTTGCAATAGATGAGAATCAAAATGAAGGCAATGGAGAAGAGGCCCTTGATCTTGAAGAAAGGAGGATGGTAAGGTTATTGAAGGAAGTCAAAGGTGGTGGAAGAAATACAAATATTGATTTTCCTATCTATCATGGTAAGATGGATAGTGAAGAGGTCTTGGGGTGGATAAATGCCCTAGAGAACTACTTTGAATTTGAAGATATGGATGAAGAGAAGAAGGTCAAGTTTGCTAAAAAAAAACTAAGAGGAACATCATTGATATGGTGGAGTAGTATGCAAGTAGAGAGGGTTTCTAGGGGTGGAACAAAGATCACCACATAGAGTAGAATGGTGGCCATGATCAAGGATCAATTTCTTCCATCAGATTGTGCAATCCAAACAAAGAGGTTGAGGCAAAACTTGAAGCAAAAATACCTTGATGTGATGACATACATTGAATAATTTCACAAGTTTAACATTAGAGGTGGATTGGATGATGAAGATGAGAAAGTGGAAAGATACCTAAATGGGATAAGGTATAATCTACAAGATGGGATAGGGTTAAGTGTGCCAAAGACCCTAGGAGAATGCTTTCTGTTAGCAATCAGGGTAGAAGAAAGAAAGAAAAGAAAAGAAGAAAGACAAGGAGGTAATAGAAAAGGAAGTAGAGGTAGGGGAAACAGACCTACCAATGAAGGGAAGAGAAACAATGACAAGAGTAAAGAGTCTACTTTAGATTTGAGGGGAGGCTATAAAGGTGGTGTTGGTGCCCAAAAATGATGGATTTTCTTTTGGCCAATTGATAGGTAGAATGGTGATGCACCACTTGATACCTCTATAATTTTGGCTTAATCAAGCCAAGGCTGGTAGACCTAATCGATCAACTGCACGCAAAAAAAGTGAAGTTCCTCCCAAGGTGGTAAATGATCCCTTGAAGGAAAAAAGAAAAAACAATCTTCTGATAATCTCTATTATAAAACTTAACTAAAATGATAATCACTAAGATCCTAATTGTAAGGCTTTGAAATAAATGATTTAATGATCTACAAACTACAAAGCATGAACTAATATAACAATTTCCAAATAATGATTAGATCAGTACCTTCTAAAAACTTGGGCTATAGAGGCGGGTAAACTTTCAATCTTATGTATGATCGAAGACAGTTTTAAAAAACTTGCTTTAATAAGACAAGACTATCATCTCAAGGGCTTCCACTCAAAATATAACTCAAACTAGATTACACAGTTAGTCTTATCGAATTTAACTCTGTTCAAGAGACCGATAAAAACAAAGGAAGATTCATAGATCTTTCAGTTGATATTCAAACTGTATATTGATTTTGGGTTATAACATTCAGGGAATTTAACACAATGAAAAACTCTATAAAATATAATATTTGAAAGACTAATTTAAAATAATAACTTATAACCACAAATAAAAAGAAGAGGACTTATCTTTATTGATATTGAAAAACTAGTACATAAAAGTTTATTGTTGCAGTAGTGAAATCAATTTCTATGAAGAGTTTTTCTAATTAAGCAAATGATGTCTTTCTCCTCAGTCCTGGTATCCATATTTATACATTGTTGAACAAGGATAACTTTAAGGAACCCCCCCCTCCCAAAAAGTATAAAATTGTGGCGAATCACATGTGTTTTGGGGGGAAAAATTTTAATAGTGATGGCGAATTATGTGTCAAAATATGGATATTTGGTGGCAAAATTTTTAATAGTGTATACAATTTTTATAAAAAAATGGTGACTATAATTTTTTTTAATAAAATTATTAATATTGATGGCTAATTATGTTTCAAAATATGGATATTGGTTGACAAATATTTTAATAATGGATACCATTTTTATAAACATATGGCGAAACTATTTTCCAAATACTTGAATTAATTTATTTGTCATGGTGAATGGTTTTCAAAAATTTATAGTTGGTATGGCAATTGAATAATTGGAAATTTGAAGAATGATGTGTGATGATTCCAAAGAGAGTTTTCACTGAAGGAGTTATCACACCACATTCCCTCTGAAATGCACCTTCCACCGTTCATCTCTGTTAATCCAATGGTTGTGATTTGATGTTGAAGTTGCATCGGGTCCCACTCCCATCACTATGACATCACAGACTCACACGACACATGTCTGTTGGATTTACAACATATCAATGACCAAAGGTGAATTTCGGGCCTATTGTTGGTCTTCATAATATATACAAAAAACTCTCGACATAATCATGACACGTGTCATACCATGTGTCATGAATTCACCGAGAGTTTTTCGTGTATATTATGAAGACCAACAATATGTGTCATACCCCATGTCATGATTCCATCGAGACTTTTCCGTAAATATTATGAAGACCAACAATAGGCCCGAAATTCAACTTTGGTCATTGATATGTTTTAATCAAACGGACATGTGACACTTTAATATTAGATAGAAATATTAGAATTCTTTTGGAAAATTTGGTAATATTAGATAGAAATATTAATTAATGGTGATGAGTAGATGAGTCATGGCATCAATTAAAGTAATGTGCATTGTGAATTAATGGTTTCTTTGATGGCGCCTTTCAATTTTCACTGACAGATATGTGTGATAGTGACATCATATACCTCAATAGATTAATGCCTTAAAGTTAAGGCTTGAATGAAAATGACATATCATATAAGGACATTGTTTTCTGATCATTTGATGATCTTAAATCAATGGTAAAGCTTCATTTCCTGCCACCATTTCACAACTAACATACTTTGCTTATTGTTTCTACGGAGTGGGCACAGGTTTTAAGGTTTTTTTATAATAAAGAATTGTTATGTCCACCTGCATGGCACGATCCTTTCGGCCTTCATTATTCCCAAGATAGAAAATGTCTTATCATAAGTGTTGTTTCCAATTTCACCCAATGTTGCATTAAATATGAAAGATTTAGAGATTTTTGGACAGTTACCATTTATCTTACAATTTAATTAGATCTTTAAGGGAATGATTTTCAATCAGGGCTTATAAATAGATCGATCTATGCTCATTAATTTACGATTGTGAAAGCATATTTGTGAGAATAGTCTGCGTCGTGTGAATGGACACTCCAATTTGTTTGAGATGCACTGCCTTGGAGGACCAAAAGGCCTTTTTGGGCTTGGTCACAGACCCAATCCTAGCATATGTTGCTACGGAGCTAGGAGCCTTCACCAAGGAGGCTATAAGGATGGTGCTTAGACGTAAATTTCTAGAGAGTGAAAATAGGTATAGAGTCACCACTGACATTTCATCTCATTTCTTGGCATCTCTGTTGGACTTGGGGGGGAAAGGTGGATATGATCATGCTTATGAGGAAAGTTTTCAAAGAAGAGTACCTCGGTGACGATGTGCATGTTGTCATATTTTTAGAAATTGGGGTTGGAATTCCTTGGGCAAATGATTTGCCTAAGATTCTACAACCAGGAGTAGTTGTTCCTAGACAACCATTCCTACTGAACCTTGATGTTGAGCAGCTCACATGTCATCGAAAGTGGGCACAGATTGGGAGGGATTTCCTCTGAAAGTGGCACCTACTAGATGAACCCGAGGACTATTTGTGGCTAGAATAATTCGTCGACATTATCCTCTCTTCAGACTTCCACACAAAAGGAAGGGAGCCTCAGTCGGATAGTCTGTGATTCTACGTAGTCTCTACTCTCTAGTCCCTCCACTGTGTCTCCCTATGGTGGTAGTAGCTTACCAGGGTTTTTGAAATGATATAAATTGTAATCACATATGTTAAAAAATATAATATGAAAATGTTTTAATAATTTCAAAGTGCTACTGCTTTTCTTTTTTGTTTTGATTATAAGAATCGTTAATAGATATGGTCTATGGGCATATTTAAATTGCAATGAAATTTTGCCTTATATAATATAAAAAATTTGCATTGGACTTTTGTTTCATGTAATAATTAAATGTTTCCAAACTTTATCATTTCTAGTTCAAATTTCATGGATAAGCTATTCTAAGTGAATATAGTTAATAATTAATATTCATTAGTGTGTGTTAAATTATTAATATTTTATAATTGTGACAATCGTTGGATTACGAGAGATGAACTATTGAAGTTGTATTTCAGAAGAACTATGGGTTTCAAAAAGCTTTTCTGAAAACTCACTCTGGAAACATGACACGTTGATGTGTAATTCGTCAAAAAGATTAACGGTTACGCGTAGTATGTTTTAGAAAGATTATGTTACAACTTACACATGTTTTAGAAAGATTACTTTACCATTATAGTATAATTATATACCATTACATTTAACGAAAGGTTTTTAACCTTTTCTTTTTAAAAACCTATCAACTCGTAGCAACAGAGCTAAAAAGAATTGTTGAATCGTCACCGAAGATTTGGAGACTGTAATTTGTGAGAGCCTTAGCTATTCTAACTTATATCTATCCTGATTTCAAAGTTTAAATTCAGGTAAGTTTAACTTGATTTTGAAATTTTAATTCTTGCATGTACAATTGGGGTTCTCTTAAATTGGGATTTTATTAATTAGTTAGTTATTATCTATGATTTTGTTAGTAAATATCTGTGAATCTATGTTTTTTCATTCTTTCGAAGAACAATGGGGAAAGCAAAAACTCAAGGCCAAGGGCAAGCAGATGGGAAAAGTTTAATAGACTGCAGAAAACTAGTAGAAATCCCTAGTTTCACTTATGAGTATCACGATGTTTATGATCCTATTATCGACGGTGAAAAGAGAGTTATAGAAATTAAACATTCATTGTGCAGTAAGGAAACTGGGCCAAAGAGGTCTGATTTTATAAAATTTAACCCAGCGGTAGGTGCAGAAACAAATAAAGTTGCTTCATGGGATGTTGGTTTGGGTCACATGCTGTTACCCAAAGTTTTCCCTTGCCTAGAAATTGTCTTCATTTGTGTAGAAAACTATGATGAAGAAAGAACAACAATTGTGAATAAAAAAATCAAGAAGAAATTTTATCAATAACCCAGGAAGAATTTCACAGTTTACTAGACCTAGGGTTTGACCGACAAAACTGTAATGTTCGTATTGACCTAGGAAAACTGGCATAGCAATATCAGGCAATCTCTCCAAATGCAAAAGATTCATTTATAAGGGGTCTAATAGTTCCAGAGGCAAAGGCTTCATTAGGTGAGAACCATAAGCCTCCTTATGATTTTAACATTTTTGTGCCATGGGTTCAGGATTCTATATCCTCACTAGCATTTTTCCTGGGACTAGAAAACAATAGGGAAGTGGGTGCCAGCATTCTTCAATTCATTTGGGATATCCATTGTGTCAATGAACCAGTAAGATATAATTTTGTTGGACACATGGTTCAATTGATGCAAGAACAATTAGCATTGATTAAAAGAGGCAATTCTAAGACATTTAGGTTCACAACCTACTTGTGCTATCTTCTACTAGCCAAGCATGCAGCAATATTAATGAGCAATGACAACAAGCTTGAAATTCACAAGGGGACAGGTACTCCAATATATAACTAGACACCTCAGATAAGAATGTATGATAATAGAAGGAATTACAATAATTTTGTAGACTTCTTTTTGGCACCATTGTACAAAAAAATAACAAGCAATCCAATGCCCAGATTGGTTGCTTCATGTAGGGATTGCATCCAACTTAGAAGCACAATTCAATTGGCTGACTGGTACTTAATGGAAGATTACACTATGCTAAGGTTTTATGGATTAGAACTGCAACCCCACAAACTTCCAATGCATGTGAGAGATAGGGTGTTTGCAGTAGAATATGTAGTACAACTAGAGAGCACAAATAGACTCTTCACTGGCCAATCAAAGAAGAGCATATTCCCTTCCTTACCTTTCTCAATTGGAGGGTTAACATTTGAGAGAAAGGCATTCAAAGTGGCAAAAAAAAATTTAGATATTTTTCAATTTGATTTAGAGTGGTACTGGAAGTATGATCCACTCAACATCATTCAAACAATGCTTGTTGCTAATAAGAACTCTGCAAACGTATTTCAACATGAAAGTAAACCATTGCTAGAGAGGTTGAAAAACAAGGATAGCTGGGATGATGTTACAAAAGAGATGGAGAAAGTTTTTGGTGAGGAAAAAATTTTAGTTCAACAGTTATCATCACAAATTATGACAACAATAAACCAAGGCATTGTATAGCCTAGGATGTCCTACAATTTCTACAAAAAAGTTGCTAATCCATCAAACATAAAAATACCAAAGAGAATAGCAGAAGCTTATAAGGATAGAAAATGAACTAGAATGAAAATGGATGATTTTTGGAGTATGAGAAAGGATCTTGGTGAACCAAAGACCAGTGAAGATCTGGATGAAATAGACAAGGATATAGAGTTTAGAAAATTGTGGAATTTGGAGCATCCTAACATGGCATATGAAAGTGAGGATGATAATCCACCAATTGCATTTACTCTAGGCCAAAGTGGAACCAACCAGGACCGGAAAAAATTAGTATATAGCAAAGGGGCAGACATTGTGGAAAAAATGGGTTATAAAGGTGGTGGTTTGGGTCCCATAGGAGAAGGCGTCTGGAATACAATTGAGATAGAAAAAAATACTTATGATTATGGTGTAGGTATTGGGTTTCAATCTACTAGTACTGCTACTGGGTCTGGTAGTGGCACTGGTGCCAGTAGGACTGGGCAACTTATACAACAAGTTCCCTCTCTAAAGAGGCCAATAGAATCTACATAGAATCCCATAGTAGAAGATAGTGTCAAGAAGCAAAATCTTTCCCTTTCTAGAAGAACACCGACAACAATGTCATATGATCGTAAACAACTGTTTGTAGTTTCAGGTTCAGCAAAACCCTCTAGAAGTTTAAATCCTCAAAGAGCATTAGTTAGATCAACATGCATTGCAAGCTCTGCCTCTGGTTCACCTTTCAAACATTCAAATCCTTCTGCAACACCAGATTTTCATTTCTATAATAAATTTGCAGAAACAAGAACCAAGAATAAGGAAATATAGAAGACATTGTAGACTAGTGCCCTTAATGTAGTTGTACAGGAACAACTTGCGTCCAACAAGGTTTTACCAATATATGACCCAAAAAGAGACATGATGGAGTTCATGGTTATTATTCCACCAAATAAAGATGGAAACTCACCAGAGAGTCAAATAGATCCATCTAAATTCAAGTTACCACTCTCCAAATGGATTTTTCCAAAGTTAAAAATGTGGACAAAATCAATGTGTCAAAGTCTACAAACCAAGTGGTCTGCAGTGCACTGCTAAAGCTGGAAAGAGAGAAAATCAAGCTCGAGAAAAATATAGAAAAGTTATAGGCAGACATTGGCAATGAAAAAGCAAAGAGGAACGCTTCAGAGAATAGTTTGAAAGAATTATAGAAAAAGATTAAAAAATTGACCTCTACATCAGCAGATACAGAGCAGGAACATGCAGAGGCAGTGGTGAAGGAACAAGAGCAGGAAGAGCTGAAGGCACTGAGGGGAAAATTGGCAAAAATTAGTTAAAAACTAGAGGAAGAAAGAGTTAGTTCAGAAAAGTTATTTAAAACCATGGAGAGTAATGTTGCCTCCAATCGGGAATTGCAAAAGAAATTGGACTCTCAAGCGGATAAAGCCAATCATTAGGAACACAAAGCAGTAGAAGAGAAAAAGAATTGTGAAGAAATGGCGGAAGAACTAAAGAAGGCCACTAATACAATTCAAACTTTAACAGATACTAATAATAATTTAGTGAAGATTGCAAAAGAACACATTTGGGGCCAAATATTGGTGATGTGTAATAGCTTGTATGAGTGGTTTTAAATGCTTCAAAGTATGAGAGTATGTTATTTGAAGCTCCATAAGAACATTGAATAGAACACGGATGTTGTCAAGAAAGAAAAGAAAGCAAAAGATATTATGCAACAACTCTACAGTAAGAGTGATAGTTATCTATCAAACAAGGGAATTAGCAACTGCCTTGATGCCTCAGTAAAGGTATCAAGTATCATTCAAAAATGTGAGAAGCTAGGGGAAGCACAGGAATTGGATGACAAATCTCAGCAGAAGATCACAAAGATGGAACAAAGGAAAGTGAATATGGAAAGTCTTGGTTTGCCTAAGGGATTTAATGCAAATAACTTCATTAGAAGAGAAAATTACAAAATAAGGTTGCATGACAAAATAAATATTGATTTACGCTTTCTTCCTACAGACATATCTCCTGATACATTCATGGATTTCATCAAACCAGTGAGAACTTTGAATGCAATTTTAGAAGCAACAGTGTTGTCAAGTCACACTGCCAAATATGAATTGCTAACGAAGTTGCAAGAGTGTGACTATACTATGAACCAAATTGTTCTGCCATCAGAGGATGTTTGGACTGGCCTACAAAGATTGCTCTAAATTTTGAACTACTGTAATTGTAATATATTGCAAATGAATACAAAAAAAAATTGAACTATTGTAAATTGTAATATATTGCAAATGAATACAAAACAAATTGTGCTCTATCTAATTTTCATGTTTTCCAATTCAATGTATGTTGAGTTACTCTATTTTATTCTGTTATTCTTAGTTGATTTACTCTATTATATGCTATTGGAATACAAAATTTCATTCAAGAATTTCAAATTCAAATATGAATGATCATTGATGATACGATACAAAGTTACAAACTACACTCTACAGTAATAATACTCTTTTTTTCTCAAATTTTAATGATGAAACATAATACATTCTTGATTTTCTAAAATGAACATTGAATGATATGATATAGTAGTTAATAAGTTCAAAAAATACCTATTGATTACTACTGCTAATTTAGCAAAAATTTCCTAAATTTGCCAATTCATCTATGTGTCATCATCATCATCCAATTCTGGTATTCCAGTTTCTTCATTATTCTCTTCATTTTCATTTGTGTCTTCTTCACTCTAAGTCTGACCTCTGCTTCTATGACTCCCATCACCACCTGTACTTGTCCCACTCAGAGTCACTATCAGAGATTGATTAATGGTGTTGCCCAACCCTCTTCTTTTGCATCTTTTCTTCCAAATTTCTATTGCTTTTTTATAAGGAAAAGTATTGACATCATACCTAGATGTGTAGACCCTCAACCATGTATCCAAATTCTTGTCTAGTTTGTTTCTTAGCTTTGATATTAGAAAGCCCAAAGCACTGAAAACTCTCTCATCCTCCACTGAACCCAATATCATGGTCTGACATAGATCAGCAAGCTTGAAGAACTCTGAAATTTCTTCACGCAACATTGTGCTCTGTTTTAGTTCTGTCAAAAGCCTTGTTACCAAGCTCTCTTCATGTGGGTTATGCATTAATTGATATTGATGCTTCATAGTCCTTGCAAAAGTACCTGATTATTGTCTAAGAAGACCACCATCTAAAATTCCATTGATAGTCACTCCATTGAATTCTGCAGATTTGCAAAATTCCTTTATCAAAGTCAACAACCTATTACAGTAATCTTCCTTAGAGTTTAAGGACCAATATTGAGGAAACACAATTGCCATGGCCTCAAGCAGTTGTTCTTATGGGAATCGGGATCTTATTTCAGAGGAAACTTTATAGGCTATGTCCATTGTATTACTTGCTATAGACTCGATGATCTTGGTAAACTCTTCCCTTGTAACTCTTGTAGCTCACTTCTTTGGGGCACTGTAGTACATTGGTATCTAAAATCCCCTTACAGAAACACATAAATCCCCATTTTCAATGATCTTTAAATAATTATCACGATTGTCCAAATCTGTTAGTTTTCACCAATGATTAAATCTTTCATAAGATAAATTTAGGTCATTTCGATAGAGACTATCGAGGGCTTAGCATGAAATTTTATGTAAGTAAGCATATTATGCAATATGCATGGCTGTTTGCTGGGATTTTTTCATAATGAACATCATTTCTTCTAGCATGGGAAGAAGAGATGCTAAAGTCAAAAGTGTCTCTATATTGCTTAACCTCTGAAGTAGGTCACCACATCTCTAATTTTCTTCATTGTCACGATTTTTATACATTGGTCCAATCAAAGATTGACATTCAGAAAAAACTCGATGTGCTGGTCCATCCAAAGAGATCCATCTGGTATCAACATCTTTAAGAAGCTTGTTTCCATTGGTAATTCCATCAGCAAAGTGTTGAAATTCCCTAAAATGTTTGGGACTTTGACAAAAATATGAGTACAACTCTCTTACTAAATCTTCAACCTTGTTTACTAAAGGGAACTTCTTTACAACTCTAAAAGCAAGATTAATCCTGTGGGCCATACAGTGAATGCCAACAACATATGGTGAACAAGAAGCCTACATCTTTGTGCAAAGACCATTCCTTTGACCTTGCATTACTGAAGCTCCATCCGCTCCAACACAAATCAATGTCTTTTCTATTGTCAATTCATCCATACCTCCATATTTAATTAAATGGCTCTTTACTAATTGAAATAAAGTTTTTGATGTCGCATTGTCCCTCAATTTTGCAATAGTTAGTAGATGTGGTTGGCGGAGATTATTCTATATAGTGTAAACATTCATGCATATCCACGATGTATTATCTATTGCCATAACTTCATCTAAGGACAATGCAATAAAGGTTGACTCTTCTATTTTTCTCTGTACATCCTTTATTTCAACCTGGACAATACAACTTGCCAATTCCCATCCACTGTTTATTAACCAATGAGTGACAGGATAGTTAGGAACTTTCAAAAAGTGTAACAAACCACTCATTTCTGGATAGTCTGTCATTGGACGCCCTCTACTCAAAATATGGAAAACATTACTGAATTGAACAGCTTTTCTATGTTTTTCTACTTCACTTGCTTTTGCAAAAATAGCATTAATAGAACCTTGAACTTCACCAGGCTTCATCTTAAATTTATGAAACAAATAATATTCCTTAGCATTCCTTTTATGTTGACATTGCTCCTTTTTTATATCTTACCACTTTTATTTCCTTTCCATCAATAGTTGAGGTTTCGTAAACCTTACCAACATGTTTCTCTATGGTGTCTAGTTTAAGCTGCAACCACTTTTCCTTTTTATACTTCCAACTACAAATCGTACATCTGCATTCTACTGGCGGCTCACCTACAATTGGATTGTCCACAGGTTCGATGAATGGATACTTTTCTACCCAATCAAATTTAAATCTCCTCAACATTTCCCATTAACGATCAGTTTTTTCTTTTGATTTTCCTCTCCCTTTAGTGTTACTATTAATTGAACCATCATCATCACCGAAGTCGATCAATTAATCTTGGTACTGGTTATTTACTTGAAATTCTTCTTCAAGGTCATCTTCATCAGAGATATCAGGTTCCACAACTTCATCACTAGATTTATCAAGCTCCCCAATTTGTTCATTAGACTCCTATGTAGGTTGAGAACCTTGAAATTGTACAGGTTCCTCTGATGATGTACCTTCCTCACTTTGACCAACACTATTGTGTCTACCCACGCCAAAGTATGAAGATATATTTTTGCATTTCATTGGCCTCTCTTGGATATCTCCACCTTCAATAGTCATCTTCCTGTTTAACTTTGACTGTAACATCTCCAACAAATTATGGCTACAATAAAATTTTACTTGAATAAGATACTACGAACTAGTAGTCGTTCGCTACCGATCACAATTGTGAGCTCAGAATCAACTAAATCTCTTGAAGTCTCCTTCTCTCTGGCATGTTCTAATAATGAAACTCATATCTCTTAAATAGACAACTACAAGTAAACTATTTTCATATCAGCCATCGGATTTTTCCTCATAATCTCCATCATCCATTTTGGCGAAGGGGCCGACAGTTTCTTATGATAGCAACTAATATTTGGCGAACCCCACGTAATTTCAAAAAATTGACTGGGTGAATAGGGTGGGAATTTGGGACATGATTATGTATGATGCATGGCAAATTAGGTCCTAGTGCAAATAAAAATTTCACTTGGGACAATGGGCCTTTGGCGGATGTTGATCCTCGATAAATACACCAAATTTAATCCATGGCGAATAAGAGTAAAATAGTAAATAGAAATATGGGTGAAGAACCCGACTACCTTATTAAAATTATGTAAAAATAGTGGTGAACAATCCGACCACTATATGAGAATTTTATAAAATCCGAGCGAACCGGTCAACTAGTATATCAGCTTTTTTTTGCTAATTTATATCCGCCAATCAGGACATATTCGCCAATTGGTGAATAATCGCCACTAAAAAAATCCCTGTTGTTGAATGGATGCAAACAAGCTTCGAACCGAGGCATCATTTCAAAATAAACCTAATCACTAACTGCAACATTAAATTTACAATGTAAAATATGTTAGGAATAGTCCCAAGAGATAACTGAGAGAGGGGGGGTGAATCAGTTATCTACAAGATTCAATTCTTTATCCAATTAATTATAGAAGAACATTAAGCATAAACATAATTTAAGAATACTTAACACAACACCACAATTTTGGTTATAGGGAAACCCAAATAGGTAAAAACCCTGGTGGGAATTAGCACCCACTATAAACTTCACTAGTGTATAATGATCCCTGTTAGAAGATCTTACAACCCTGTTAGGAGTTTATCTTTACAATGCATTAAGTACAGTGACCTAGTCAAAGGCCGGACCCTGTTAGGAGTCTTTTATAATTAACCCTATTAGGGGTGAGGACACACCATTTGGGAGCACACTGCTTAAAGGGGTGGGAGCACACTGCTCAAAGGGGTGAAGGTTGCAACCTTCTGTTTAACAGATACACACTATATCTGGATCTTTGGTGAACTATGAGTAGACCTATTGTCTTGATCAGTTCCAATGAATAGCATACACTCTCTACTTTGTCACTGTGTGTGAGTGATTTACACCTTCATGAAATAACAAGATTTAAAGAGAATTTACACTATTCAAAGCAAACTAATCTAAATAATGCACAAATTAATCTAAATATCTCATGGTTCTCTAAATTGAAGTGGTAAATGAGGCTCTTAGCTGCAAATCCTCACTAGTGACACTCTAATTATGAGAATTGAACTAAGAATGATATGCAAACTAGATCTAATTATCAAATTCTAGCTCTATTTGATAAGAAATCTACAAAATGATCAACAATTGAAGCTAATTATCAATGAAAATTGCTAAGTGAGTGATGTGGATGCAAATTGCAAGAGCTTTGCTGCAATTCAAAGATATGGAGTGGATGATTAATGCCTCAAAATGCCTTCTATTTATAGGATTTTCCCAAGGGTAGGGGGTAGAGTGAGATAACCATGGTTATGCTTGGGTAAGGTCAATTGGCTTTGCTTTGTCCATAAATGGGGGGACAAGGATTTAAATGGTTTCAAAAGGCTAGACCATTTCAACAAAAGTGAGTGATTTGTGTCCATTTTGTCTCTTTTTTTGCTTTGTTGAGGGAAATTAGTATTTATTAATTAATTAAAGTAATTAAATTTAGCCATGAAGGGTAAGAGGTTCATTTTGATTTTTGCTTTCAACAACTATGTCATTAATTGAATTTAATCAATTTCTTAATGTTTTTCCCCTTTTCAAGCTTTATTTAATCATTTAATCATTTAATTGAATTTTCCTTTGATTTGAATTGCCTTTGTTCCATTTATTGATTTTTCGTGCTATTTTATGATTTGATTACACCTTTTGATTGATTTAAGCCTTTTGCCAATTTTCCATGTCTACAAATGCCCCTCTTTGGATCAATGTGCGAAGAACACCGATTCAAAGATTCCCTTAGTCTAATGATCTGATTTTGTTCTGGTTCTAATATGCCTCTGATCGTTCTGATTGATGTACTTCCTGATGATGATGATGTACCTCTGATGATGATGTTGATATGATTCTGATGCCTCTAATATGATATGGGTCCTGGTTTGATGATAGGTCCTGAGTTCACTGATAAAGGTCCTGGGTTTATTGATAAAGGTCCTGGGTTAATTGATTGCTAATATGTTGATAGGTTTGATATGATAGCAGATTTGATATTGATTTTTCTCCTGATATGAAATTGATTTGCCTCCTGATATGAAATTGATATGATACGATAACTTGATATGATATGATATGATATGATATGCCCCACTGATAAATGTTTTTGATGTGATGCCCATTTGATACTCTAATGCCCCCTCAGAAATAAAACATATTAATTCCTTGATTTGAATGATTTTGAGTAGTTGGAATATGTTTTCATTTCTAAAAAACATTGATGATATGCCATGACTTGCAATTTGCACATCCAAGATAGATAGGTCTGTTGTAGTTAAACAAAACAAGTGATTATAATAATAGGATAATGGTACCAATGAATGTGATTTGTCAATCTCATAGGATAGTTCTGATAGGATATAAATCAATCAGTGTGAAAACTGATATGATTTGATACTGTTGCTTTGTTCTCAAGACACAGAGACATGAACGATGGTACTGGGTGTGATTGCTTGATACTTTGATAGGATTTATTGACGTAAAATGACTCACTGATATAGAATACTGATATGATTCCCTTGATTTGCAAAATAGGCACATTTCCATAAATGATATATATACAGACCTTAGCTTCTTGGATATTTAGACTTAAGTCATGGGTTGACCCAGCTAGAGTACATGTTATTGAGATGGTTGATTATGGAGCTCCTTCAGTTTGTTGATATTGTATCATGATATTTTAGTTATTGATCAGGACTTTAATGTATCACTTTGATGACATTGTTGATTAGACAGACTTCATGAATCTTTGATGTTATGGACACTTATGATTTATGGACTTTCCTTGATTCTTGATTGAATGACCCATTTTATGATTGATCAAGATTTCAATTGAGTGAACCCCCTTTTCCCTTGGAAAAATACTACAGACAAATGCACATGCAATTAATCTAACATGATAATGCAATTAACCTTCCATGATAATGCAATGCAATGCAGCTAAGTGTCACTAGCTTTTAGCAAATAAATGCCTTGAGGATAAATTTTCATCATTGAGCATTTTGGGACCGGAAAGCAAGTACAAGCACCACTGCCCTCTGACATGATGATATGAATACCACTTTTTATCGCATTTGGTAACCTCCTTTTGGAAACTAGTACAACCCACACTAGTCGAATAAACCAACTATGAGAGTATGAATACCAGTTTCAATGAATTCAATGTTGCATAAACAAGCAAAGGTCAACCTTCCACCCTATACGAAAGTCCTCGATGGTTCTTTGATGACCATGTCGTTAGATGAATTCACATAAGTTGTTGGATATCCCTCAAGACAGTGACTCAAAGACAAGAAAAATATCATGTCTCCATCATTGCCAATCTAGTCGAAACATCATCGATTAGCTAAAAAGATGTGATAAAAATTAATGTAAGTAAAGATCATCAAAAGAAAGTTTCAAGTGTTTTGCAATGTTTCATGATTTTCAAAAAGTATTTCCAAGTATTCTGATCTTTAAAGTGTTGTCCATTTTTAATCCCGAATAATAAAGTCAATGAAGGCTCATGGATCAAGTTGTGGTAATTGAATTCTTGGTTAGTGAACAATGATATCCATCAAAGGTTCACGAAAATCTTCTTCTCTCTTATGAAACTCTAATAATTCCCTCTCTGATGTGACTAAACATTGTACTATTGAATCCTTTTTGGGTTTAATGCCTTGCTTCATGTGAATTCATGCATGTTGTTGAAATCCACTGATTAAGATCAAATGCCCCAGTTGGATAGAAAAAAATGTTGGACTTGGACAAACTTCCAAAATATTACCGAAGCTCGGTTTATGCAAGATGCAGCTCAAAAGCACTTCATGCTTTCCTTTTTTACCCGCTCTCAAATAAGATCACATTGGTTTGCGCCCAATGTCTAGCAAGATATAGGACATGAAGGATGAATTTTCAAGATGATGGATTAGAGATGGAAAGGCTATGATGGAAGAAGTATGCGAATGTGACCCATAGGACTATCTCCTCAAGAGTACCCAAGCTAAGGAAAAAATGATATAGCAATGTGAACCATGTTTTTGGATAAGCCATGAAAGTCAATTGTGCAGGGCTAGATAGTGTATAGGATAATGATCTGCTGCCATGAAAAGGAGTGATCCAAAAGAAGTGGACATGTCAAGAAGTTCTTGATAACAAATTTTGTACTTTAAGTTCTTCATTCTGATCAAGACTAAAGGGTAAATTTGGGTGAGATGTGGATAAGATAACACAATCATGATAAAAGAGTGATGGAGGCTATGAAGGGATGTTTTGGGATTATGAAAAGACTATCAAGGAATGATGAAGGTGAATTTGGGATAAGCAAGATCATGATAGGGTAACATGGATGCAGCAAGTACATAAGCTGATGGAAAGGATAATGGATGTTAAGATACTCAATGCTCATGGATGTGTTCAACCTTGTCAAGATGAATGTGACAGAGGAAATATGGTTGAAAGTGAGGTAAATGATAGGAAGATGGAAGATGGCATGGATGAAACTTACCCCCAAGTGTAGAGTGCAAGAAGGAAGAATTACTCATGATGCCTGTTTGCCAGGTTTTCATCATGGTACTTGTCTAAGGCGCCACCAGAAGTGGTTTTCACCCTAGATTTATTTCTTTTTATTTTTGCTACCAAGGTGCCTATTGCTAGGTTTTCACCAAGGCACTTTTTCTCTTTTTTCATTTTTTTTCTTTTTTTTCTTTGCTTTTTTCTTTTTTTGTATTTTTCAATATTTTCCCAACATTAGAATCTTTGGACAATGCTCCTTTGAAAGATATGTTGTAATAAACCATGGGTATGACTAGGATGCTCAAAGATATTGATAAGAGGGATGGAAGTACAGAAAGTATGCATTGGAAAATGAATGTGAGGATAAGAAGAAGGTATGTTGAAGATGGAAATGTTGGCAAGATCAACTTTGACACACACTTTGAAGAGTGGTGGAATGATGGAGGAACAATAGATGACGGAGGTAAGGATCTTTTTGAGGTAGTGGATTTTGGGATGTAAGAAGATGAAGGATGTTTGGAAGGAAATGGAATGGAAGCCTTTGGAAGCTTGAATGTCAATTTTGATTCTTCTTTTGTGTGCAAGTCTTTCAACAATGACTTGGGAATCCACATATTCTTTGATTTTTCTTCCTTTTGGAATGCTTTTGAATGCATTTCTTCAATGAGGGATTTAGGAACCCACATTTTATTTTTTTCTTTTTGCTTGATGGACCTTTGCGGCGTTTTGGATATTTCAGTTTTCTTTTCATTCACATGTCGATTAGATGGGACATTGTGATTTTTATGCACATATGGATTCTTGGATTTATGATTTTTATGTTGCACATCAACATTGCTTCCAAAAGACTTAGGAATTGTGGATGAATAGGAATAATATGGATGGTTCATATGGATTGGTGTTTAGACATTCTTCAAGTATGTGTGTCTTTGTTGATCTTGATACATGTAGGGTAAGTGAATGGATAGCTAGGGATGATAGGAATGGTTGATGGGGGAATATATGGACCTAGTATGGATGGAAGGGATGAAGACTTTTGTTTTGGGACATAGGCACCCAAAATGGATTTGGAGGATAGTGGAGGTATGTGGTTGTATTTGAATGGACCTTCTACTAATGGCTCAATACTTCACACCTTCTACTCTGCTCTTATCTTTCAACAATCTGCCATACTTAGCGATCACAACTTGACGGGCTATAAGTATCTTTCTCCAAATTATATAATCAAGTGGGCCTATTAGAAATTCCTTGAAATCATATTAGAGAAACAATATATCTCTCCAATAACATCCCAGTTAGCTATACTAAGCATGCAACACAAATTAGGACCGTGCAACTCCATATGAGTAGACCCGTCACTTCACAATATTGGCTCCACCAATTTATCTATAACTTTCTTCTCATGTTGAATTATGTTATGTGATCTTAACCAAACATTCTTAACTCTTCTCCAAACACTAATCCAAGAACACATACCCAAATGATAGGTGCAACTACTACAACAATAAAAACAATGTCAGCTTCATCAAATAAACTCAGGAAACTATAACTGGCAACTGAAAACATCATAACTCAACCTAAATTGCACAACGGACTATGTGTCCATGAACATAGCTTCACTAACATGTCTAAAACATAAATATAAATGCACAAGGCTCCATTACAGCCATACTAAAAATCATGTAAAGAAATCTTCCTGGGACCTGTTAGGAATGCTCACTGATACAAACAACTATATTATTGTCTTCACTCAGAATCAACCTCTGCATCTATGATATCATGTTGAATACATATCTAGGAACCATATACTCAAGGATCTCTCCATCAGGCTTCCACAGATGCTGCTTACCATATGTTGTCATCAATGACAAACATACAGTCAGCACTGGCATGCTGAAAATCTCCAACAATCTCCCCCTTTGGCATTGATGGCAACATATGAAAAGAAAAACACCACCAATCCAAATGTACAATTATTTTCTAATATTTTCCATTTCATCAACAAAACTCTCCCAAGGATGAGTCCTCCATCTCTTACTATTTTGTTTCTTCTTGCTAAATACTCACTCCCCCTTTCTACAATTCTTTTATAACATTCTCTATTTCCTCAATAAAACTTCCACAAGGATGAATCCTCAATCTATTGTTGAATGCTCTAAATATCAACTATTGTATCCTCTTACTATCATTTTTGTAGAAACTGAGAAAAATAGATTCAACTTCCAAGACCAATCTGCATGCAAGATACCTGTTACAAAGAACGAAGCAAAAGATGGAAAAAGTTGAAACCCTTTTGTGCTAAAAAATGAGAGAGAGAAAAAATGTATTCAGCATAATGAAAAAAGAATTACAAGGTTCAACCTATAAAGGTGAACAAAACCCTAAACTAGAAAAGCTAGGTTGCACATTATAATTAATAAAGATATTAATTATAATGTACCTAAGAGATAGCTTAAGTAAAAAAAGAGTAATGAAACTAACTAATTACTCTAACACCCCCCCTTAAGTGAAGATCAGGAGGTAAGCCAACCTAGCACAGCTATGAAAGCAGGAAATGGGTCCTGGCAACAAGGCCTAATCAGGTACCCAATACAAGGAAATCTCTATAAACCAAAGACAGAGGAGAAAACCCAGTGGGAAAAAATCCTCTCCAAAAAGAGATATAAAAGCAAGAAAAAGATAAAAAATGACTTCCAGAGACTCTCTTCCCCAATGTAGGTGGTAAGACATGTGTGTAGACACTGTCAGGAGAGAGGAGAGTTTCCTCTATAGAATCCTCAACAACTGCACCTAGTGGCTCGATGAATGGAGCTGGAGGGTCTGGCAGTGCTGAAGATAAGTCCTGCTCAAGAGAAGAAACCCCAACAAGATGAGGTGAGGCAGTCACAAAAGTGGTCTCAGGAACAACACGGAGGTTCAAGTGACCTAACTGTCCCACATGATGCTCTCACGTAAGAGGAGAGTTATGCTCTGATAATGGAGATGGTGGACCAAAGTGTGAGAAGGTGTAGAGATGGGTGGAATGATCAACTGTCTCTGTAGTAACAATGCCACTTATCGCACTATCCTGAATGAAGACTGAATCTGGCATGAACTCAACTGTCTTCCCTAACCCACTGGGTGTAATCTAATAAATCAAGAGGAGGTTTGCAAATAGAGATGGAACATACAATACATCATTGAATGTGCCATCCTGAATGCGTATAGAACCTTTCCCACAGACTGGCATAACAGTGTTATTTCCCATGAGAATGTGAGGAATAGGAGAAGCCTCAATAGAAGAGAAGATCTCTGGAGAAGATGCCATATGGTGAGAAGCACCTGAATTCGGTATCCAAGGGACCTGTGAAGGGGATGCAACAAAAGCCCGTAATGCATGATCCTGTCCAAAATCATGTCTAGATGTCAAAGATAAGGCAGAAGACTAAAAAGCAAACCCCTATGAGGTGGAAGAGGATGGAGAGGAAATAGTGCTCTTCTGAAGGAGAGCTCGCAAATCTACAATCTTTTTCTCATAGCCATCAAACCTCTTCTAAAAATAATGTGACTCATCATGAGGCCCCTTTTGACAATAGGAACATGTAGGGCTCTCAATCTTTTGTTTCTCCTTCTTAGAAGAAGATGGTGGGCTAGTAGAGTGCTGAGAAGAGGAATCAAATGTTTGCTTCAGCTTCTACTTTTGTGTATCCTGAGGTGTCTTGGCAAGCAATGCCTATGATTGTGAACCTATAAGTGAATCCATCTAATTGAGCTTGGACTGCTCACGAGTCAACCTATCACAGAAGGTCTCAAAAGAGGGCATAACATGTCATGCACCTAGTGCATCCATAGTGGAGTAGAAGGTAGAAGTGAAAATCTTATAAGGGTCGTGAAGCTTGGAGAGTATCAAAAAGATACACTCATCATCTAACTTCATCTTTCTAGCAACCTGTAAAATAGAGCGGAGAGACTTGAACTTCCTCAAGAAGTCCTCAATGTTGGTGAATGATTCAGGTACCAAGGAGGTGAACTCTACATCTATCTAGAGAACCCTGAACTGATTCATTATGCTAAACAAGGTGGAAAACTTGTTCCACATATTCCTGGGTGTGGTCAAACCATCCAGGTGGAACAACAACCCATCTAAAATATTCATTGCAATGAGGCCAATTGCCTCATCCATCATGTTCCTCTGCATAAGAGCCTCATAAGCCCTCTATAGAACTGGCTGAGTCTCATCGAGACATGACCATAGCCCTTTTACCATAAGCAATCTAGTCATCTGTCATTTCCAAGTGTGACAGTTGTGAGGTGTAAGGCGAGCGACAAAAGAGTCTACCATTGAGAGAAAGAAGATAGAAGTAGAAGGGTCTTTCTGAAGTAAATTATAGAAAGTAAAGAGCACCCCCCCCCCCACAAAGTATAATACTATCCCCCATACACAACAAATTACTATGAAAGCACAAGAAACGAGAAAAAAACCTGAGTTCCAGAAGCAAAATAGAAGCACAGAAGAAGGGGCATCTTTGAATGCAAAAAATGGAAATCAAATGGAAAAATCAAGAAATGAAACCTACACAATAGCGATGGGCTCAGAAAGACCTTTTCGACGATATATCATATGTCAAATTTTGAGTCCGTATGAGCCCTGTAGGACCAAAAAAGCCCAGGTACCCCCAAAAATGCAAGCACACTGGAAAAACACAGTCTGGGCAATAATTTTAATGGTCGTATGGCCGTCATGGGACGTCTGGTGGTGCGGTGGTGGTGCGCGGGTGGCGGCAGGGCGGCGCGGCGGCAGCTAGGCGGCACAGTGGTCGGAGGCGGGCGGCGGTGTGGAGGCGCGGTGGCGCCTTTGGAATTTAACCAGAGGCATTTTTTTAAACGCAATTTTTTATTTTTTTTAAGAAAAAAAAATGATTTTTTTCTCGATATTCATGCCCGTGCGGCCCTAATGAGGCAAAATTTTCCTCCCAAATGCTACAGTGGCCAAAAAATGCAAATTTTATATGATTTTTTACTCTCCCGGGCCTTCTGAGCACAATGGTGGCATCCATTTTTTGCTCAAAATGCTCCAAAAAAAATTCCTTTTTGCAAGCAAAAAAGAAATAAAAAATAACGTCCTACAGAGAATACCAGAACTAAAAAAACTTGCTTCAAAAATACCAAAACAGGCAGCAGCAGGGTGGCTCTGATACCATATAGAAATTGAGAAAAATAGATTCAACTTCCAAGACCAATCTGCATGCAATATACTTGTTACAAAGAACGAAGCAAAAGATGGAAAAAGTTGAAACCCTTCTGTGCTAAAAAATGAGAGAGAGAAAAAATGTATTCAGCATAATGAAAAAAGAATTACAAGGTTCAACCTGTAAAGGTGAACAAAACCCTAAACTAGAAAAACTAGGTTGCACATTATAATTAATAAAGATATTAATTATAATGTACCTAAGAGATAGCTTAAGTAAAAAAAGAGTAATGAAACTAACTAATTACTCTAACAATTTTTTTCATGACTATATACTTACTCCCCTTTTGACATCAATGGCAAAGGGTGTCAAATAATTAAGCATCGGTACTACTCTTGAAGTAGAGTAGTCAACCATTCATCAATCACTGAGGACTGATGCACTCCTGCAAACTCTAATCAGATTCAGGGAAGGGAATTACTCCCAGATTCTCCCTGAGATACTCAAATGTATCCTTAGGCAAAGGCTTTGTGAATATGTCTGCTAGCTGATCTTTTGTGCTCAAGTAGACTAACTTTACTTCTTTCTATGCTACTTTCTCTCTTAGGAAGTGATATTTTATCTCAATGTGTTTTGTCTTTGCATGCATCACAGGGTTCTTTGACATATTGATAGTGCTAGTGTTATCACAATGAATAACAATAGGATAATCAATGTAAATTCCAAAATCTTTTATCATTTGCTTCATCCACACAATTGTAGAGCAATTTAATGTTGCTACAACATACTCTGCTTCTGTTGTGGATTGAGAAATATAATTTTTCTTCTTACTTGTCCAAGTAACAAGTCTATCTCCAAGAAATAAAGCTCCTCCTGAGGTACTATTTCTATCATCAATGCAACCTGCCCAATTTGCATTTGTACACACATGAAGTTCTACATTTTCTAAATTAGGATACCATAAACCATAGTCTATAGTTCCTCTCAAGTATCTGAATATCCTCTTTACTGCCATGAGATGACTTTGTTTAGGATCTGCTACAAATCTTCCAACAATACCAATTGCATTGGAAATATCAGGTTTAGATTGAGTAAGATAGATTAGTTTACCAATCATAGACTTATACAAGGTCATGTCTACTGCTGCTGAATCATCTTCTTTTGAAAGCTTGCATCATGTTATCATAGGGGTACTTACTGGCTTGCAATGATCCATCTTGAATTTCTTCAATATCTCTTTCACATACTTAGACTAATTTATGAAAATACCTTTGTCTGTCTGCTGCACATTCAGTCCCAAAAAGTACTTGATAGGTCCAATTATGCTCATTTCAAATTCACTCTACATCTCTTTAGCAAATTCAGCACTAAGATTGTCATTACCACCAAAGATAATGTCATCAACAAATATAGCAACTAACAATAGTCCATCAAGTGTCTCTCTTATGAATAAGTTACAATCTATTTCTCCTTTCTTGAATCCAATCTTAGTTAAGTATCCATCAAGTTTGTCATACCATGCTCTAAGGGCTTGCTTAAGTCCATAGAGGGATTTTTTCAATCTGCACACCATATCAGGTATGTCTGATAAGATAAATCCTTTAGGCTACTCTATGTAAACTTCTTCTTTCAACTCTCCATTCAAAAATGTTGACTTGACATCCATCTGGTATACCTTAAAGTCTTTGAATGTAGCATAGGCTAGAAATTGTGTGTTTGAAAATTGTACCTAGTTGTGGACACAACACTTCAGTAAAACATTAAAGGTTAGCAAATCAAGAAATCTACAATATAAATGAAACTAACTAACCAGGTGATTTACTGCCTTCTAGTAGGTGTGAGTATGGTATTCTCAAATTTAGACCGAGATCAGTGACAATGCAACACCTAAACGAAGGATTTAATGCTAAAAGATGAATGTAGGATGGATGTAGATTAATCTATCTTTTTGTATTTTCTATGCAATGATATGAAAAACTGTATGAAACTAGTCTAGAATGTATGAAATTGATATGCAGATTATTTTAACAATGATGTGCTATGATATGAAAATGGATGCAAAGCTATGAAAAATAATGAAAGATCTCACAAATCGCCTATTCACAAGAGCTTGATTCTTCAGATGCAATTTCATTAGAGTAATTGTGCAAATTTGAGAGATCCCTTTGTGAAGAGTTGAGCCTTGATTTTGTAGAAATCCAAGGCTAGAGGATGCATTGAGAAAATCCATAAATCACTCTTGATAAACTCTGGTTGGTTTTTGAGTTAACAAGAAATCAAAAATAAATCAACTCATAAAAATCATGCAAAAGTGGTTTTTATCTCAAAAATAGAGTTCAGTTCACTTTTTCAACTCACAATCACATGTTGAGTTTAGAAAGTTAACAAATTGAAGTTGATAATTGATTTGAAGTTGACTGTTTTTATGATTGTGCATGATTTAATATGATTTAATTTAAAATAAAGTGATTTATTCTCAACTTAATTGATTTTAAATTTAAAAATAACTGATTTATGGGTTAATCAATTATTTAATCAAACTTTTATTCAAAACAATATTATTAAATATTGACAACTGGTTTTAACTAATTAAATAAGAATTTAATCAATTATTCATAGGAGATTTTGATTTATTGTCAAAATTAAATAATATAATAAGGAATAATTAGAATTAAATCTAATTAAATAATCAAGTGGCAAAATTAAACTTAATTAATTAAATATTCAAAATATTCAATTAATCAAATTTTAGGATAAATAGGATTTATCGCCAAATAATATTTAATTAAAGATAATTATGATAATTAAGAATATTCCCTTATGCAAAATTAGGATAAAATCAATTAGGGTTTTGATAATTTGATGTGCAGATGTGCCTTAGGTTAGGACTTTGGTGTCAATTTCATTCAATATGTCGATGTAGGAGGTTAATGAACCTATACCCCATTTTTGGGGAATTACACTTTGCCCCTCTTTGAATTACTGGGCGAAGCACAGTGGTTCAAAGATTAATCTATTTTTTATAAAGATGTGAACTCAGTTATGTGGTGGAAAAACTGATCCAGAAAGATTGACCGATTCTGAGATAGAAACTGATTGATAGATTTGAAGATGTGATTTAGGTCCTAATTGACCAAAGAATCAAGATGATGCTAACTATATCAATAATGAATCGGTGATTACAAAGAAGTGATAAAATGCCTGATTCTGAACCTATGATTACGAGGAATTGACTATCTTGACTCCAGACCTGATTGTCCAAAGGAATCGAAAGGATGCCAAATCTAAACCCTTCAGTTACGAAGAATCAAGGAAATAACACTAATGAACCGATGATTACGAAAAGCTAATATAGTTCACAAGATTAAGAGAATCCCAGATATATATGGATCTTGATGAACCTGATATGCCCCAAGCAACGATTGATTTTCCCCAAGAAACAAGGACTTTTGATGAATCAACAATTAGAGGTGGTTGTTGTCTTGATTACTGAAAGAAAGATGTTGATTGACAGAATTAGTTAATGCAATACCATGCCCCCTTCGGGGTGAAAATTGAAATCTGGCAAGAAAAGCCAGCATGAAATAGTGTTGAAGCATGTTAATCGATTAAGAAGTGGTTGTGCACGTTCGGAGATGCGTTCTGCATCGTTTGAAGGTCCAAAAGACCAAGTTTGACTAGGTTTGACCATGACTTGACCATGGTTGACCAAGTTGAAATTTCAATAGTTTGATGTGAGATAATCAGTTAATTTAAAAAATAGATTTCTTTGATGATTAGAAGGTTGATTATGCAAGCAGTCGGCCATCCTAGGTCCATAAATTTTAAATTGTGATTTTGACAATCTAAACGATCTCAGATTTTGATTTTGATCCTAAAAATGGATTCATAATGTCAAAATTAGTCAGGGGTGCCTGCTTGGTGATTTGTTAAGAAGACCTTCATGTGAGATTCAGCTCTTGTGAGATGTTTAGCATTTTTGTTTAAAGAATCGTTTAAGCGTTCAAGTTAATTTGGCAATTGTGAGATCATGCAATCATGAAAAGTGAAAAGTGACATGCAAAATGAAATGCAAACCTAAGACCTAGGACCTAGTCACTAATCATGTGTTGGTCATTTTCATCACTGAATTTTATTTTTTTGGTAACTAGATAAATCAATACAATGTCCACTAGTTACGAAACTATGGACATATGAATATTGATTTGTATGCTTAAAAGTCAATACAACGCCCACTGGCCAGACAAACATGGACATATGAATATTGATTTTGTTTTGGAAATGTCAAATTAGATATAAGCACCAAGGCATAAACATCAGGATGACTCGAATATCATGTCCATTTTGATATAGAAATTTGTATAAGCATCAGGACACAAACGTTGTGATGACCTGAATACGCCTTGCATACAAACACATCAAGCAATCAAGAGATTATTCTAAATCCAATGTGAATTACCCATAGTGACCCTTTATCATTCACATCCTTAGGTAAGATTGTGTTTCATAGTAGGAGTAAGAACTCACTCAAAAGATAATAGTTAGATCAAACATCCTTGAATTTTTTGAGTATCAATGGTTGAGGTACACATGACCATCTAATACGAGATGGAGGCTCTTACAGATGGACACCATTTCAATCCATAATTTCCAAAGTTGTTAGATTTTCACTCAAAGTAGAAAAAAAAGAAAAGATTATACCCCTAGTCATCACTCTCTAAATCTTGTAAAGGACATCATCGAAGAGCTCGAAAGGACACAATATGCAAAAATCTCAATGTGAATCAGTAAGCATACAAGGAGATAAAATCATGTGAAGCATAGATTGTTTTCATTTTGTTTGTGTTGATGTTTGTTTGTGTTTGATTGCAAAATCCTTTCTGGTAAGGAGAAGACTGACTGACTCAGATGTAGCTTTGGCAAGACCTTGACTGGATATGACTCACTTGAGGTATACTGGAGACCATAGGATATGACATTGATTGCCCCCAAGTTTTTAAACATTGATAGGATATAGACATTTGAGTTTATTAGTGTATGGACCGACTTTATTGAAAACAAGAATGCAGAAACAAACCAAGAGATATGTACAAACTAAAGCAGGACTGAAAGTTGGGAAAGACCAAGATTGCACTGATACATGGAGCATTTTGAACAAGTGGCTCCCATTTTCTAGGTTTTCACCATCTTGGTAGAGATTCTATTTTTTCTACCAAGGCGCCTGTTTCCAGATTTTCACCAAGGCACTCTTTCTTTTTCCACTTTTTTTTGTATTTTTCATTTTTTCAATTTTTTTGTACTTTTGATCTTTTTAATTTTTTTGTACTTTTGATATTTTCACCTTTTTTTGCGATACATCAAGGTGCCTATTTTCTAGGTTTTCACCAGGATGATCATTTTTTTCAAGACTTTTTTTTATTATTATGCTTTTTTAGGACATTTTTTAATACTGAATGCCTTAGGTGTAGAATTTCTTCAAATGTAGAATGTTGATTGGTTCACGGAGCTGTTCTCCTTCAGTCATTGAGAATTGATAGGCTCCAGAGCCAAAAGTAGCAGTGATAGGCTCCAGAGCCAGTTGGGTTCAAACTTCCCATTGTGTTCTCTATGTGATTGAGTTTTAGGATTCTCTCTCAAGACTACATTGCCAACTTGAAATTCTTTATGTCTGACTTTCTTATTGTAGCCTCTAGACATTCTTTTCTGATATACTCTGAGATGATCATATGTTTCTTTTATGTTCTCATCTAGTAGTTCAAGTTCTTGCAACCTAGACACTTTGTAGTCATCATCAGTCACTAGACCATGCATTCGGATTCTTAATGATGGGATTTCAACCTTAATAGGCAGTACCGCTTCAAACCCATAAACTAAAGTGAATGGTGTAGCCCCAGTAGACATTCTGATACTTGTTATGTAGGCCCAGAGAGCTAGATTTATCATGAGATGTCAGTCTCTTCCTATTTTATTAAATGTATGATGCAATATTTTCAATAGGTTCTTATTAGGTGCTTCTATTTGTCCATTCCCTTAAGGATAATAAATGGATGACCAATGTTGTGTAATTTTGAATTTAGAGCATAAGGAATCTAAGTCCTTGTTTTTTAATTGACCACCATTATCTGTGACTATTGAATGTGGAATGTCATACTAACATGTGATGTAGTTCAAAATGAACATAGAGATTTGCTTATCAGTTGCTTGAGTCAAAGGAACTGCTTCTATCCATTTTGTGAAATAGTCTATAGATGTAATGATATGGGTATGTCCATTAGAAGAATGTGGATAAAAGGCTCCAATGAGATCAAATGCCCATTGTTGAAAAGGCCATTGTGTAGTAAAGGGAATCAGATCTCTCCCTAGTGCATGAATCAAGTTTCCATGGACTTCACACTTTTGAAAATTCTTAGCAAATTTGATAGCCTCTTTCTCCATTTCAGGCCAATAATACCTAGCCCTAATAAGTTTTCAAGCTAGTGTTAAACCATTGGAATGTGATCACCATATACCTTCATGGACTTCCTCTAATGCATGTTGAAACTCTTTGCATTCTAAACACTTAAGAAGTGTACCATCTAGACTCTATTTGTACAGATAATTACCAATGATGACATACCGAGATGCATTTTAGATAAGGTATCATTTCTCATGGTAGTTGAAGGTGTTGGGTATGATTTGGTCTTGAAGGTAGGAGAAAAGGTTTTTATATATGGAGGAATCATGACCAACAATGGTGCAAATCATGTGGGTTTTGGGGGAATCATATGCAGGAAATGACAGTGCTTCTACTAGGAACTCATAATGTAGCTCATGTTCAGGCTGCTATAGTAGAGATGATAGTGTTGCCATAGCATTAGTAGCTTTGTTCTCCATTCTAGGAATCTTCTCAAAAGTGATAGATATGAAATGTTTCTTTAAGTCATCTACCATGCATTTGTATGGAACAAGTTTTTCATCTTTCTTTTGGTACACATCATTGACTTGGTGTATGACTAGTTGTGAGTCTCCATGAATGTGCAACTCTGTTACTCGCCACTCTATTGCTATCTTCATTCCATTAAGTAGGGCTTCATATTCAACAATATTGTTTGTGCAAGGAAACTTGATTCTGAATGCTTTAAGTATTGAGTAACCTTGTGGTGTTATGAATAATACGCCTACCCTAGATCCATTCTATGTGTAAGATCCATCAAAGAAAAGATGCCAAGTCCTGGAAGATATGTGCATGATGGATGAATCAGGAAATTCCATTTGTAATGGTGTATCACCAAACATTGGTGCTTCAGCCAACTGATCTGCAATGACTTGACCTTTGATAGCTTTCCTTTCAATGTATTCAATGTCAAATTCACTTAATAGCATCACCCATTTAGCTAATCTACCTGTGAGGGAAGCTTTGCTTGATAAGTATTTCAATAGATCTATCTTAGCTATCAATTGTATTGTATGAGATAACATGTACTATCTCAGTTTCTATGATGCAAAGATCACATCTAGAAAAGCTTTCTCAATCATTGAGTAGTTCTTCTCATAAGCTACCAATGTTCAGCTAATGTAGTATATAGCTCTCTCCTTATTTTCATCATGTTGTGCTAGTAATGCCCCCAATGATGTATCTATGATGGAGACATGTAGAATCAATGGCTTCCCTTGAATAGGAGGCATCAAAATAGGAGGATTCGATAGATACTTCTTGATATGATTGAAGTTCTTTTCACATTCCTCACTCTGTGAGAAGGTCACACCTTTATGTAATGTCTTTGTGAAAGGTTGTGATATATCCGCTAGTTGAGATATGAAACATCTGATTGATTGCACTCTTCCTTGTAAAGTTCTCATTTGGCTAATATTTTTAGGAGGTTGCATCTCCATGGTAGCTTTCACTTTAGAAGGATCTACTTCAATGCCTTTCTTTGAAACAATGTAGTCTAGGAGCTTTCTAGAAGTGACAACAAAAGCACGCTTTTTAGGGTTCAATCTGAAACTAAACTTCTCCATTCTATCTAGTATTTTGCTCAAGTCACTCAAATGTTCAAATATTATCATATACTTTGCTAGGGTGTCATCAACATAGTCTTCCATAGTTTGATGCATCATATCATGAAAGATAGATGTCAGAGCTCATTGATATGTAGCACCAACATTCTTAAGCCCAAATGGCATGACATTCCACCAAAAAGTACCCCATGCACATGTAAAAGCTATTTTCTCTTGATCTTCTAGAGCTATTTTGATTTAGTTGTATCTAGAGAAACCATCCATTAAAGAATACATCTCAAAGCCCACAGTCATGTCCACTATCATATTGATGTTTGGTAATGGAAAATCATCCTTAGGGCATGCTTTGTTTACATCTCTAAAATTTGTGCACACTCTGATTGATTTGTCTAGTTTTGAAACTGGAACTATATTAGAGATCCATTTAGCATAGTTAATAACTCGGATAAATCCAGCTTTTAGTAATTTCTCTAATTTAGTTTTGACTAAGAATGCAACATGTGGATGCATCTTTTGCAACTTTTGTTTAACAGGTTTGACTCCTAGAGCGATAGAGAGATGATGCATTATTAGATTTGGATCTAACCCTAGCATATCTAAATACTTCCATGTGAAGTTGATTTTCTTCTCTGTTAAGAAAGTGGTGAATGCCTATTTTTCTTCTTCTGAAAGAGATTGTGCTACATGAATCAATTGCGGTTCCTCTGTTGTACCCAAGTTGATAGATTGAGTGGGATCTATCAATACTAGAGATTTGTCATGTAAATGACTCAAAAGGACATCAAATATCTCATCCTTAGGTGCCTCAAAGAGGTTTTCACCTTTAGATACATCTTTTATTTTTACTGTTTTAGGTTCTAAGACTGCCACAAAGTGGTTTTCACCCTCATAACTCTTTTTTCTTTTTGCTTTTATTTTTTTGATTGAGATATTTGATATCTGACTCTGTCATGCTAAGGCTCGGTTCACTAATGGAAGTTGTCATAGGTTCCACTGCATTGAGGTAGCAAGCAAGGGCATAGTCAGTCGGGAAGGTATGGATGTCTTGGCTCAGATCAGTAGAAGTTCGGTCAATGAGCTCTAGATGTTGGATAGTCAATGTAGGGTAGGATTGGGAAATGGTGTTCACACATATGGTGTTGTCATCATTGGTCCTAACCTAACTCTTGAATTCAAAGGTGATATTACTACTCAGAATGTTCAATTCATGAATAGTCTCAATGTTATTATTGGATTCCACTTCAGGAGTAGGTGGATCAAACTCGTTAAGTTCATCATTTCTCTCTAGACTTATGTCAGATTTAGGTGAATATTGATGAATGACATCAATGTGATTCTCAGTGATAAGTTCATCTTCTTCTGGAATAACTCCCCATTCATAATCATTTGATTCATCTTCTGATTCTTCATCTAGACCTCTGGGAAATCTAAGAACATGTGTAAAGTCAGGACAGATCCCCCAAGTAGGATTTTCTTCTAATTTTGATTTGAATTCATACTCATGAGAGTCTATTTCAAAATTATTTTTGTATCCCAAATTTTCAGCTATTGTGATAGGTTTACCTTCCTCTTGTTTAGTAGTAGGTTCTTTTGTAGCTACCACATTGATATTCTCCTTAGGTTTTTCTTCATCTTTAAGGAGATCTAGTATTTCTTGAGGTAAATGTTCATAAGGAATAAGTTCAGAGTTGTCTAAATCATCATTGTCTAAATGTTGTGTTTCTTCCTTTAGCTAAGTTTCTTTAGGAGTTATCTATTCTAAGACATGTGTTGAGTTACCCCTAAGGTATAAGGATTTCTTTTGATATCCTAGACCTGTAGTATCTTTATTTGTCTGGCCATGGTGTTCAATGGGTTGTATAAGACCTTTGACTCTTATTCCTAGAGGTCATTTTCCTTTGTATCCCATTTTAGACATGAGTTTATGACTTGGTCCATATGACTTTGAAGGAATTTTTTTTGACTTGGAGTCACATTTTTGAACTGACTGGGATTCATATTTGTATAGTCATGCAAGCACAGCTTCATCTTCTTCAAAATCTTGCTTGGACACTTGTTCTGTGTCAAAACTTCCATTGTAGATGGTCTGAGGTTCTTTAGACTCTTTCTTTGTCTATTTTAAAGGTTTCCCATAAGATTTAGGTGAGACTGGGAGAGATGTTAGAGATAGGACTAGTTCCATAGTGTATTCTCCCATGCCTATGTCCTTGATTTTGACCTCTTTGGAAATGTCTTCCATCTTGGATGTAGATGCTATGTCTGTTTTCTTGGTAGGAGAATCTCTATTATTTGGGACAAGTTTGTCAGTGCTTTCTTTCAATGCATTGTAAGATGTAGATATGTCAACTGGAATTGTTACCTTTACCCCATCATAAGGAAATTTCACACATTGGTGGTATGTTGATGGAATAGCTTGCATCTCATGTATCCAGGGCATCCCTAGAAGAACATTGTAAGCCAATGTAATATCTAGAACTTGATAGGTGATGTCTTTGATAACTGGTCCTATTCTGATAGGTGAGACAATTTTTCCCTTGGAGGATCTTTCTTTCTCATCATATGCTTTTATAGTAATCTTCTTTTTAGGATCAATAGCATCTTCTGATAATCCTAGTTGTGCGATCAATTTGTAGGAATATATATTTAGACCAGTGCCTCCATATATCAACACACATTTGACATGATGGTTTTGGATCAAGACTTCAATGTGCAAGGGCTGGTTATGCGGATGACTTACCAAATTGTCATCTTCCTCTGAAAAGGAGATATACTGGGGAGATGTCAGATGACCAACCATAGTCTGGAATCTATCTAGATCAAGATTGTCAGGAACATTGGAACCGAGTAGGGCTTTATCCAGAATAGCTCTATGAGTAGGAGATATCTGAAGAAACTCAAACATGGATATTTTTGCATTGGTATGCTGGAGTTGTTAGACAAAACTATATGATGTTGGCCTAGTCTCATTAGGATTTGATGATTTTGAGGCAGCCCTCTATTTAGAAGCAGATAAAAGATTGAAATGCACCTTAGGGGTATTGGATGAATTTGAGTTTTGTCCTTGTAGATGTGCCTGAGCTTGTGATCAAGTTACTACATTTGCTGATTGATTATCTCTATTCTTTCTTACAATTGTGATGACATTGCAATGTTCAAATAGGTATGGTTCAACCATATTTATGATAGCATTGTTGTCAGAGTAGGCGTAATTGACTTTAGCACCCATGTTAGGTTGAGAAGATGAATCTCCTTGACCATGTTTTGGAAATGGTTCTGTGAATGTCGTATGATCATTATTGCTCTTATGATTGTCAATTACAATTTCTCCATTATCAATTTTGTCTTGTATGAGATGTTTCAAGCATATGCAGTTATTGGTTTTATGACCCTTATTTTGATGGAAGTCACAGAAATCGGTCTCTTTCCACCATTTTGGTTTAGGTTCAGGATCAAATGGTTTTATCTTAGGCAATGAGATGATTTTGTTTTCCAAAAGAGTTTTCATGGAAGATTCTAAGGATTCACCCAAATGAGTGAACTTGTGTTTTGGTGTTGTAACCCATGGTTTGTAGTCTTTCAACTTTTGAGAAGGTTCAGATGCCTTTTGTTCAGAAGCTTTTATGGATTGAGTGCCCATGGTTAGATTGAATGTTGGTGCCTTTGATGGGACACTAACATGATCAACAACACCATCTATTACAACATTCTTGTTCTTGTTCTAGAATTTACCTTTGTCTTTATTGTTGGAACTAGAACTAGATTCGTACTTGTTTTCCTTATGAAGCAATATGTCTCCCTTTTTGACAAGCACATTCTTAATCTTGATGGCATTCTCCACCATTTTATCAAAGGAAGTATGATTTGCATTTGCAAGGGATAATTGAGTTCTGGAACTAGATTGTTGATGAAGATTTTGAGTTTTTCAATTTCCAAAATAGGTCGAGCATAAAGTGAAAACTTCTTCCTCCATCGCTTGAGGAAAGTCGGGAAGGGTTCTCTTGAGTTTTGCTTCAAATTGTAGATATCGATCATGGTGATCAGATGTTGAATGTTGTAGGAGTATTATTGATAAAATAGTTTGATCAACTCCTCAAAGGTTTTGATTATTGGAGACATTTTTGAAAACCAATGAATGGTTTCTCCCTCTAGAGATCGACAGAAAAGACACATTAAGTAGGTTGGTTCATGCATAAACTTAATAGATTGAGTACAGAATTCTTTGACATGATCTTGAGGGTCAAAGTTGCCATCATACTTATCATATTTCAATATTTCAACCCTTTTTGGAAATGGCGGCATGTACAAGTTTTTGTCAAATGGAAAAGGACATAGAGCCTCCATAGAGAACTCCTTAGGTTCCTTCTCTTTTTCTAGCTTGTTTAACTTGAATTGCATAGCATGCATCTATTTTATCATGGTTGTAATAGGAGTTTCTTCCTCTTGAGTAATCATATTTTCAACATTAAAGTTTGGAGGAAGTTTGGCTCCTTGTTGAGCTAGGTCCAAGAAGTAGGCTTCTTTCTCTTCTTGTAAGAAATGTTTCATTAGTTTTCGAAAGTGTTCATCACTATCTGTATCATTCAATTTTAGATGGAGTCAGTTCAGGATCTTCATGATTAGACTGATGGCCTTGGGATCCTTGGTTTCCTCCTCCTTGAGACATTGTGTTGTGATGAGAACTACCAAGGATTGATTGATGTGGAGGTGATTGAGTACCTCCATGGATTGATGTAGGTGGGGTAACATAATCACCTTTCAAGTAAAGATTGCCAAGAGCATCTTCTACAAATTTTGTTGTGTTGTAGGGTTGATGAAATATCTGAGCAATCATAGAAAATGATGTTGAAGAGAATTCGGGTTGTTCTCCTTATTTTCTTTGTGAGGAAGCTCTAGTTGCCGCCATTAACCTTGGGTGAATCAAAAGAGAAAGATTAAGACAGCTGAAGAATGACTCATTTCAAGAAGATCGAATGACGTAACCTTGTCAAGATTGGATTGATTAAAAATTGACTTGGACATAAATGAAGGATATTATGCCCTAGGTGTATGGGTAGATGCCCAAAAGATGGTGGACACAAGCTTGCAACACTTAGTCATTTTGTTGAAGATTGAATTGAAGATCATTTTGACAAGGTCTTGACACAAGATGGACAAGATTCAAATTGACAAATCAGATGGCTGGATCAAACTCAAGAGACCACTTTGGGAAAATGATTGGATTCTTCTATTTTCTACTTTGTTCCTGACACAGTGAATTTTCTGACAGAATCTGGAAGTAGGCTATAAAAACTAAATCTCTAACAAATTTGGTAGGTTTCTGGCAACTTTAAAAAAAATTATACAAGTTTCTATAGGCTCGTACTACTCTGGGTGAGGTCTAGTATGACAATTGAAAGCACTCATACAATAATTGAAACACTCATACGATAGTTGACACCAGGGATTGATTTTCCTTGACTTTTTCTGACAACACTCATATGACAGTATACAGTCTACTATATGACAATATAGGGGTTCTAGCACGACACTTAGGCAAAACTCATATGACTTTCTAAGACTCTGGGATGACTTTGTGATGCAAACCAAGGCAGGGAGGATCCAATTAAGGATTGTCCAGCCTTGTAGCTTCATAACAACACAGCGGATAACTCAACACAATAATTGCTTCAACTCAATTTTCATTAACATGCCCAGTTGTAAGGCCTTCCAGGTTAGGGCCAATTACAATCAGAATTAATTCTGCAAGATCAACAAGATCCAATACAACCCTAGCTAGTTCAGCTCTAAAAACTCAACAACTGGTGAAAACCCTAAGGCAGATCTAAACTTGAGCTCACAAGCCTCCAAGCAACCTCCTTGTTTCCAATCCTCAACCACTAGCTCTGCTACAAATAAACTATCAGAAATCAATATGATCTGCAAGATCCCATAGGAACTTTTCCACAACTTTAGCACTCAAATATGCTATAAGATTTTCCTATCTGATCATCCAGATCTCAGCCTCAAAGTCATCTAACCTCCCTAAAACAACTACCCAAACATCCTATAAATACTAATCATTAGCCACAAGTCGGTTGGATGAAATCATTAACTCCCCCCCAAACAAATATTAAATGCAATACAAGTTGGCTCTCAAATAGCCTTACAATAATTAAATCCAACATGTCAGCCTATAACAATAACTACCAACAATAAATGCACCAAGTCGGCCCAACAAATCACACAAAAATCTAGTTGGTAAACCAAAACTATTGAGCACTAGTAAAATAACCGATTACGCCAAGCATCACCAAGTACTAGTGTCGACCGAGCACCACAGGCATCACCGAGTAACACTTTCACCGAGTGCCATAGATTACCAAGTTACTTCAGTGACTGAGCTTCCTTTAATGACCAAGACCGTTGATCAAGGCTACAACCCAGTAACACCAGCCAAACAACACACCTCCATGTAGATTCACCAACTACCCTATAATTCCCCTGCATCAGACACCCCGTGTTTGAAAAGATGTTCATATGTGAGAATAACATCTTTCAGGATTAAGCACATAAACCCCAAACTGGTTCTTCACATACAAGTCCTCCACCTTTTCAGTTTGCATACTCTTCCACTTCAGCTTTCTTTGTCTCTTCAAGTCTTTCCTCGACAACACACAAGTATGTTCTTCACACTGATCAACCATACCTTCAGGACCCACTAACTCAACTCGGCTACCAATACGTAGGCTTCTCCTACCGAGCGTTGTATCCAGCAAAGGCATTAGGGAAAACTTCATGTCATCCTTCTCAATAGTAAACATATTTCTAACACAGTCATACATAGCTCTGCAATCATATTTCCAAGGTCTACCAAGCAATATATCACAACTATTCATCTTCACAATGTCACATAACACAAGATCCTTATACTGGCCAATCTGAACATTAACAAAGCATTGTTCTCTTACTTCTAGAGCATGAACATCTTGCAACCAGCCAATCTTATAAGGACAAGGATGCTTCATTTTATTCAACCCAAGTTTCTAAACCATGTCCTCAGCAACAAGGTTATCAGTACTACCACTATCAACAATAACATCACATAGTTTACCTCCAAACTTGCATCGGGTCCTAAAAAAGTTACTCCTCTAACAAGGTTCCTCCTTTGTACTAATCAATGTTCGCCGAAGTAGCAAGTTCTCAAATTTAGGTTCATTCTCATTCACCATAGAAGATCATCGATCACCAAGCTTCTTTTGTGTACACTCAAAAGAACGGTGTCCTTTCTCTCCATAATTATAGCAAGTACCCTTAAAGATAACTCTACATGTCTTCTTCTTTAGTTCCACAGGTTTCTGTTCATCTTCTGCATCAGTCGGTTTATCCTTCACCGA
Source organism: Chamaecyparis obtusa (assembly GCA_027943335.1). NCBI lineage: Eukaryota > Viridiplantae > Streptophyta > Pinopsida > Cupressales > Cupressaceae > Chamaecyparis > Chamaecyparis obtusa. The sequence goes on along the minus strand of BSBK01000430.1, from coordinate 2,164,975 downwards.
GTGATCAATCTTTTCCTTCCCTTGGGAGTTACTATGTTTTTTCCTCTTCAACTCTTCAATTCCACAAGTTTCTATTCATCTTCTGCATCATTCGGTTTATCCTTCACTGAGTGATCAATCTTTTCCTTCCCTCAGGAGTTACTATGTTGTTTCCTCTTCAACTTATCTTCTACCTTCGGAGCATACTGATAAGCATCTTCAACATAATCAATCTTTAGCATATGAATATCATCCTGAATATTGAATCTCAAACCATTCACATACCAAGCTACCTTTTCCTTACCAAGCTCTCAGTGTCCAGACTGAATAGTAAGTTTGTAAAACTCCTCGGTATAATCCTCAATAGAAAAATCCTTCTATTTCAGATTTTACAACTTCTTAAACAAGTCAAGCTCATAGTCAAAAGGTATGAACTTAGCTTTCAACTTAGTCACCATCAACCTCCATCGATTGATCTTCATTTCACCTTCACCTTCTCTATCTCTTTGTAGTTCTTTCCACCAAAGAGTAGCATGTCCTTTCAACTTTATCTGTGCCAATCTCACCCGAAGAGGATCTTCAATTTCTTCCAGCTCAAAGAAATCTTCAAGTTCACCAATCCAATCAATCAATTTCTTGGGCTTCAAAGTACCACAGAAAGTAGAAACTTCCATTCAGTAACTGTTACTTAACCGAGCTCCAGATCTAGGCAACCAAGAATTTCTATCTTCCCCATATCTATCCCTCTGGTCATCACCACTATATCCAGTAGGTTCAAACTCTTCAATAGCTTCCTTTTAATGATATTCAGTACCAACATTCTGAGGTACACCTGTAACAACTCTCATGATCTCAACGACCATGTCATTCTTCATCAACTCCATCTCAAATCTGAAATTTGATTTCACCTTCTCTATAATCCTAGATTCTACAGTATCACAAAGATATTCAATCACTCTAGGGTCCAATCTTCTTAGAGGAATCCTCAAAGATAAGAGAAACTCTTTGCAACAAACCCTACAATGACCACCTTGTGGCAATCTCCAAGTTGTATGCAAGTCAGATCTCAACCTGCCATCTTGAACAAACAACTAGGGTAAGATCCACAAGTTTAGTGCCACGGATCTACAACTTAGATTATATGATCTCTTCACCAACAAGATCAATTTTGAAAGATCAGCCTTGCTAGGTCAATGTTCACTCCACAAGATCAACTCAGCTCTAATACCACCTAACACAAACCAAGGCAGGGAGGATCCAATTAAGGACTGTACAGCCTTGCAGCTTCAGAACAACACAACGGATAACTCAACATAACAATTGCTTCAACTCAATTTTCATTAACATGCCCAACTATAAGGCCTTTCGAGTTAGGGCCAATTACAATCAGAATTAATTCTGCAAGATCAAAAAGATCCAATACAACCCTAGCTAGTTCAGCTTTGAAAACTATCAGCAACTAATGAAAACCCTAAGGTAGATCTAAACTTGAGCTTGCAAACCTCCTTTTTTCCAAGCCTCAACCACTAGCTCTACTACAAACAAAATATTAGAAATCAATCTGATATGCAAGACCCCATAGGAACTTTTCCACAACTTCACCACTCAAATCTACTATCAAAGTTTCCTATCTGATCATCCAGATCTCTGCCTCAAAGTCATCTGACCTCCCTAAAACAACTACCCAAACATCCTATAAATACTAATAATCAACCACAAGTCAGCTAGATTAAATCATTAACTCCCCCCCAAACAAATATTAAATGCAATACAAGTCAGCTCTCAAATAGCCTTTCAATAATTAAATCCAACATGTCAACCTGTAACAACAGCTACCAACAATAAATGCACCAAGTCAACCTAAAAAATCACATAGAACTCCAGTCGGTAAACCAGAACTACTAGGCACCAATGAAATAACCGAACATGCTAAGCATCGTCGAGCACCAGTGTTGATCGAGCACCGCAAGCATCATCGAGTAACACTTTCACCAAGTGCCAAAGATTACCGCGTTCCTTCAATGACCAAGCTTCCTTTAATGACCGAGACCATCGGTCAAGGCTGCAACCAAGTAACACCGGCCAAATAACACACCTCCATGCAGATTCACGAGTACCCTAGAATGCCCCTGCATCACTTTGGACTCCAGAAAGGAATTTTGCTTTAGATTTGCAATTTTTTTTAGTTTTCAGTATCAGGTTGTTTGCAAAATTTCTCTGTCCAGGTTTTGAAGATCTGTGTAATAGTTCATCTCGGGTTTGTTCATTTTCAATAACCAAGTAGATAACAAACACATAGAACAACAAGCATGGGAATTCATGCACATCTAAAAATAATGAGCAAGAGACAAAGCAACCTTGCACATGATCAATCAAGTGACTTATTGTTCTAACCCTAGGAATGCTACTTGTGTATGTTCTCAAAATTTTTTCCAATCACGCACATAGTCCTAGAAAATGAAAATTTGGCAGCACTAGGGTTTTTAGTAATGGTTTGACTCTGCAACTTTTGTAATCTCAAGAGGGCGAAATACAATCCAGGCGCATCGGGGTTTTGACACAGTCCAAGAATTTAATCAATTAGGAGCTGCTAAGGAGATCTGATAGCCCAACAAGAGACTACACCTGTGGAGATTTCTTCCACAAAGACATTTATATAGTGGTTGTCACTATGATGAAAAAAATGGCTATGACCACTTGAGGTTCCATCCATGTGGTTGACCCAATAAAGGGAATGTCCACTATGGTTAACCCTCTCTAAAGGTGACTCACAAAATAGACCACATGGGGACTTGGTCCAGATTCAAGGATCTGAGTTTCAGATACTACCCAAAAAGGGAGTAGAGCATAGTCCTCTAGCCTTTTCACTTTTACCCAAACACAGTAGATAGATTCTTTGATGTGCTAAGACTAAAATTACCTCACCAAGATTGGTGATGTCAACAACATCTACTGAGATCTCTAAGTGGGACCAAGAGAGAATGTACCAATCAAAGTTGAGGACCAAACCAAGTGAACGTGAGATAACAATAATATCCTCCCTACCTACAAGGGGATCTATCTTCGAGAAGAGCTTCGCATGAAAAACAAGCGAATGAAGCCCACTCTCTCAAGAACTCCACAAATAGTGTTCATAGGGCCTAATTACTATGTGTAATAGATATGCAAAAAAAGTAAATCTATGTTTGTTTTAGAGCCCAAATCGAAGTGTGCTTTATGAAAGCAGGAAATGCACTCAAGCTAGACACGTGAGAGTTTGTTTTATGTCCCAAATTGAAGTGTTATCAGATGCAACAGAATACCTGAGTTCCCATGCAACACGCTTAGTAGATTTTACCTATTTTACAATTCTTGTTATGCTTTTCCAATCAAAATCAACAAGTACCAATAAAAAACAAAAGATCTCAATTGTTAGGGTTAGCTATGAGTCCAAATCTAAAAATCAAATTTGAAGAAAAAACCTAAAATTCTAATACGACAATTGAAATTCTAGCACCAAAACTCGTACGATAGTGGGTTACCTCCCACACAACACTTCAGGCATGATACGATAGTGGGTCTGTGCACACACGATAGAGTAACTTCCAGATGACAATGTAAAAGTTCCAACATGACTCTCAAAAACACCAACTATCATACGACAGTCAGGGGGTCCTGGCACGACACTCTATCAAAACTCATACGAAAAATGTATGGACAGAAAGTAAAAATTGTAGTTTTGATAGAAAATGACAAAATTAATAGAAATTGTTAGAAATGAAATGGAAACCCATTTCAGGGCCCCACGGTGGGCGCCAAAAATGTGTGTGAAAATTGTACCTAGTTGTGGACACAACACTTCAATAAAACATTAAAGGTTAGCAAATCGAGAAATCTACAATATAAATGAAACTAGCTAACTAGGTGATTTACTGCCTTCTAGTAGGTGCGAGTATGGTATTCTCATATTCAAACTGAGATCAGTGACAATGCAACACCTAAATGAAGGATTTAATGCTAAAAGATGAATGTAGGATGGATGCAGATTAATCTATCTTTTTGTATTTTCTATGCAATGATATGAAAAATTGTATGAAACTAGTCTAGAATGTATGAAATTGATATGCAGATTATTCTAACAATGATGTGCTATGATATGAAAATGGATGCAAAGCTATGAAAAATAATGAAAAATCTCACAAATCGCCTATCCGCAAGAGCTTGATTCTTTAGATGCAATTTCACCAGAGTAATTGTGCAAATTCGAGAGATCCCTTTGTGAAGAGCTGAGCCTTGATTTTATAGAAATCTAGGGCTAGAGGACGCATTGAGAAAAGTCATAAATCACTCTTGATAAACTCAAGTTGATTTTTGAGTTAACAAGAAATTAGAAATAAATCAACTCATAAAAATCATGCAAAAGCATTTTTATCTCAAAAATAGAGTTTAGTTCACTTTTTCAACTCACAATCACATTTTGAGTTTAGAAAGTTAACAAATTAAAATTGATAATTGATTTGAAGTTGACTGTTTTTATGATTGTGCATGATTTAATATGAATTAATTTAAAATAAAGTGATTTATTCTCAACTTAACTGGTTTTAAATTTAAAAATAACTAATTTATGGGTTAATCAATTATTTAATCAAACTTTTATTCAAAACTATATTATTAAATATTGACAACTAGTTTTAACTAATTAAATAAGAATTTAATCAATTATTCGTAGGAGATTTTGATTTATTGTCAAAATTAAATAATATAATAAGGAATAATTAGAATTAAATATAATTAAATAATCAAGTGGCAAAATTAAACTTAATTAATTAAATATTCAAAATATTCAATTAATCAAATTTTAGGATAAATAGGATTTATCACCAAATAATATTTAATTAAAGATAATTATGATAATTAGGAATATTCAAGGAATATTTCCTAATGCAAAATTAGGATAAAATCAATTAGGGTTTTGATAATTTGATGTGCAGATGTGCCTTAGGTTAGGACTTTGGTGTCGATTTAATTCGATATGTTGATGTAGGAGGTTAATGAACCTATAGCCCATTTTTGGGGTATTGCAGAAACAACTTTATGGCTTCCAATCTGCTTACATGGGAAAAAGTATCTGAATAATCAATTCCTTCTCTTTGAGCATATCCTTTACATACTAGTCTTGCTTTGTTTCTTACTATTGTTCCATCTTCATTCATCTTGTTTCTGAATATCCATTTGGTTCCAATCACATTCTTATCACTAGACCTAAGGAATAATTTCCATGTATCATTCTTAATTATCTGATCTAGCTCTTCTTTCATTGCTTCATGCCAATCTAAATCATTACATGCATCTTCAACACTTAAGGTTTCAATCTGTGAAAGTAAGCATACCTCTTCATTAGCTATAGAACTTTTTACTTTTGATCTTGTCGTGACTTTACTATTCTGATCTCCAATGATGTCTTCCTTTGAATGATATCTAGATGTGAATTTAGGAACATTAGGTGTGACTCTCTCATCTGACTTCTGTGATTCTTCTTCACTAGTTTTAGGGTCATTGAATAATACATCAATATTGTCAAACATTTCGTCAACAACTATATCTCTAGTGGTAGGTCTAGGTTCTTCTTCAATCATAAGTGCATAATCATGATATCTTTCTTGAATAATAAACTTCTCATCAATCTTAACATGAGCACTTTTAATGATCTTCTTCAATCTTAAATTAAAACATCCATAAGCTTTTCTTTTAGTAGAGTAACCAAGAAAAATACCTTGATCACTTCTTCCATCAAACTTTCCTATAGCTTCATCTCTCTTGACATAGCACTTGCTTCCAAAGATTCTAAAGTACTTGACTATAGGTACATTCCCAAACCATAGCTCATAAGGTGTCTTGTCTATGCCTGGCCTCAATTGAATTCTATTGATAGTATACACTACAGTATTGACCACATCTCTCCAATAGGTGTGTGTGACCTTTCCTTCAATCATGATGGTGCGCATTGTATCAAGTATGATCCTATTCCTTCTTTCTACAATTTCTGATGAGGGGTTTTAGGAGCACTTAGTTGTCTCTTTATCCCATGTTCTTCACAATACTCATAAAATCTATCCGAGGTGAATTCTCATCCTCCATTTGATCTCAGACACTTTATCTTTAATCTAGACTCATTTTCAACTTCAGCTTTGAATATTTTAAACTTCTCAAATGCTTCTAATTTATCTTTCAAGAACACAACCCACGTCATTCTAGAATAATCATCAACAAAGAAAATAAAGTACCTTTCACCATAGTATGATCTTGTTTGAGTTGGTCTACATAGGTCTGTATGCACTAGATCTAATTTGTTCTCTGTCAAATTAAGCTTTCTTCTAAATGAATTCCTCACATGCTTTCCCATCACACATTCCTTGCATATTGTATCAACTGGTTTTACAATGCTAGGAAGGTCTCTTATTGCCTTTACATTGCTTATCTTTACTATGTTGTCAAAATTGATGTGACATAGTCTTTTGTGCCATATCCAACTATCATCTACTTTTGCAACAAAACAACTTGCTTTAGGATTAAGCTAAATAACATTACCTTTAGTCTTTGAACCTAATGCAATCATTTCTCCTTCCTTTTTATTAATGATGCACTTTTTGTCTTTGAATTCCAACCGATATCCTTTGTCAAGCAATTGTCCAACACTTAGTAGGTTATACTACAAACATCAACATAAAGAACATCATCAGAGTTGTTATTTCCATCCAAGGTGATAGCTCCTCTACCTATGATAGGTTTAAGAGTTTTGTCTCCAAATCTAGCCATGCCACCTTTGTACCTATCCAAATGCACAAATCTACCCTTATCTCCTATCATGTGATGTGAGCAACTGTTGTCAATGATCCAATCTGTCCTAATGTTAGCTTGTGAAATCAGTGCTAACTCTTGTGCTTTCTTTTCATCTTCAAGGTTCATTTCATCAAACATTTTCTCCATGTCTTCAAGAGAAATGAATCCAATTTCATCTTCTACTGAATCTTCATCTAATACTCCATCTCCATTATAGTAATATTCTTTTGTATACTTAGGATTGTAGTTAGTTTTGAACTTCTTGACTCTTGTAGGACACTTAGATGCAAAGTGACTAATCTTGTTACATGAAAAGCATTTGAATGGTAACTAAACTTCATATTTTCCTTTTCCTTTCCTTTCTTTCTTAGCAATCAAAGCAATGAAATCATCTAGTTCTTTCTCTTCATCATCATCATCAAAATTACCAGAAATGTTCAAGAATTTCTTACCATGGACTAAGGATTTGAAGGTTGTTTTACTTTTAGGCTATGTCTTCAAACTTGATATCTTGAATGCTGAAATCTTGCTGATTAAGGTCTCTCTTTTGAAGTCTTTTGAAAATTTCATAGTCTCATCTAGGATGTTTATCTTGCTCTCATATTTTGGTGTCAAAGTAGTCATCAACTTATCCATTATGTCTTCTTCAAAAATCTCTCCACCATTGTTTCTGATTCCTGCAACTGCTTCATTAATCCTTTGATTATAGGCTCTAATGTTCTCTTCAGGTAGAATCTCCAATGTATTGTACTTTTTCTTCCATGTCTTTCTACGCACATTCTAGGCTTGGATTACTCCTTCAAACATGTCTTCTAGATACTTCCATATCTTGTAGGCTTTATCAACTTTCTTGATCTCTAAAAACTCATGTCAAACAAGGTGTTAATAAGGGCTTCTTTGGCAATAGCATTTTGAGTGAACATCTTCCTTTTCTTAAGAGTTTCATATTCCTTTGCAAGATCTGATAAAGAAAGGATCTGAACTTCTTTAGTAGCTACTTCAAAAATCTCAAAGGTAATGCATTGCAAATGTATCATCATTTTATTCTTCCAATCTAGATAGTTCTCTCCATTAAACTTAGGACTCTCTTTTCTAAAGAATGTCATCTGATCAACCTCAAACTGTTAAAATTTCTCTCCAAGGTACTTGGCTCTAATACCAATTGTTAGGAATAGTCCCAAGAGATAACAGAGAGGGGGGGTTGAATCAGTTATCTACAAGATTCAATTCTTTATCCAATTAAGTATAGAAGAATATTAAGCATAAACACAATATAAGAACACTTAACACAACACTAGAATTTTGTTTATGGGGAAACCCAAATAAGTAAAAACCCCGGTGGGAATTAGCACCCACTATAAACTGCACTAGTGTATAATGATCCCTGTTAGAAGATCTTACAACCCTATTAGGAGTTGATCTTTACAATGCATTAAGTATAGTGACCTGGTCAAAGGTTGCACCCTATTAGGAGTCTTTTATAATTAACCTTATTAGGGGTGAGGACACACTATTTGAGAGCACACTGCTCAAAGTGGTGAAGGTTACAACCTTTTGTTTAACAAATACACACTATATATGGATCTTTGGTGAACTGCGAATAGACCTGCTATCTTGATCAATTCCAATGAATAACATACACTCTCTACTTGTCACATAGACCTTCTACTGATGGCTCAATACTTCACACCTTCTGCTCTGCTCTTATCTTTCAACAATCTGCCATACTTAGCGATCACAACTTGACTAGCTATAAGCATCTTTCTCCAAATGATATAATCAAGTCAGCATGTTAGAACTTCCTTGAAATCATATTAGATAAACAATATAACTCTCCAATAACATCTCAGTTGGCTATACTAAGCACACAACACAAATTAGGACCGTGCAACTCCATATGAGTAGACGTGTCGCTTCACACTGTTGGCTCCACAAATTTAGCTATAACTTTCTTCTCATGTTGAATTATGTTATGCACTCTTAACTAAACATTCTTAACTCTTCTCCAAACACTAATCCAAGCAAATATATCCAAATGATAGGTGCAACTACTACAACAATAAAAGCAATGTCGTCTTCATCAAATAAACTCAAGAAACTATAACTAGCAACTGGAAACATCATAACTCAACCTGGACTGTACAATGGACTCTATGTCCATGAACATAGCTTCACTAACATGTCTACAACATAAATATAAACATGCAAGGCTCCATTACAATTATACTGCAAATAACATACAGAACTCTTCTTGGGACCTGTTAAGAATGCTCACTGATACAAACAACTATATTACTGTCTTCACTCATAATCAACCTCTGCGTCTATGATATCATGTTGAATACATATCTAGGAACCATATACTCAAGGCTCTCTCCATCAAGCTTTCACACATGTTTCTTACCATATGTTTTCATCAATGACAAACATACAGTCAGCATTGGCTTGCTGGCAAATCTCCAACAAAATATTAATCATCCAAAAAATTAATGTATGTAATAATCAAATCTTTATTTGATGCTTTTTTTGAAATAATCCTCCTTTTCACTCCGTAAATTATAAATGTATTCCTGCAAAAATCATTTAAGATTTATTATTCAAACTATATATAAAATATACCCTAATATTGATTTTCAAATATTAACATTAGGGCAAAAATATAATATATATCTAAATTTGATTTTATTAAAAAATAATTTAATTATTTGGATATACACTTTGCAAAAATAAATATTAGTGACAATGCTCTTTATAAATTAATGTTATAATATAAGCCAAAAAAACATTATAACAAAATGTAAAAGAAGTTTTAGCCCTAAAAATATATCCCCGTAATCAATATTTTCACTATAGGGTAAAACTATTAAAATTAAAAAGAATATAATAGTAACCCTAAAATTAAACAATTCACCTTAATAAACATTTTCAAAAATAATCATAAAGTAAGAAGTGTTAATATTATTTAGAACAACAAAGAGGGGGGTGAATCAGTTGTTCTCAGGTCCAGATGTACCAATTGAACTTTTAAATACTTCAACAATCTCAGATCTAATCACCAATACAACTCGGTCTCTAAAGTATATATATATATACCAAAAACATATAACATGTAGTCCACTATCCAAAAGTAATTAACTTGCAGAATATAGAAACATTCACATCAAAACATTCAAACTTGGGAAAAACCACTTTGTAACATGTTACTGATATTTTCACTCTTATGAAGTGAGCTCTGTGAAAAACAAACATTATTAAAGGTTTACAAACACACTGCTAGGTGTGACCCTATTAAAGGGTTTAAGCACTCTGTCAAAAGTGACCTGGTTAAAGGATTTAATTAAATTCCATTAGAATTCCACCTTAATTAAAGGATTTAAATAATGTTTGTTAGGTCAACCTTGATTAAAGGATTTAGACTGATACAATGGTTAGAAAGTAGCAATAGTTTATGATCTGAAAAACATACAACTCACTTTGAAAATAATAGATCCAATTCACACATATATGTTGATTTACTGACTGAGTTCTATTTCCATCTCCATCTCTGATCTGCTCATAATTTTCTTCAAGCAATCACAACTTTGATCAAATCCTTCACCTTCAGCCTTCTGCTTAGACTTATCAGTCAATAACATCAACAACTTCAACATCCTCTGTAACCTCACACTTAGGTTTTCCTATATACCTCTTCAGTTAGGTAGATCCATCTTTTTCCGCTTGATCTCCTTCGTAGATCTTAGGTTAGGCCAGATTCATCGAATCCTTCCAACATTTAATTTCTTCATCCTTCTTTCTAGATACATCTTGAAACTTCTCATTGAATCCATAATAAAATGATTTACCATGCATTAAATTCTCCATACAATCAATTAATAAAGTCAACACAATTTACATAACCCAAGAATTCAACTATGTCGGCTGGGAATCTGAATTCTTTCTCCAAATGTAAATTACTGACACTCAATTAATACTGTGTCCATCTCCTTGGTCATCACTACGTAACTCGATCATCTCTACAAACTGTCTTCCTCAGCTAACACTATCTTTTTTGGCAATTTCATGTCACTCAGCATAAACTGATGTTGGGTCAACACTAAATTTACTCGGCATATACTGGCGCTCAGTCAACACTAACATCACTCAGCTTAAACTAGATTTCTTCACTTTTTCTCAGTTAAGCCTATTTCTTCAGTCTTTCTTCTTACTTAAATAAACAATACACTATCTTATGAATGTGCCAAATAACCAAGTACTCATTGAAGTATCAAATAAATCAACCTTTCCCTAGGCTCTCTTGTTGTCTTCCTTTCCCTAATCCTTTTCATAAATCAATAGATATAGTACTTTCTTAGATAGCAATTGTCTTACCAGTTAAGGTTTGACATCAATGGAAATACAATAATTGTTTCAATTGCAGTTTCCAACAATCTCCCTCTTTGGCATTGATGGCAACACCACATGAATAACACATGATTTACCAACCAATCCAAAAAAATTTCATTGCATCAGAAATATTTATAATATCCTTAGCTTCATTTTGATTCAAAACAACTTAGCCTTGCTTGACTATTCATACAGTTACTCCCTCTGAATATTTTCTATATCTCTCTCCCTCTGATTCTCTGAATCTCTAAATCTTGGAACATATACCTTAGTGTTCTTTATATCTGTGTTTTCATCTGAATCTCTCCCTCTTTGACAATAATGCCAAAGAAGTATCTCAAACTTACATATTTCATATGTAGATGTTATCTTGTCAGTTCAGTATCAATATTTCTCCCTCTGTCATCTTGCTTATGACTGATTATCAGCTTTGTTGTTCTTTTCACAACTCTAGGTAGCTCCTAAAGTGTGACCTTTCCTGCATCAATTTGTCAGATACTCTATGTAGCACATTTTATGTAGTGCTCCTAGTTGACTAGGTAGCCTCAGTTAGGGGAAGCACCCCTAATTTACCTCTAAGATATTCATGAGTATCCTTAGGTAAAGCTTTTGTGAATATGTTTGGTAGTTGTTCCTTTGTATTCACATATTCCATTCTCACTTCTTTATCTTGTACCAATTCCCTCAAGTAATGATACTTGATAGCAATATGTTTGGTCTTTGTGTGCATCACTAGATTATTTGATATGTTGATAGTGTTAGGAATGGGAACACTGAGAGGGGGGGTGAATTAGTGTTCTATATATTATTATTTTTTCTGATATCTTAAACTTTAACTTAATTGCTTAAGTACTGAAATGAATATCAATGCAAGTAAGATAAACAACCATAACACATAACAACAGATATGATTATGGGGAAACCCAAATAGGTAAAAACCCCAGTGGGAATTAACACCCACTAAGAACTGCACTAGTGTTTTATGATCCTTATTAGAAGATCTTGCAACCCAGTTAGGAGTTGATCTTTACAATGCTTTTAGTACAGTGACCTGGTCAAGGTTCAGACATTGTTAGGAGTCTTTTACAATTAACCTATTAGGGGTGAGGACACACTATCTAGGAGCACACTACTCTAAGGGGTGAAGGCTACAACCTTTTGGATATCATATACACACTATATCTGCAAGGTGAACTATTGTTGTGACATTGCTTGTCAGATCGGTTCCTTTTGTGCACTGATGCTTTAGCCTCTTGTAAAGATCTACAAAATTTTGACTTCTCTTCACATACTTCTGCTCTGCTACTATCAATTCTATCTCTCATATCATCCTTAATTACAAAGGTGCATGTCTTATTTATATGCACAAACAAAACTATTAACTAGGTCGGCCTTCAATCTATTACATACAATGCTTCCAAGTGAATTGACTCAAGCGTGTTTACATGTAATCATATTAACATGTATATGACCTAAATACAATGGGTGCATAGCCTTTACAAAACAATATTATGATCGCCAACCAAAATACCAATAGTCGGCTCTATACTCTGTTTTGTCATGCCACTTATTGACTGTGTCACTTCAACTGGTTGTATCTTCATCATATTGACTCATCTGATCATGTGCTCTTAGACTTAGCATGAATACATACCAATAAGCTTATCTTCAAGGGTGCATGCCATAACTTGGTCATATGCATGTGTGCTCATGCTCTGTTCATCTGGTGCTCTGCTAACTGTCTTGTCTTTCATACTTAGCCATATTCTGATCTTATGAGTAAGTGCGCTGACTCCAAAAATCTATATGACTTTTTTTCCATAATGAAAACACTATATTATAGTCATATACAATAGTATATTCAACTTTCCAACAATCTCCCCCTTTGTCATTAATGGCAACAAAGGAATATGGTGAAGTTACTAACTGTATCTTTATCCAAAATTTTCTAACATATACTCTATCTTATATCTCCCTTTTTACTATATGTTATACTCCCTTTTACATCATATAAAAAACTCCATATTCTCTCTTCTACATACTATACTCCCCCTTTGACATTAATGACAAAGGTGCTCAAAAGTGTATCTACAAGTACTTACACAGTTAGAACATTCGGATATGCAATCTTCAAATTCTGGATCTCTTGCTACCAAAATGATGTCAGTGCATTTACAATCTAGAGATGGGTGCACAAAGCATATGCCAACTTCTCCATCTTCTCCAAATCTAAGCTTAGACCTTGATCATATGTCACCATAGTGGCATTGATCTCCTTGATATTCTGATTTAACACATCTAGTGAGGGCGCAATAACATTTCTTAGCTGAGTTTGCCTTGCCCTTATCTTGGATATTTCTTTTTCTACCTTTTCTATCTTATCCACTTGTCCTTGGTAAACATTGTTACACATATTTACATCTTGTGAGGGATCCAATACTGATTTACTCACAACTGTCATCATAGCTTTAACATCTTGGATCTTCTTAGAAAGATCTATAGTAAGCTTATCTTTATTCATGCAGTCTGGTATTATCTTTCTTCCCTTAGATGCAAAGTCTTTCAGCAATGCTTGACCAACCTTCAAAGAGCTAAGGTCAAGTGCAAAGTTCCCTATCAGTTCACTCAATTTTTTCTTAAGATACTTTTCTTCTGCAACCTTGGATGTTGATTCTTCAAGGCTATAAAAGTTTGCTTTGAAACATGTCATGATGGTGCTGACATCATTTACTGAGTGTATGCTTGACACTTTCTTGTCTGCAGGCAATAGGCTATTTAGAATGTTGACTGACTCAACAAATAATGGATTCCTCATAACCTATTTTTCTTTTTCCTTTTCCATTGCAAGAACATTGATTTTAATCAGGTCTTCTTCTCCCTAAGAGTCTAGACTAGTAGTGTCAGGAGTCAAACTTGACAATAATGATATTGAGGGTTTTGGGGTAAGGAGTGAACTTTGACTGAAATCCATTACCACAGTCTTTGCAATCACAGGTTCATCTTTCTTCTCTTCATCCTCTTTCTCCTTTTCTTCTTCATTTTCCTCTTCATCTTCCTATCCTATTATGTCTTCAATCTACACTTATTATTGCTACATAGGTGAATTATCACCACATAGAGTTTTAGCTTCTTCTATACTTACAAAATCTTCCTCAAACTTATCCAAGTCCTTATTTGTTTCCGCCATTGATATCTCAACATTATCTATCATGATGGTGTCTTTCTTGGTTTCGGGCATGGGCGCAGATACCATTGCCTCTATGGGTGTTGTCACTATGGGTGCCAAGTCTTGTAGACTTGTCATAGGTGCATTTATACCCTCAGCTACTTTGTCTTGCTCAACAGGTGCTTGAGTTGTGGGCGCAGATGTTGGTTGCATGCATTATTCTAGGAACACCTTCTCAAAGGCTTTTTTTGTTTCCTTGGGAATCAGCTCATAGTCCTTATTCATAATATGGAGTGTTCTCATCTTAGTTCTAAGGTGCGGCTTTACCAAGTCCATTAATAAGGCCTTTTCTTCAACTGAGCACACTGGCAGATTTTCATCCAGTGTCTTTTCTCTAATTTTAAAGTCTTCTTCAATAGCTTGTCTTTTAAATGTGTCCAAAATATCCCAAATCTTATCTAGAATCACTGTCTTCAGTTCTAGCACAGTCTTCTTGAATTTTATCATGTGTTTGATTAGCATTTCATGGATCTCAAATTTTTCTATCTCATGATATCTATCATAAAACTTTTCTACCTGATCAATCCTTCCTTCATCTACTATTCTTGATCTCAAGACTTGAAAATTTGGTAGGAATCCTACCTCAGGAGGTGGTTGAACATTTTTACCTTGACTTCTTGTGGCTCTTGCTGATGGATGGCTAGTAGCTATCTACTTCTTCCTCTTAGTCACCTTGCTTGTCTCAGGAGATGCTTCAGTGGACTCTAAGTCAATTGCATTTGTGGGCACAAGAGTGATATCATATGTCTTTTTCTTCTTTTCTTTGGGGTCATCTATTTTCTCAATTTTTATTTTCTTCTCCTTAGGGTCATCTATTTTCTCTATTTTGGTTTCAACAATGGATGCACTCTCAATTTGCATAGCTATCTTGGCTTCTCTAGCTTTATCCAGGTCAACTTGAGTGACACCATGAATCTTAAGTATCTCAGAGGTAATACTAGAGGCTTTCATCTTGGTCGTTGCACTGTTTAGGACTGCATCTACTTGTCTAGTTTTCTCTTCATATGTGCCCCACCTTGGCTCATTGGGATCTTTGGGCACTGATAGTAAAACTTGTGCATATGCTTCCAGAATGTGTTCCTCTACTTCATACCCAAGTGGATGAATCCACTTAGTTCTAGGCTCAACTGCTTCCATGCATGATATGTCTATCTCAACCATGAAGCATATATTGTCCTTATACTTCTCAAATATACTCTTAGGTATCCTATACCTTCTCTGCATCTTTATTCTGAATGTTTCAAGTTCCAATTATATGAAGTCTTTCAAGGTACTCTCTGAAGATTCCTTGAAGGAAATCTAAGGCATTGTGGGAATGGTCTTATCTTGATAAAGGTCTGATACTTTACCAACTATATGGAAGTACATATAGATTATCAGAGATCCAAACCTGAATATCTTACTCTTATCATGCTTGATTGCCCTGATATTGTCCATCAATTGTGCGCGCAAGATCTCACACAAATTGAATTCACCATTCTCTTTTACAATCTTGATGGCTGCCATAATAGTGGTTGTGGACACACTATTGACCCTCTTAGCATGTTGGAACTTGTTTCCAAGTATCATAGACATCAATTTGATGTCTTTCTCCTCAATGGGTTCAATTGTCATCTTGCGCTTATCACTCTGGGATTTTCAGGCTTGCTTGACCAATTTTCTGACATCCTTGCCAGTGGGAAGGATGGTGTCGGTCTTGGGTAATCAAGTCATCTCATGGATTATGTCTGAGGTGATGTGAACATGAACTTCACCTATCCAGAATAGGTCATCATGAATTCTTCTTAATAGGATCTTGATCCACTCAGATTCATAGAACTCATAAGCTGTAGCATAATCTATAATGGGGTTGCCTTCCAATTGTGCAAACTCATTAGTGAATGTTTTATATGGATTCATCATGGTTTCCATGTGCACCCTGATTCTATCCAGTCCTACTGGTTCCTGTTTACAGTAGATATATGCACGTATATCCTCTACATGTATTACACCCATCGGAGTCTTAGAGAATGCTCCTTCCAAATTATCTAAGGTTGACTTAAAGGGATGCTTCTTAAATACATATGTTTTCCTCTTAGCAACATCAAAAACAACTGGAGTAGCCATAACTTACTTGGTTTATTGCTTCAAATTAGTTTGCACGGGTTTCTGAAACGTCATGACTGAACTAGGGTTTCATAGAAAACTTCCAACCTTCTTCATTGATAAATCAACTGTGATCTCTTAACACAAACTTCGTTGATCTCATGTGCTCTCCAAAGGCTCAAACTTTAATGCAAATGAGTGAATAAAGGATCTTCGATGACTTAAAAACAACTTTCTGCCATTAATGCTTGTTGCATAAACATAAAACTTAACATAAAATTTCAATGTTCATTTCTGCTATGAATTGGGAAGTGCGCTTTCATATATAGCATCAACTAGTCTCCAAACAATTATATCCAAAGGCGCTACTCTAAGAGTGAGTATACCAGTCGCGCAAGGGTCTAGAGCTAATCTAGCTCCCCCTATGACCATGACAGTCATTTTAAACATAAATAGGAGGTGCATCCATTGCGAATGCATCCTCAACTATTTCATCAACATTATCCTTCTTTTCTTCCTTCCAAATCAAGCTCGCATCTTCTGTAGCTTGCACAAATTTGACTTCTCCTGCTTAATCCAAAATTGATCCTTCTAACTTTTTAGGGCTTTCCTTTCTTTGTGCTTTTGTTCTGCATAAACTAGAGATGTGTCCAACCTTGTTGCATGAGTGACAAATGACTGGAGGCCTAATATTCCTCGGCGCATTCATGTGGGTTACCATATTGCACTATTTGGCTGTGTGACCAACATAATTACATATCTGACATGTGATGTTCTAAGGAGTTCTGACATTTTATTATGGATGACTTCTCTAATTTTGTTGATTCTAATTTCTTTGATTTGATCTACAATTCATAGATATATGACCAAACTTATTGCATGAATAACAACAACCATTGAAAGGTCTTACCTCTTTACAATCTCTTGTTATGTGACCATGCTTGTTACAAGCATAACATATTTTGTTTACTGGCTTGCGCTCATCTTTAGATGGTTCAGCTTCAGCTTTTGAATGATTTCTTGTCTTCTTAGCTTCTGCAGATTCTTCAGATGCTTTCTTTCTTTCTTGCATGTCATTGATCTGATTTTGTGCTTCATTGAATCCAATACCGCTGGTGTCTCCTTTAATCTTCTATGCATACAATTGAGACTCTATAAGATCCTTGATTGCATGTAATTTGTCAATATGGTTCTTTTCCTTAGTCAATTTAGATTCCATCTGTTTCTTGACATTTTTTAACTCCAAGACTTTCATGTTTGCTTGCCTTAGTTCTTCATCTAACTGCTTGTTTTCTTTGATCTATTCATCATAGGCTTCCTAATTGTTGATTAGCTTTTCATCTAACTCTTCAATCTGATCTTTTAGGGATGACTTTTCCTCATTCATCTTTTTGACCATTTTCCCTAAATCACTTGTAGAAAAATCTTTCAAATATTTTCTTAGTTTTTTGATGAAAGCTTTAGATTCAGCAACTTATGATTTCAATTCTTCAATTTCTTTTTCAGATCTGTCAAGGTCTTCAAGAGATTCTTCAAGATTCTTCTTCAGATGTTTCACTTCTCCCTTATCCATGATCTCCTCAAGTAATTAAACTTCTTTGTAGAGGACCAGAGCTCTAATACCAATTGTTAGGAATGAGAACACTGAGAGGGGGGGGGTGAATCAATGTTCTATATATTATTACTTTTTCTGATATCTTAAACTTTAACTTAATTTCTTAAGTACTGAAATGAATATCAATGCAAGTAAGATAAAAAACCATAACACATAACACCATATATGATTATAGGGAAACCCAAATAGGTAAAAACCCCAGTGGGAATTGACACCCACTAAGAACTGCACTAGTGTTTTATGATCCTTGTTAGAAGATCTTGCAACCCTGTTAGGAGTTGATCTTTACAATGCTTTTAGTATAGTGACCTGGTCAAGGGTTGGACCCTGTTAGGAGTCTTTTATAATTAACCCTGTTAGGGGTGAGGACACACTATTCAGGAGCACACTTCTCTAAGGGGTGAAGGCTACAACCTTCTAGATATCAGATACACACTATATCTGCAAGGTAAACTGTTGCTGTGACACTACTTGTCAGATTAGTTACTTTTGTGCACTGATGCTTTAGCCTCTTGTAAAGCTCTACAACATTTTGACTGCTCTTCGCATACTTTTTCTCTGCTACTATCAACTCTATCTCTCATACCATCCTTAATTACAAAGGCACATGTCTTATTTATATGCGCAAACACAACTATTAACTAGGTCGGCCTTCAACCTATTACATACAACGCTTCCAAGTGAATTGGCTCAAGCGTGTTTACATGTAATCATATTAACATGTCTATGACCTAAATAAAATGGGTGCATAGCCTTTACAAAATAATATTATGATCGCTAACCAAAATACCAATAGTCGGTTCTATACTTTGTTATGTTTTGCCGCTTACTGACTGTGTCACTTCAACTGGCTGCATCTTCATCATACTGACTCATCTGATCATGCGCTCTTAGACTTAGCATGACTACATACCAATAAGCTTATGTTCAAGGGTGCATGCCATAACTCAGTCATACACACGTGCGCTCATGCTCTGTTCATATGGTGCTCTACTAATTGTCTTGTCTTTCATACTTAGCCATCTTCTGATCTAATGAGTAAGTGCACTGACTCCAAAACTCTATATGAATTTGTTGCCATAATGACAACACTATATTATAGTCATATACAATAGTATAGTCAACTTGCCAATAGATAGCACTTGTGTTATCATAGAATATAACAACCTATTCAGTGATTTCCTGTTTCATACCTTTTAACAATTGCTTGATCCATACCAGATTGAACAGTTCACTGTAGCTACTACATACTCAGCTTTTGTTGTAGATTGGGAAATGCAACTTTGTTTCTTGCTTATCCAAGAGACTAATATTTTTCCCAAAAAGAAAGTTCCACCACTTGTACTTTTCCTGTCATCAACATTTCCTGCCCAATCTGCATCAGTGTAGACTCTCAGTTCAAATTTCTCATTCTTCTTATAGTACAATCCATAATATTTTGTCCCTTTTATATATCTTAGTATTCTCTTCACAACCATCATATGATTTTCTTTAGGATTGGCAGAGAATCTTGCCACAATCCCAACTACTAGGGCTATATCTAGTCTGTTGTGGACAACATATTGTAGCTTTCTAATCATAGATCTATACAGGGTTTGATTCACTTCAGTAGTATCATCAATTTTAGATAGTTTCTATCTAGTAGCCATAGGAGTACTTACTGGTCATGAATCCTCCATTCCAAAAGTTTTTAGTATCTCTTTGACATATTTAGATTGTGTGATAAAGATACCTTTCTCCATCTGATAGACTTGCAAACTAACAAAGAATTTTATCTCACCAAACATAGACATCTCAAACTCAATTTGAATCTCATTTGAAAATTTCTAACATAAGACATTTTGTCCTCCAAATATGATATCATCTACAAAAAATTCAGCTAACAAAATCCCTTTACCTTCTTCAGCTTTCATATACAGATTGTTTTGGTCATTTGTCCTTGTAAATCCAATCTTTATCAAATAATTGTGCAGCCTCTCATACCATGCTCTAGGGGCTTGCTTCAATCCATACAATGCCTTGTTCAGTTTGCAAACCATATTTTTCTTGTTTGGATAAAAAAATCCTTCAAGTTGTTCAATGTATACTTCTTCTAATATACATTCTTCTTGTGCATAACCCTTGCATACTAGTCTTGCCTTGTTCCTTGTGACTTGTCCATATTCATTAAGCTTGTTTCTGAATACCCATTTTGTTCCAATAACATTCTTATTTTTTGGTCTCAGCACTGGAGTCCAGGCATCATTCTTTTCTATTTTATCATTTCTTCATTCATAGCTTGAATCTAGTCTTCATTCTCTAATGCATCTTTTACTGTCTTAGGCTCAAACTCACATAATAAACATGTAGGGTCTTTCAACTTACTTATGGTTAAGACTCCAGATTCCTTACCTCCAATGATTTTCTCAGGCTTATGATGTCTTATCACATACTATGGCAATGTAGGTTCAGATTTCTTTTCTTCTTGATCTTCAGGTTCATCATGAAAATTTTTAGTTTTTTCTTTTGATTGCTCGACAACATCCCCCTAATGCTAGACAACATCCTCCTGATGCTCTACATTGCTTATCCGTGACTCTGCATCTGGTGCAGGTGTGTTACTTGCCTCTCCTTCTTCCATATAGAAAAAAGATCTATAGTCTTCAGGTTATTGTTTACCTTCTTGTTTGTTTTTCTCTGCATATTCATCAACTTTCACATTTGCACTTTCCACAATTTTGTTAGTGTTAGAATTCAAACACTTATAAGCTTTTCTCTTAGTGGAATAACCTAGGAATATGCCTTCATCACTTTTTGTATCAAACTTTCCATTTCTATTATCTTTTAGTATATAAAATTTACTCCCAAAGATTTTAAAGTATTTCACATTAGGTGCATATCCATGCCATAATTCATAAGGTGTAATATTTGTACCTTTGTTGATTTGTACCCAATTTAAGGTATAAATAATTATACTCACAACTTCTCTCCAGTATTTTTGTTCAACATTCTTCTCAATCATTAGCATCCTTGCACAATCCATAATTGACATGTTTCTCCTCTCAGCTATACCATTATGTGGAGGTTTTCTAGGTGCAGACATTTGTCTCTTGATTCCTCTATCATTGAAAAATAGATTGAACTCATTTGATATAAACTCTCCACCTCGGTTAGATCTTAGACATTTCAGGCTTCTACTTGTTTCTTTTTAAACCTTTGCCAAATACCACTTAAACAACTGAAATGCATAAGATTTTTCTTTCAAAAATATTACAGTCATCATCCTAGTATAGTCATCAACAAATAGAATAAAGTACTTAGCACCACAATAACTTTGTACACCCATAGGTCCACAAAGTTCAGTATGAACCAAATCCAAAATATTTTTCAGAAGTAATGTCTTGCTCTTGAAACTTGACTTTGTCATTTTACCCAACTGACATTGTTTACACATCACATTATCAGGTTTCTTCAATCTCGGTAAACCTCTAACTTTCTTCTTTTTACTAATATTTACTAGATTGTCAAAGTTAACATGACATAGCCTCTTATGCCATAACCATACATCATCAAATTGTGCAAACAAACAAGTCTCTTCAAATAGATCTAGATATAACAATTTACATCTAATCTATTCTCCACTTCCAATTAGTTCACCAGTAGCATCAAATATTTTAGCCTTCCTGTGATGAAACTCCACTCAGTAACTAGTGCTATTAAGCTGTGCAACACTCAACAAATTATAGTTAAGACTTCAACCCAATAGGAATTTTCACATGTGATCTTATCAGTTAACTTAATTGATCATTTACCCCTCACAGGACATGTTGCATCATTACCAAACTTAACACTTCTACCTTTGTAATGATCAAGGGTTTCAAATTTACTTTTATCACCAGTCATGTGATGTGAGCAACCACTATCAATAATCTATTTATCACCTTTACTCACATAAAAAATAAGTACAGTTTTCTCATCTTCATCTGAATCATCTTTCATAGCAATATAAACTACTTCAATATCAAAATCATCACTGTCACTATCAGTTTCCTCTTTAGTAATATAACAAGATTTCTTACCTTTATCCTTGTAGTCTTTGTACCTTTAATGATTGTTATATCTCTTATCTTTGTACTTGCTTTCTCTTTCCTCATCCTTTTCATTCTTGTCAGAACATCTTGCAGTAATAGGGCCAACTTTGTTACATAAAAAATAGATTATAGGAAGTTTACCTTTATATTTTCCTTTTCCTCTTTTCAATCTTCTAGCCATGAGCGCCTCAAGATCATCTTGTTCCTCATCAAAAGTGTCACTGTCACTTTCACTATCACTTTCACTTTTCACACATTTTTATTTTTCTCTCTTAGATTTATGCAAAACCATTTGTGACTTGAAAGAAAATTCAACATTAGGAACAATGTAGTTATCATAGTTAGATAGCTCAAAAGCAGTAAGCTTACCAACAAGACTTTCCAGAGTTAGAACATTACCAGGGTTACATCTTGATTCTTGAATTGCTGAAATTCTAATAGCATAGATAGGAAGCAAAGTTCTTAATACTTTACCAATGATAGTCTCATCATCAATGATTCCATTATCTCCTCTCATAGCATTCACCATCTCCTTAATTCCACCACAATACAAAGCAATATTCTCACCTTCTTGCATTTTCATTTCATTAAACTTACCTCTCAAGCTTTCAGCTTTCACCCTTAGTACATTTGTATCACCACCAGAGATGGTTGCAAGAGTATCCCATAGTTGCTTTGTAGCAGTGCAATCCTTGATATCTTCAAATTTAGGATAGCTTAAGGTAGATGCAATCTCCAACATTTCTTGATTGTGTTCCTATTTTGCTTTCATCTCCTCGGCAGTCAAAGGTGTAGTAGGTATAGCATAGTCATGTTCAACATAGTATTTCACCAAATCACCAATACCAGCTAAATGCAGTTTTATCAGACTCTGCCATGCAGGGAAATTCTCCTTGTTCAACTTCGGTACCTCCTTTTTATACATCTTGATCATTAGCTTCAAGTACCTTTAAACTTTTTCTCGGTAAGCACCAACAGCTCTGATACCAATTTTTAATGTTATTTAGAACAACAAAGAGGGGGGTGAATTAGTTTTTCTCAGGTCCAGATGTACCAATTGAACTTTTAAACAATTCAACAATCTTAGATATAACCACCAACACAAGTCGGTCTCTAAAGTGTATATACCAGAAACATATAACATGTAGTCCATTGTCGAAAAGTAATTAACTTGCAGAATATAGAAACATTCACACAAGTATAACACCAGGATTCAAAGTGGAAACCCAACTTGGGAAAAACCACTTTGTAACATGTTACTGATATTTTCACTCTTCTGAAGTGAGCTCTGTGAAAAGCCAACCTTGTTAAAGGTTTACAAACACATTGCTAGGTGTGACCTTGTTAAAGGATTTAAACACTCTGTCAAAAGTGACCTGGTTAAAGGATTTAAGTACATTCCATTAGAATTCCACCTTGATTAAAGGATTTAAATAATGAATGTTAGGTCAAACTTACTTAAAGGATTTAGAATGATACAATGGTTAGAAAGTAGCAGTAGTTTATGATCTGAAAAACATACAACTCATTTTGCAAATAATAGATCCAATTCGCACATATATGTTGATTTACTAACTAAGTTCCATTTCCATCCCCATCTCTGATATGCTCAGAATTCGCTTCAAGCAATCACAACTCTAATCAACTCCTTTACCTTCAGCCTTCTGCTTAGACTTATTAGTCAATAACATCAACAACTTCAGCATCCTCTGTAACCTCACACTTAGGTTTTCCTATATACCTCTTCAGTTAGGTAGATCCATCTTTTGCCACTTGATCTCCTCCGTAGATCTTAGGTTAGGTCAGATTCATCGAAGCCTTCCAAAATTTAAGTTCTTCATCCTTCCTTCTAGATACATCTTGAAACTTCTCATTGAATCCATAATAAAATGATTTACCATGCATTAAATTCTCCATACAATCAATTAATAAAGTCAACATGATTTACATAACCCAAGAATTCAACTATGTCGGCTGGGAATCTGAATTCTTTCTCCAAATGTAAATTAGTGACACTTGGTCAGTACTGTGTTCATCTCCTTAGTCATCACTGCATAACTCGGTCATCTCTACAAACTATCTTCCTCGGCTAACACTGTCTTGCTCGGTAATTTCTTGTCGCTCGGCATAAACTGATATTCAATCAACACTAAATTTACTTGGCATATACTGGCGCTCGATCGACACTAACATCACTCAACTTAAACTAGATTTTTTCAATTTTTCTTAGTTAAGTCTATTTCTTCAGTCTTTCTTCTTACTTAGATAAACAATACATTATCTTATGAATGTGCCAAATAATCAAGTACTCATTGAAGTATCAAATAACTCAACTTTTCCCTAGGTTCTCTTGTTATCTCCCTTGCCCTAATCCTTTTCATCAATCAATAGATATAATACTTTCTTAGATAGCAACTGCCTTACTAGTTAAGGTTTGACATCAATGACAATACAACAACTGTTTCAATTGCTAGTTTCCTAAAATTAAACAATTTACCTTAATAAACATTTTTAAAAATAATCAGAAGGCAAGAAGAACATATTTCAAAATAAAATATCCTTTACAATTCCATTCCATGGGAAATGTAAATATACTTCACTTTTTAGGATAAATTAATTCCCTTTATAAAAATAACCCTAAAATCAACAAAAAATTACACAAAGTAAAAATAAATATATTAATATCTTAAAGCATCAATGTAAAATATTAGTCACAAATTATTCATTTTAATTACTATAAGGTGAAAATGTTATAATCATCTCTTTCCATCCTAACCATTACTTTCAAGAAATACAATAGAGCAATTGGTTAGGGTAGGATGGGTAGTTAGGATAGAAAAGAGGGTAGGGTTGAGAGGTTGAGTGTTCAATTCCCTCTTCCCACCCTTTTGCTCAATAATGATTTTGTAAACAATATTATATGCAACAAATCAATTAAATATCTAATATTTCTCCTAAGTAATTTTTGTGCATGTAAACTAATTTTTCACTTTAGAATTTATTCCACTAATATAATATTTATAAGGAAATTAATAATTAATTTATAATGTTTTAATCGTAACTCCCCTTATAATATTTTTGATAATAATTAATCTTCAAACTATGAAGGTGAGAAATACTTCCTATGTGAAAATTGCTTTGATTTACCTGCATATGAAAAAGGGAACAAAATTAATTCCACCCCAAAACCTCTCAAGAAATAACATTAGACTAGCTGGTTGGGGAGGGAATGGGTAGGTAGGATAGAAAAGAGGGTAGGGTTGAGAGGTTGAGTGTTCAATTCCCTCTCCTCACTCTTTTGTAAATTTTTTTATATTAAACTATTTACTTTATAATATTTTATAGAAAATTTCACAAACTATTTAAATGAAAACATTATTATAACTCTATTTTATCTATTTAGGGTAATCAAGCAAGAATAATCATTTTACAATTTCAAATTTTCAAAATAGCATTAAAGTATAAATAAATTCTAGAACTATGCTATTTGAAAAATTTATTTATAATCAT
Source organism: Chamaecyparis obtusa (assembly GCA_027943335.1). NCBI lineage: Eukaryota > Viridiplantae > Streptophyta > Pinopsida > Cupressales > Cupressaceae > Chamaecyparis > Chamaecyparis obtusa. Next base: position 2,139,288 of record BSBK01000430.1, on the reverse strand, counting down.
GATAATTATTCAAACATTTTATCCTAAATATTTCTCATATTTATGTAAGTGTATGGTAAATATCAGGGTTTATAACAATTTAGGATATAGGAGCATAAAATATTTGGGTAGTAAAATACTTCCCTGTTGAATTTGCGTCTACACTTTTGGGTGTCAATAGGTGGATGCATATTTGGGGCAGGAAGAGGATCCAATGTGTTCATAAGGAGGTGTTACACATCCAATGAAGTTAGGAACCCTTCATTCAAGTGTCCATTACTTGAATAAGAGACTAAGAAGGCAGATAAGAGGACACGCCTTGTGAAGGATGAAGAATAAGAGGTCGAGGTTTGTGGTGATGCAAGTCTTGTAATTAAGGGGGGCTTCTTGATGCTTAGAAGGGGTCCAAGGCAAAGAGTATAACAACAAGTATCCATTTTTAGAACTCAATGTTTGATCCAAGGTAAAGCATGTAATGTGATAGTTGATTCGAGTTCTTTTGATCATTTAGTTTCTTAAGAGATGGTAAATAAATTAAATCTATAGAGGATCCCACATAGTAGGCCATACAAGACCACTTGGGTTACCAATGATCAAAATCTAGTTGTCCAAGAACAATGTTATGTGGAATTTTCTATAGGGAACTATCATGACAAGGTTTTGTGTGATGTGGTTCCAATGAAATATTTTCATTTACTCTTGGGAATGCCTTGGAAAAATCAAAGGATAATTTTACATGATGGGTACAACAACACATATGTTATTCACAAAGATAGTAAGACTTTTGTTCTAACTCCTTTGGAAAGTAATCAATAATTTGAACCAAGAATTATATGTTTTGGTAGAAAGGAGTATGTGGATTTGCAAGTCTTTAAAGTGAAGGGAACAAAGTATAGAGATCAAATAATAGAGGTGCAACAACAAATTGATAATGACAATGGAAGAAAGGAAGTCACAAGTTTGCAACATGATGTGGCACAAAATAGTGTGTTGATAGGGAACATTGATTGTCCTTTGAATACGAAGGTTAAGGACAAATGAGGTCCTTCAAATATAAACAAGTTAGGGGGTCATTTGGACCTCAAGAATTTAGTAAAAGTGGTGCAACAACAGTCAAGGAGTGACTGTATAAGGCAACAATCTAATAATTTGTTTTTGAATGCTAATGTGTTGTATGAGATTGGTGCAGGAAATAGGATGAAGGAAGATCAAACTCACAAGGATCTGTTATCACAATAGATGCCCCATGAAGTGATGAGTTGTAGAAAACCATCTAGAAGGATGGGAGTTGTGAAGACAAAACCCCTATTATCTTGGGATGAGACTTTTTGTAGGGGAGAGTATGGTGCAAGAGCACCTAAGGAAGCATGTAGGTTCAAGAATCCATTGTGGCTTGATCAACGTGATCAGGTGTCTAAAGGACCTAATTATGATATATTAAAGCCTATAATTGAATTTGGATGTAATGAAAATAATAAAATGGATATAAGTCCTAATGGTCTTGGTAAGGACTATAAGACCAAAGTATGTAATATAGGCATGGGTAGGATACCAAGGTTAGAATGGATGTTTTAATAAAAAATGATGTAACAAGGCAAATGAAAAGTCTTTGAGTTGGTTTGGGATTCCTAGGAGCTCATTTGTTAAAGTTAGAAAATTCAAATTTGAATCCTAACAGCTAGTTAGGTTCAAATTTCAGTTCTTGGTAGTTGGTTTGGTTTGACCAAGTTTTTGAGTATGATGAAAGATTAATGCATTAGAGATGCATATTAAAGCTTGCAGAACATGAGAATACATAAGGAGTATGTAGTAGTTCAATTCTAATAAAAAATACAACTCTGATTTCCCACATACCTGTTCAAATTTCTATGTTATTTGTCCTTACATTTACTTGTCCTTGATATAATGCTATAGGAATCTTTCCATAATGTTCTAATAAACATAATGCATCTGAGTTGATCCTTTTGAGTGTTTAAACAATTCATTTTGCAATCCATTCACTGATTGTCCTGTTGACAACATTAGGAATTAGGTAGTTTTGAGAGTCTCCATTATCTAAAGGCACATTCTACTTTATGTTTTCCTTTCGTTCCTTGTAGAATGGGTCAGGATTGATGTAATATTATGACTACTAACATGATTTAATGCAGGAGAAAGAGATTCATTGTAGGTGATCACCATTGATGTAGATTTGCCTTGGAAAGGGCATGTTTTGAGAGGGAGCAATATTGGGTTTGAGATTTTACCTTCACGAGGGTATGCTTTTGTGTTGGATTATACTTGGACATGATCAATACATGGTGAGCAAACTTTGTTCCAGATTTGGAAGAGTTTGGAAGTGTGGTTTGGGGAGGCCCTAGTTTTAGGGGCTTATTAGTTAGGGTTTGTTGGTTAACCCATTGGATTAGTGCAACTAACCAATTAAGTACAATAATCCTTGGTTTGGGATCAAAATAGAAGACTTTGGAGTTTTAGTTACAAGTTTTTTTGGTACTTGCCTTGGAAAATAGGGCTAATTAGGCCTAGTTTTGGGGTAAAAGGCATTAGTCCATACAATTGGTCCAAAGGAGTGGTACAAGTCCCTAGGATATGTTGTGTAACTCAATAAAGGGTATCTGAATCTATAGTTTATTTTCCAAGAGTTTTGGGATGTTTAGGTGTTAAGTCTAGAAAATAGGAAATGGAGGTCCCTAATTGGGAACTAAGCCTAGAAAGTGACTATTGGTTTATAAATAAACCAGTCAATTGTGTGTGTGGAATTAGTTGAGAAAAATTGTTTAGGGTATAATGAGACCCTAGGAAGTGGTGAGTCAAGTTGGAGAGGTTGGAGTCAAGTTTTGGTGTCTTGAAGGGGCCTAATGATGGAAGGAAGCATAGTGATCATTTGAAGGTTGAAGACCAACATTGCAAATCTATTTGACCATTGTTAAGGGACCATTCTACTTTGCATCATTCTTATCCTTTTATATGCATGCCTAGTTTTTAACATGATGTCAGTTTCATCTATTAGGCCATTATAAAAGGAGGGCTTAATGAACCAACTTCCTTTCTCTATTCTTAGTTCTAGGTCTTCTAGAAAATTAATCTTAAGATCCATATTTAGAAGAATTTTAACTTCTTTAGATTGATTTCTACCTATAATACCTTCTCATCCTAAAAAGTTCCCATATTATTACCAATGATTTCTAAGATATTAGGGAATTGATATTCTACTCGAAGCATACCCAGATTTACCTATTTTGGTAGATTTACTGGTTTTTATGATTTAGGGTTGAAGTTAGAACCCAATCTATACATTGAAAATAATAACTTTTAAAAAACCTTACATTACCATACAAAATTTCCTTTTTAACTTCCTTGTTTTCACAAATTATAAATACAAAATTGTTCTCTGGGGTATACACACTTACCTAGTTGGAAAATTTAATTTCCCACCATTTGCTGATGCTTTCGATAGGCTCATTTTGTCCACTCCAAATTGTCAAGACCCCTAGTGCCGAATACTAATTGTAGATCCAGTTTGAAGGGCTTCTCCTTTCATTTCACAGACTTTGCTCCTTGGCTTTCCATTACTGTTGGTTTTTGTCATATTTGCCCTAATTTCTTATGTGTGTGCTATTTTTATTTTTTTCCCCAGGGGAATACAATTTTCTCTATCAAGGCTGGGGTTGAAAAAATTATCTTCCTGTTGTCGACTTCCACCCAAGGCCCCAACTTGTGTGATGCCCTAGATGTTCCTTGGACGCACATGCTATTTTGGGCTAATATCCTCCATTGATTTTTTCCTAGGAGGACTCGATTTGCCTCAGAGACAAAGCTAGGTATGATTTGCCTTCTTTCTTGGGTTCTATTACAACATCTTATCTTCTTGGAATGGACAATTTTCCATTCATCTAAACAACATCTAAAGTGGTAGGGAGAAACCATTGCTTCGCGACAAAGTTCTGATTATGTTGCATATTCGTGTTTAAGTTTAGAGTAGAGCAATATAATTGATAATCAAAATATTTACTAATAATTTTTTTTATACTCATGCATAATTGATAAATAATAAGAAATTACAAACAATGATTTGTGTGTAGCCACAAAAAATGAGGTACAAACACGATATTCAACTAGAGGAAATACATTAGAGAGAAGGTGAATAATGATTTTTGTCTTGATCAAGATGGATATTGTGATTTTAGCCATATGCATCCAATCATCACTTTAACTTTCTTTTTGCCATACGCACTTGATTATCTCTTTGACATACTTCCATAATAGTATACCATAAAGAAGCAGTCATTGAGAATGAATCTTTTATGGACCCATGATATAATGGACTTCTCATAACTATGCTCTCTATACTTATTATAAGATCAAAATAGGTCTATCATCACACATGATTTAGCCCACAATCAACTTGAACCTTTCACCTAGGTGTAATCACTATTTTTCATTGACACCATAGTGATGACTTATAAGATTTTGATAGAAAACTTAGACTCTTGGCTTGATTTTGGACCAAATATCAAGGATATCCAATTATTGACTAATTTATTTTTGAACAAAACTTAACAATTACTCTCTCTCTCTCTCTCTCTCTCTCTCTCTCTCTCTCTCTCTCTCTCTCTCTCTCTATATATATATATATATATATATATATATATATATATATATATACACTCTCTCTCTCTCTCTCTCTATCTATCTATCTATCTATCTATCTATCTATACACACACTCTCTCTCTCTCTCTATGGACACAACTAAGCTCCTTACAAAATGCATCGTTGACCAAATTTTAAAAAATGGAAAATACAACAGATTTTCGCAAAATTTTCACCATGAGTTATTCATGATCTACATATTTTGTGGTCGAAAACCGCAAAAAAATGCAAAAAAATCATTGTGTTTTCACAAATCTAGGAAAAAAAAAGTTTGACATTTTTTTGACTTTGGTACGTTTTGTAGGGAGCTTTTGCTCCCTATCTCTATATTGCACTCTTTTTACCAATTAAATTCATGTACATCACAAATGTATGCAAATAGTACATCAAAATTTTTCCTAACTCATATTCTATACCTCTTCTTGTACCCATTGTACAACAAAGTGCAATTGCTAGTTTTATTGCCCTAAAAATAAATTTTAATCTATATTAACATGTGCCTTCATTGATTAGCAATTTTTTTTAACTCAACTAAGAGTAGTTCAGAGGTATCACCCAATCTTAAATTTAAACCAGATTTGTAAATATTGATACTATAGGGGAAAGGACCTGAATGCACTCCAATGGGTGTGATAGGAGTTGTTAATTTGATACCCACACTTATTGATTTAATATCCATACTTGTTGACTTAATGTCTAATTTTTTTGACAACATTGCACCAATATTTGTGACTTTAAAGTTGTTAGTACAATGATGACTACCCATAATTGAATGAAATGTACCATTAGTTGTAAAAAAAACCAATGACATGATGCCACATCAACTGCACAAGTATGTGTACCCTTTTTCCACGACCGTTGGTCTCACTTTTTATTTGGGTTGTTTTGGACACCTTGGCAAAAAGTATGTTGATGTGGCATCATAATTGATGATGTGGCCTTGAAACCTTAGTTAGGGGAAAGGACCCAATAGCGAACAGGGGGTCCAATAACTATTATAGCTGTGTCATAGAGAGCCCCAATAACTAACCACAAAAAAAACACAGTAAGTGTTAGTAACATACCCAATAGCTGAACGCACATGTACTAATAGTGGATCATTTTTTTTAGTAATTGGCTCATTTGTGCACCACTATTGGGTCATTTCATAATTATTACTAGATCATTTGATCAAAAGTATTGGGCCATTTGAACACAAGTACTGGGTCATTTGAGTGATCAGTTATTGGTGAGAAACATGGTGGGTATCGGGCAAGCGTTTTAAAATGGTACTTTTAGACCACTTGGCGCTCCATGATCTCTACAAAGAGATCTGTGAATACCCAAAAGCTGAAACCTTAGCTTTAAGCTCTTAACTCACCTACGGAGACATGCCGAAAAAAATCAACGAAATCCACCTTACGGTTTAGGAGTTCTAGGTGCGCGAAGTTAGCCCGGGCCACTACTGGGTCCTTTCCCCTATAAGCAGATGACTTGCCAAGTAAGCTGGTGTAAAAAATTAGGAGTGATTTGAAATTTTCATATAGAATTTTTGAAAAGCATGAAGTTAGGGTGCTCAACTATAGGTCTCCCCTATATATACTAATTTTTTTTTCATTTTATTTAAATTTGAAAATGATTGTTCAGCAATAGAATAAATCGTGAAGGAAAGTATGACACAGGGTCTTCTGACCTTTCTGATGCTCCGTTATTTTGTGGCGCCTCCATTCAGTTTGATTTAACGCTCTGGCGGGTAATTGATTTGTTTGCGAGGTTTCCTGTCAATTTTGTCACTAGTTTTCCAGTAAGTTTGTCTGCGCTATTCGTCTTGCACATTGAATAACTTAATGCCCTTGTATTCCATGAATTATGAAATGTCAATGCTTGTAAGTTTATGATGATTTGTTGGAAAATGTGAAATCATTTTTTTATGCAGTGCAGCAGCTGTGAAAGGGATGGTTTCTAGATGGAGCAAGATGCCTTCTTTGCGTTCAATGGCTTCCTTTGCCGAAATTATTTGTATGCGCCGGACATTTTCTGAAGTTGTTGAAAAGGCTAAACCTTTAGTCGAAAACAGTACCTTTTCGAAACAAGACCAGCACAAGACCGAGTTTGCTCGTGATCAACGCAGTTCTTCATTTCACGTATCTCCAATTCGCTCCTCCTTTCCTCGCGTTTGATATGCGATTTGTTTGTAGCACTAAGATTGTTATCATCACTTCTGAATGTTTCAGTTCTATTAGCTTATTAGTCCTTAAAGTATTCCGAGATGATCCGCGAGTTGCAAGCATTGCCCGCTTTGCACGTTGATTGTATAGTTTATTGAAAGGCAATCAGAAAACTGGTTACATCTGAATAAAAAATAGATAGGCGTCTATCCAAGCAAACATTATGATTGTATCTGTTCTTTGATTGCAAATGTGGGTTTTATTACGGCTCCACATCCTGGAGCACGCCCAGAGTTTACAGAAAGAATTGAATTGAACCCGGCTCTTCAGTCCTCCTTTACCACTCAGTCACGCCATTTGACTCGTTACGTTTGTATTGCATATGATGATTATATATGGCTTATACTTGGTCTCTCTTGATTCTTCTCTATTTTTCAGTCTTATTACAATTGCCGTTGTTTTCATATGCCATGGAGTATTATTGTTTACACCATCACCTTTCTCTTAAGTTTTAAGCGTACATTCACATGTCAGACGAGAAACCCTTTTCCTGTGGTTTATATTTAGCGTAGTTGGTTAAAATTCCTTGAAATACCCTTTTATATGATCTTTTGATTTGATAATGTTCATAAAAAGAACATATCGGGGGGAAATCGTTTGTAATGGATTTCTGGCACGATCATATTTCATATGCCACGCTTCTTTACTGCTGCATGTTTCTACATTGATCCCGTAAAATTATCTTGCCTTGTTGAACTCTTACCTTTCTTCAAGTCATTTACCCCGACATGCAAAGTAATGAAATGAATTTTTCTGGTAATCCTCAGTTAGATTTAATCAGAAAAAATTGTGACAGCTTGCTTGTCCAAGTCCTGCACTTGGAAATTTTTCTACAACAAACAAACTTAGTTACGGTGACTTCTTCATTAGCTTCTGATCGATGGAGTTTTCCGATATTTTTTCCACCTCTTAAATATTTTTGTGAAAGGTTTGTTGTGATGATAATATTCAACCTCCCTTCTCTGGTCTTGTGGTTTTCACTTTGTTGTGCCCATATGAAACTTTCCATAGAGTATTTTTTAACCTAAGATCTTGTTCATTCCTTCAAATCATGATTCCTATTTCAAAACTTTATCATGGTCATCTATGTTGTTTTTGCCATCTTTAGTCAGTGTCTTTGCAAGGCCAATGAAAGGAGCTTTCCAATGCATCCAGCAAGATCGGAATTCAGACAATGGAAAAAGTAAGAAAATTACGAGGCATAAAACACCAAAATATTCTTGTTTAAGGTTCAGACAGTTGGAATTTTGCCAGAATCTGAATGCACCATAATTCTACAAGTGAAACCAAATTAACACAAATAGAAATATTTATCATATACAATGAGAATGTAAGTAAGTACATAGAAAGCCTTGCATATATAGACAACGAATATGAGGTGAGAAGGTAGGAAACAATGACTGACTACCCTTCCAGACATGGGACACTTGTGAGCAAGTGGCTAATGTAGATGCAATAGATGTCTCACTAAGCAAGTCCACATGTCTCAACCACATGATCTCAGACAAAAGACTAAAATGCCTAAGTAAACTTAAGCTGCTGTGTTAAGAGGTGTATGAAAAAATGTCACGTAGTGTTGGAGCATGTGCCCTTGTAAGAAGACTTCAAAGTTTTTTAAAAATTGAAAAAAATGTTGCTTGTTTATGATGTGTGCCCAAGGGGATACACAACATCAAAAGTAAAATCTGTTTCCCTTTGTATGAGCACATATTTAGTTGATAAGGTGCCAATTTTTAAGATTTAAAAGTTTGACCATGTAGTAAACTGCGTGGCTTTTAAAGGCTGGTTGGACTTCAATACTGAAAAATGCAATTCCAATAATATAGTGCCTGCTCACGAGAAGAGGGGCAGGTTTCATCCTTTTTTAGGCACATGATTCCACATATTGCGAAATGTTTGTAGTCATCAAAACTCAGATTGCTGATTGTTGTTGCTGAATATCTAGCTTTTGGAGACAACTTTCAGTTATCTTCATTACCAACATACTGCCGTTTGCATTGTTCCTGGTAGCTAAGATTTGCTGGCATCAAATTTTCTATATTTTTGCATTTTTAGTTTGTTCTTATAATGTACCCAATCGGACACATGCAATATTTTATTCTACCTTTCTGATTTTATGCGACAAAATCAATCCAAACTGCAAGTACACAGACTGATTACAATATCCAAACTCTTATTTTGTTGATGCCATCTAACAATAAATCCTAGGTGAGTAAAGTGTTCAGTTCAGCAATACCAAACCCTTAAAAATTTATTCTATTTTATCGCAATGCTGATCAGAAAGTACTTACATGATAAACAACAAAAAAATATATTTTATTGAATTTTTCCTTTTGATTTTTTTTATTACCATAGTTGCTGTACAGCTTGGGACAAAGGCACAGACTGCTGCAAATTGGCCAAAATTGCTAGAACCCCTGTTTACCGATGGAAACTGCCACAAATAATATTTATGAATTTCTTGAAACCCTAGATGGAATAGCGGCTGGTCGAAAATGTATGGTTGGGTGATGAAGATTGATCTGCCCTCGAAACCCTTGCAAAAATGTAAAAAACATGTTGATAAAAAACAGATTTCTTGGAAACATTGTCAGCATATCAAAACAGTTTATATTTTGTTGACAAATGATGACTGAAATGATGCGAACAGCAGCTGGTATGATTGATCTAATATTGAAAATGACTGAATTTCTCTCTAGTCCCTCCCAGTGTCGCACTCAGCTAGGGTTGGCAGGACAACTCAGATCCAGTTCTATATGATGCTAAAAAAATCACCATAAATTTGAAGATCAATATCTAAATCCTCAAACATGCTTGGGCAATGAAATGATGGTATTTGCTTTCAAAACCTACTGTAGTGGCATTATAGTGATGGCTTGTTATTGCAAACTGAATATATCTCTAAATTGTCTACAAATTGGCACAAATCTGATTCTTGAATGGAATCACCCAAGATTGGAAGCATGGGGTTTTGTTCCTGATCAATTCAGGAGGGTTTTTGTCTTGACAAAACCCAAACAAACTAAGTGTTTTTGTCCTTGGAGCCCTAGATTGAACAAATTGCTCAAATCTGAAAACTGGATGCAAAAGAATAACTTGAATGATCTTGAAGTGATGAGAAATGTGTTGGCGTAATGTTAGTTATTACACTGTCTCCTAATAGTTACCAGAGCTATGCAGTTACAAAACTGCAATTTTTCTTGTATAAATGGATCACAACTTATTTGAATATATCATCAAGTTTTTACCAATATTTCATCATTTGGTATTAGAGTGCTTATGTGATCTTGTGGCATGTGAAAGAATCTGGTGTGAGAGGGTGTTTGATGGCAATAATATTATCCTTGTGTAAGCGTAGACCAAGATGGCTGAGCTATAGCCTTGCTTGGCTTTTCTGGTGTGTAGGGAGCGGAAAGGGTCCTTATGTTTCATGTCAATTAACCTCAGTGATACATGCTTCTTTTATTTTGATAAGCCAAATTGAGTCCTAAGTCTGAGCCTGCTCACTCTGCATGAATGGAAGCAAGATACACAATATAAAAAAATAGGATTGCTAGGGATTGCCATATGTGGAATGCTGTTGAAAGGAGCGAAGTGTTGATTGGATGCACATGTGGGTTGTTTCATGCTGCAGATGTTGCAGAACTGATGGAGAATTTGATCATTTCTAACAATGAAAATGCACCAAGATTGAAGCCACTGGTTGAGGAGATCGAGAAAGATTACTATATTCGGGCCACCGATCCAAGATTTTGAGATGCCCTGTGAACAGGTGTGAAGATTGTTGATAGAAGCTTTGTTTGCTTTTCCTTTCAAAGAATCTAATATTGTCAAAAAGTGCAATCATGACTGGGCATCTACAGTATCTCAATACCCAATTTGAATAATTGATTAGAAGATAGCCAGCAATGAAAGATCATGTGAAAACATAAGCATCTTTTGGAACATTTCATTCTGCAACATTCCCAGAAAGGATGAATGATGTTGGTCTTTGTAGGCAATGAGACAAGGCAAATGAAAGAGTTGTTTATGTTTGCTATTGCATTTTTTTTGGAGATTCCTCTAGTGGCATATGCATAAAAATGTGAATTTTGTGGCAATTTAATTGTGGAAGAGGCGCAGTGGCTGGACTTGTGGTGGAATTATTGTATACAAATATTCTTGGTGTGGATATCAGCCAGTTTGCAGTGTGTAGGCTGCAAGAAAGAGAAACATGACAGCCAGAATGTAGAGTACACTGGCAAACATTATTGCAATCTGACTTTGAGATGTCTGAAAATTTTGCTGTGAATTCCTCTCTTGTGGGTCCATGCATGAGCTGATAAAGAAACTATAGTGTTTGTATAGTTTGATACCAGTCTTGGCCATTTTGCCTTTGCCACGCTATTCGAAGTTGTAGGAGTTGTTTTTGTGATTGTACTGTCACCACTTCATTGGAACTATCATTCACTAGGCTTATGCTTATGAAGGAATTCCTTGTTCATATGACAAGACAAGAATGTTTTTTTGCAACTTCTACGGTTGAGGTAGATCTTTGATGGTGTGAACAAAGCAACAATGAACATGTTGGATTAAGTTGAGCTAGATGTGACTTTTAGGTCATCCAAAAGTGATGAAGCAAAGTTAGGAAGGAAGCTTGCTATGATGCCTAAAGCTAGCATTTTTGATAAGGGGATTGAGATACAATCTTGTATTCTTCATAGAGATATTTGGAGTGGGAATATTTCTTTAGATAAGAATAATGAGCTTGATCTTGCATGTTATGATGGCCATAATAATAAAGAATTTGGAATGACATGGTTTGCTAGATTCATAATATCCCTTTTCTATTCTCACTTTAAGAATGAGGCCTCCAAAGGATCAACTGAAACATCAAATGGATAAAGTGTGGAAAGGTCGTTTTGGAGGCTAGTGGCATTGGAGGATGGAGGAATTTCCATCTTCTCAAGCTAGCTTCTTGCTTTGAGATGGTGCTTTGCTTGAGAAGCAGTTTTGGATTAAATTTTCTTGCTTTCCTTTAGATTTCCTTTTTGATGCTGATAGTTTTTGAAGAATGCATTATTGTGAAGATTGATTTTGAAGACAGATTCAAGATTTGGTGTTGAGCTCAACATGGATTGTTGTCCAACAAACTTTAGAGTATATGATTGAGAATTATATACCCTTTCGTGGCTATCAAACAATGATAGAGTTCTATTGTACCTCTTAGGGATTGTTGTTGAATAGTTGAATAAGTTAAGATTGTGATTAAAGAGTTTGGGACTGAGAGCTCAAGAACACTGCTCGAAGCTACAGCTTTCCGAGGGTCAAGAGACAACTTGATGGAGCCTCAGTTGGTTCAGGATTTGCTTCTTCAAGAGAAGATCTTAAAAATGTGTAATTATATTATGTAATCAGTGAATTTTGTTGTATTAAGGGGGGGGGGGTGTCCTGAAGGGGGGGGGGGGGGGGGGGGGGGTCCTGAACTACTTTTGTAGGAACAATGTAATAAGGAGGGGAATGTTGGTGTAGTATTAGTTTTGATTAAGTCAATTGGGAGGGGGCCCGAACCCATACATCAAGCCAAAAGGCGAAAGAAAAGGGATGGATTCACAAGCAGTGAGACGACAAAAAACCAGTGAGGAAAATAAAACCTATTACTGAAGAGAAAGCTTTTGAACGAAGCAAAAACCGGTAGGAATAGGGATCCCAACCCCCACAAAGATTACATACTCAAAACATAGGGGTTTAGGAAAGAATCCCGAATCTTCTTCCAAAAGAAAACCCTTGCACTAGAAACCAAACAGCCAAGGAAATTAAAAAATAATAGCGGGTTTTGGAAGACCTCCTGAAACCTTTTACTCGTAGGACTACCTTGATTAGAGACAATCTCCAACAAGGAAAGAGGCCACAAAGACTTAAAAAACAATTGGTTCTAGAAGGCACCTAGAAACCCGCTAATCACAAGAGCACAAAGATTTGCAGAGAAAGCAGAACTTAAAAGATCTTGAATCCCAGCTAGAAATAAAGCTAGAGCCGAAATCACTTATGCCCTTAAGAAGCCACAAACAAGAAAAGACCACATAAGACTGCCTTTAACCTTATTCCAAAAGTTGATATCCACCTCCATAGGATGCATTGACACCTCGATAAACCACAAGCTTAAGGAAAAACAAAGCCAAGTGAGCCAAGCCTGCATTGAAGCTTCAAGAAGAAACCCCACCTCTATAGTGATAGACTCCATCTCAACATAAGCCTCATGGGCGAGAATGCTCACAACCCATGAACAAAGCAGGCCACCAAAGAACCGAAAAAACACACTCCAAAAAGCCCAAAAGAACAGAGGAGCCAACTTCATAAACAGGGGCCTTAGGACAAGGAAGAAACCCTCCAACTTAGCCCTAGAAATGTAGCACTAGAAGAGGCTCCGTACTAAAGCCAGCCACATACACCCCGAGCTCGGAGGCAAAGAAAGAAAAGGTAGAACCACCAAAAAGAAACTCCCCCAAATGGCACAACCTCTCCACAAGCAACCGCCCATCCCCTCCCTCAGCCAAAGTAGAGTATAGAAGAGAAGACCAAACTTGGCAACACCCTTGAACTCCTTCCCGTAGGAGGAAGAGGCCAAAAAGAGACAAAATACCGCCCGCATCAAACACAAGGCAAAAGAGGCACAAACCCTAGGAAAAGAAAAACACTGGGCTAACAACAAAGACAACCCAACCTCAACATCAAAGAACAAACCGAACACCCAAGCTCCAGCAGGCCCTTTGCCAACACACTCGCACCCACATGAAACAATGACCCTAGAGGAGTAGTCACCACCAAACATGACCACCAAATGAGTAGAAACCAAGAGAGAAACCGGAATAGACACCAACAAAAGGGAAGGCAGAGGAAAAAAATCTCCGGGGTAGAGAAAGAAAAGCCCCTATGCTCATCTGTAGACATAGGGCAGAAAGCCCTAATCTAAAGGAAAGAGGCCACCGACACATAGCAACCAGGGGAGAAGCCCCTATGTTCATCCTCAGAAGCCGAAGAAAGGAACCTAGCCTCGGAAACATAGGAAGACCTAAAAGCAAGCTGCGAGTCAACAAAGTCTGCACCAAAAGCCCCAGCAACAACAAAACCACTGGAAAGTTGGAAACCCTAATCTCCATCATGTGCTCCATTAAAAAATAAAAATAAAAATTTAAAATGTTTTTTTGGTTTAGTATTAGTTATTACACCATTTCCTATAGTTACCAGAGTAATGTAGTTACAAAACTGCAATCATTCTTGTATAAATGGATCACACCTTCTTTGAATATATCATCAAGTTTTTACCAATATGTCATCAAAATGCTCCTTTTATAGTTGCTTTGATTGGGCCATCCATTTATTTTAATTTTATTTTCCTCCAATTTTTAATATACTTTTTATATCTATTCGTTTTAAAAACACTTTTTTAATCTATTAAAGTAATCTTATTAAGTTGCCCCAAAAATCAAAGTGACCAGACTCAACATAAATAATATTGGTTATTTAATCCAAAAAAGGTGACATGATAGTTTTCAGGGTTTTGTGTTTTCATTACCGCTTTAGCAGACTTTCAGTCATTCAAATATGAGATTTCAGCAATTATAGCAGCTGTCATATTAGTGAATTTGAGGACTCAAAGAAGCATTTGATCAACAATTTATTCTCGTAATACACAAACAACAATTTTCATATGCTCTAGGCTTTTAGAGTATCTAGTGTGGAGGGGTTCAGCTAGGGTTTGTTGTAAAAATGAATAGAAAGAAGCAGAATCAGGTTTAAGGTACCAAGTTTGGTTACTAGGGTTTGAGGACTCTTTTAGAGGATTTGCCATGTTCAGAATCTAAGTTACCAATCCTGGTTTTGATATAGGTTCGGGTTCAGGGATGCAGGTTTGGCAATTTTTTCTTGCTTGGGTTCCGGTTTCGCATATATATATATATATATATATATATATGTATTGATATATTATAAAATTATAAATTTATATATACATCATAGATTCATACATGTAACATGTTCAATAATCATTCATCATTTATTCAAAGCTTCAAACATATAATAATAACAAGAAGTTAGAAGTGTGATACTCATAAATCCATAATTGCCAATAAAATTATAAATAAAATACCTCATATATCATATTCATAATTTGCAAAAGTCTCAAAATGTCATTACTGTTTCACAGGACTGCCAAACAGTTTGCAAAAGAAGAATATTGCCAAACAGTTTGCAAATGTGGATTGAATACCTGACTCCAAATATCGAATACAGTCTCAAATTATCAAATACGTGGCTGTAATGCTTTATGATTTATGCCAGGTGATGGTATTTGTTTTCGCAAGTATATTTAATAAAGTTTTTGCATGGAAACTCAGTAAAATACGTAAAGAGATTAATAACAGAACTTAACAGTGAATTCTTTCTTTAATTTCTGCTGCCAGTTTACAAGATTTTTAACTGATTTTTGACCTGTTGGATAGCAGAAAACTGGAGTTTGGTTGCAGACACAGTACATATACATCCAAAATATCTTGATACATCAGTAAATGTATTTCCAGAATGACATTCAGACCTTCAGATGACAGTTATTAGTGCATCCATGGAATGTTATAACTTCCACGTCGTTGCTGCTGTGCAGAACCTCTTCCAACATCCACCATTGAAGTATATTTAATCGCCAACTTTACTCTTGCCTGCTAAAGTTCAGACGTAATGCCCATAGCCTTGGCCCTTGGGTTCCTGTGGTCCTGCCCAGATTCCGCCTGGGTCCCTCCCCGGCTGCTGGGTTCCCTGTGGGTTCTGCAGAGCACTACACACAGGGAATCCGACCGCCGGGGAGGGACCAGGGCGGAACCAGGGGAGGACTGGAACCAGAGTTCCGAGAATCGCCTGAATTGGGTGATTCACGATTCGATTCACAGAAAACGATTTTTTTTGAATCGGAAATTGGAACCGCCGATTTTTTGGGCTGAATCACCTGAATCGGATGCCATAAATCGGTGGATTGCTAAAAAGTCAAGTCAAATTTAAAAAAAACACAAATATTTTCAATGTGTTTTTTTGCCTTTCCTATTTGTTGTAAGTTTATACAAATATAACATTTAAGTATAAGTTTGATTTATTTAATTTCTTATACTTTAAGTTATATTTGTATAAATTATAAAATATATATACTTCAGGATGTTTGAGATAGGTTCCAACTCAATAGGAGTTAAGATGCAGATTCTAGATTTTGAAAATTCCAGACCTAACCAAATTTCAGGATTCAACAAGCCTTTAGCAGGGTTACCTCCCACAATCTATCATGGCTTTCTAAGGTGAAACAGAAGCTGGCAAAAGGATTCTCAAAGGGTTTTAACTCGTTTTATCACAAATCACTTGGTTTCGACCCCATCTCTATGACAAACTTAGCTTAGCTCTCGCCCAAATCCCAGATAGACATGACTTCCCAACAGGCCAAAATCATTCAAACCTCATTTGCCGGACCTAGGGACTTGAAAACAGCCACCAACAAAGACTACCTAAGATCTAGTTATGAAGACTTTGACATTTGGCATTGATCAATGATCAAGCATCATAGATTCATACTATGAAACGATTTAGTTTTATGGATCTTATAGATACTGATAGACATATGTTTCATGGATCTTCATCTTACATACATTTATGATTTGATGTCTTATGGATCTTCATCTTACATACATTCTATGATTTGACTCATTACGATCCTATGATTTCTATTTACTTTAGCTACAATTTACATTTTACGTGTAATGTATGTGATGGATTTATCATTTATGTTCCTTGTTTATGTATATTAGCTTCTATTTGATGATGTTATAGTGTGTTTAAGTTATATTCAATAAAGGGTGCATGAAATAAGTTTTAAATTGTTAAAATCTCTAAATTTCAAGGGTTTTTTAAATTTGCCGATTCGTGGCTGATTCGATTCCGATTCATGGCCGATTCGATTCCGATTCATGGCCGATTCACGATTCAATTCGGCCTTGCCGATTCCGATCCGATTCCGATTCTCGTTTCTTTGACTGGAACCAAAACCACCCTGGGATTAGGATCTGGCCCAAAACAGAGGGACCCGATATCTTATTTTAGAATTTTAGTGCTTTGTTAGAATCATGCTCAAGCCAACTATTAAGATTGACTATTTTCAGCCTGACCTAATTATAGCCCATGCTATTTTTAGTTGCCATTATTTTTAAGGAGATAACAACATTTTGATAGAATATTTATACTAAGTTGCCCATTTGGGTTCCGGTTTGGGTATGGGTAGGAGGTTCGGGTACGTGGGTATAGCAATTGTTTTCCCTGGGGTATGGGTTTGGGTTCATGTGTACACACATATATTTCACACACGCACACACACACACACATATATATATATTATAAATTTATATATACATGTTCAAACATCCAATTTATAAATATAAAAAGAAGAGTGGTACTCATAAATCCATAATTGCCAATAAATTTTTAAGTAAAATACCTCATATATCATATTCATAATTTGCAAAAATGAAAATACACAACTCTCAAAATGTCATTACACGATGAAAATTCAAATTACAATTGACATTTAATATTCATATTTTCTTCATCAGAAGCACCATACACAATCTTGGGTACTTAATATTTTGCTCCTAAATATTTAAAGGCTTAATATAGAGATTCGATTGGTATATTCATATAGAGATTTGATGAGAATTTAAAAGTAATGCATATTATATTTCATATGCATGCACATATTTTGGTTTATTTGCTTGGGTACTGCCTTTGGGTACTTCCTTGGTGCCTGGGTCCGCTGTGCCCAAAAGGACCCATACAAAACTGAAGCACCTAGGAAGAACCCAGGAAGAACTTGTACCAGAACCATGCCAGTATCAGGACCTAGGCCTAAATAGCAGAACCTGGTAATTGAGTATTTATAGATTGGCTATTTTTATATGATCTTCTAGAAGCTCTATTCTTAATTGATAGTTATCCTTATGAGAAATTTATTTTTCAGATTTCTTGATTCAGAGTTAAGAAATTGTGGACAAAAATATGTAAAAAGTTTGCTTTATGTGCACACAAACTCTTTGTAGCCTATTTTAGTAGTCTCCTTTCTACTAAAAGTATTGTTCAAGTGTCTTATGAGAAATATTGTGTATGTGTGCTTAGGTAGGTACAATTACTTTGTTAAGATATCAAATAAGATATGATTACATCTTTTGACATGACTGATTTAGGGCTTTTACATTACTATCTAGGTGTAGAAGTTTGGTAAATTGGTGGCAATTTTATCTTTTTACAATCTAAATATGCCAAGAGTTTGCTTGGCAAATTCAGAATGACAGATTGCAAAATCTTGTCAACACCTATGGAGAAAGTGCTGAAACTTTCAGCCAAAATTGACTCTCAGATTGTTGAGTCGGCATATAGGGAACTAGTGGGGAGCTTAATATATCTGACAACCAGTAGACTTGATTTGAGATATGTTGTGTGTTTCATTTCTAGATTCATGATAGCACCCAAAACAGAATATTTGACTGCAATAGAGGGTGTTGAGATATGTGAAAGGGATACTTGAGTCTGACATTCTATGTAGAAAAAGCAAGGATCCTAGGCTGGTTGGGTTTGCAGATTCAAATTGGGCAGGTTTTATAGATGACAAAAAATCGACTTCTGGTTATTTTTTCAGCCTTGGCATAGATGCAGTCACATGGACCAGCAGTAAACAACAAACAATAGCTCTATCCTCGACCAAAGAAGAATATCGAGGACAGTAAAAGCAACATATGAAGCAATATGGCTGAGAAGGATGTTTTCAGGCACGAAGATGCCCCAAGTAGAGCCTTCACCCTTGTTTTATGACAGTCAAGGGGTGCTAAAATTTGCCAAGGTTTCAGTCTTTCACAAGTGTCCCAAACATGTGGAATTTCATTCCCATTTCATCAGGCAACTTGTAGAAGATGAATTGATTGTGCTGGAATATTGTCCTTTTGAGGAGCCTTGGCATAGATGCAGTCACATGGACCAGCAATAAACAACAGACAATAGCTCTATCCTTGACTAAAGATGAATATCGAGGACAGTAAAAGCAACATATGAAGCAGTATGGCTGAGAAGGATGTTTTCAGGCACGAAGATGCCCCAAGTAGATCCTTCACCCTTGTTTTATGACAGTCAAGGGGTGCTAAAATTTGCTAAGGTTCCAGTCTTCCACAAGTGTCCCAAACATGTGGAACTTCATTCCCATTTCATCAGACAACTTGTAGAAGATGGATTGATTGTGCTGTGCTGCAATATTGTTCTTTTGAGGATCAAACTGCAGACATTTTGAACAAGTCTTTGAGTCTTGACAAATTTGTAAAATTTCAGGATAAGCTTGGTGTATTAATAGATTAACCATTAAGGCATAGTACTAAAGTTATGTTTTATTCATAGATCACATACTTGAATGCGGAGAGTACTCAACAAGCCCAAATTTTTTGACTTGGTGAAAACTTGACAACTTAAAAAGTACTAAAATTTCTTATAAGGTTTTTTTTTCAAAATATATCTTTTTGCTTTTATATTATAATGAATGACCATAATTTGCATAATAGTTAATGAAAATTAGAGTTAATAATAAAAAGCTCAATCAAGGAAATTTTAACTGTTATATCTTTATTATTGTTTTCATGATAGTAATTAAAAATCTTTTGTTGATGTAATTAAGGTGTTGTACCTAGTGATAACCTCACTTAGGTCCTTATTACACATATCACTTAGGTTTTCTTTGTGACCACACTACACTTTAGGAGCATCTCCACATTCGGTAGTTATATCATGTTATCACTTATCCACCTCAAGTGGATCTTCCACCTTTAGTGGTCTTATCAAACTATCACTTTTCCACCTTATGTTGGTGATAGGTTGTGCATTGCTTAGTATGATGACACTTGTCAGTGCCTTGGCCATTCACCTTGCCTATAGGCTCGTTATGTACATTTTCATGTACATTAGTAATTTATCATTCTTGCTGTGATGCAATCTTTTTGCCATTCTCTTGTTGAAGCTATCTTGGTCTTTTTTTGATTTGGGGGTGTTGTAGAGTCACTTAAAACTCTAACATAGGTGATAGGTTGTGCATTGCTTAGTATGATGACACTTGTCAGTGCCTTGGCCATTCACCTTGCCTATATATGCAAGGTTTGTTATATACATTTTTATGTACATTAGTAATTTATCATTCTTGTTGTGATGCAATCTTTTTGCCATTCTCTTGTTGAAGCTATCTTGGTCTTTTTTTAATTTGGGGGTGTTGTAGAGTCACTTAAAACTCTAACATAGGTGATAGGTTGTGCATTGCTTAGTAAGATGACACTTGTCAGTGCCTTGGTCATTCACCTTGCCTATATATGCAAGGTTTGTTATGTATATTTTCATGTACATTAGTAATTTATCATTCTTGCTGTGATGCAATCTTTTTGCCATTCTCTTGTTGAAGCTATCTTGGTCTTTTTTTTGATTTGGGGGTGTTGTAGAGTCACTTAAAACTCTAACATGGTATTAGAGCTCTCTAGGTGTGAAGACTCCTCTTGAGGCGATTTTGGCTTGTAGTTGTTGTGGGGTGTAGATTTAGGCTGTGTGGGCATCACCATTATGTCTAGGAAGTTGTTTCGATAAATTCTGACTACTAAAATGCCTATGTTTGAGTAAAATTTGTTTTTGTAGCAAATTTTTTTTAGTCATAGGATCATTTGGCCCATCCCGAGCAACAGGTCACAAAATTTTTCATTATATTTCTGCATTTTTTATTTAGATTGGGCTGTATTCGCTATTGCATTTGGCAAAATTTATTTGTTTGGAAAAATTTGTATTGTTAGACAAATTATAGGGCACACTGCTAGTTAGCAGGCCTGTATCTTGCTTGTCAACCCAATTTTTGTTAGATCTATAGGAGCCCATGATAGTTTCATTGGCACATTTATCAGATCCGGTTTCATTTCCATTGAAGGCTTGATCTGGTTGCCATTGATTACAGTATCTCATATATATTAATAAAGATTTAAGAGTTATAAAATGTCTCATTCTTATGTTTCGTAGAATGTAGTATTTTTGCCTTGTGTGGTTTATTATTCTCTGTAGTATGACAAATGGCACTTTCGGAAAATCTGGAACCTCATCCATGATGGAAGCTCACCTCATCATTAACGGGCCCGCACAGTTGTATTGTTGACGGTTTTCGGTTTGCCTCTCTCACCCGCGCACTCCTGCTGGCATTCAACGCCCCTTCAGTTACTCTCCTTATTCGGAGGTGACGTTTGCTCTTCCTCAGAGGAATAGCCATGTTCTCACGTGAAAAGCGTTTTTGGAAGACAATTAGTCATTCTCTCTTGTGAGTCATTTTTGGAATCGCACTTAATTAGTTTTCAGTGCGTCTGTGTTGCTGTTTTGTGTGGTCTGAGATTATCTCGACATTTGATGTGTGTCCTTAGTTTATTACTGTTCCTCTTGATAATCTGTGGATTATGGGCTATCATTTGTTTTCATATCAGTGAGAGTGTTAGAGTCTCAGTTGTTTGACCTATGTAGTGAGCTTCTCTCAGCTGAGCTCTTATTCTTATCAGTACTGTATTTCTTTAGATAATTCAAGTTTCTATTTTGCTGGGTTGTTTCCCTCTGTGTTAAGAGGGTTTTTCCCAGGGTAGTTGGTGTCCTGTGTTGAAAGCTTGTCTTGTGTATTTAACATGGTATCAGAGCTAGGTGCGTGATTTCTCAAATTTTTAGAACCACCTTCTCAACTTCATTTTTCTTCTCCTCCATTCATCATGGTCCTCGGGTTGAAGGTTGAAGATCGTCTAGAAGGAGCTTCAAATTTCATTTCTTGGAAGTCTAGAATCTTACTGATTCTTGAAGAAAATGATCTTCTTAATTGTGTGGATCCTGATAACAAAGCTCCTGAGGATGAAACAAAATTATCTTTATGGAAGAAGAAAAATGTTTTGGCAAAGAGGATCATTGTTGATTCTAGGAAAGATCATCTTGTCCCTGCCATCTCTAAACTGCAGTCGGCTAATGAGATGTTTAAGTCTCTTCATAGCATGTTTGAGATAAATAATACCAGTAGAGCTTTGGCTCTTCGCATGCAACTCATTCACATCAAAATGAGTAAAGGTGAATCTATCATTTCTTTCTACTTGAGGATTACTGATTTAATGAATCAGCTAAATGCTATTGGGGAATCAGTGAATGAAAAGGAGCTTGTAATGCTTGCCATGAATGGTCTCCCACAATCTTGGGAATCATTCATTCAAGGTATCAGTGGTAGGAGTAAAGTTCCTAGCCTTGACAGATTAAGGTCAGATTGCATTCAAGAAGAATGTAGGCTGGAAGCTAGAGGAAACTCTCGTAAATCTCTTTCGTTTGAAGATCAAGTCCTGGCAGCTCACACATTTAACAAGAGGGGAAGGAAAAGGAATGTTTCCAATGATAAGAAATTTTCTTCCTCTTCTTCAGATTCTTAAACAATGATAAGAATGATTCTTAAACAAGCTCCTTGAGCTTGGTATGATCGTATTGATGGATATCTAGTGAGTTTGGGGTTTGAGAAAAATGAAGTTGATCCTAATATCTATATGAAAAAGGTAAATGATCTGATTTTGATTCTTGTTTTATATGTGGATGATCTTTTTCTCACTGGTGATGATGAGTTGATTATTAAATGTAAACAAGAATTAACATCCGAATTCGAGATGAAAGATCTTGGATTAATGCATTTTTTCCTTGGGTTGGAAATTTGGCAAAGGCCAAATGAAATCATTATAAGTCAAGGTAAGTATGCTCTGGAAATTCTTAAGAGATTTGGAATGGTTGATTGCAAACCCAATGTAACACCTATGGAGGCCAACCTGAAGAAACTTCAAGAAGTTGCAGCCGATTCAGATCTTACTGATTGCACTCCTTATAGTCAGTTGATTGGTTCTCTTATGTTTCTTGTTAACACAAGGCCTGACATCTGCTTTGCTGTAAATCACTTGAGTTAGTTCATGTGCAACCCAAGGAAGTACCACCTCATTGCAGCCAAGCATATTTTGAGATATGTGAAAGGATCTCTTATGTATGGATTAAAGTTCTCATGTTCTAATGACCTTCTCCTTCATGGTTTTTCTGATTCTGATTGGGCAGGAAGTATTGTGGACAGAAAAAGAACCTTAGGTTTTTGTTTCAGCATCGGATCAGCCATGATATCCTAGTGTAGCAAAAAGCAAAAATGTGTTGCTCAAAGTACTGCTGAAGCTGAATATGTGGCAGCTTGTTCCGCAGCTCGAGAAGCTGTATGGCTTCGAAAACTCCTTAGTGGATTGTTTGGAGAAGTTGCAGATCCTACTACCATTTTCTGTGACAATCAGAGCTGCATAAAGATCTCTATAAATTCTGTTTTTCATGACAAGTCCAAACATATAGAAATCAAATTTCATTATCTAAGGGATATGGTACTTCAAAAGGCTGTGGAATTGAAGTATATCAGCACTGATGATCAGACTGCTGACATACTTACCAAGCCCTTAGCAAAGGTAAAATTTTCTTACTTCAGGGAGAAGTTAGGAATGGTAAATCTTGAGGCTTAAATGGAACTAAGTCTCCTTTTTGTTGTGCTAGTTTGATAATATTGTGTGTCAATAAGATTGTAAGAATTAGCTATGATAACTCTTTCACTCTGGGAGTGAGCGTCATGTTGAGAGATTCCATGACTATATCATGTTGAGAGATTTCGTGATGAGAGTTGGAAGTCATGTTGAGAGATTCCATGACTGTATCATGTTGAGAGATTCCGTGATTAAAAGGCTTAGTAGAGATTCTTGCAATTCTTATCATGTTGAGGGGTTCCATGATTTTGATTGATGAATCTATCTTTCTGAGTGATTCCAGAATTGTCTGTTCTTGGTTGTGATTTCAAAATGTTAAAATGATTACATATATTCTTGGTTCATAACAACTAAGAGGGAGTGTTAAACTTATAGCTTTATATGATTAGAATATCTCATATATATTAGTGAAGATTTAAGAGTTATAAAATGTCTCATTCTTATGTTTCGTAGAATGTAGTATTTTTGCCTTGCGTGGTTTATTATTCTCTGCAGTATGACAAATGGTACTTTCGGAAAATCTGGAACCTCATCCACGATGGAAGCTCACCTCATCATTAACGGGCCAGCACAACTGTATTGTCGACGGTTTTCGGTTTGCCTCTCTCACCCGCGCACTCCTGCTGGCAATCAACGCCCCTTCGGTTACTCTCCTTATTCGGAGGTGACATTTGCTCTTCCTTAGAGGAATAGCCATGTTCTCATGCGAAAAGCGTTTTTGGAAGACAATTAGTCATTCTCTCTTGCGAGTCGTTTTTGGAATCGCACTTAATTAGTTTTCAGTGCGTCTTTGTTGCTGTTCTGTGTGGTTTGAGATTATCTCGGCATTTGATGTGTGTCCTTAGTTTATTACTGGTCTTGATAATCTGTGGATTATCGGCTATCATTTGTTTTCATGTCAGTGAGAGTGTTAGAGTCTCAGTTGTTTGACCTATGTAGTGAGCTTCTCTCAGCTGAGCTCGTATTCTTATTAGTATTGTATTTCTTTAGATAATTCAAGTTTCTATTTTGCTGGGTTGTTTCCCTCTGTGTTAAGAGGGTTTTTCCCAGGGTAGCTGGTGTCCTGTGTTGAAAGCTTGTCTTGTGTATTTAACATAGGGCACACTGCTAGTTAGCAGGCCTGTATCTTGCTTGTCAACCCAATTTTTGTCAGATCTATAGGAGCCCATGATAGTTTCATTGGCACATTTATCAGATCCGGTTTCATTTCCATTGAAGGCTTGATCTGGTTGCCATTGATCCTTTTGAATTGGTGGGGTCTTAACCCAATATTTGGTGGCTCATGATCTTTTCTTTGAATCAACTTTATTTTCTAGATTGTGGTTCTCTTCAAATTTCGAAGGCTCGGGTATTATTGCCACAATGTTGATCGAAGATTTATCATCTCATGTATCTCCATTTATTTGCGGTTATGTGAGATTGTAGGGTGGGTAATACTTCATCGAAGGTGTAATCGCTAGCAACTGGCTGTCTGACCTTTAATACAAAGTCTTCCCTTTGTGGCTCGTTAATTGATTTGGAAGGCACGAGTGCCTTCATTGTTGGATTTGGGCATTTCGCCTTTGTAGGCCCAATTTCCATTGGAGGCATTTTCATGGTCCATGCTTTGGAGCGCATATTACCTGGGAGGTTCTTGTTTGTGCCAGCTAGCTATATTTTTCTTAGTGAGTTAATTAACCTTTGGTTGAGTTACAGTATTTAGAGGGCGGCACTTATATTATCAGTGAGTTAATTTCCATTGTTTAGCAGATTGAGTCCACATCCTTTGATTGAGTGCGAGTATTATTTGTTTTCACGAGTGTTTAAGGGTCGCACATTATTCATCAATTACTGATACCGTCTCTCATTTGTTTGGCTATTGTGTGTGACATGTTGGTGGGTTTGATTGCTTCATCTTGCGTTTGGTTTGCATCCTCGACACTTTCTATTCCCATTGCATTGGGTAGCTTGTGTGGAGTTTGCATCCTCGACATGCTATTTTCAGCAGGTGTATTTGGCGTGTCAACCTTGTTTTGGCAGAGATAAGCCTAATGTGAGTCGAGGTTCATTCATTGCCTCAACATATATTGTTGAGCTCTTGGTTTGTGGTTTGTGTGGGTTGACCAGGTGTTGTGAGGGAGTGAACCATCCTTGGTTGGCACACACACAAATTGGAGCACATACATCCTCCTTTGGCCAATATCGAGATTATTTTGGCGGCAATTTGATTAATTGTTCTATGCTGGTTGGTGTTTGGGTTTGAAGAACCAGTTCATTGGTAGGACAAAATTTTGAAATGGGGTTTGAGTTTGTTTGGGTTCGCTAGTACAAAAACATGTAATATATATATGCAGCCTAGAAGTATGAATTAATATTAGAACGTCACATAGTATCATAAAAACAACAAAAACACTATAAACTTGTAATCATATTAACATCAAAATATTAAAATAATAATATTGAGTTCAAAAGTATCATTGCTTCAACTTTCAACAATTGGAACTTAGTAAAGTTTCAATCGTTTAATGGATGATCTAAATCTTCTTCTTCATCAATGGCATTAGTCGACTCACAAACAATGTGAATGTGAATGGGATCAGTTACACCAATTACATTCTCACTTTCCAAGTCCTCAAATGCTTATCACTTTTTCACTGTACAGAGAACTTGTTTCCTTGCAATTAATATCCTATTTGAAAAATGTTACAAAAGTAGCTTGCAACTCCCTTCACCTATTGAAAATATTGTTTAATGTTTGAAATATAATTTATCACTATAGAGAGCTTGCAATTAATCGAACATGGGTCATTGTGAGCAATTGGATATAAAAATTACGTAGGAAGAAATCTTGAGGGCTAGTTTAATTTGATGTAATAAATTTTTTAACTTCAGCAAATTTGTTTTGCAATGTTAAAGATCTTATTCAAATTCTGTAATAATTGTTTCCTGCACTAAATTATAGAATGTTTCTCAGTGAAAATGTACTTGGTCTACCTGTGTATGCCTTGGTTGGACTTGGATTCGGTTCGGGCGAACTAGCCTGCCTGAGTATGAACCCTAGATGAACCCACAAGAGAACCAGATCCGAACCTGGACCCGGTTCGAATTGGACTAGAACCAAGGTCCCAGGCAGCGAGCCAGACTTCCTTGGTTCTTTCCATTCACATGGATCTGGATTATTTACTCACATCATAGCCTAACACACATCCATTGACTGGTGCCTTTTAGATCGACAACTTTATCTCTTGATTGGTTTTCTAGCTATATAGAGAGTGAATACATCGTTGAGGATTTGGATCGAGCTTTCATTTGTGGCGGATTATTATTAGTTGGACTCAGAACACCCATTATCGGGTCATTATTCACAGATTGAGTGTACTCCATAGACAAACCAAACTACGCATTGTTTGACCTCCTGTGTATTTGCATTGGCAATGGCTGACATGTTGCGGCCGCTCAATTCTTTGGCATCCATGGTTTATCATTACTAGCACATTTTCCCCATTCGCAGGATCCGCAATGGTAGGCTCGTGTTCTACCTTGTTCCACTTAGATTGTAGAGCCCATACTATGGACGTTGCATATTTGCTTGTGTGGAGCACCCCTATAATTAGATTTTAGCTATGACCGCAGTGTGTTGACTTGGTCGTGGTAACCATGGATTGTTTGTGTGCTATTTGACGCGATACATCCACCAACTAATTGATCATTGATCCTCTAGGCCGTTGATTGTCATTGCACCAAAAGCTCGCTATTAATACCTGATACAACAACTAGACTTCTAGAACCCACGGGAAGCGGTTAAGCCATGTCGTGAACCCAAGCGCCATGCTAGACAACACAAGGAGACCAAGGGCGCAAACCTTTCAACAATCCCCCTCCCCGCCAAGCGCAGGATTTGAACTCGTAACCTAGGCTCCGATACCAATTGTTGGTTGCTATTGCACCAAAAGATCAACCTGTTAATGCCTGATACAACAACTAGACTTGTAGAATCCATAGGAAGTGGTTAAGCCATGTTGCAAACCCAAGCGCCACATTGCACAACACAAGGATACCAAGGGCACAAACCTTGCAACATAGGCTCCACCTTAATCATTTTGCTGCAACAAATCAGGTTTCTTTTTTGGAAGTCATGTTTTGTGATGGTTTTATCTCTAATATTTTGAATAATTATTATCATAATGTAGTTAATTACTTTGGAGAAAGGGAATTATAGGCAATGGAGTAATTTAATTCTCACTCATCCTAGTGAGCGTGATTTATTATTGAATTTGTTTAATGAAGTTGCTTTCCCTAGCATACCTTGTGAGTATCTTATTTGGAAAGACTTTAGGGTTTGGAGTTTTATAGTCATTTTTAAGCATGTTGATGATGACTTTTTGGAGTCCCTTATTCACTTTGAGTGTCCTCATGCTCTTTGGACTCACTTTTGGGAGGTATATGGAGACCATAATTCTTCACCATCTCTTGACACTCCTCTTTCCAACTCCAATGTGCCTCTTCATTCTTTAGAGTAGATAACCCATGGTTGTGATTCTTTGGAGGAAGCTGCAGGTGCTTTAGAAGTTCTTGATTCTTTGTTAGAGATAGTTGAACAGCCTTCACTAGAGACTTCCATCATTCCTGATTCACATAGTTATCATTGTCTTCCTGATTGGGATTCCTACTTGCTAGACATTGGTTCTTTGTTTGTGGAGTCTCACATTTCAGATTTGGAGGATACATTTGAGGGGATTTCTCTTCTCTTTGATGACAGTTTCATCACAGTTGGAGGTTCTTCTTCATCTTCTTTGGAGATTGGCATTCATGAGTCTCATTCACTTTGTTTGTCACATTTCTTGGTCAAGTTTGATCATGCTTATGTGATGGATTCTTTGAGCTTGGAGATTCCTATTCAATTTTCAGACATGCATACTTGGAGACTTCCTCCTTTCATTTAGACATGGAGTGGCTTCTTCATCATTCAGTGGACTTGTTTCTTCTTAAGGGAAGATGTGTTGCTTGTAGACATTGGATCATCTTTTGTTTTCAGGCACGCTTCATTGACATTGGAACTTTTTCATTATGGTGGGATATTATGTATCTCTTTTCCCCTCCTATGGGGGGATACTTGATTGTATATATATTATGCATGTAGTCCTTGGGGGGTCTTGAGTCCTTCATGCATCATGATTTGTTTGTTTCTTTTCTCTCTTTTGGAGAATAGTTTTTTCCCATGTGGATTTCTCCTTTTCTCCACTTGTGAGAGATTGCATTTGCATTGGGCATGGGTACTTAACATGGCCTTGTAGCTAGGACTCATATTGCATCTTTGCATAATACGTGTTCTCCCTGAGTTGCACTTTTGATGGGGTTGTTTGTGTGATTAAGGTGTTGTATCTAGTGATAACTTCACTTAGGTCCTTATTACACATCACTTAAGTTTATTTAGTGATCAGATTACACTTTAGGAGCATTTTCACTTTTGGTGGTTATATCATGTTATCACTTATCCACCTCAAGTGGATCTTCCATCTTTAGTGGTCTTATCACACTACCATTTTTCCTCCTTATGTGGGTGATAGGTTGTACATTACATAGTATGAAGACACTTGTCAGTGTCTTTTCCATTCACCTTGCCTATATATGCAAGGTTCATAATGTACATCTTCATGTCAATTAGTAATTAATCATTCTTGCATTGTGATGCAATCTTCTTGTCATTCTCTTGTGGAAGCTATCTCGGTCTTTCTTTGATCCTTGGGGTCTTGTAGAGTTACCTAAAACTCTAACACCTTTATATCATAAGGGTTAATAATAACTTGAGGAATTATAATAGTTAAAATAATGAAATTATAAATAATTATGTTATACATATACAGGCCTAATTTTGACATATTGATTCATAAATATTTATGTAGCTTTAACATGATTGCTGCAGTGCCTCTAGGGGTTTTAAGGAAAAAACCGCGCTAGAATCATGCTAAAACTGGGCTAAAATTGCATTAAAATATTGCTAAAACTGCATTAAACTTGCACCAAAAGTTACAGGCGGCTTTTTCTAGGGTTTTCTGCAAGTTAATGGTGAGTTTGCAGTGATTTTTGTAAGTGTTTTTGCAAGTTTAAGGGCTAGGTTCGTGGTGGTAAGACACATGAGTTACTTGCTGGGTCAAAAAAGCAACGAGTACTCACTGACTCAGCAAGTACTAACTGGGTCTGTAAACCATGGTTTTATTTATAATGGTCGATTAGCTTTTAGATAGACTTTAGGAATATTCTTTATTCTTTTTGCTTTATTAGTTCTAAATCTTATCCTCTTAATTGTTGCTCTTTTCCTTTTTGGATAAAGAGCAACAATTAAGAGCCAAGATTCCACCAAAAAGCGTACATTGGGGCTAACATCTCCTGGAGAGCCAGGATTCTCATTGCTCAATTAAGGACCAATTCACATCAACTTCTCTGTGAAACCGGGCGTTGGAAAAGGCCTAAAGAAATCTGGGAGGAAAGAATTTGTATTTACTGCACTTCCGGTAAGGTAGAAACAGAAAAACACTTCATTCTTGAATGTGATGGCTTCAAGGACAGTAGGGACAGTTTTAATACTCTTTTGACCGTGAATTCGTGGTTTGATCTTTTCAATGAGGGGACGATTGAACAGTTGGGGGCACTCATCATCAAGCTTCACAAGAAAAGGGCAGAAATGAAAATTGCTGCGTGTGAGACAGTTTGTCCCATAGGCTATCTTTAGCTTCGCGGATGTTAAAATTCTTTCTTCTTCTTCTTCTTCTTCTAAAGCGGTTGTAATCTTATTTAAGGATATTTTTGCTCCTTTATTTAATATCAAATATTTTGGTATCATTTTGTGTTTACTTTTTGTAATACAAACTATTGACTAATGGTGTTGAATATATGATTTTGTTTTCATTTTGTACTGTGTGATTAATTTTTTTTGTCAATTTTTATTCAATAAGTTGCATTCTTTGCTTAGTTTTTCTGGGGTTACTTGTTCTTCCTGTTCAATGCCAGAATTATGGGTGTTTCACTATTAATTAATTGGTAAACTTACACTTTTGGCAGGTATGCGGCAGTATGGCATTTTTGTCGAAGCCTTGTTCTTTGGCTTTATCTCCCAACTCTAAGTTCTGGGTACAGGAGGTAGAATATAAAGGAATCTACCATTTTTTCCTCAAATTGCTCTTGTATTACAGCAAAGAAAGCAGATCAATTCGAAATGCAAACATTTTATATAAGCGAATTCTTTATCAAGTGGACAGGTCTGAGATATATGACAGTGAGTATTATAATTCCCAAGGCCTAAGACCTTCTATATCTAGATATCCGATATTATGATGCTTGAATCAAATTAGTAGCTCCTATAGTCTGATGTTTGTAGCAATTTTATCATGGGTTACAGGTCAACATTGTATGATGTTTTGTGTTCAGAATTGCAAAAAGAAGCATGATAGGCTTATTGATCAGATTATTAATATAGTTCAATGGTGCAGAATAATGAAAAATAAGCATCCTGAGTTTTGATATGGCTACACACAGCTTTTTGTTTACCACTAGACCTCTGTTGCATTCTTTTTGTTTGACCGTTGGACATTTCTACTAAGTTAGACCGAGGAGAAAGATAAAACTTAAAGTGCAGCTTTGTCTGTTTGATGAGTGTTTGTCCGTTTGATGTACACAATAGCTCAGCTTTAGCAAGAAACAGTACCTCAAAACCTAACTTAATATTATGGTATTTGACTTTATAATGGTTTCTCAATTTTAGATTTTAATAATGTGGACATAACACTCAAAACCTAATAAGGAAATATGCAATAACATTTTCATTCAAGATATCTTTTCTACAGGAAAGCAACCAAATGCATAAACATATTTCGAACATTTGGAAACTTTGACATTACAAGACCTGCACATAAAATGTAATATTTGGAAGAAATGTCTGTGCATGAAAAAATAATGAGATTACAAAATTGGATCTCTACTACAAAATTAATTTTATTTAGAAGATTTTAAGATTGCATAATTTCATAATATCTTCTCATCCTACCTCTTCATTCACCACACCAATGTCCATTTCCATGCCAACCAAAAAAATATAGAACTGGAAGCAGAGGATTTGGAAGAAAATGATGGCACAATCAAGATGCACTGGGTGATATAAGGGCATAGTTTTAGCTGCTGAAAAACTTTTTAGCTCCTGCGTTCCATGCAAAATGCTTTATTGGAGAGTTCATGAAGTTGTCTAGCAATATAAGAAAAATGTCTAATGAATTTCTACAAGTTCATTTCACCAAGGAAGATTTCCCAAACTTTGAGATGTTGATGAAGTTCATTTTACCAAGGAAACTTTTTCACAGATAAAAAAACTAGAACAATGATCTTGATCATCTGACTTGTTTGAACATTAATGCCAAATTAGTTTTGGTTCATGTTGAAAGGCGAGAATGAATTTCCACACCTAGTGTAGAGTTAGGGCACAACTTTGTCATCTCATTGTGGACATTGGAGACCAACACAATATGATTGTGAATGATATGGGAAGTCCCCAAGCCTTGCCACAAAAGCACATCTGAAATCTTACTATCTTGGGTAGTCCCAACAAGAGAAAGAAATCTTATGACATACCAATGCATAATGGGCTATGCTATTGTGTGCATGGTTCATTCTATTACTTTAATGTGACACAAATTGAGATATATGTGTTCTTCTTGGTAAGCCATATTTGTTTGACTGAGATGAGTTAAATCACATTGTTGTTTCATCAAAGTCAATAACTATCTCTATCACATTTGGTAATCTCTTTTGAAGACTAATAAGTGACAACACATTGACTTCTGTAAGTGTAAAAAGCTTGTTTCTCACACATAGAAGTTTGTGTTGCTCATGGTCTATTCGGAGACTGTAAAAAGTATTGTGAACAACTTACTTGCAACTCGAGCAACTGAGTTTGCAGAGCACATATATGAAATGACCCTAACCAGCCATTCTCTGATTTTTACAAATAAATTTCATGCAGATTTGAAAGAAACAATAACATGCAAATAACCAGTAGATATATTCGAATAACCAGCAAGCATAATCTTATTAAACTTCTCAGAAAATGGTTTGTATTATACAACAACAATACAATAACCATGCATTACAATATCCAATCTGAAATACAAAAAATGATAGTAAGATCGGATGACCAAGAACCTGGTAAAACAATGGCGAACTCTGATGTGAATCCGCACCGGAGATGAACTGGGTTTCCGTCCAATCCACCGAGAAAGCCTGAAGGTTTCCGTCCTCAGGATTCTGATTCGAAAGCTGAAGCTTCCCGAATTCTCAATGAGAAATAAAATTCATAAACTGAAGCATACACAACAAGACTCCAAACCTCCTCTTATGGCTGCAGCTGTGACTCTTCAGTTTCCCCACTGTGTCTCTTCATATTCCCATTTTGTCTCTTTATAATTCCATTCTAAGTCACTTTGGAATAAATATGACCGTTGAGTTATAAAGTGAAATAATAAATAAAGTGAGGAATCTTCCGACATTAAAACGGAGGCCCAAACGAGCTCGGATGACTACGTGTGATAGGTTTGCAGGAAAGCTTTTGGCGAGACACTCCAAGTCCACTACTAAAAAGTCAAGAATTCTGAACCCTGTTGACTTACTATAAATAGTAAGTACCCTGGAAACTTGCGGAAACTGCTCCGATTGGCCTGAAACTAAAACCACCTAGGCCAATTATCTCCTTGAGCACTGCCACGCCTCAGTTAGCCCTCCAGATTAAGATAAAAAGGCTAATGACATGACACAAAATAATGTACCCTAAAAAGGGGACATTACAAATCACCCCTTCCCGGAGATTGCTTGCCCTCAAGCAATCGGTATCTGTATGCTGGGATCATAATGCCTGGATCCCAAACCAATCTCAGGGAGGCTGCTCCACCAATCTGTCGTGTGACACTGAAATAGTCATTATGCTCCGACTTGTGAAGCCACTCACACAGCAACAAAACAACAACCAATCTAATGCCGGGGTCCCAAATCACTGTAGGATCAATCGTGCCAATCTGCCCTGTGCTGCCATCATCTGTAAGAAAGTCCTCAACCCAACTGAGAATCTCACTCCAACTGGGATCACAAGCGCCTCTATGGTCATATGCAGGGGAAAACCAAACCTCATATTGATTGGCTCCCAAAATGAAAAACAATTGTGAGTATGTCCCTCCTGGATCGCATAAACAAAATGGCCACCCATCTTCCCAGCTGGCTGAAATATCTCGACGCTCTATGCCCACACTGACATCTGCCATAACACTGCACCTTTGATTTGTAGCCCGAACCAAAAACTGCGCTGAAGAGGCAAGCTGTCAAGACTGCCGGACAAGGCTTCCATCTGCAAGCAGAGAAGCGTACTCAACCAATCACTCATCCCACCCCTATCCACTAATCGGAAAAGAAGGTTCCCCGTAGGTGGGCTGAATGGAAAACAAAATGCATCCCATGCAATAAGGCCAACATGTGATGCACTGAGCAACTCTACTGGGAATCCTAAATCAGAATAAGGATTCCATAGCTATCTCTCTATACCCGGGACCATACCCTGCATACCATTGTGTGAAAAATTCACACCAACCAGCATAACCATCATGCCATAAGACATAACTGCCCCTCCTGGACTGCGGGTGCACAAACCACAATGCTCAGCAATTGGGCTCATTCCGCTACTCCAACCTGGTGACCAAGGCTCACCTCTAATAACTGCACCTGGGTCCTAGACCCTGCAACCAACCTTGTCCTCATCCCGAGAATAGGAATTATCTCCCAAATCTATCTCAAAGAGGGGATTGTCAAATGTCAACTTTGCACCCATCTCGAACAAGGAGTTATCCATCGTCTGGAAGTGGTCTAACTCATCAAGAAACTCACGGTGACCCAAAGATCTTCTTGGACAACTGTCCAAGTCATAGGTCTGTTGTATGCTGTCAAGCTCCCGAATCACCTCCTGATAGAATCAGACCTATCCTTGTCATCTTGCTCCTTGAACTGGCTAGAGACCACAATTTGATTGCTCGCCTCCTGTAGAGCAATACGAGTATGCTCCAAAGTGCCCTGAGTAGCACTAAGCTCCTTATTGAGCTTATCGACCTCAACCTCCTTCTCCCTCAATTGCTCAGCATAATTCCCGACAACCTGTAACAGGTGGTCACGGTCTATAAGTAATCTCAGATACTCTGATTTCCAATCCTCAAATGCTGTTCTAACCCCTTGTTAATCTGCAGTATAGAATCCAATCCTTAGGCCGTCTTGCCCTCTATCCCTTTGAGCTGTCCTGTACAGATCATCAATGATCTGGTGAGTGCTATCATGGTGAACAAGTGCTGCAATAATGGTGTCATCACTAACTTTCAGCTTACTCTTTAAGACACACTTCTCATTAGTGTTATCCCGAGATGTACTGCCAAATGGGTCATCCATATCAGTGTGATGCAAGAGTGAAGTGCTGCTAAAGAAGTCACACGATTCCTCATTACCGGAATTGCTGAGGGTCTCCAATTGGTTACCACAACCTATAGTCATGGATTTATCAAACTCAGCCACCAAGTCACCAAAGTAAAGTTCTTAATACTCACCACTATGTCCCGAGAGTGGGGTAGTCTCAACTATAATGTTTCTATCACTAGGCTTCCATTTATCTTCCCCTTGATCAATCTTGCAAACATGCCCCTGCAACCAACCTTGTTGGCATAAGAAACAAATCTGCCCTGTACTCACTAGGTCTTGGCTCATCACCGGAGATCCTGCAACCTGTAAACCTAATGATGCTCCTTCATTTTGAGACAATGAACTCATGAATTTTTCAGCCTGAAGCTTAATTAATTCAGTTGAGAGTTCATATCCATGGATGCGTACCTTATTCCTCCTCTCCATATTGCCAACAATTCTGATTGCAATTGTTTGCATATGTCATAGTCCTCATCTAAGATCGAGGATAAGATAGTAATTATGCATGTCTTCACCCTATCCGGATGACGCTCCCTTTAATTGTTTAGGAGACACTAGAATAATTGCTGAATCATTTTATCATAACCTGGATTCAACATGTGACTGAAGACTCTAGTGCTTGCCATTAACTCCAAGATTTTTACCTGTTTACCAAAGGTAGAATCTCTGTCATATCTCAGTCCATCTAAACTGTCTACAACCAGCTATAACACCTGTCTCCAAATGTGCTCGGTGTAAGGAATAATAGGGGCTGTAATCTGAGTGATCTCACTGAGACATTAGGTGACTGCAAGCCTAACATCTCGAAGTGGATGACTCATAAATCTGCGTTGCACCAAGGCAACCATTGAAGGATGCATGGCCCAATTGAAAAGTCTGCAATCTGATTGATCTATCCTAGATAGATATGCATTGATCTCATCGAGTTTGGCAAACATGCTTCCCGTAATTTTCTGCTCCTCCAGTTGCCATTTGCCTATCTCCATTTCCTTCTAAATATCTCTGAGTTGCACATTGTAAAACATGCCATTGAACTCTTTTGCGAATATTGGGCTTTCCAATGATTCCATGATTTAGTTTTCTGAATCTCTCTGCTGAAAGTACTTTGCCACCAAAAATCATTGCACTATTCTGAGTTATTCAATACTCTCTGATTTTTAATATTTTTGTTTTCCCTGCTGTGGCATGTTACTGTCCGTAATAACTAAGGTAATCACGACTGAGAATCCTTTGATCACCACTGATAATTTTTTGATTAACACTGGCTGAGGGTGTTATGGTAGTTTATTGACCCTGGTTTTATTTGCTAATGCAATACACATGTAATACTTTCCCAATTTGCAGCAGTACTGAGTTAATTTCTCATATTGATTACACTTCAAGACTATCACTGCTAGATGTGTGAGGAGTCTGTTTGGAAAATAAGTTTCTCAGAATTTATTTCCTATTTAAATTTATGATCCCAAACATGCAGATAATAGTTTCCAACAACTGATAGGAATTAGAGCGTCCTCATTCATTGTTTTATCTTCTTCTTCACTGAGTGCAACTTGCTGAGAGTTTGGAGAACAGGTACCACCAATCAAAGACACCTCCTCCAGTTGCTCTGGCCTGATAGGTTATAATTTCAATGATAAGTTATAAGTCATAACCATTCCGAGTATGAGTTTAAACTTATATCACCTTATGCCGTTTAAATTATAGTCCATATTTTTCAAGCCACTAAATGAGTTGGGCCCATTGTTATGATGTTGATACTATTTCGGATTGGCACACAATAATAATATCATCATATTTTGCTGACTCCTGTAAAATTGCTCAACCATGTAACGCTCATTTCCAGCATCGTTGCAGCACCATGCAAGTGTTACCGACGACCCAACACTAGTTGTGTTCCTTCCTTCTCCTTGTTGTATGTGCTCAACACTTAATTCCTCGACGGGTCTAGTGTCACTAGTGGTCTGAGGTCGCTTCCTTTCACTAGAATAGACACAGGCGTCCAAACTGCCGTGTGTTTTTGACTGATGCAGGGGCGCATGCTATTTCCTGCCAACTCAGCATCTGCTCTATCGTGAATAACTAGGACGTGTTCAATCACTACCGTGAGATCCCAGTAAGGAGTTCCAGTGAGGTGCGGTTGCTTGCCAGACGAGAATGCTAGCCGGCTGCAACCGTTTGTGAGTTTGAATACCGAATAGGTATTGAAGCTGGAGTGAAGGATGTGAAAATGGCATTGAGCTGCTGTGTCGTTCACCTACTGGATGTCGCATGACTCCCTTAATGCTAGCTACCTGTCAACCTGTGGGGTGCTCGATGCGGGTGGGGTCTCCCAGGTCCCGTAAGCTGCTTGAGCAACTTCTTAATGTCACGGCAAGCTACTGTAGCAGCTCCACTACACCCTGCGACTTCCTTCCATTTCGTGGGGGATTGATAACCTCCTGAGATACCCAGCTCGGCATGGTGTCGTCTCCTGGTTTGTTCACCACCGGCCCACAACACAGTCCAGCACGTGACCAATAAAAACGCAGTGCTTGATCCGCACTTGCTGTGTCTAATCTATGCGTACGTGAGGATGGAAGAAGGGACTGGGCACGTGCCTTCTAATTCTTAGTCTTTCATACGTTTCAAATGTGTGCTATGACTGGAGATGTGGTTCGAATCTTGTGAGAGACTTACTACCAACCCTTCAATATTAACCATGTTGCACCATTGTTGTTGTCGCAGGTGTATGAACACCTGACTTTGAAAACTCCCGAGATTATGTGCTGCGACAGGGAAGTAGTGATTCCCAGGCCCAGCGCGTCTGCTATGTGTCCGAATATGCCAGGTTGTAGATGAGATCTCGAGTATTCAATAATCCTTGTGCCTCTTGCTGTTGTTGCACAGGGTTATCTTCGAATTCTGAATATACAAGCAGGAGTTCTTTAGTACTGAAATAATGCTCTTCCAGTCCCTGCGTAAGATTCCTGATAATCACTGCTAACAACAGTGAATGATAGAGTCTTCTTTTATAACCAAACTAATGAAAAACAATCCTCCCCAAATTGATGATTTTTCTGAAAGAATGCTGCACAAGAAAGCTTCTTCTGATCACCAAATCTCTGCAAATCTGATTTTGAAGAAAGACCTCATAGGCTGGTAGAATTTTTGGCTTTGATACCACTGAAATGACCCTAACCGGCCATTCTCTGATTTTTACAAATAAATCTCATGCAGATTTGAAACAAACAATAACATGCAAATAACCAGCAGATATATTCAAATAACCAGCAAGCATAATCTTATTAAACTTATCAGAAAATGGTTTGTATTATACAACAACAATATATTAACCATGCATTACAATATCCAATCTGAAATACAAAAAATAACAGTAAGATCGAATGACCAAGAACCTGGTAAAACAATGGCGAACTCTGATGTGAATCCGCACCGGAGATGAATTGGGTTTTCGTCCAATCCAGCGAGAAAGCTTGAAGGTTTCCATCCTCAGGATTCTGATTCGAAAGCTGAAGCTTCCCGAATTCTCAATGAGAAATAAAATTCATAAACTGAAGCATACACAATGAGACTCCAAACCTCCTCTTATGGCTGCAGCTGTGACTCTTTAGTTTCCTCACTGTGTCTCTTCATATTCCCATTTTGTCTCTTTATAATTCCACTTTAAGTCACTTTAAAATAAATATGATCGTTGAGTTATAAAGTGAAATAATAAATAAAGTGAGGAATCTTCCGACATTAAAACGGAGGCCCAAACGAGCTCGAATGACTACGTGTGATAGCTTGTCGGAAAGCTCTTGACGAGACGCTCCAAGTCCAATACTGAAAAGCCATGAATTCTGAACCCTGTTGACTTACTATAAATAGTAAGTACCCTGGAAACTTGTGGAAACTGTTCCGATTGGCTTGAACCTGAAACCACCTAGGCCAATTATCTCCTTGAGCACTGCCACGCCTTGGTTAGCCCTCCGGACCAAGATAAAAAGGCTAATGACATGACACAAAATAATGTACCCCAAAAAGGGGACATTACAATATACCAGCTTGAATTCCTACTAGCAATGTTTGTGTGTGAATGTAACAGTTTGAATTCCTGTTAGCAATGTGTGTTTGTGTGCGTGTTCTTCTTGGTGAGCATTGTTAGTTTGTCAAAGCCACCAATTACCTCTATCACGTTTGGGGGACTCTCTTGAAGACCAATAAGTAATTACACATTGACTTTGGTAGGTGCAATTAGCTTGTTCCCACTCTTATTTGATCCATGATAACTGTTTCATGATATGTTCTATGACATTTCAGGGATGGGGACGGGGATGGGTATGGGGGGATGATAGGGGATGTGTTTTGGAAAAAAGCAGTTTGAGGGCCATTTTTAGGGGATGATAGGGGGACGATAATATATAATTTTTTTTTGATTTGTAAAACACAACTGAAGATTGTGAAGATTTATATTAATTACAAAAGTTAATTACATTCAAGATTTACAACTTGACCAAAAGAAGAGTGGTTGAGCAAGCCAAATCAGCACATTTGTGCTGCTGAGCATAACTCCTAATCTAAGTCAATCCACTAAAGAAAATACAACTTGCATTCATTACTCATTAGATGGACCAAAGCCACCACAAAAACCACTATGGAGACAAGTAGTAATAGACACTTGCAAAAGGGTGCCATCCTTCAAAAATCAAATGTCCAAACCAGCCATCCTTGAAAGCCCCATTTGACATCCAAGCCCTAAAACCTTGACAAGCCAATATCAAGCAAAAAGTCCAAACAGAGAGCCTTCCATCATCATCACTCCTCTTTGTAGAACTCATATGAACAAGCCACCTTTACAAACTGGTCCAACCATTTGAGATTCCTCTCCACAACTACGCCCCCCACTTTCTTAGGAAGATCCTTCCTACTAGAGTCTAGCCCAACCACGTCCAAATTCATGATAAATGGTTGTTCAATCACCTCGATCCGAGTTGCCAAAGCTTCAGGAGATCACAAGGCCACGGAATGCCAACACTCAATTCAACGAAGAGTACCATATTTATATCTTTCACCAAAATTCTTCATTAAAGTCTTCACACAACAACAATAGAGGTCAACTTTTGTTCCTTTCAAGTCCAAAAGCGATGCTAGGAAATGAGAAGAGATATTAGTGTCAACCAGATATCTATTAATTGAAGACAAGAATTCTTGCCCCAATATCATCCTAATCACCTCCATTGCTAGAAGCTCTGACTCCTTATAAATTGATTGCAACCTTAGGCCCATGATTTCGGTGAGGAAGGACATTTGTCTTTTCTCACACCGGTGTTGAATAGGGGATTCCATAACTAGAAATGCTGTTCAAAACGTAATGCGCAACCGAGATTTTGGAAGCCAATTTAAAGGAAAACCACTCTAGTTCCCACACTTGGCCAACCTTGTCCATTAAAAAATGGTCTCCATTTCATTCCGGAGAGACTACCACGCCACCTCCACCTCATTCCTATGCCGAAAAAATTCTCCAAATTCCAAAAAGGCCAAGAATGATATGACCTCGATTATATGTTCCATATAAATGCTCATTCCGACTGTCATTGAAGGAAAAGTTGCATCACATTGCTAATTATTTAATATCTTAAAAAACCAATATATTAAATTCTCCCTTTAGCTAATAAGCTATCATCCAACTGTGCTTCATCAACACCCTAATTCACCAAGCTATCGGCCGCCTTGTTCTCCTCTCTAAAAATGTGGTTGATAGTATAGGAATCAAAGAAATTAAGCAATTCCTTGGCTTGGTCCAAGAGAGCCTGAATCTTCCATTTGGGCGTGGACCTGTCCTCAATGCATTGACTACCAATGCCAAATCGCCTTCGATTCTAGTTTATGGACCCTTGCATCCTTGCTCAAAAGCATGCCATGTATCACAACTAAAAGCTTTCCTCCATTGTTAGTCCCAATTGGGAGTCTTTTGGAGGCACTTAGGATAACTGTTCCTCCCCAATTTCGTAATATGCAACCAGCTCCAGATTGAGTCAGGTTACCCCTCAAGGAACCATCAAAATTTAGTTTGAGCCACCCAAATTGTGGAGGCCTCCAACTCACTTCCTCCCTTGCTAAAGAGGAAACCAAACCCCCTTCCCAATCCACAGTGACACTTTTAAACTTGGCCAATTTAGTCTCAATTTGGCATCCTAGTTAGTAAAGGAGACATTTTTTGGAAAAAAATAGGGAATTCTTGAACTTACTACTATGATTGGTTATAGGGTTCGCCGCATTTCTTGTATGAAATTTGATTTGGCGAATTTCATTAAAATCTATAAAATTTGTTCTAATTCATCCCAAAATTCTTACGAAACAAGATTAGGGCTATTTTAAGGGAAATACAATTGACTGTTTGATATACATTCTCGATTGAAATAAAGTAACCTAACAATGCAAGAATCTACGACAAAAATGAAGAAACCCTATTGATGCAAGAAACACCCATATTGGAATCAACTATGTTTAGCTCCTTCAAAGCCACAAAAAGCTTGTTAAAGGAAAATGGTCTTTTTTCCGTCACATCGTGCGAGAGGGTTTGTCTACTGGGAGTCCAGATTGTTCCTCGCAATGCAAATTTGTTTCCAGTGTGAACATGGAGAGCAATGTAAATGAAAAATCCTTGAATTTGGCAAGAGGACAAAAAATGTCGGCGACTTGATTGTGTAGCTCACAGAGGATTTTTAAGGAACCTGCAAATGTTATATTAAATAACAAATATATCATAAGCTCGCGGCGGAAATAAATTTCACATCCATCGTGAGCTTATAATACATTTATTATTACTTTATATATAATAAATAACATATTTCCAATTTATCTATTACTAAATAAATGATTAAAATTTTAAATACATTTATATTATAATTTTTAAAAATTTATTATAATGAATTTAAAATTTAATGTAATATTGATGTATTTTTAATAATTTTAACTTATTATTGTGAAATATTTATATTAATTTTAAATTTAATGTAATATTATTTTATTTAATAAAATTGATCATTTTTTTTCAATTCTAACTAACAATGTTAAGTTATTTTGACAATTTAATCAATTTATTATTTATATATTTAAAAAAATTAAATTTACATAAGGTGAATTTAATGCCAATTTTTTTTCAAACTTTTTATCCTCGCTGAGCTTCATACAAATTTTATTGTTGCCGAACTCGAACCTTGTGATTGAGATTGCTGCCTCAATCTTGTTCTGCAATGATACTGAACTCATTTCTTGATCTTGGAACAATTTCCTATTCCTCTCTTTTCACAACTCCCATAGAAGAATCAATGGGCTCGAGATCCAAATACTACAAAGGATGTCGGTTTCTTGATTATTGGCAAAGACTAAAATAGAATGAGTATGTCCTTTGGGATGGCA
This sequence comes from Chamaecyparis obtusa, assembly GCA_027943335.1. Lineage (NCBI taxonomy): Eukaryota > Viridiplantae > Streptophyta > Pinopsida > Cupressales > Cupressaceae > Chamaecyparis > Chamaecyparis obtusa. Next base: position 2,096,950 of record BSBK01000430.1, on the reverse strand, counting down.
CCATCCCAGTGTGGCACATAGCCATCTCCAACACTCTTGAGCAAATGTACAACCCACAGGAAGATGATCAATAGTCTCTTCATGATTTTTGCATAAAAGATACCTTGAGGGCCCTTGGAAACCCAACCTTCTAAACCTATTTGTAGTGAGAATTCTCTTTTGTATCATTGCCCAAGAGAAGATGCAAGCTTTTGGAAGGCAATGCTTACTCCAGCAAAGATGCATAGGAATATTCATCCTCAATTGCTTCGGTTCCTTTGACAGTTGAAGGTATGTATCCTTTGCATTGTATTAGCTTGTTTTGGATCCACCTCAAATGAATACATCCATCCCTTGCTCAAATACAATTACTCTCTCGTCTAGAGCCAAGGTGAGGCGATGCACTTCATTTGTAGGAAGACCCAAGGAAGAGAAATCTTTCCATTTCCAACCAAGAGTAAGGTCTCCCTCCATAAAGGAGACAGTCTCTTACATAATTACCCAAGAACGCTTCAGGGTATACCTTACTTGGTCCATTCTTAAAGGGATATCAAGACTTGGATAGCCCGCCCATGAATCCTCCCAAAACCGAGCTTTCTTTCCATCATGAATATCCCAAGATAGGTAATGTGCAACAATTGGCTTACATGTTTGCATGAAGTTCCATACCCATGATCCTCTACGTGGATTTGAAGTAGGCAAGATGGCCCCTAGTTCTTTATCAACTAAATACTTGCTCTTGAGGACCCTCATCCATTTCCTATTCGGTTCCTTATACATGCGCTATACTAATTTAGCTCCGAGAGCTTTGTTTTGAGAAAACAAGTTTTTGATCCCCATACCACCATCTTCCTTAGCCTTACAAATTTTCTCCCAGGAGATCAAAGCAATCTTGTGCTTGTCCTTTGATTTCTGCCAAAAGAATCTCCTTAGTTTTTGCTAGAGGCTATTCCTTGCACCAACATGTAAGGCCATGCATGAGAGAAGAAAGATGGGGATGGCTGATAGCACTACTTTAAACATAGTGATTTTCCTAGCCCAAGTGAGCCGCTGCCCTTTCCAGGAAGCTGACTTTGTGCCCATTTTTTGCTTCAGAGGATCCTGGAGTTCTTGCCTCTGACCTTTTGCTAATGGGAGGCCCATATAAATGATTGCAATTTTTCCCTGCTTCAAATTAAGAATCCTTAGAATCTCATGCTCCTCGTGGGAAGATGTTTTGAAGAACACTTAAGATTTGTTCTTATTCACTTCTTGACCAAATGCTAGGAAATATGAACCCAAAATGGCATTTAGATGAAAAGATTCTAATCTTTTTACTGCACCAAAAAGCATGGTGTCATCAACAAACTGTTAATGTGACATTGGGGGAATTGCATTGGTGATTACAATGCCTATGATTCTACCAATGCTGACCTCCTTCTTGAGGGATCTTCCCAAAGCTTTTGCAATGATGATAAACAAAAAGGGAGACAATGGATCTCTTTGGCGAAGCCCCTTGGAAACCTCAAGGAAACCTTTTGGGGAGCCATTCAGAAGGACCGAAAACTGAGGGGTGGATATGCAATTGAAGAGCCAATTCAGCCATCACCTATTGAAGCCAAAGGCTTCCATCACTTTCAACAGAAAGCGCCAATCCACTTTATCACAGACTTTCTTGATGTCCAACTTGATGACCATACACTCTTTTCTAGATTTTTGAATGGAGTGAACTACTTCTTGAGCAATGATGACTGCATCAAGGATGGATCTGATAGGAACAAACCCTGCCTGCTTATTCAAGATAATATTAGCCAAAACTATTTTCAATCTGTTTGCCATTGCCTTGGAGATAATTTTGTAGATGGTGTTGCAAAGAGAAATAGGCTGGAAATTTTCCAATGAGCAGGGATCCTCCTTTGGGATGAGAGCAATGAATGTATTATTGATTTCTCTTAGAAGGTTTCCAGAATTCCATGAAGCTTCAATAGCTTCGACCATTTTGTTTCCAATCGTCCTCCAACACTTTTGGAAGTAACTTGCTAGAAAACCATTTGGTCTTGGTGCTTTATTTGGGTGGAGTTGAAAGAGGGTAGTCTTGATCTCCTCGCCACTAAACTTTTCATTGATTGTTTTGTCTTGGGCCTCTATTATTATGGTGAGAATGTTGCTAATGAGATCCTATGCCGTCCTGAAGCTTGAACCCTCTAAACTGTTCAACAAATTTCTAAAGAAGCCAACAGTCTCTCTAGCAATATCTTTCATATCATCCACCATTGTCCCTTTTGAAAGTTTCATAGTTGAGACCTTCTTTGTTACCCACCTCTGCTTGTTGCAATTATGGAAGAATTTGGTGTTTCTATCCCCTGTGTTTATCCATGTCTCTTGAGATTTGTGCCTCCAAAAAATTTCCTCCTTCGCAAGGACATCTTCATAAGCCTCCATGAGCTCTTTTTCCTTTGTGAAGTTATGTCAGTCCATACCATTCCTAAGCACTTCTCTGAAAGCTTGCAAATCCATTTCAATGGCTTTTTTCATGTCATAGATGTTTTTGAAATGCTTCCAATTCCATTCTTTTAGCTTCTGCTTCAAGAGTTTCAGCTTGGTCATGAAACAAAAGATTTTGGATCCCACTGGATGCTCCTTGTTCCACCATATATCCATGAGCTAAAAGAAATCACGATCTTTCTACCACATGCTCTCAACTTTGAGGGGACATCTCACCAAACTCTTATCCCCAAGAATTTGCAGCTTGATTATTAGAATATTATTATATTTTATTACTTTAATGGTCATCTTATGTAATTTATGTAAATTAGATAGTTAAGTTTAGATAAGATCGTTTGCTCGATCTTCTAAAGTTTCCTTTAGAAGCTTTCTATTTCTATCTCTTGTAAAATTCTTTATATTGATCACATTGATCAATTGTTAATACAACACATTCATTATTTTACCACAATATGGTATCAGAGCCAGGTTCCATTTTTCGAAAAAATTAATTTCATTTTCGAAATTATTTGCCTTTTTTCGAAATCTTTTCTTCTGTAATTTTCTTGGCTTGTTTTGACCCGACTAGGGTTTTCGTGGCAAACTGGTGAAACTAAAAATCACATTTAAAAAAAAAACAAAACTATGCATTTTCTCTTAAGCTCGCGTTTTGGACGTGTTATCTGGGCGCAATTTGTGACTCTTCAGCCATGTATTGATTGTTTGGTGGTCATAATACCATTTGGCGACCTGTTTTTCCTGCATCTGTGCGACCATTTTTGGTCGTTTTTCTCAAAAACAACAGTTTTTTAAAACATTTTTCTTCAAATGTTTCTTGCAGGACTTTGCAGCTATTCAATCATCCATTGGTCATCTTTCTTCCTGCGACTCTTCAAAAACGACTCCCTCTATGGTCGTTTTATGCATTGTTTTCAAACAAATCACCATTTTTAGCCAAGAAACTTGCAATTTTTTGGAGCTTGAAGCAGTCGACTAGGGTTTCTTTCGAAACTCTCGTTTTCCGTGCCGAATTCAAAATTTCTTGCAGATTCCTTCTGGGTTTTTCAAGAGCTCAATTGGGTCGCTGTCAAAATTTTCTAGGTGCATCGTTTTCCATGTCTCAAAATTTGTGCTAGCGGATTTCAAATTTGATTTCAGATTCCTTCTGGGATTTTCTAGATTTCTTCTGGGTCTTCGTTTGATTTTTCTGGGTCATCTGGAAATTTTTTCTTGAAATCCGTGTCTGCTGTACTTCATCATTTTTTGAAGTTTGTACTTGATTTAGCCTCTATTTTCTGCATTGGGATTTGTGTTTCGAATTTTGTGTTCGTGCCTCTTCTCTATTTCTCACTTTTTCTACATTGGGAAGCGTGCAAGATGGCGCACTCACCAACTTGATTTTGGAAGGCAATTAGTGATTCAACGACTGCAATTATAACACTTGGAAGTAGCGCATGTTGACCATCTTTGAGTACCATCGCCTGGATGAGCTTGTTCTAGGCACAAAGACTCGTCCGACCTCCGTCCAAGCAGATCGGGACAAGTTTGATGATCGGAATCGAGAAGCTGTTATGCTTCTCAAGCTCTCTGTCACAAATAATTAGTTGCTTCAGATTCCCTCTGGCAAGTCTGTGGCAGACATCTGGAAGTATTTGAAGGAGTTGCATGAGACATCCGACGAGAGTCGCGTGTTCTTTTTGAAGAACTAGCCGTTCTCCATTATGATGGATGAACGCATGTCCTTACAGGAGCATCTCACGAAGATTAAGGACATTTGCGATCAACTTGAAGCTATCGGTCAGAAGATGGAGGAAGAAGATATGGTAGTCATTACTCAGAAAAGTCTAGCAAAATCTTATGAGCACTTTATAGAGACTCTCAACATTACTTCGACTAATGTTGACCTGAAATTTCCCGAGTTGTGCACCAAACTTCTGCAGCAGGATCGTTCGAAACAACAATTTGGTAGCAGTGCCACCTCGTCCTCCTTAGAGCAGGCCTTTGCAGCCAAATCCTTTCACAAGGATAAAGGCAAATCTCAATCTCAGCCATCTCAGTCCTTTCAGCAGAAGGGCTCCAGCCAACCAAAGGATGGTTTGAAGAAAAAGAAGGTTCAATGTAACTATTGCCATAAATATGGCCATTTGCTCAAGGATTGTCGCCATCGCATAGCTTCCGACCAGCGGAAGCAGGGAGGGTCTTAGCCTAAAGCCAATGTTGCTGAGCACACAAAGAAGAAAGAATCTGCCTTTTACGCCTTCATGGCTCAAAGACCTGCAGACCACGTCAAATCTTCTGCTTGGTATATTGATTTTGGTGCTTCTCGGCATTTCACTCACAAGCGTGATTGGTTTACAAAAATTTCTCCTTTTACTGATTCAGTTATATTTGGAGGAGGTGAAGAGTATACAGTTGCGGCAAGGGTAGCGCACAGATTCATTCTGGTGGGAGGAGTCTCATATTCCTCAACATATACTACGTTCCTGGCATGGAACTCAATCTTCTCTCAGTGAGTCAGATCATGAGACACTCTCCTCATCTTGATGTGGTGTTCAGTGCACATAAGTGCTCGATTGTTGATCGTGCAAGACGCACAACTATAGCTGTTTGCATTGAGGATCATGGTCTATACTGACTTGTGGATACAGGTGATTCTCTTGAGCATGCTTTCGCAGCAAAATCAACCTCTATCAACAGTCTCTGGCATCAACGATATGGTCACCTGAACATTCACTACCTTGCTCAGCTTGTTCGGGATGATTTAGTACTTGGTCTACCTGATATTCAAACTCAGATTCAGCGAGTTTGTGAAGCTTGTCAGGCTGGGAAGCAGCACAGGACCCCGTTCAACGATGGTGACTCATGGCGAGCCTCAAAGGTACTACAGTTGGTCCATGCTGATGGTTGTGGTCCAATGAACACCTCTTTTGTTAATGGGTGTAGGTATTTCTTGTTTTTTGTTGACGATTTCAGTCGGAAAATGTGAGTGTACTTTCTTAGACAGAAATCAAATTTAAGGCCTTGTGGAAAAAGAGTCTGGTTGTTCCATTATTTATCTTAGGTCTGATAATAGGGGGGAGTTTTGTTCTTCTACTTTCTCTTCTTTTTGTGATACACATGGCATAAAATGTCAGTTAACCACACCATACACCCCTCAACAAAACGGCATTGTAGAACGTTGCAACTACACCATTACAGAAATGGCCAGGTCAATGATGGAACACAAATGTTCCTAAAAAATATTGGGCAAAAGCTGTCTTTACTGTTGTCTATCTCCTTAATAGGTCTCCCACACATGCTGTTAAAGGGAAGACTCCTGAGGAAGTCTGGACTCGTCGCAAACCTAGGATCAGCCACCTGAAAGTTTTTGGCTCTTTAGCTTATGTATGGATTCCTGATGCTAAGCGCTCTAAGTTGGATTCCAAGAGTCAGAAGCTTATGTTTACAGGTTACAGTGACAACCATAAGGCTTATCGGCTGATTGATGTGGACACTGATTGTCTTATCTTCAGTCGTGATGTAGAACGAGGACCATTTCACCTTTCCTCGTCTGAGCAGATTTTCGAGGATCAGCCTTTGAAGGCTTTTGATTTGGGTGTTTGTCTTCAATTGGGTTCACCTGATAGAATGTATGATGTAGACTCAGTTTTTGATGATGCACTACCTGACTTCCTCCGGATGATGTAAATCTTCCACTTGTTGCAGATCCTCCCGTTGGTTCCCAAAACCATAGATTGGAAATCCAAATTAGTTCTGGCCAACGAACGGGAATAATCCAAGTTCCCTTGCACTTTAGGCTTCGCTACACCTAGGCGGGTAAACCTTCACCTCGAACTTGATCACTTTATTCAAGGCTTTTCTATAGTGAATTTAAGCTTATGAGTTCTCCAGTTGGCAAAAATCCTCAAACTTGATCAATATAAAGTTATGTGATTACTTGAAATGATTTGAATGTTTGTGTAAGGTTTATCAATAATTGATTAGATACTTGCAAGAAGGAAGTATATAGATTTATGACTTCAATTAATAACTCCAATAATTATATTCCATTGATTTTAAATGACCAGTGCCTTTGTTTATCTAGGCAATAGAGTCAACTATAACAAGGATTATTACGTACAACTTTATGAGACAATATTTATAAAAATATCATCAATTACTTCTAAGCTCTGCAAAAGACAAATCTTATATGCAATTGTCCGTTAGTCCAAAAGGAATTTAACTTCTCTGACTGGAAGTCCGATTAGACAGAGATAAGGAAACACATATATATTTCACACTATCCTGATTGTCGAACAAAGAATGCAAGAAAATATCCAATGCAAAAATAAAACTCTGTCAGAATAATTCAATAATCTATTTATTGATCACAAAGGATGAATCCACATTTTAATTGCAATCTCTTTGCCTTGAAAAATGGACCTTTTATATTATTAAAATATAATATTGAAATTTGTATTAAAGTCATGCTTTAATATTTACATCTTCCCTTACAAATATTCTTCATCTAATTGCTTATTTGAATATGTCCCTCTCTCTACATTTTACATTATGTATATATATGTGTTTGAGTGGCTTTCACACCTCTTTAGGGTGAAAAGACACAACCCTTATTACAAATTATTTCGAAAAACAATAAACTAACTAAAAAATAATTACCTAACTTTCGGATTTGGGTCTGGTCGAAAAACCAAAACACCTCGTGGAAAGCTAAGATTTTTACCCGAGCTAGGAAATTTGATTTCCCGAACTGGGTCGTTTTTAGATTTTTAAAATGCGACCATCTTCAGGCTCTGTCGGCATCATATTTGTAGCAGGTCGAAATTCCAGCATTTTCTGAAGGCTTTGATTAGTTAGTTCTATTTATTTGTGTCATAAAGCTTCCTTCCTTTGATTTTTTTAGTATGGAGAAACTTTCTTATTGATAATGGATTTGGACTCTCAAAATTTAGGGTACCACCCACCTCCTGCTATTCCTCATCCTGATGTTGGCACATCTACTCTCCGGCCTAAATGGTGGGCTAAGACAATCAGTGATCTCCGTCCTGATGAGCTCATTGAGGGTAGATCATCTAGAAATAAGGGCAAGCAGCAAAATACTGTTAACTTTGCTCTCATGGCCAACCTACAAGCATTTATGAGCCTCAAACATTTAAAGAGGCAACAGGGATTCTAGAGTGGGAACATGCAATGGATGCGGAATTCTAGAGTCTTTTGAAGAATCGCACTTGGGTTCTCTCTGATCTTCCTCCAAGGAAGAAGCCCATCAGCTGCAAATGGGTTTATAAGGTCAAGTATCATGCAGATGGTACCTTAGATAAGTATAAAGCCAGATTAGTTGCTCAAGGGTTCACACAGCGGGAGGGCATTGACTACGAGGAGACTTTTGCTCCTACTGCCAAGATGAGTACAATTCGTCTTCTTCTTGCCATTGCCGCTCAGTGTGGATGGAAAGTCCATCAGATGGATTTTAAGAGTGCCTTCCTCAATGGTGATTTGCTGGAAGAAGTCTACATGACGCAACCTCTTGGTTTCAAGGTTGCTGGCACAGAACATCAAGTATGTAGGCTCCAGAAAGCACTCTATGGACTCAAATAGGCTCCTCGAGCGTGGTACATCAAGATTTATTAGTACTTGGTTGCTCATGGTTTTCAGCGTTGTCCCTCTGACAGTAATTTGTATATCAAACGCTTTGGTGATGATATTCTTTTCCTTGTTGTCTATGTTGATGGCTTGATCATTACTGGCAGTTCAACACATTTGAGTGCAGAAATAAAACAAGATCTGTACAAAGATTTTGATATGAGAGATTTGGAGCTTCTCCATTATTCTTTAGGTGTTGAGGTTTGGCAGACTGATGGCAGCATTTTTCTTTCTCAGTCTAAGTATGCTAGGAACTTGGTTGATAGGTTTCAAATGCAGGATTGTAAACTTGCTTCTACACCCATGGAGAAAGGGTTGAATTTATTAGCCAAGTCTGATTCTACCCCTGTTGATGAAACCACTTACAGACAGCTAGTAGTCAGTCTAATCTATCTTACTGCTACTAGACCTGATCTCAGTTTTGCAGTCAGCTATATTTCACGCTTCATGATAGCCCCCAAGGCTGATCACTGGACAACAACGAAGCATGTGCTGCGTTATGTGAAGGGCACCCCTGATTATGGACTTCTTTATACTAGGAGTCATGACCCTAGACTCAGTGGGTTCGCAGATTTAGATTGGGCAGGCTCGGTTGATGATAAGAAATTAACCTCTGGATATGTGTTCAGTTTGGGATCTGGTGCAGTCACATGGGCTAGTAAAAAGCAGCAGGCAGTATCTCTCTCCTCGACAGAAGAAGAGTATTGAGGAGCTGTTAAGGCAACTTGTGAAGCAGTTTGGCTTTGTCGGATGCTTGCGGATATGCAGATGTCTCAAGTAGGGCCGACTCCCTTGTTTGCTGATAATGAGGGTGTTGTCAAGCTTGCCAAGAATCCAGTCTTCCATGAAAGAACCAAACATGTCGATGTTCATTGTCATTACATTCAACAGTTCAGTTGCAGTATGTTCCAATTGCGGATTAGTATGCAGACATTCTCACCAAGCCTCTTGGTCCATATAAGTTTGTTAAATTTCGGGGACAACTTGGTGCTGTTGATAGATTGACCATTAAGGGATAGTATTAGAATATTATTATATTTTATTACTTTAATGGTCATCTTATGTAATTTATGTAAATTAGATAGTTAAGTTTAGATAAGATCGCTTGCTTGATCTTCTGAAGTTTCCTTTAGAAACTTTCTATTTCTACCTCTTGTAAAATTCTTTATATTGATCACATTGATCAATTGTTAATACAACACATCCATTATTTTACCACAATATTGATTAGAAAGTGATCACACCCAGGACTGGGAAGAATGGCACCTTCAAAAGTGAAAGGGAATGAACCAAGATCCCCAGGGAATAAGAACCTATCTAGTTTCTCAGTAATGTTGCTGAAATCTAATCCTCTGTTGATCTAAGTGTAAGTGCCATTGGAAAAGCTAATGTCCACTAGGAATATTTCTGTCCACCTGGACCCTAAAGTCCTTTTGTGACTAGTTCGTCCCAACACTGCCTCTTCTCTATCTCTATCTTCCAAAATTGTATTGAAATCTCACCCAAGGATGTGGTAGAAATTTGGATGGACACTGAAGAAGTGGTTTGACTATGTCCAAAGTTCATTTTTATGGATACAGGGATTTGGCTGATGAACATTGACCAACACAAATTGCAAGTTTGAGGACATGCTTCTCACCTTGCACCCTATCCAATTGGACCCGTTCACAAGGAGATCGACACTCACAGCTTGGGGTCTCCAGGATTGCCATCGGTTAAAGTTCTTTTTAAATGAGTCAAGATCGGCGGTGGTTGGCTCTGTCTCTTAGACTAGAAAAATATCTGCTATTGAAATTTCCATCCTTCGCTTGACCACATGCTGCTTTTAAGGGGCGTTTAAGCCCCTTTTATTCTAGGATAGGATCCTAATGGCCCCTTAGGAAGGGAAGCTCCCTTCCTTGATCTTAGAAACATTGTGATTTTGGTTTGCCCTTCCGCTTCATCATCCATAGTCCACTTCTCTTGAAATGACTTTCTTCCTTTGCCCTTGCCTTTACCACAGTCTGGGTTTTTTTCTTAGCCTTATTTTGGCTTATGCCCAGTTTTTGCATGGTCCCCTCTAAATCTTTGGATTCAAAATCCATTGGATCTTCGAAAAATAGTGTCTGCTCCCCTCCGAAAGCTCATCTTCTAAGAGTGTTAATTGGACATCTTCTTCTAAGAAAGATTTTTGATGGGCCTTGATATTCTCCTCCCTCGGTTCAATCCCCAAATTGTCCCACTTGATCCATTAAGTCACATGTCCCCGTGTAAGCCTGCTTTCATGTTCACTCTCATTGCTGCTGTTCATGAAGTTTACTGTTTTTTGGAAAAAATGGAGTGCAAACTGAAAATGAAAAAAAAAAAGCAACAGAAAAACAAAAAATAACTTTCTAACAAAGGGAGAAATAACATATTAACGACACTGATTATCATTGCTGCCTTCTCCTTGCTGCTGCTTCAATCAAAATCACAAAAAGACTAAGATTTTTTTCTTTCTCCAACTTGCTGCAGCAATAAAGAATATAATAATATTATTCATAAGAATAAGGAAAACTGTGTTAAGGCCTTTAGGGCTGACAGCAAGGTGGGGATCAATTGAGAAACAAACTTTTAGTTTTTAATCTAAATGGGCTTTTATTTTTAGTTTTTTGACTATCTTTAAGTGGGGACAGGTGGCTGCTCCCATGACACTGGTCTTTTAGGATGTTTATGGGATGGGTCTGTGCAAAATAAGGGACGGGGGATGATAGAGGGACAATTCGGAGGCTTCCTTGCATCCCTAAAACATCACTAGTACAGCCATGCATCCAAAAGGGTAGGGGTCATGTCCTTGTGTATCCTCGGTATTGAGGACTGAAGGACCTTAGAAGATGTCCCTTTGTTGTCCCCAGTCTGCAACATTATTTTGGAAGGTCCCAGGGATCCATCCAGAGGTTCAGAACATGGTTGGGATGTTCAGCCATTTCTAGGATGGTCAAGGACACCTAGGCATCTCTGATGACAATTTTTTATTCCTAATGCTTTTGAGCATGTTGGCTTTTTCCGACGTAGTCTTGTAGAGGATGGTGATGAGCTGGTCTTTGTAAAAGGGATCCAACAGGTTTGTGATTACTTCCTCACCCTTGTGATAGTTTTCGTTCTAGTTACTATCTTGTGCTTCAGCTTTTTTCGGCCCATCGCTCTTAGACCTTTTGCTTCTTCATTCACCATGGCAGCTGCAATTATTTGAAGCTTTTTGTGATGAGCCCAACTGGCTCTCAATAACAAACTGGTTTCTAACTCAATTTGATTTGCAAATTTAATTGAATTTTCAAAATATTTATAACTTTTGCAATTTCTATTTAGCAATAATATATCTTGGCACCAACAACAAATTAATTCTAAACAATTGAGTTCAACAATTTGTTCACAAAGTTGAGACTTTTCAAAACATATGTCAATTTAAAATGCATCACCTTAATAGCTGCTTCAATGTGTGATGCCTCTTTCTCTGAATTGAAATACAGCACCAGAAGTTGAAATGCAGCTTTATAGTGATTGTTCTTAATTCCCAGCACCTTATTGCAGCCTTCAAGAAAATGAACTGCTCTTCCTAAACATTGGCGCAGCCCTCAATAGCTTCCTAATAATCAACACAGCCTCCTTGACAAATGGATTCAGTCACTGCAAGGAACACACAGCCAGTTCCGTACAGCTACAGCAGATTCGTAAGGCACAATTAATTCAATGAGACCCTAACAATTCCATACGGCTTCATAAACTTATGCAATGTTCAACAACAAATAATTTTTTTATGGCAGCTCCAATAAAATGCTAATAATTACAATCCAGCAGCATATAAAATTCTGATTATTCACCATTCATTGCACATGAAATTGGGATGAGTTCTCTCCAAAAGCTGAAGACCAAACTCACAAATAGCTTCTCAATAACAGTAGACACAGTAGAGAAGCAAACTCAATTTGCTCTACCTCAGCAGCAAATAGGTGCAATACACCTCTCAGAAAATCAGACCCTTATCACAGCAAGGGTTAAGAAATCAGAAAACTCAGAAACTCCTCAAAAGCAACAAAAGAAAATAAATATTCAAGTGTGCTTTCTCCAATGAAATGAGCTCATATTTATAATGCTTTGTTGATAAAAGTTTCCAAAAGAACTCAACTTCTGAAATTGTGAAAGTTTCTCAAATGATCTCCACTCAACACAACTCCCTTTTAACAACTTCTTTTAAAACATTATTATAATAAGATATCATTATAATAATGCGACTTGGGTTTAATAATCAATTAAATAATGGCCCCTTCCAATGATGACTTAACCCTCAACTTAAGTGAAATTATAAAGTTAGATTATAACTTTATAATAAGCCATTTAATAATTTAATAATAATTTGGCCACAAAAAATGTAATAACTCCCAAACTACTCATCATTTAAATATGTTGTCTAAAGTAGGAGTTATACCTATTATTTCTCCATGTGACCAAATGCACTTTCCAAAAATAGAAAGGGTCCATCTCAATCAACACCCAACTTACCATAAATAGTAAGTACACAAATCTAAGCCCAAATGAAGTCCAATCTGAGCCAAACGAAGACCAACCTATAGCTTACTGAATTGTGGAGAAGACAAGACCCTCCCAAACCAAGCCACTGCCTCAGAAGACCCTCTATCCACAATAATTAGCCTACGAGGATCAAAATAATAGGCTAATCCTTGAAACACCAATGCTGGCAAAATTGGGGACATTACACTTTTACAAACTCTTGAGACCTTCCACTGGAATGTATAGTGTTTATATTGATGATTTATACAATGAATTTGAAAATTTGAAGTAAATATGTGTTTATAGGGTTTTGAAAATAAAAAAGTAACTAATTCGTATCTTTCAGCAGCATTAGGTGTCATGATTAAGGCAACTACGATGAGATACTTATGGTTTTAACATGATAATTTGAATCTTATGCATGCCAATTTGTGCAGTGGTAGTTGTTGGGACAAAGAACACCTATATTTGGCTAAGTTTGGAAATGGAAGGACTAGGGTGTTAACCTTAAGACCCCCACGAGTTTTTCCACAAGATTCAACATTGTTTCGCTTGATTCCTTGCTCTGATACCATATTGCAAAAACTAATAGAACACAATATTTTAATATTCTATTAATTAACTGGATACCAATTACAAAGACGTCCATCTCCTTATATATAGATTGGAGAAGCAACCACCTAAACAGATTATGTTACAACTTACTTAAAGCTAAAAAGCGAACTAAGAAACTAGAAAAAAACACTTGCCAATAAGGTGGCTTTATTGCAACTGTAAGCCTTATCTTTCAATAATTCAATATTATTCTAATAAATATTTACTAGGAATAAACATGATAACATAGAACAAAGAGTTGGCAACAATAAATATATTCTAATATATGTGTGAAATTAAGTAAATGAAATAATGATGCTTTAAATATCGAATTTGATATATTAATTTTAACTTCACTTGCTATGATATCTGGAAAGTATTTTGTGGAGTTTCCTTGTTTGATCATGTTTGTGAGGAAATTCTATCACTATTGTCGTTGGACTCTTTCTTGGGTCATTTTGTTCTCATTTTATTGTGTTGCTCCTTTAGTGCCATGCTTTTATAAATATATATTATATACATGAAATACAGACATGATTTTTATCACGTTACATGAAATGCCCATAAAGATTTGGAAACACTATAGGCAAAGTTTTCAATTTGAGGATTGACTTGGGTTCAATTGATAAACATTTTAGGGGAATTTTGGTTTCCAAAAGTTTTCTGGGACAGAAAATAAAGCTTCCTTTTGAGGTTTACTCAGAGTTCCGAGAATCGCCCATGAATCACCTGAATCGGGCGATTCACGATTCGATTCACAGAAAACGATTTTTTTTGAATCGGAAATCGGAACCGCCGATTTTTTGGGCCGAATCGCATGAATCGCCTGAATCGGATGCCATGAATCGCCATGAATCGGCAGATTGCTAAAAAGTCAAGTCAAATTTAAAAAAAACACAAATATTTTCAATGTTTTTTTTGCCTTTCCTATTTGTTGTAAGTTTATACAAATATAACATTTAAGTATAAGTTTGATTTATTTAATTTCTTATACTTTAAGTTATATTTGTATAAATTATAAAATATATATACTTCAGGATGTTTGAGATAGGTTCCAACTTCATAGGAGTTAAGATGCAGATTCTAGATTTTGAAAATTCCAGACTTAACCAAATTTCAAGATTCAACAAGCCTTTAGTAGGGTTACCTCCCACAATCCATCATGGCTTTCTAAGGTCAAACAGAAGCTGGCAAAAGGATTCTCAAAGGGTTTTAACTCGTTTTATCACAAATCACTTGGTTTCGACCCCATCTCTATGACAAACTTAGCTTAGCTCTCGCCCAAATCCTAGACATACATGACTTCCCAACAGGCCAAAATCATTCAAACCTCATTTGCCGGACCGAGGGACTTGAAAACAGCCACCAACAAAGACTACCTAAGATCTAGTTATGAAGACTTTGACATTTGGCATTGATCAATGATCAAGCATCATAGATTCATACTATGAAACGATTTAGTTTTATGGATCTTATAGATACTGATAGACATATGTTTCATGGATCTTCATCTTACATACATTTATGATTTGATGTCTTATGGATTTTCATCTTACATACATTCTATGATTTGACTCATTACGATCCTATGATTTCTATTTACTTTAGCTACAATTTACATTTTACGTGTAATGTATGTGATGGATTTATCATTTATGCTCCTTGTTTATGTATATTAGCTTCTATTTGATGATGTTATAGTGTGTTTAAGTTATATTCAATAAAGGGTGCATGAAATAAGTTTTAAATTGTTAAAATCTCTAAATTTCAAGGGTTTTTAAATTTGCCGATTCGTGGCCGATTCGATTCTGATTCATGGCCGATTCATGATTCGATTCGGCCTTGCCGATTCCAATCCGATTCCGATTCTCTTTTCTTTGGCCGTTTACTACATCATGTGTAATGTTTGTGCCAGAAATATTAGCTGGGTTTTATCCAATTTTAAAAAATCAACTCACCCAAATTCTTTTTGATCATCAAGATCTTTATGAAGGAAAGTGGAAGTATACAAAAACTGGGATGTGGCCATTAAACAATTAATTTAAAAAATTATTGGCGGCAAGCAGTCTAGTTTATGATTAAAGATAAATGTGTAGATATGATAAATACCATTGGCAGATAACAAGCAGATCTGATTAATGCCAAACTAGTATACAACAGGTAGATCCTCTCAATGCCAAATGGGTAGATCACTATAGATCCAATCAATGCCAAACTGACTGATAGCAAGCAAATCTTGGATCAGTGCCAAATCAACGGATAATGACAAGCATTTAAATTGGAATCTGACAGTAAATTGTTCAAGATCGTAAAACATCAAGAGCAACCTCTTACTGGCAGTAAACCATCCAGTTTTACAAAGAGTTATTATGATATAGATACCAAATTATATAACTATCAATAATCACAAGGTATATTTGAAATGATGATACTCAATTTTTATAATCAACATCAAATGAAATGATAGGGATATCTTACAAGTATGCAAACCTTTGAATGATGAATCACTATGGAAACCCCAACATGAAACTACCTTAATTGACATGCAACAATTGGAACTGATATGCAATTGCTAAAAGCTAACATGCAACTGTTGACCACTAACATGCAATTATGTCAACCCAAGCTTGTATGGCGAGCCCAAATAGGATAAATATTTTAAACAACCCTGAATAGTATTGAAAATTGCTGATTTGAAACTGATTGCAGGTCTGTACAGTTCCTCATTGGAAAGGTACAACCCCAAACTCTCTTAGAACCGATAATCAGTTTGTGACTTGTGCAATTGATATAGAGAGAGTGGTATCGCAATTGCGTGGCTGCCATATTTTTTTTGTTTTTCCTTACTTACAATTTGCAAGTGATTAGGAAAGCCAACCACAAAGTCTTACAAAAACAACCATTAGATTATTTGCAAAACATACTGAAATAATTGAAACCTTCACCCAAAACAAACTCTGAAAAAAAACCACAGTTTGTATTTTTTGAGCATTTCACACCATTCCAGAATCCTAAAAGCTCCACTTCAACTTAATTTAAAAAAAAAACAATTCAATATCAGCTTATAAGTAATCCTTGGATGGAATTACTCAAATGACAAATAGGGTATTGGTCCTTGAAACCATTTTGTCAAAGGTGTTTTTATCTTTGAGCTATAAACTCACGCTCATTCATTGGAAAATAGAAATTTGTTGAAATGAGCAAGAAGACTCTTTTTTGTGTCCAAAACTTCTTTATGACTTTTCAAGAGAAATTAATATAATTTTTATTTTTATTTTATTTTCCCTTATAGTGATAAAATTGTAAAAGTATCTTCTTAAATAATCATTTTTAGGACCTTGGTCCTAGTGACACTTTTTAAACACACTTGAGGCTTTCTTTTTAATCCATGATGACTTTTTGAGATAGCTTATAAAATAATCATAAAATATAAGTTGCCTTTTGATGCACATAAAATTACTTTTTGGGATAACTTAAATTAAATAATTTCCTTAGCTCTAAAATGGGACATGATACCATGCATAAGAAATAATAATGAAAGACTTATTTGAGTTCTCAAATAGTTTATATATAGCATAGAACTTGGGTTGGTTTGGTAGCCCAATTTTCCATTATCAGAACCTACCCAAATCACCTAATAACGAATTCAGATGCTTAATTACAAATTACATATTCTAGTTTTATCAAACGGGTTACCTGAGTATTAGATGCAAACGGTTCATACCTGCACCCGGGTTCCAGTCGTCTATTAAAATTTGTAAAGATACTTGAAGCATGTGTTTTTAATCTTTTATACCACAGCCAGACAGATTTTTTTATTAACATTCAGAGCTAACTGGTTATCTTTTCACCTTGCTTTTTCTTTAATGCTTCATCTACTAAAATCAGCTGATCCATCTTAGTAGTTATTTACTGTTAAGCTCATTTTTCCAATTGTTGCACAGTTTTTGTGCTCCCATGACACTTCTTTCTTCTCAAGTGCTGTAAATTGGTCTTATAATTATTAGTGGTTGTTCATTTCCCAATGGCAGATTCATCCTTTATCTATAAATAATTGCAGGTATATCCATCCATGAGTTTTGAAATTGGTCGTCATCTTCTTCCAACTCCTTTGCAAATAATTAGGTTTTGGGAAAACATTTCTTGACTTACATCCACTTGAATGATGCCAAAATCCAATGAAATTAAAATTGTGGTATCGGCACCAAGAGATTGCAATCAAGCTTTGAATCGACAGCTATGATATATTCTCTCTCATTTGACCATTAGACATATGCTATTAGCTGTTTGTAGTCATTGATGTTTAATTTGCTTCTCAATTAATGTCCTCAATCTCTTTTGGTGATAATTTTGTTGTCCATGCCAAATTCTTTGAAAGTTGAAAGTAGTTCTGAATGAGTTAAATATTGTCAAGTGCATCTTGCAATAATGCCCAATTAGCAATTATGTTTCTATCTTCTATGTTCACTGCCATTTCTATTATACTTGTGTATTAGTTTATATGAGTTTCTGACAATTATTAGTTACAAGTGTAGAATTAGTTTTAAAGTGCTAGCTTATTATGATGTTAATTCAGAGGAACTTCAATATGCAAATACATGTTTCTTTTCAAGTTTTTTAACCCATCATCGCTATTGATACTATTATAACATCCATATTAATTTATTGATTTTCTATTTTGACCAGTATGATGTCTTTCTACTTATCAAAAAGAAATTGTTTCTTTTAAAGTTTAATTTCATTGGGAAAGACGGCATTTGAACCTTCCAAATTGTTATCTAGTTCAAGTACATTTTCTTCATTGTTTAAGTTTTACATGGAAGGATGAACCATTGGCATCCTCCTTTGAGATATAAGTCTCTATTGGTTTACTTGCTTTCCTTTGAACTATTGCTATTACAGTTATAACTATATTGTTCTGTTCTAATGTTTGCAGCATTCTGTTTGGAGAAGTGTTTCCGAACAACTTATGCATTACTAATGCTCCACCTATGGCTCTGCTTGTCACGCTTGAAGGCAGAGGGAAAAGATGGTATTGAGTTTGGACAGTATTTGTATGAGCACTACAACCGTGACTTAGAACTGAGAGTTGCAGCTGCTGGGGTTAGCACAAGTCCTTCAGATTCTTATTATTTTGAAAATAAATACAGGCAAAAAATGCATGCTAAATATAATACTGCATTACCTTCACTACAGAAAAAAGTTACTTTAAAAAGACGATTTTGGAAGCTTTCCAAACAGCTATACTATCAACATTTTAAGCAGTATAATAAACCAAGTGGTGCATAGATCTGTTTCTTATACAACACATTTTGGTAAATAAAATGAACAGTGACTGCTGATCATATAAAAAAAACTATGATTTCTGTGATTGTTAAATAAAAAATGAGTGTTGTGGTGACCAGCCAAAAACAATAAAACTAAATTTAGTTCTATATTGTATTAAAACTGAAAGGCTAGAGTGAATGAATGAATGAAGGGATTTTAATGACGTCCACAAGAACAAGCGGTCAAAGGGACCAAAAGCTACAGGATAACACATTTTCATATTTCTTTGTATGTCAGCTCTTCTATTATGAATCTTGACTAGGAAGTTTGCAAACTTTTGAAGCCTTGTCTCCTTAATAAACTCATTTAGATCTTCCACCTTCAAAGTATCTTCAAACTGCTTATGAATATCCTCATATGCTGCACACTATGATTAAGTGCCACTTAGGTTTCAAAAACCTCTTTGCTACAAATGACACTAGTTTTCTCCTCCCACTTTTCTTTGGGTAGTCCATCGATTTGTTTCATTTTGATGAGATCTGGTCCTCAGTTGTGCTATTAAAATTTTAGCCTTCCCCTTTATGCAGCCTTCAAACAGATTTTTTCATAATGCTTCCATGTGAGGTTGAATTCTTTGACATAATGTGATTTTTTTTCATCAGACCCTTTGATTTGTTTGTAAAATATCGAAATAAAAACTTATAATAATTTCTCAAGAAATTTAATGTCCCACTTGGCCATCCACTTTTTGTTTTGTTTCCTTCAAGTCTTCTTCCTATGGTTTAGTTCCTCTTTGACAATCATTTTTGGGCCAGTGATATTTATACATGCTTTCAACCTTTTTCTAGGTAACTTGGCAAACAAATTATAGCTGATGCTTCCATCGGAACATACCAGCCTCAACTAAAAGGATCCCATGTGGCACCGTTGACTTGACTTTGCAATTGCTGGTGATTAAGTGTTTTTGAATTCTTTCTATTTGTTTCCACTTGTGGTTTGATATGCTACTCTCCCAAACTTCATAGCCATAGAGGACAACTAACATGACCAACAAACCAAAAAGAGTCTTCTTGATTTTGCGATAGAACAACTCCACTTTCCTGCACATGTTCTGAACGC
Organism: Chamaecyparis obtusa; assembly: GCA_027943335.1. Classification (NCBI taxonomy): domain Eukaryota; kingdom Viridiplantae; phylum Streptophyta; class Pinopsida; order Cupressales; family Cupressaceae; genus Chamaecyparis; species Chamaecyparis obtusa. The sequence goes on along the minus strand of BSBK01000430.1, from coordinate 2,077,357 downwards.
ACTTGAATCCTTTTTGTTCTACATGTCTCCTAACTAAGCATATTGTGAATCAATTCCTAGATACTTGTATTCTTCTACTATCTCCAAAGAACTTCCCTTGAAGATAAATTTACTTTGCTGCTTTTTCTTTTTCAAGGAAAAGATCATGACCTTGATTTTGCTAGTGTTCACTTGCATCCCAAATTTTTGGCAAAAGAGCTCTAAAGCCTTGAAATGCTCTTGCAAGTCTTTGGCAAATTTTGCAATTAAAATAAGATAATCTGCATATTGTAATAGCCTCATGCGTATTCCACTAATTGAACACCCTCCCCCTTATAGTTGTGTAACCATTCTTCTAGTTTACCTTATTCAAACTAAACAATGTGGGGGAAAGATGACACCCTTGTTTGACGCCAATTTTGCTACCAAAACACTCAGATATAACCTCTTTTGCTCTGATTTTAGCTCTAACCGACTCATAAAGCTTATGGACAACCGCTCTATACTCATTTGGAATCCCAAGATCTTCCATTTTGCTCCATGGTTTGTCCCTAGGGATAACATCAAAAGATTGTTTGAAATCCACAAAGCAACAAAAGACTTTTCCACGTTAGGAATTTCAAACGTTTTCAATGAAGTGTCGAAGAGTCATTCAATGATCAATGATGGAATGTGTTGGCCTAAAACCAACTTGGTCGTTTGCCCTTTTTTCCCTTTTCTTGCCCAACTACTGATTCTATGCTCTACCATACTCCCAAAGAGTTTACCGAGAAGAGGATTGACAATATTAGTTTGGTAATTGGAAGGATTATTGATGTGACCACTTTTGTATAGAGAAATGACAACAGTAGTTGCCCTTCTAGCTAAGAAGTTGCTTTGTGTGACATTGTTAAAGATTCTTTTTGTAGTGTCGTAAATTGCACCCCTATGCAATTTCTTGCTCACCTAGGTGCTATTTTAGCTTGTATGGCCTACAACCCCTCTCAATTCCGCATGTCATTTTGCCACTTTCTCTCCAAATGGGATCTATGGCCCCGATTTGGGACCACAATGGAGGGAATATGGTAATCTGATCGTCCTATTCTTGGGAATAGAGCGACCAAGACGCCCCATTCTCCAATGTTTGGCCCAAAATTGAAAACACTTAATGGTAACTTGGTTTTAGTGGGGATTTCAAGATTGCATCGGCCTTCTTCGAGTTTTGCATCCCGAAATGATGTGAGAGGTATATAAGCAAGGTATCCTCCCTCATTTTGGTAACATAAGAATCTAGGATCATGATTGCACAATCCATCCACAAGCAAGTATTCAAGTATTCAAGTTGTCAAGCTTTCAAGGTATTTCGTCCCACCATATCCTTCATTGTGGCAAGCTTCAACAACCTTCTTGCAAGCATGTCTTTTATTATCCTTTTAGGGTTTTGTGGATTCATGCTATTGCATCAACACTTGTGATTACATTCAAAGAGCATTGCATCATCAAGGTATAAGACACTTTTATTCTCTAAACTAGCTTCTGCTATACCTTAGCATGCTTTTCTTTCAAGCGTATTTCATTTTTATTTCAAAGTTAATTCCAAAATCGAGGTTTGACTGTGGAAAACCCCTTTCTACACAACAATTTCTCTCTTTTTTTTGTGTAGGAACATGTGGCACAACTATAGATTGAGATTCAGGAAGATCAAGAGATTGGCTATAGTTTGCAACTGAGTTCATCAGAAAGGGTAGGGAATAGGGTGAGTGAGTCACCCCATTCCTGGGAATAAGACAACTAGGTTGCCATATTCCCCCCATCTCAGCTTCAGATTTGGTCTGTAGTTGTGATACAATCTCCCCTTTTTGTTTGTGGTCTTGTTGGCTTGTTAGTTCCCGATTATTCCGTGAACACAGAAACCCATCTCTTCGCCCCATTTAACCCTAGATCTTGCATTTACATTCCCATAATCCCATTCCCCGACATTTACAATGAAGGCTCATTGCATTCACCTAGGGCTTGAGCCTTCTTTAGCCTATTGGATTATCTTCCTTCCAATGTAAGAAAGGAGATAGACCTAAGCTTCCTAGTTAGAATAATCATTACATTGGTTAGAGTAATCCGGCCGAAGCTATCTCTAACACTCCCTCTTAGCTAGGGAAGAGTATTTCTATCCCTAATGTGAACACAATAGATCCATTTATTGCAAGAGAGAAAGATATCACCGCACTGTGATATCAGGAGTAATGGTATGTTCACGAATATCAAGTCACATAATATTCACCATAACTCGCAATGTAATATCCATCACTATAGTATGTGCACAGACATCAAGTCATATGATACCCACCACAAGGATATCTTTTCATGCCATATCCACGGATGTTAAGTCACATAATATCCACCATAAATATCTGAGTAATATCATTCATCACGGCTTATCCATAGATATCAAGTCATGATATCCACCATTCAATTGATATTACTTAAGAGATAAAGTGATTATTGTAAGATCTTCACCTTACAATAATAACATATAATACAAGTGCTCATCATTGAAAGATTGTCACTTCTCAACGATGTTCACAAAGGTCCATGAAGTCATGGAGTCACACACATGGCAATAAAAGAGTTTATACATTAAACATCTTTAGAAAGGCCCATGAAGTCATGGAGTCACACACATGACAATAAAAGAGTTTATACGTTAAACATCTTTAGAGTATATTAGTACAACAAATTAACATTATTGAGACTCAATCTCAGATAAGGTTACATTTTCTACCATACCAAGCTTACCTCGAAAGTAGTCAACCTTTGTCTTGAAGAGAGGCTTGGTGAAAATGTCCTCCGTTTGTTCACTTGTAATAACATATATTAACTGGATAACATCTTAACCCACCATGTCTCTAACATAATGGTAGGGAATTTCTATATGCTTTGATGTGTCATGGAACACAGGATTCACTGAAAGTTTTATGCAACTCTGGTTGTTACAATGAATGATAGTAGGATCCAAGGATTGTCCAAACAATCCTACAAGAAGTTTCCTTACCATACAGCTTCTCGAGCTCCCATGGATGCTGCAATATACTTGGCTTCTGTGGAACTTTGTGCAATTGAGTATTGCTTCCTACTAAACCAGGAGATCATAGCTAATCCTAAGCTGAAACAATACCCTGATATGCTTTTTCGATCCACTACACTTCTAGCCCAATCTCAGTCAGTATATCCATGCAGAGTTAGATCTACATTATTATATTTAAAAGCGTATCCAATTATGCCATGCAGGTACCTTAGAATGTGTTTTGCTAGAACTAGATGTAACTGTCTTGGTTCATAGGGGAACTGACTAAGTGTATTTATTGCATAGCAAATGTCAGGTCTAGTGTTGACCGAGTACATCAAGGGCCCAATAATCTGCCGGTAGAGAGTAGGATCTGCGAAGTCTGAGTTTGTTGCAGCTTCTTTTAACTTATGTAAGTTTGTTTCCATGGGAATAGTCATGGGTTTATAATCCATCATTCCAAACCTTTTCAGAGTGTCAATAGTGTACTTTCCTTGATTTAGAGTGATCCCATCAGCCTGTCGCCATACTTCTAACCCAAGGAAATAGTGTAAAGGACCCAGATCCTTCATGTCAAACTTAGATGCAAGATCTTGTTTACATTTAGTAATGAGATGATCTTCTCCTGTAATCAATAAGTCATCAACATAAAGAATGAGAATCAACATTTCACCATTAATTACCTTGAAGTATAGATTTGGATCTGCATCATTCTTGGAGAAACCCAAGCCTAAGAGGTAATGATCTATCCTCTCATACCAAGCGCGAGGAGCTTGTTTAAGACCATATAGTGCCTTCTTCAATTTGCAAACATGAGAATCATTTCCATGTATTACAAATCCTTCAGGTTGGTCTAGGTGCACTTTCTCTTCTATTATGCCATTAAGAAAAGCAATCTTTACATCCATTTGGTGAATCTTCCATCCTTTTGATGCAACAATAGAAATCATAGTCCTGACAGAGGTATATTGAGCTACTAGAGCAAATGTTTCCTCGTAATCAATCCCTTCCTTTTGAGAAAATCCTCTGGCAACAAACCTTGCTTTATATTTTTCAATACTGCCATTTGCAACACGTTGATTTTGAAGAGCCATCTAGATGAAACCACTGATTTGTCCTTTGGTCTAGGAACAATATCCCAAACATTATTCTTAAGAATAGATTGATATTCTTCTATCATAGCATCTTCCCAAACTTGGAGTTTGAAGGCTCCCACAACTCTAGAAGGTTCTGACTTGATGATTTCACTCATAAGGGCAACATAGCTGGAGTATCTATGAGGTCTTTTTCTTTCCCTGAAAGTTCCTTTAGGTGCTGCAAAACTTTCAGCCTCTTGAATCATTTTCCTTGCCATAGAGGTATTTTCCGGTTCACAGTAATGTCTCTAGGCCCATTAGCAGGATCCATATGCTTATTTGGATTAGCATCTTCCATTAGTTCATGGGTCTTCCTCTGAATCTCAGAAGTATGATCCTCTTCCATATTTTGAGGAGACCCTTGATCTTCAATATCCATCTCACGAATGTCTTTGGATATTTTGAATGCAACATCTTCTTCAAAGATTACATCCCTACTTAGTTCAATTAATTTTTGTCCAGGAATATAAATCCTGTAAGCTTTAGATGTTTCATTGTAGCCTACAAATATTCCCGTTTTGCCTGAGGGTTCTAGTTTAGATCTCTTTTCTTTGGGTATGTGAATGTAAACATGACAACCGATGATTCTCAAGTGGCCTATATCAGGTTTTATCCCTGTAAATGCTTCTTCAGGAGTTTTGCTATCCAAAAGGGAGTGAGGGCATTTTTTTTGAATATAGACAATAGTACTAGAGGCTTCAGCCCAAAAGGAGGTATGAAGGTTTTGGTCATGCATCATGGCTTTGGCTGCTTCTACAATTGTCCTATTTTTCTTTCTGCCACCCTATTTTGTTACAGTTTATAAGAAATACTAAAGTCCCTCTTAATCCCAATATCATTACAAAAAGTTTTAAAGTTATGAGAGGTATATTCTCCTTCGTTATTTGATCTTAAGGTTTTGATTCTTTTCCTAGACATATTTTCTATTAGAGCTTTGAATTCCTTAAACCTCATAAGGACTTCATCAGACTCTTTGCATTTCAAAAAATATATCCAAGTTTTCCTAGAATAATCATCTACAAAAATAACATAGTACAAGAATCCTCTTAAAGAGGTTATTGTCATAGGTCCACATAAATCCGAGTAAATAAGTTCCAATACATGTTTAGATCTACTTTCACTATTATGGAAGGTGCCTTTAGTGTTCTTTCCCAAGGCACATCCTTTGCAAGTTCTTTCATGCTCTCCTTCATGTTCCTATTTAAGTTTAGGTAAACCTGCCACCATTTTCTCTATTGAAGGTAAAGCACGAAAGTGGAGATGCCCTAATCTTCTATGCCAAATCTCACATGTATTTGAAGATTCATGAATTAAGGCCCGAGAAGGAGAAATGCAAAGTTTATATAAACATCCATGTTGAACTCCTATGGTGTGAGCTTTCTTGATATTTGAATTCTTGGGCCATGCTAGAACTTTACCATCCATGAAGGTAATTCGGTATCCTTTGTCTTCAAGGGCTGACATGGGGGACCAAGTTTCGCTTGATTCCTGGTACAAATAATACACTTGTTAATTGAAGGGAAATGCCTGATTTTAAGTGTATAGTACAAGTTTTGATTCCTTTCACAAGATAGTTAGAATCATCTCCAATAGTAACTTCCTCATCTGAATTTTCCACTAGGCTATCTAGGTGTTCTCTAAATCCTGTGATGTGGCGTGATGCCCCACTATCAATTACCCAAGTGTTAAGGCTGGTTGACACATGACTTGACAGGGCTGAATAAAATACAAGTCTTTTTGAGTCCTTTTCTGAGCTTGCCTTACTAACTTTAGCAATGGAGGCTTGAGGTTTAGGCATGTCCGGACACTTCATTGCATAGTGACCATATTTGTCACATCTGAAACATTGTACTTTAGACATGTCACTCCTTTTCTTGAATGAGCATTTTCCATTTGAATCTTTGTCTTTCTTCCTTTTGAAGTTTCCTCTTTTACCCTTCTTGTGAGAGTGAGAATTTAGAACTTGTATATGTTCATTTGTGGAGTTTTGACCAATCCCTCTTGTGACTAGCCTTGACTCTTCTTGAATGCAATCAGTTTTTAGGCAATCAAATTTAGGAAGTTTAGATCGACACTTATCCCTTGAAAGAATGCTTCCCAAGATGTTGGGAGTCCATTAAGAGCCAACATGGTTAACTCTTTTCTATCAATTGTGTGACCAATGGTGGATAGCTGATCTCTTAATTGTGTTATCCTCATGAAGTAAGATGTGATGGATTCTCCTTTGTTCATTTTTGTGTGGTGGAGTTGCTTTAGTGCAAGAGCCCTGCTTGTGTAATTTATTTCATACATGCTCTCTAAAGCTGTGAAGATGTGATACTATATCCAATTTGGAGATAATTGGAACTATGTGATCTTTCACTACATCCACCAACATCTTCATGGCTTTATTGTTGTTTTTCGTCCATAGAAGTTTCTCACTGTCTTCATCAGGTACATGTATTGCCTTCTCCACGAATGTATATAAATCATGTTCTCTTAGGGCAAGCATGATCCTGAATTTCCAAGATACAAAGTTTGAAGCCCCTTCAAGTCGGTCCTCAAATCTAACACCATTCACCATTTTGCCGAATATAAGGATTTCTAGAAAATTTAATGGCAGTTAGATGATCTCTGCTTATAAATCTGATCGGATCTTCCTTAAGCTGGCTCTGATACCATGTTAAATTTGATCAGATTTATATGATGGTATTTTTTAAAATTTATTTATTGTTATGTAGATGTAAATATATAATCAATAATGATCAAACCCTACACAGTTCGATGATCTTGAAGGATCACTTCTTTCAATCCACTAAGATATGTTTAACAATATCGATCTGCTGTGAATTAATATCGATATGCTGTGAATCAATATCGATTTTCTGTTGCTCTATATCGATGAGACAAGTTAATCGAATGCTGTATACTTATATTGCTCTGCACTTAATGATTTTTGTACGTTTGCAAAATATGGGAATGACCTCATATATATATGAGTGCAAAGAGACGGGTCTCACGTATAGACATGGCTCTACGTGAAACTACATGTTTCACATAGAGACATGTCTCTACGTGAGACATGTCTTTCTATTAACAAATGCCGTTCGATGATTAACAAGTCTTCAACGATATCATTAACAATTACATGATCAATATATCTGCTGTGATACTCATAATTTTATATCAATATAAATTATCAATACACTCAGCAATAATATGATTATTAATCATTGCAATATAATTGATCATGTATATACATTTAATAATACGACTATTATTAAATATATATACATGATCGGTGATTATTAAGTCACTGATTATTAATCATGCACAGTAGAGATTAATTATGATAACCATAATCATAGCAGATAATTAGATCAGTATACTGTAAAGGATAGAGATCAAATGTTCAAGGCCGATAGGCCACTTATACATTAGATTACATTGGTTAGAGTAATCTGACCGAAGCTACATTTCTCTAACAACTAGTACTTTGTAAACTGAAAGTGCTTGTACCTGGAAATTGGAATATGTGATTTCCTAGTAGCAATGTCTAGATCATCATTTAAAATAAGAATGATAGCAAGGGTTATTTTTTGTATTTCTCTAGAAATGGCACATCAATAAGGTGTGTGGGTTTTAGCAATCCTTGTGATGCAATCGACATTTCTAAGGTGAAAACGTATTCCTAGAACTAAGACTAGGTGGCTGCCGATCATCTTATTTGCATGGAAATGATTACATTCCTTACATGATCTTTATGTTGAACTTATTGATTAAAGTAGTATTTTTCTAGTAAGCTTATGGGGTTCAGTCCAATAATTCTATTCTAGTACATGCATTAAAATTTTGATCTTGTTGGCTGGAGGACCAGTTCTGTTTCTTGGGATATTAACCCTTTTGGTTTGTAGTAATTGATTCTCTATATCAAGTGAAGACTGTCTAATTTTGATACACTGTTGACATATTAACAGTGTACTTTTTCTTACACTATATTCTATATAATTTTGATACTTCCATTTTTCTCATGGTGTAATTTTGATTTGCATGCATGTGTTAGAGCATCTGAAGTTTAAAAAAAATAATTTTATAATGCAAATCTCCGCACACAACTCTTTATATATTAGAGATCAATATTCTTCTAAAACACGTTTTGAGGATCACAAGATGTATTTGTATGGAGACTATTTTTATCAATGAAATCTTGATGATTTTTTTGGATCAATAAACAAATAGAGAATTTTGATTTGCATGCATTGATTAGAACATCGTAAGTTTAGAAAAAATAATTTTATGTTGCAAATTTCAGCACACAAACCTTTACATATTATAAACTGATATGCTTCTAAAAAATATTTTGAGGATCACAAAATATATCCAATGTATCCATCGTATATTTATTAATGAAAGCTTGGTGACTTTTTTGGATCAATAAACAAATAGAGTCAGGATCAGTGACCGGTCAAAAGTTACTTGTTTCCATTATTTACTGCATTTTGGAAATGCGCAAGCCTGACAAATTTAAGGAATTTTACTTGTCTCATGCAATGTTTATAATAATCTATTCCACTGCAAGTTACAAATATTTTTGTTGGTAAAACATTAGGGTAAATACCTAGAAGAGGTTTTAATGTCAGAATTGAAATGCTTCTGGCTCAAAACTGGTGCCTATTATCTGTAATTAATTGTCGTCTGCAATAAACGTTCATTTGACTAAATTATGATGGAGTTGAGATTGTGAATGTGTTGAGAGTGCCCAAGTTAGAATTTTTTTATGTTGAATTCTTGTACACTTGTGATGGGGCTTATCAGATTGATCTTAATCGATTTGATAGCACTATGAGTAGATTAAATGAAAATTGAAATTTTTGATGACCAATGAGGCGTTCTTGCACACAACTTTGAAGGGTGTGACAATAGTTGTCCAAAACAAGCTGTGTACTATTCTGGCAAGTGTATCTTGTCACTGAATCCAAAATTTGTATCTTCAGATACATGCAGGTGAGTTTTAGTATTGGCCAAGCCTGTTCCAGATGGATCTTTAGGGAAGGTAATCATTTTGCCTATTAGGTCCAAAGATTGGTTTTTTGAAAAATCTTCCTTACATAATGAGTTCTATAGAGTTGTGAGGTTCGCAGGGAAATGTAGTTCTAAACTTCTGTGGAAAGCATTTCAGACCAATAAATTGTTTTGAATGTGGAACATGCCAGTATTTTCAAATTCTTCTGTTCATTTTGATCACTTAATTAAATTAAGTTCTTATGTTTTTAATACCCTTTTAATCAATTACCTTGATTGGCAAAACAGGTTAATTTGCTCTTGACAACATGGATGAAGGACTTGGAAAAGATATTTTATGGTAATTGTGCAGCATATGATGCTGCTATGCGACCTGAAGCTGGAAAGGATGAACTTGCTCGTGTTATTTGGAGGTCATTTTCTTTACCTTGTCATTGATGGTGATTGATATAATTAGGTTTGTATGTGTTCTTGATATAAGCGGGGGTGATTTGGTGGGACTTGTGATCAGTTTTGGTTGACAGATTATATTAGTGGACTTCCAAAGCATGGACAAAATAATTTATTTCTTTGAAATCAGAATAGTGATTGACTTTGAGTTCCTTTAAATGAAAAACATTTTAAGGTATCTCAAGAACAAATAATATCTAGCTGAAACCTTCCTATCTATTTTAAAGTAACTTCAAATCATTAATGAAAATAAGTCACCTACATGGCCTGAATCTTCTATAGAAATTGTGGCCAGCTGAATATTGTGTTCAAAATTGTTGCATTTGCATCTTTTCTTTTATTATACAACCAAATCCTCTGTGTGAGTTGATCAAGACTATCTTCAACAAAAATTGGGCATAAATATCTTAGAAGAATGTTTAGTCAGGCTTTTGGTACAGCGAGTTTTTTTCTTTTGACAAGTAAAAGGATTCCTTAATTATTAAGGATGGGCCCTTCAAGTCCCAAAAATGACTAGCCACTATAACATCCATAAGATCCAAAGGAAAGACGATCCATTTTCCTTGCTTTATCTTCTTGAACAAACTAAAAATTTATACCGCTAGATCTCCAACACATATGGAATTGTTCACTTCATGAACTCTATCTGGATTTCAACAACAGTTTTTTATTTAACTTGTTGTGAAATATCTTGTATTTTTGGATATATACGATTCTTTTTTTTCAGGCAGTAATATATTGTGCTGGTTGAAGTTTGGTAAGACTGAACTCCCAAGCAATCAAGTGTGGGAGCAGTCCATATATGTTAGGATAAGCAAGTGTGAGAGCACCAAAATATATTAGGAGACAAGCTATAAGTGTCAAAATGCTGCATGAAGAGTAAGAGGTCTTCATTGCAAAGTTTGATGATAATTATAGAGTCTAGTGCTAAGATAACTGGACATATAGCCTTCTGGTTAACTATACCATATATTGGGGAGTATATATTGTGTCACATGCCACCTTTTGTTGTACATATTTAGGGCAGAGGTTGAATCTAGGGTGTGGTTTCCAATGGCAAGAACTCTATGACTATGTTTGTAGTAATGTTCCTTCGGAGGATGGTTTTCTCAAGTACACTAAATCTGTTTTTTCAATCAACTCAAGTTCTTGTTCTCTCTGACGACCAAGTTCTCTATTTTGGCAAGGTGAAAGCATACAGAGACTAGAATGAGGACAATCGAATTAAGCAATTAGATATTGGTGGCAGGATAACCAATTTACATTAAAATCAAAATGAGAGAATTTATCAATGCCAAAATAGTTGATAGTGAAATGCAAAATTCCAATCAAGTAGCTGATTAGAATTGTAAATGCGTCAATTCCAAAATAATAGACTATACTTCCCAATTCCAATGCACAAGAAGCTGATGGAGAGTATTGAAAAGAAGAGGTCCCAGTGGATGAACCAACCAGAATCTTTTAGAATTTAAATCAAGCTTTTGGCATTAAACTGTTCAGAGATTACAATGATAAAAGAGAATTAGTTATTACCAATATAAGAATTATATCTAACAATTATCCAACATCCTACTCCTTTTAATTAGAGTATTATCTTTTTCAGTTGGTAGGTTGCATGGGAAAATTTTGTTGTAGTGGATTCTTATTCCATGCAACCTGCCAATTAAGAAAGATTTTAGGAGTCCACCACATTAGAACTCATCAGGACCAACCAATGGATGGAAAAATGGCTCTGAATTACAACATGTGAATTTTTTTTTTCATCAGCAATTTTATTTTACCACTAGACCCAAACAACATTGGAGGCAAGGAACCCTGCACAAGAATCAAACATTTTACATGGCAATGAAAGAAGAAACTGCAAAATGCAATCAAACATGTTACATGACAGCAAAAGTTGAAACTACACAAAGCAATCAAATAAGTTACATGACAATGAAAGTTGAAAACAGGAAATTACAAAAAGCAATCAAACATGACAATGAAAGAATAATGAAACATTTTATGCATAAATGTTTTTTTTTCATTTTTTAACTTTAGGTTGCGGCACTTCTAATTAGATTATTAATTTATTTTCAAAATTTCGATAAATTTTCTGAGCTGTTGTTGAGTTTTTCCTTGAGTTTTTGAAAATTCCAAGTTCTTAAAAAAATTGGAACTGCCAAGTTATTGTCAAGTCCTTGTTTTTCAACTATGGTTCTAACCATATAAACTTTAACCATATAGTGCCAAGTTCTAAATTACAAGTTAGTCATTTCTCATTTGTGAGTCAAATTTGAAGAACAAATTGTGTCATTTGTTGTTTCTAAGGCCTTGTTGCTAGTAGTGTTTCTGACATCCTTGTTGCTAGTAGTGTTTCTGACATCAATTTTAATTGACACCTATATAAGGCTTAAGAGAGAATGATATTCAAGCATGATACACAGGGAGGATGTGTAAGTACAAAGAAATCTATTATAGTGTAGAGGCAGAAAAGGGAAGGACAAAACCTCCAAAGCATGTTTTAATAAAGCAAAGGATCTTAAGGCAAAATTCAAGCCAAGAAAAGGCAATCAAGTCATCATGGAGGTCCCCGAGGGAGAGAAAAGTCATATTGAAGGGTCAAAACCATATGCAAATCAACCTAAAATTGGAACAGAAAACACTTCTTAACTTATGAGGGAAATGTCAATGGAAAGTTAGAACAGTAAAGTGCACTTTTTGTCACCTAAGTGGCTAGGTGTGCATTGAACAACTTAAATGTCAAAATTTCACTTGTGAAAGAGACTTAAAAGTGACAACTCAACACCTTGGGCATGCTCTTAGCCATATAAATGATGAAATGCCACTTGTGGAACATAGAATCTGGTGTCCCAAGTGCCCCAAGTATTCACTTCGTGCCTTGAATGATGAAGTATCAATGATCAATTCTGTTAAAAGCACAGTCATAATTCTGAGCATGCCCCTAGAATGGAGAGTGCCAAATTTTCAATTGAATAATAGAATAAAAAGGTGCACACATGTCTCTAGGCAAGCTCAAGGAGGTATGGATGAGAAAATGGCACTTTTAAGCTAGAGAAAAAGTGTACCCATGCTCTCTATTAGAGCCCTTTGGTGTCAAGTTGTTAAAAAAATATGTAAAAAAGGCTTCAAAGTTTATTTGTGTGCCTAAGAGGGTCCTATTGTTGAAATGTCAATAAAGGATGAGAAGATAAGGTGCCTCCAAGTGCCCTAGGCATGTCTAAGAAGGGTTGGATGTCAAAATGTAGGATGGAGACACAATTGAAGATCAGTAAATACATTTGCATATGTTGTAGACTTGTAGTCAATTTAGTTACATATATAAATACAACTATCTAAATGCATAGCCCGAATGAAAATGACAGAAGAGATGACCATGGTTGTTCCTTAAGATCGACTAGAATGGTCCAATGCATTAATTTAACACTAAGGCCAAAATTCTAAATTACACCAGAAGAGAAAAGTAACCATCTAGACTTCTAAGGCAACTCCCCTCCTAGATTTGATGACTAGTAAAATAGTTATGGTTCAAACTCGGATGGCATTCTCGACCTTCACCATGTGTTCACATACCCTTACACTAATGATACTCTTTCCCAGCTTGCGGGATGGATCTTCTCTTGCATCCACTGAGAAAGAAGGATTAGATACCATCATCATTATAATAATAATAATTAATTAACAAAATTAAAATATACATTAATCATTCATAATGAAATCCATCATAATTCTTTCCTAATATTCCACATGAAATTTATATCATCATAATCATATTTTTTTGAACCCAAATAAATTGATAAATCCCATAACCGTCTAACTTCACACTTCAAATGAAATAGCTATTATTGTTTTTAAAAAATCTCATGAGGAAGGGATGTAATATATTCCTGCCCTTTTTGAATCATCGTCCTCGATGATTATTCTTCATCAATGTTCCACATGATACCATACAGTTCATAACACATTCAAAAATTAAAACAATTGAGGAAATTTCTAGAGGATCTCATCAAAATTCTCCCAAGTAGCACTGTCTTCTCCATATTGGTCCCATTGGACCTTGCATTGAATCACCTAACGGCTACGTAAGCGTATCTTACGTACCTTGAGCATCTTGTGTGGCTCGGTGATTACTACTCCTGGATCTTGCACCTGCAAGGAGTTCTAGTCAATTAAATGCTCAAAATCTGTCTTGTATTTCTTTAAATAGGAAACATGAAAGGCATTATGCAATAGCAATTTTGCAAGCTACCGGGTTGATAACTTCCAAGACCTCAAAGGGTCCAACATATCTAGGTGCCAATTTGGATGATTTTCCAAATTTTACGAACTCTTATGGGGTTTAACTCGTAGGAGAACCTACTACCCAACTTCAAATTGCCTAGGTATGCGTTTTGCATCAGCATATTTCTTCTGTCTATCATGGCTTTAGCTAACCGCTCTTTCATCAATCAAACCTGTTCTTCCATTTTTAAAAGCATCTTAGATACGAGGACTATCCTGTGCTCAAGCCAATCCCAACTGATGGGTGTTCTGCACCCTCTGCTGTAGAGTGCTTCAAAGGGAGCCATCTTGATGGCTTATTGTTAGGAATTATTATAAGTGAATTTCACTAGAGGCAAGCAATCCTCCCATTTATATTGTTGATCCATACAATATACTCTATGTAGATCTTGTAAAACTTGGTTTTCTCGTTCCATCTGTCCATTCATCTTTGGATGATATGTTGAATTGATGTTCAATTGGGTTCCCAATGCTGCAAAAAGGGTTTGCCAAAACTTGGAGCTCATTCTTGAATCTCTATCGAAAATGATTTTTTTAGGTATTTCATGCAATTGGAAAATCTTTTGAACAATTGTTCTAGCTAAAATAGGAGCCCCGTTAGTCAAATTATCTAGAATAAAATGGGCTACCTTTGTCCATCCATCCACCACAACCAAAATTGTGTTATGTCTATTCCTAGACATGAGGAGACCTTGGACAAAATCCATGTTAATGATTTGCCACTTCCAATCTGGAATGGCGTGAGGCCGAAGCAACCCCGCTAGGTGTTGATGTTTGACTTTAACCCTTTGACATTCAAGACAAGTTGCCACAAATTTGGTGGTCATTTTTTATCCCTTTCCAAAAGTACAATGGTTTCATTTCAGCTAATAACTTAGTGACACTTGGGTGCTTCGAATACGGTGTAGAATGTGCTTCTTGAAGAACTAATCTTCTTAATTCAGTAGAATTGGGCACATACATTCATCCTCAATATCTTAATAGTCCATCCTTCTCAAATTGGAACCCCTCGTATCTGGGATCATGAGGTTCATTTGGTAAGGTTACTCTTACTTGATTGTAGTATTCATCCCCTTCTAGCTCTTGAAGGGTTTTAGTTTTGAAATTGGTAATGACTTTTACAACTCAAAGCATTTGCAACCTCGTTTTCTTTACCCTCAATAAAACTGATTTTGAAGTCATAATCAAAGATTAGTTCCAACCATCTTTGACGAGCATTCAGACTAGGTTGTGTAAAAATATATTTCAGGCCTTGATTGTCTGATTTGAGCTTGAATGGTTTGCCTAGGAGATAATGTCTCCACATTTGAAGAGCGGAAACAATACTTGCTAACTCCAAATGATGGGGTGCATAATTTTGCTCGTAATTCTTTAGCTTTCTAGACATGTGAGCAATCACTTGCCCATCTTGCATCAGAACTCCTCCTAAGCTTTCTCTGAAGGCATTAGCTGTTTAATAGTCTAAATAACTGAGAGGGGGGTGAATTAGTTATCATAAAACAATTTTCTTAAATTTAATTAATTCGGAGCAATATTAAATCAATCAAATAATTAAAACATCTATGAACATGAAAGAACATAAACACCATACACCATGAACACTCAAATTTACGTGGAAATCCAAGGTGGGAAAAACTATGGAGAAAACTATTTCTCAATTGTGCAACATCGGTTAAGGTGATTTTTACAAAGGGCTCACTGCCAAGATGCTCACTGCAGGTAAGGCTCACTGCCTGTGGGCTAACTGTCTTGATACAAAAATAACCGATTACAAAATAGTCTTACAGACAAATTCTGAACTGATGAAGCTGCATTTATTTATGCATGAATTCAGTTTCGGTTGAGAGCACAACAATAACTGTCTACAACAAATCTAGTTAGGAATCTTTTGCCAATCTTCAACAACCTCTGCAATACTGAATACTTCTTTCTGTTACTTGCTTTTCACTTGCTTCTCTATACCTTGTCGCATTACATCATAATCCTTTGCACCACTTACTCTATTCGCACACTTTGCCACACACACTCTTGCATCTAGATCCAAAAGGATGTTCTCTATATATATACCTGTAGAATAATACAAATAAGTTGGCCTAGAAAAACACGTCGGCTTAAATAACAATGTTGAAATATTCAATAAGGCTAAACACTCTAGCACCAGTCCTAAAAGATAGGTCACATGTAAAGATCTTCATACCACGTTACCATGAGACCCATAAATAGGTCATACATAAGATAGGAACATTACATAACACAATTGCCGAAGGCTAAATAACTTTGAAATACATGAGATATATTCTGGAGCCAATGGGAATGCTACAACCAAGACCAAGTCTTTATCTCCATCAAATTTAGCAACAACCGAAGGATAGCACCTAAAAGCATCTGTTCAAACTAAATAGAAGTGACATACCCAAACTCCTAACATACTCCATGAATGCCTGGATAGCAAATACACTCAGAATAAGCTCTGAACATAGCAGTTGGTATCAAACATTCGATTTTCATTATTCTGCACTAACTGTTCTCCACAAATGTCCCAAAAAGATATATTGCTATTTTCGGAACAAGGATAACATCCACCATAACATATTGCATAGGATAGATCAATACTATACATCATCTGGAGCATGATCATCCGGATCACAGGTTTTGACATCAATGACAATTGCGCCAAATTATTTTCAACTACTTCTCAACAATCTCCCCCTTTGGCATTGATGGCAAAACAACAAAAACGGAAAAACTCCAAAAACTTTAGACAGCCAAAAACTTCCAAAAACTTCCAAAAACTCCCCCTTTCACAAGCAATTTCTTTTTCAGTTTTTCTCTTCATTAGCTCCCCCCTTTTGCCATCAAAGGCAAAGGGCCAAATAATATCTTTAGGAAATCAAGTAAAAATAACACTTTTCACAAGAATTTTTTTTGTACCTTTCTTTCACAATTGGAAGAATCCTCGTCCAAGCTCGCACAACAAAACTCATTCTAGCACACATACTCTCCTGTAATACCAGTAAATCAATTGAATATGACCAGTTCGAAGATGGGCAATAATGTTAACAACCCTCTGCATCAGAAATAATCACAGAAAGATGATCTAACCAGACCTCAACAATTTCTTTAACTAACCAGAAAGCTCTAACCAAATCTTCCTTCTGTCTTTGAGTAGACAACAACTCAAATTGCAACTCACCCACTCTCATTCTTTGTTTTCCATCTTTGTTTTTGAAGAAATCCAAATTCTTTCCAATATCATTTAGCTTAGATTCAATTTTTTCAATTTTACTTAGGAAATTATCAACAATAGGAGGCCACTGGAGACAAGACCTGTAGATATCATGCATTTCTTTAATACACTCTCTTGTCTCACCAATTTGTTTGGATAACTTTTGTTTTGTTTTGTTTTGGCACACCTTCTCTCTATCACAATTTTAATCTTGTGTCTTTCAGAACCTTCTTGCAACAACCTTTCCTGAACAACATCTACCAGATCATTCGGTAACAAATCAGAAACAACAGAAACAACAATACCCATTTTGAGCAAATAATGAATGAAAGCACTTTCAATTCTAAGTCCACTGACTGGAGAGCACACATACCACATTTCACCAACTCTTTCCAAATCACCTTCGGGCCAACATAGATTGAACTACATCTGAATCAACAGAGTTAGATCCAAATGGACACTCTTCTTCCTTCTCCTCTTCCTCTTTTGAGATAGTGATGACTTCCTTTCCCTTTAAGCTGTTAATAATTATAGCCTTTCAGCTAAGATCAAATTGGACAAACGAATTAATAATTAAATATTATTAATAATGCCCTTTCTCTACTTGTGCGATTTTATAATAATAAGAGTATTATTATAAAATACAAGTAATTTAATATATATGTGATTTTAATTAATTAAGGGCCCATAATTAGGCCAAGTCGGCACTCTTGGAAGGGTGTAAGAATTAATTACAAACCTGTATATATATTGGTTCGATTCTAGGAAAGAAATCATCAAAACATAACATGTATTTCTTCTCCTAGAATCAGAAATAAGCGAATTATTCTCCTACTCTTTGGAGTGAATTTGTCTTGGACTTTGTTCTATTTTGGAGCAGCAAATTAGGAAAATAATTGTGCAGATTGGAGTATCAATGATAACAATATGATCATGCGAATTAAGGCAGAATCAAAGATCTAATTGGGCGAATTTTGGATCAGACTTCTTGGGACCAAACTTCACCAGCCATTGCAAATATCGAACCATTCCTATTGCATATTCAAAAGGTGACTCAGATCTGGTTAGAAGTGCGAATTCAAGTGCTTGAATTCGCATATTAGAAGAACCAAATTATACCAACCTAGGGCTGGAAATCGGACCTGTGATTGCAGCTTCTGGACGTTACATTGAAGGCAGATCCATATGTCTTTCATTCATTGGATTTCAAGCAAAAGTTGGTGAACAAATCGGGTACCATCTTTCCACCTTGTTAGTAGTTTCTATGTTACCTTGTTTCAATTTTTTAAAAGCTATCTATAGATTGTTCTTTTCCTTCCATTAATCTGAAAAACTTAACATGGTATCAGAGCCTGGGTAGAGTAAAAGATCATATTCAGATTATTAGGAAAAACAGTCTCAAACTTTTAAGATTTGAAACATGGAGAATCCAGCCCTATATTCAGCCTTGTCTACCCAAACCTCAAATAAATACTCTTGGGTTATTGATAGTGGAGCTTCAAGGCATATCACCGGGCTCCGGGAAAACTTTGATTCATTTTTAGAAAACATTAAGGAAGAAGTTACTATAGGAGATGACACCTCATATGCAATTATGGGTTTTGGGAATTGCAACATTCAAATGAAGTCTGGCATATCCTTACAACTATCTCAAGTCCTATATGTTTCGGGCATAAAGAGAAACCTAGTTTCAATATCAGCACTTGAGGATAAGGGTTATAAGATTGCCTTTATGGATGGAAAAGTTTTGGCTTGGACCAAAAATTCAACATTGAAACAAGCATAAGCATACACCATAGGGCTAAGACATGAGTGTCTTTATAGACTTGATACTATTTCATCTCAAGCCTTAATGGTTGAATCAATTAACTCATGTGATTTATGGCATAGAAGGCTAGGGCATCTAAATTTCCAAACATTATCTTCTATGGATAAAGTTGTGGCAGGTTTCCCTCGTTGATCTCCTAGACACGAAGGATTATGCAAAGGATGTGCATTAGGGAAAAATATCAAATCCTCTTTCCCTAGTAGTGAAAGAAAGACTAAGGAAATATTGGAAATGGTACATTCTGATCTTTGTGGACCCATGTCCGTACCATCTATTGGTGGATATCTTTACTACATCATCTTTGTAGATGACTTTTCTAGAAAGACCTGGATATATTTTCTTAAGAACAAGGAATCTGTTGATGTTCTGAACAAGTTCAAAGAGTTCAAAGAGTTCAAAGCTCTAATAGAGAATCTTACAAACAAGAGGATAATGATTCTTAGACTGGATAATGGTGGAGAATACATTTCTGAAACCTTTAGCACCTTTTGTATGGAATCAGGGATTAAGAGGGAGTTCACTGTTCCTTACAACCCTCAACAAAATGGAATATCTGAACGGAAGAATAGAACCATAGTTGAAACAACAAGGGCTATGTTACATGATCAAAATCTTCATACTTCACTATGGGCTAAGGCATCCAACACTGTGGTTTACATTCAAAATAGATGTCCTCATTCAGCATTAAACAATAAGACTCCCGCAGAGGCGTTTAGTGGAAAGAAACCTGATGTGAGTCATCTTAGGATATTTGGTTGTCTTGTGTATTTTCATGTTCCAAAAGAAAAGAGAACCAAATTGGAACCCTTAGGAAAGAAGGGAATATTTGTGGGATATAGTGAATCTGCCAAGGCCTATAGGATCTATGTTCTAGGGAAAAGGCTTATTGAGTTGAGTAGAGATGTTATATTTGAAGAAGACCTTGCATTCTCTACCTCTAAAGATATAGCATGTGATGAATTATTTCAATCCAACCCTCCTGAGAATCAGATGGAGTATCATGATGTTATTAAGCATGATCCAATAAGTGAACCCAACACTTCCATCTACAAGAAAAGACCATTGCGGGCCACCAAAATGTTGGAAGATGCAAACAACTTTGCAGCTCCCGCTGGAACTTTCAAGGAAAGTAAAAGACCTAAGAAGTATACTAACTATGCTGCATTTATGAGTGAGATTATAGATTCCAAACCTTCTTTTGTTGGTGAAGCACTTAAAATTCAGGCTTGGAAAGATGCAATGTCAGAAGAATATGGATCCATAATGAAGAATGATGTGTGGGATATTGTTCCTAGACCCAAGAACAAATCTGTGGTATCATCAAAATGGATATTCAAGATTAAACATGCTACGGATGGTAGTATTGAGAAACATAAAGCCAAATTCGTAGCCAGAGGATTCACTCAAAAGGAAGGAATAGATTATGAGGAGACCTTTGCTCCCATTGCTCGATATTCCTCAATTAGGGCAATAATTGCCATTGTAGCTTCCAAAGGTTGGAAGTTCCATCAAATGGATGTTAAATCTGCATTTCTAAATGGAGAAATTGAAGAGGAAGTGTATATAGAGCAACTTGAAGGATTTGTTCCAAAGGATCAACAATCTTATGTGTGCAAGCTTAAGAAAGCTTTATATGGGCTCAAACAAGCTCCTCGAGGTTGGTATGAAAGGATTGATCGTTATCTTCAAAATCTGGGATTTTCAAAGAACGATTCAGATCCTAATCTCTATTTCAAGATATCAGATGGAGACTTATTGATATTGGTGCTATACGTAGATGATCTCCTAATCACAGGAGAAGAATACCTTATAGCAGATTGCAAGCAAGACCTTGCAAAGGAATTTGAAATGAAGGGTCTAGGCCTTCTTCATTATTTTCCTGGTTTAGAAGTGTGGCAACAATCTCTTGGGATTATTGTGAATCAAGGGACATATACTGTTGATATTCTAAAGAGGTTTGGTATGATGGATTATAAACCAATATCCACACCTATGGAAACCAACCTTCTCAAGTTAAGAGAAGCCATGGCTAGTTTTGAGGCAATAGATGCTAGTTTATACAGACAGATCATTGGATCTCTTATGTATCTAGTTAACACTAGACCTAATACCTGTTATGTTGTAAATGCTCTAAGTCAGTTTATGGTAGAACCTAAACAGTTGCATATGAGTGCAACTGAGCATATTTTGAGATATCTTCATAGGACCATTGAGTATGGTCTATTATACAAGAATGTAAAACTGAATCTTCATGGCTTTACAGATTCAGATTGAGCAGGATGCATACAGACCGGAAGAGTACATCCAGATGTTGTTTTAGCTTGGGATCAGCTATGATTTCTTGGTTTACCAAGAAACAAGACTCTGTTGCTCAGAGTTCAATGGAAGCAGAGTATATTGCAGCTTCTCTCGGAGCTAGAGAAGCAGTTTGGTTAAGGAAACTCATAGTGGGATTATTTGGACAACCTATGGAACCTACTGTTATTTATTGTGACAATCAGAGTTGCATTAAACTTGCCATCAACCCCGTGTTCCATAATAGGTCCAAACATATTGAGATTCCTTACCACTATGTCAGGGACATGGTGGAAAGAAAGGCCATTCAATTGGAATATGTATGTACTGATGAACAAACTACAGATTATCTCACCAAACCTTTAGCAAGGGGCAAACTTGAACATTTCAGGAATAAACTTGGCTTGGTGAAAATATGAGTTTGTTGTACTAACATTTCTTTTATATTTTATAGAATTCATATTCATTGTGGCAAAGTTATATGAGTTCATTTATTCTTACTTAGCTTGTATGTGGATTGTGGCAGTTCATATTTATATGTTTTGATGGATATCATAGAGTTGATATCTCTTGGATCAGGGATCCACATTTGAGTATTGGTGACATCATGGACTTGATGTTGGGAGACCATTATTCCGAGCACTTGGTGAATATCATGGACTTGATATTCGTTAGACCAATGCTCGATGATATCATGGATTTGATATCTCTTGGATCAGGGATCCACACTTGAGTATATGGTGGACATCATGGACTTGATGTCTGGAGGCCATTGCTCTTGATATCATGGATTTGATATCTATTGAGTCAAATTGACTCTTGGTTGACATCACGGACTTGATGTTACTATATATTTGAGAATTTGGTGATATGATGTTATATGAATATTATGGACTTGATATTTTTGTGGACTTGATCAATCCACAAATAGGAAGGATAACGTTATGGAACCAAATTATAATATACATATGGATTTGTGGTAGATAGGATCTACCTTCATAGATATGGAATCTATGACATCTTAGGATAGGGTATCCGAGATGGTTATGTTTTTGTTTCCACTATCAAGGATGATAGTTAAGGGTGTGTCCAAGTATTTGATCTTACCCTCAAGACTAAGAGGGAGTGTTAATAATTATAGCCTTTTGGCTAAGATCAAATTGGACAAATGAATTAATAATTGAATATTATTAATTATGCCCTTTCTCTACTTGTGCGATTTTATAATAATAAGAGTAGTATTATAAAATACAAGTAATTCAATATATATGTGGTTTTAAATAATTAAGGGCCCATAATTAGGCCAAGTCGGCACTCTTGGAAGGGTGTAAGAATTAATTACAAACCCATATATATATTGGTTCGATTCTAGGAAAGAAATCATAAAAAACATAACATGTATTTCTTCTCCTAGAATCAGAAATAAGTGAATTATTCTCCTACTCTTTGGAGCGAATTTGTCTTGGACTTTGTTCTATTATGGAGCAGCAAATTAGGAAAATAATTGTGCAAATTGGATTATCAACAATAACAATATGATCATGCAAATTAAGGCAGAATTGAAGATCTAATTGGGTGAATTTTGTATCAGACTTCTTGGGATCGAACTTCACCAGCCATTGCAAATATCGAACCATTCCTTTTGCATATTCAAAAGGCGACTCAGATCTGGTTAGAAGTGCGAATTCAAGTGCTTGAATTCGCATATTAGAAGAACAAAATTATACCAACCTAGGGCTGGAAATCGGACCTGTGATTGCAGCATCCGGACATTACATTACATTGAAGGCAGATCCATATGTCTTTCATTCATTGGATTTCAAGCAAAAGTTGGTGAACAAATCGGGTACCATCTTTCCACCTTGTTAGTAGTTTCTATGTTACCTTGTTTCAATTTTTTAAAAGCCATCTATAGATTGTTCTTTTCCTTGCATTAATCTGAAAAACTTAACATAAGCTAGTCTTCTTTTAGGTTCTGGAGGGGAACCACCAATAATAATTTCCAATTCCTTCTTACTGGAGGAGGAACCCTTCTCAACATGACTAGCATGCATAACTCCATACAATATCACACCAAAGCATAGATCCCTCTGTAAGGATGAGAAATAAACTTTGCATGCATTCTCTTTGTCTTCAATATACTCCAAATACCTGTAAACTTGTTTTCCAATAGGTATGCTGGACTTCCACTTAACATTTTATCTCGCCGGTAACGAACTCAGAATGTAAAATACTACACACATAAGCAGTGACTCAAACCAGAAGGGATAACCCTCTACCAACGACATTCTGACATTTTCAAACAGATTTTCCAATAACAAACTACATAAATCAAATTGTACACTTTCCTTCACAGCCTAATATGCCCTAGATACACGACAATCGCAGATGTAGCACCTTCACGATTTTGGAAATAGATTTTATAAGAGAAACTGTATGCAACATACTTTACTACAAGATCGATAAGGGTGTTAATCAATAAAGCTCGGGGGCCTTTGTCGATGCCAGTAAGCTCCTCCACATCTCTGTATTTCACTTTCTTCTTCCCAGGGAGGTTACCAACACTGCACAAACCAGTAACTGCTTCAATGACTTCCTTCCTGACTGAATAGGTTTTGTTAAAACTATGCTTCAACGAATGTAATTATTACAATGTTTTAGCATACCCAATTGCTGCTCCAGATTTTGTATTGATTAGTGAGTTCAATAAAAGCATTCATAAACCCCTTGCTCGCATTCCAGCTTTGGATGACACAACTCCAGGCATGGATGGCTACCTCTGATGAATATTCAGACTGTATGACACCCTGTAACTAGCAATTTCAGACTTGTACGACCTGCCCAAACATATCCAGAATTGTGTAAATCGCTGCTGTCTCAGACTGGTATGACACTCTTCCCAGGTGTTTCCAGGTCCGTACAGCACTCTCCAACCATGTTTCAGACCTGTACGGCTCTTCCTTGAACAGTATGGTTCACCACAATCTCAGACCAGACATAGAATAGGTGCAGCCAGTCAGGGAAAGCTAATTCTCAGTCAAAATAACATTCGAAACACCACTTTCTCCTCTCCAATCGAACTCCTAATGGACTGATATCACTTTCAAATAGTAGCAAACGATTCAAATGGGCAATCAGATTTTACCTTAGAACTGTTGTGAAATCTGGATCATCCTATAGAGAATATATCTGAGTGCTATAGTGAAATAGATTACCATTGTGATTGATGTTTTCACCAGCCATTGATCTATATTTATATCTTTTGAATAGTCACGTCTTGAAGAGTCATGACCATATAATAATATAATATGACAATTATGGTAATAACCATAATTGTCTACTATAACCATAATTAACATAAATATATAATTAACTATAATAATGACAATAATATAATATATATCATTGCATTATAATATTATCATTACTATATTAATAATATAATAATGATAATAGTATAATATAAATATCACAACTCTTCATTATAATAATGTGTATATATATATATATACACACACACACACACACACACACATATATATATATATAACAATACAAATGAAGCTATATCTTAACACTCCCTCTTAGCGAGTGAGTATTAAATATCAAAAGTCTATCATGACATCCACCATTTCGGGACGCACAAGTTAATGTAGTCTCGTCATGAAAATAGACTTGAATATCATGATCTCCGCACAGTCGGGACACACAATTAAGTAGTCTATCATGATATGGTTTCGTTATTACACAACCAGTAATAACAAGAGTCAAGATCTCCGCACAGTCGGGACACACACTTAAGTAGTCTATCTTGACACTTTGGTTAACTATTTACAAGATCGTCACCTTGAAATGTTAACCCACACACAAATGATCATTTTTACACAATATTGCAATATACATTTTTATATTTATTCATGAATAAAAACCCATAAAGTCACCTTGACTCTTCTCAAAGGGTGGATCCACTCTGGCTCATCCAGAGAGTGGAAATCAAGACTTCCACCTTAGAATTGTCTATCAAAGACAAGAATTATAAAAAATTCAAGTCAAACTCTCAGTCATGACAATTTAAAACCAACAACTTAATGTTGTCTAACCACGATATAGTTATTGTACAACAAGTAATAACATAGCATTCATGATACCTTCTTTTCACCTAATAAGGCTTTATTCCTCAGCATACCGAGGTTATCTGAAGGTACACAATCTTCTTTCTAGCAAGACGCTTGGTAAGAGTATCGGTTGTTTGTTTCTTTAGTGAGGATGTACCTCCACTGAATTACATTTGTTTGCACAATCTCATAGTCTTGAGATTACAAAGTATACACCATCTTGACATGTTATACTCCCTCTGAATTTGTATGACCAAGATCTTGGGGTGCCAACTTAATTTGATCTTCTAGCTTCTTTTTCTGACATATAACCTTCTCACATGGTAATAACCATAATTGTCTGCTATAATTTCTTGATTACTAGAGAACCGACAAAACATGGTCTACTCCCTTTGAATCAAGATCCTTGAATGTCCACTAATGCAGATCTTTTAACTTCTCCATCTGTCATGAAGGCATACCCTGTTTATATACTCAATTCGGTGTCACTGCAGGATGTCATTTCATACTTTCCTTCCTGAGAGAACCAATACGAATAATCTGAATAGTCATAAGGTTACATCGGCTAGCATTAGATGCATTTTGATCTTTTCAAGGCCACAATATTAACACTCCCTCTTGGACTTGAGGGAAGATAATAAAGACCTCTACTTTTCTATCCACGTGCATTTCATCGGTGATTCTATCCACAAGTTCCCACTATTATAATCTCAAATTTGTTTTACCTTCAATTGTGAACTCCCTCTCAATCAATACGATTGAGATTGTCACAAGTTAATTGAATTGTACATGCTCCCTCTGAAGCTCAAGCTCATCAACTTCTTGACCTCATGAAAATGTCAGACTTTCTCTAAATCTGAATTTCATATGCTTTCATCCTAAAAAATATGTCAGAGATAGACTACAAATAGTTCATAAGGCTAACTATCTCATAAAAAATTGATAGAAGCATACAACATTTATTATTTAATGAATTACAAACTGCAAATTTAAATAAAACATGAATTACTTATCTTTTATAAAATTTCAAGTGTTTCCTTTCGTAAGGTGAGCCCATTAACTCGTACTCATCATCCTTCTTCATAGCATATTGGTTTCATTCTGATCCTTATGTTAATTTTCTTCTTTACTAATCACATCTCATTATGATAACTACCGATTAGATGTTGACTTCACACATTATCGGTATCTGATTATATTAATTATTGGTTACTATCCCACTTGTACTATCCCCCTTTTTATTAACTTAGATGGTTGGGACAATGACCTTAACTTT
Organism: Chamaecyparis obtusa; assembly: GCA_027943335.1. Lineage (NCBI taxonomy): Eukaryota > Viridiplantae > Streptophyta > Pinopsida > Cupressales > Cupressaceae > Chamaecyparis > Chamaecyparis obtusa. The sequence continues at coordinate 2,050,730 of BSBK01000430.1, read as the reverse complement.
TCCTTCTCACTTCATCGAATGATGCTATGCATAAATAGTAGGATTGATATTTTCATTCTACCTAGATTGCTTCCTCTAATCCCTTTGAACTCTTCCTTATGCAGAATACCAGACATATTGAAATCTTGAATTCTTTCAACAAAGTCACTAACTATACTTAAAATAATTAGTATTTCTCAATATAAGAATGAAAGATTTGATAGACAATTGAAGTCCTTTATATGATTAATATCAATATCACTGCTACCTGATTAACACTTAGATATATGCAAGATGATTTTGATTTATATCTCCGTGCTTAGTGCAACACAATCAATGTTAAGATTATCTCTGCTGTCTTTGATATGATCGATGGTAATTGTGCAAGGGTGATCTCTGATCTGTGAGGATGGAGTTTATTCCGCTATCTCTGATATGACAATGTGGAATATTCTGCAAGTTATCTCTCATGGTTTATAGCCCTTTCTAATATATTGATATTAATATGTTGTACATTCCCTCAATTGCTTATAGCAATGATGACAATTTGTTGTTTCTGATTATGACTGTTAAAGTATGAAATAGTACTTTGGATCAGTCTAATAAGACCTTCGATATATATATATGAATGCTTGTCTAATCTATACGATCATGTAGCAATTATATACGATCTTCAGAAATGGATGCTTGCTAGGGCATTGTGTCTAATATGTAACACTAACAAGTATGCGTCCAAAAGCCAAAGGTTTTCTGCTCAATAAGAGCAAATCCACTAAGTATGAATAAGAAATAAAGTTATCTGACAATGCTAGAATGATCAGATCAAATGACTCTCACATCTTGCAAAAGAATGATGAGTTGTGTTCCAAGAGAAGTGTCTTGTGTCTCTACATCATTGCCTCCGTCCCTAAAAGTAAATACCAATCGCACCACTTCAAGATAATTATTATTAGACTTCACTAATCGCTTCCTTTTTTATTGTTATATACTAATCACATAATGATTGGTAATTGATGTCTTTGTGTCTTCTCAATTATAATCACTGATCCTCATATCGATTATTATTAATATCGATACCTTAACCAATGATTGTCAAAATTAATCAATATCTCCCTCTTATTAGTGGTTTCCATATTATTGATAACCATCTCCTTACTAATCACTGACTTTATCTGATTAGTCATGATTCAACCAATACTATTGTTGCTAATACTGTCGATAAACTATCTTTCATGATTTTCAATATCGACATCTGATTGTTGCAATCGTTAGACATTGATTAGTAGCTGTTATATTGATGGTTCTGATCATTATCATGCCTTATTTTCAACCTCTGCAATTCGGTATGTTATGAAATCAAGAATTCACTCGCATTGAAAGCCCAACAAGTTACCGAACTGTATAATGTATATCAAAATTAAATCTTTATAATTGGATGATGCCCAAGGAGATCAGAAGCTTGAGTCCCACAAAAACTAACCAGATGGCAGTCACATATACTTGATTCGAATGGCAATAAAAGATAAAACAAAACATATTCATACAAACCATTTTAGTTCCGTATTCGATGACTTGTTCCGTGTGAAATGTATTTTTGCTTGTTATACCCTGACAAATGACACGAGTATTCTTGTCGATGAACACAGGCGGGGTACTAGTGGTGGCAAAATATCGGGCATTATGAACATCACTATTACGGCAAAGGTTCCTGGTTATTGTAGAGGCAAATCCGACGATCTTCCTCGCTTGCCCCATGCTTGCCGATTTTCTTCCCCGGCCTGTGAAGACAAAATCTTGGAGAGGAATAATGATTTATGATTATCCCTGTGAATGTCCTTCAACGCTTGTTTTAGGTAGTCGGTGTTAAGCCGAACTTTCCAACCAAAACAAGCATCAGATCTTCCAATGATGTGTCTCTTTAGTGACAGAGGGATTTATACGAATCGTGTCTATAAAAAAAACTCTCACGGCAGAGATAGATCGCTGAGTCCAAGTGCGCTGGAATAATAGTGATTTGCTGCTATGATAAGATCTTTTCTGTTATATGTTAGCACTTCCTTGACTGGAATACACTGACTATGAATCAATATCACTCTCTTGACTATGAGTATGAATCGCTGTCAAAGGTTATAGGGTCACTGATCTGGAACATACTTGCTGCTATAGCAATATTCGCTGTCAAGTATATTTGCTGTTATGAATTGCTGCTTATTAGTGGATCGCATATAACACATTCATGGTCTCATATAACATTCTGATCTGATTGCATGTGTTTGAATATATTTTATTCTCTTATAGGTTAGGCTCTGATACCATGTTGTGAAATTTGGATCATCCTATAGAGAATATATTAGAGTGCTATAGTGAAATAGATTACCATTGTGATTGATTTTTTCACCAGCCATTGATCTATATTTATATTTTTTGAATAGTCACGTCTTGAAGAGTCATGACCATATAATAATATAATATGACAATTATGGTAATAACCATAATTGTCTACTATAACCATAATTAACATAAATATATAATTAACTATAATAATGACAATAATATAATATATATCATTGCATTATAATATTATCATTACTATATTAATAATATAATAATGATAATAGTATAATATAAATATCACAACTCTTCATTATAATAATGTGTACACACACACACACACACACACACACACATATATAACAATACGAATGAAGCTATATCTTAACAAGAACTCAATCAAATCTCCTGACTGTGTCTTCCAACAGCAAAGAGATTGTCATTTATGAGGGATTTCGTCCTCACAAACCCTTGAAGATGACTTCTCCAATATTTCATCAATTTCATATATTTTCAGCCTGCCTGAAGGAGAGTTCTTCAATCTCTTTTATAATAGTCTCATAAGAGCCCATTCACTTACCTTACCAATGTGGGATAAACAAAATCACATTTTTCTTTTTCCTATTTTTTTTCTTCAGGATTTTGCCTTTTCCCCTATTTTCTCGCGATTGCTTTTTCCCTCCATTTTATTGTGATTCCTATTTTTTCGCAATGCTTTTTCCTTTAATCTAAGTCTCCAAACATTTTATATCTTTAATGTGTTATTAAATAAAGGGACTTTTAATATTATCCTCTTAACCATAGTTCAAAATATCATTATCACCAACTTATCCCTGAGGGCAAAAAAAAAATATCGGAGATAAATTGGAAACTTATTGGGAAAATATTGGGAACATAAAAAATTGCTTAAATTTAATTAGAAATGCATTTTTTTTTGCAAAATTCAGTAAGGAGATGCATCTAATGTGTCAATAAATGAGTAAACAAACCAAACAAGCTAAGTCTAGATATTTATAAATGCAAATAGGGTACAAAATCGCATCCTCGTGTGGAATGCTGATGGCTGGTAGCCATGGTCAAATAGTCTGATGAACTCTGAAGCAAACTAAAAATAGAAAATTGTCTTTGTAAAACTATAAGCAAATACAAGTACAAGATCAAAATAGTCTATAGCTTCCTTGTCCCCTTCCTAGCAGCTCTAGTAAAAACTACTAGAGTGGTAGGGGGTCTAGCCCTAGAAGTTCGCTATGGTTGTGGCTATGCCTCCTCCCTCTGCACAACTAGCAGGGGACTCAACTTCCATCCTGGATATAGATGTTGTTGATGGTGGCAATGAATCCTTATCATCTGAATCCTCAGTGTCCTCATCCTCCTCAATGTCATCCAATCCCATTGCGAATCCACCCTCCATAGCCTGCCTCTCCAAATCGTAGATCTCATCCTCTACGAACAATGGAGGTGCTCCTGTAATGTCCAATCATAGTAAGCATCTATGTCATCCAAATCAAGTGGACTAGCATGTGTTCCCTTTGCCTTTCATATGCGCAACTGGAGGTTATATTGCACAAAACAAGGTTATTGAGGCATTTTTGTGCTAACTTGTTCCTCTTCTTCGTGTGAATGGCCTCGAACAAGCTCCAATTGCGCTCACAATTGGATGAACTACAAGGCTGGCATAAAATTCGAAGGGCAAGTCTTTGCAGATTTGGGACATTTCCACCCCAATTTCACTACCAAGCATTTGCAAAATAAAATATTAAAGAGTTAGAAAGTGAGGTGAAAACATATTTTAGTAACTTAGTCTTTATCTACTTATCATACATGTGAAAGACTCAAAAAATTCAAATATTATACCTTGGGTTTGAGTGTTTCTTCCTCTCTTTGCCAAGTCTGAAGAGAATAGCCTGCCTGTTGCACTCTGGTACACTTCCATCTTAGACACAGTGAGGTCTCTCACCTCAAGCTCGGGTACCATCCTTTGCATGCACTCAATGATGCCTTCCATGACCTCTCCAGTGGGATTTGCGTAGGATGGAGAGAAGCTAAAATGAGCGTTGAGGAAGTACTCTGCCGCATGAATGGGTTGGTAGAGTTGATTGTTCCACCTCCTATCAATAACTTCTCATATGGGGTCAAATTTGAGCTCCCTTGTAGTAATTTTTGATAGCCTCTTTGGTCCTATCCATGGCCTTATAGAGATACCCCATTGGGGTTTGATCCCCATCTACCAAGCAAAGAACTCTAACCAAAGGCGTCACCTACAATTGCAAGATAGAGAAAAATTATCATTAATTATTAGAGACTAGAATTACAAATTAATAATGACAGACTTGATTCTTGAATACAAAAAAATTAAATATTCAACTTTTGAAGTTTCCAAGTTACCTTCACAATTTTTGTAGCAGTTTGTGCAAATTGGTTGTCGAAGATGATGTATGCAACACTTTCTCCACTAGGCTTCTTTGAGTAACTTGAGTCTAGCCATGCTTGACTCACAAACATTTGCTTGAAAGCAGTCAAAGAAGTAATAATACTTTGCAACATTAAGAAAATTGTTGCAAATCTTGTGACTGTCGCTCTAACCAACTCCTTCCCTTGGGTGTTCTCTCTCATGAAGTGGAGAACCCGAGGGTGATTGTAGATGTATTTTGTTATCTTTCTTGCATCCTCTACAACCGGTCTCACCTAATCCAATTTTCCTATGTCCTCCAGAAAAAGGTCAAGGACATGCACTGCACAAGGAGACCAAAAAGGTGTACTATATTTTTTTTTGGAGGATCCTACCCGCTGCCACATATGCCGCTGCATTGTCGGTTATGATTTGCACAACATTATCAATCCCCACCTTCATCACAACTTGCTCTAGCATTAGAGCCAAAGATTCAACTGTCTTTACCTTGTCGGAGGCATCCAAGGATTTCAAAAGACCACTTGATCCTTGCAAGAAACCAAAAAAATAATGATGGTATGGTTTTTTCCATTCGTCCATCCATCTAAAGTATGATGCAACTAAATTATTTCCTTTGTAATTTTTGGTCTTCTACCACATCTTTGGCCCTAGAAACAACATCTTCGAGCAACCTACAAGTACAAAGTAAAATTAACATGAAGTACATAATTTTGATTAAAAAAACTTACATTCAACAAAAAAAGTAAAACTGTAAAACATTTAAAAATTAAAACAAGTGAACTAACCTCTCATTTAAGTCTGTAGGAGTTTGTAGCCCTTTCCCGCCACAGTAACTCCCATCACAAAATTCAGCCAGTAGGGACTTGTTGCAACATTGAAGGGGATGTTGAAATATCAAAATCGATACATTGAATGTCAACTTGCCGATGCACATTGTTGTTCCACCCAATAGCCTCCAATGATGGCTGTGCTCAAGGTGCGTTTTTGTGCACAAAAGACTATCTATAGAAGATGATTGTGGCACAGATCGTGTTGGTCTACTACAACCAACAAAAGTGTTTGACGAGGGGTTGGTAGATTTGTGGATATGTAGGCCACGAAGACAGCTCACTATGCCCTCAAGTGTTGTTTCTTCTTCTTCAAGGTTGATTTGGATACCTAGTCATAACCCACATTATTTCATTATGATCATTGTCTTAGAAAAATCCAAACTAATAATGGTGATTAGAAAATATTTAATGATTCTTAAAAAGGAGACATAGTGGGATACCTTGAGATTCAGAGATGGCTACCCTCATGGCTAATTTTCCCCTTGTCTTTTGCAACTTTTTCTCTTCTTGAACAGTAAGCAAGGCATTCATATCTCTCTTTTCTTCCGTGGTGTTCTCACAAACCCTTGTATCATATTTTGTGATCCCTCCATTGTGATATTTCAAACGAGATATGCCTCCACTAATTAATTTTTCACATTTTATGCATGTCACAGTATTATATTCGGGTCCTTCAAAGGCATATTTACAAGCCTTGTCTCTAGTCCCTCTAGGGCACGTGCCTACATATCTAGATGGACATGCATCTACCAGTGCACTAGCAAACGCTGCAACTGACCCAGTTGTGGAGCTATCCCTATTTGCTGTTTTAATGAAATGTCAACCTACACATACAAATTGAAGGCACAAATTAATATACTATATTTTAATAAAGAATTAGCAAACAAACTAAATTAGTTTAAAACTTTAAATAATTCTAAACATAGCTAAAACTTGAAAGAAAAAAAACAAGTGTTGGGGTTTGAAATTTTTAAGAAAATATGAAAATATTGAAAAAACAATGAAAAAAATTGCAAAAATTGATAAAAAATGGTGTTAGATCTAGTTCATTACTCTCTAAAACAATTTAGAGTACATTGGAAATGCTATTATAGAGTTTGTATAAACTTAGATGCAAGAAAGACAACACAAAATGATTAAAATAAAAAAGATAAAGAATTTTGAAAACTTACTTGTGAATCCGAATTGCTTGAAAATCTCTTTGAATTCACTTCAAATCCACAACAAATTGCTTTACAATGCTGCAAATCAAGTTCTTTCTCCTCCAAACCCTTTTTTTCCTCTCCAAACTCGTATTTGCAATAAAAAAAATGCATAATTACCTTTTTATGGCCGTCAATCCATATAAGTGGATTGCAGCCAATATTTTCTAAGAATATCGCGATAAATTGATAAGTTATCTGTGATATTTTGCAAAAATATCTGTGATATTTTTTGAACTTCTCTATGATATTTTTGGGCAAACGTTACAGGTTTTGTTTCCATGAAAAACTTCGAAGTCTGCAATAATTTGATCTATGCTCTTAACTATAGTCTCGCATTAATAACGTTAAATATTATATTTAACTTTATAAACTAACTTTATTAATGCATAAATAAATCATATCAATGATGTTAAAATCCTTCTGTCGATATTAAACATCTATCATTGACATGTCATCATCACTGAAGGTCTCGACCATGCTCGAATGACTTATTATAAATAGTAAGTATGCCAAAATTGCATCCAGACACCTCAGATTGACTTGCAATGTAAATTGCCTAGGCCAAGTGGCCTCAAAGTCCCTTAAATGTCCTTGTTAGCCTATGGGACCATGGAGAAGTAGGCTAACGAGAAACTCATACCACTTTTGCTTGAAAGGGGACATTACACATACATAGTGGGTTGCATTTATTCATGATTAATTGTGAGTTTTTGGTGTGTAATGGTACTATGGACTGTGAGACTGAGCCATTTAGGCCAGCTGTGCCATATCATTAGGGATGACCACTTCAATATATGCAATGCTTATTATACTATGCAAACATGCTAATAAAATGATTAATCAAGAATATGTGATGATTATGTAATATATATGTGTTAAATCAAGACAAACTTATTATTCAAATTTCAATTTAATCTTTTATATATATATGTAGTGCTGATTATATATATAAATATCTATTCTAACAATATCAATGTTATTTGCAGGTGAAGAGGAACTGAAAGTATATGCTTGAAATGAACTTATAAGTTCAGATATGATTCAAATTATAATGAAGGAAATATATGTATTGATTGTTGTTCAATATACTTCACACTTATCAATTTCGGTGTTTGTATTTGAACAGCCGATCAATATATATATGTGATTTCTAGGCAGTGATAAGTCACGTCCATGATAGGCGTGATTCCTTGAGGAGTCACGCCTATCATAGGTGTAACTAACAGTCATATCTTATGGTAATACGTACTGCTTCAATATATATTAACTATCGGTTAAAACTGATTCAATCCACGACGATTCATTATTAATGATAATCGGTTTAATACCAATTTCAATATCATATGCAATACATTGCTAATGATATCGGGTTGATACCAATTCACTAAGGATGAATATCGGGTTTAATATCGATTCATGATAACCGGGTTTAATACTGATTCATGACTATCGATTTTAATACCGATCCAAGGTTAATTTTAATTCAATACTTATATATATCAATTCAATTCGATCATAAAGAGAATAATATATATATATATATATATATGTTCTTTAATCTGATTGAACGTCTATAGGAATTTCTCTATTGATTATAATATGAATTTATCTGATCGTGGCTTTATGCAATTGCCAATAACACTCCCTCTTAGCTAGGGAAGATAAATCACACACACACACACATATATATATATATATATATATATATATATATATATATATATATCATATTTCTCGTGGTAAGAAGTCTCACATATCTCGTGAAGACAAACATCACATAACACGTGATGATAAGTATCACATAACTCGTGATAAGAAGTCTCACATATCTTGTGAAGACAAACATCACATAACACGTGATGATAAGTATCACATAACTTGTGATAAGAAGTCTCACATATATCACGAAGACAAACATCACATAACATGTGATGATAAGTATCACATAACTCGTGATAAGAAGTCTCACATATCTTGTGAAGACAAACATCACATAACATGAGATGATAAGTATCACATAACTTGTGACACTTAAAGGGTGATATGCTTGAGAATATTATATTCTCCTTATACATCCTAGCTATGGTGTGTGCATTGACATTACGTCACATAATGTCCACCATAATAGATCATGGCAATCCATGAATGATATCAAGTTAGCATGATATCAATATTACAAGATCGTCATCTTATAATATTTGAATACAAATGTTCATTTCCAAATGATCGTCACCTTTTAGAGATGAACACGGGGGATAGAGCCCATAAAGTCATATATCAACTCATATGACAAAAGAAGTTTACTCATTAAACATCTTATTTATATATATATATCAATAAAGATTACAGTGCAAATTACAATTCAATCATACCAAGACCTTTTCTGAATTGTTCAGCTTTTATTCTAGCAAGTGGCTTGGTGAGTATGTTTGCTATCTGATCTCCTGTACTGATATATTCCAGTTGAATCACATTCCTATCCACCACGTCTCTCACATAATGAAAAGGAATTTCTATGTGCTTGGATCTATCCTGAAATACCGGATTCACAGAAAACTTTATGCAATTTTGATTATCAGAATGAATAACTGTAGGTTTCAGGGGCTCACCGAATAATCCCACAAGCAGTTTTCTGAGCCATACTGCTTCTCTTGCTTCCATAGAGGCTACAGTGTGTTCGGCCTCTATAGAACTCTGAGCCACTGAAGACTATTATTTGCACATCCAAGATATCATGGTGGATCCTAGACTGAAACAACAACTTGAGGTGCTTTTTCTATCAGTTACACTTCCGACCCAATTAGATCTGTGAATCCATGTAGATTCAAGTGGACTTTCTCATATTTGAGTCCATAATGTAGAGTACCTTGAAGGTATCTCACAATATGCTTCACAACCATAAGATGTATCTCCTTAGGCTCACACATAAATTGACTCAATGCATTTATTGCATAACAAATATCTAGTTTGGTATTAACTAGATACATCAAGGATCCAATTATTTGCCTGTAGAGAGTAGGATCTGCAAATGGAGAATCTACTGCTACCTCCTTTAGTTTATGGAGGTTTGTTTCCATGGGGGAAGACATGGGTCTACAATTCATCATACTAAATCTCTTCAGTATGTCCAAGGTATACTTTACTTGATTTAGCACAATGCTATTTGAGTTCTGCCAGACTTCTAATCCAAGGAAGTAATGTAGAAGGCCCAAATCTTTCATTTCAAACTCTTTAGCAAGGTCTTTTTTTACATTGATGAATAAGATGATCTTCTCCTGTAATTAACAAATCATCAACATACAAGATCAATATCAACATATCACCTTTATTTTTCTTAAAGTATAGATTTGGATCTGCATCATTTTTAGAAATCCCCAATTCCATGAGATATCTATCGATTCTCTCATACCATGCCTTGGGGGCTTGTTTTAGTCCATAGAGGGCTTTCTTCAATCTGCACACATGAGATTCTACAGTGTGAATCTCAAATCCTTTTGGTTTCTCTAGGTATACTTCTTCCTCTATCTTCCCATTTAGGAAAGCAGTCTTTTACATCCATCTGATGAACTTTCCATCCTTTGGTTGCTACGATGGCTAGAACAACTCTGACTGAGGTATATCTAGCAACAGGTGCAAATGTTTCCTCATAATCAATTCCTTCTTTTTGTGAGAAACCTCTGGCAACAAATCTGGCTTTATTTTTCTCTATATTGCCATCTGCAACATACCTGATTTTGAAGAGCCATTTGGATGAAACAATAGATTTTTCCTTTGGTCTTGGAACTATTTCCCAAACATCATTTTTCAGGATGGACTAGTATTCTTCTGTCATGGCATCCTTCCATACTTGGTGTTTGAGGGCTTCTGATGCAGTGGAAAGTTCAGATTTGGAGAGATCATTCATTAAGGCCACATAGCTGGAAAATCTTCAGGGTATTTTACTTTCTCTAAAGGTCCCTGAAGGAGCTGCAAAGTTCTTTGATTCTTCCATTGTTTTGGTGGCCCAAAGTGGTCTTTTCTTATGATTCTCTCAAGGTAAGTTTGGTACTTCATCTTCATCCTCTTCAGGATACTCCCTCTGAGGCTTAGGAGCAATATCCTCTTCTAGGTTTGAAGGTGGAGTGGTACTTTAATACTCAAAGGAATTTCTAGCCCTTTTAAAAGCTAAGTCTTCCTCAAATATTACATCTCTACCGAGTTCAATGTTTTTATGTCTAGGTATAAATACTCTATAGGCTTTAGAAGTTTCACTATATCCAACAAAGATTCCTTTTCTTCTAGAAGGTTCTAGTTTTGTTCTTTTCTCTTTAGGTACATGAAAATAGATAGGGCATCCAAATATCTTTAAGTGAGTGATATTTGGTTTTACACTTGTAAAAACTTCTTCAGGAGTTTTGTCTTCAATATGTGAGTGAGGACATCTATTTTGTATGTATACAACAGTGTTGGAGGCTTCTACCCAAAGATAGGTTTCTAGATTTTGATCAAGGAGCATGGCTTTAGTTGCTCCTACAATAGTTCTATTTATCCTTTCAGCAACCCCATTTTGTTGAGGATTGAAGGAACAATGAACTCACTTGTAATTCCCGCTTCTTTGCAAAATTCTCTAAAAATGTCTGAGGTATATTCCCTCCCATTATCAGTTCTTAGGGTTTTTATTTTCTTTCCAGAGGAGTTTTGAGTAAGGGATTTGAATTCCTTAAATCTCCTTAGAATCTCTTCTGATTCTTTACATCTGAGGAACTAGATCCAGGTTTTTCTAGAGAAGTCATCACCAGATATTACATAATATAGAAACCCTCCCACAAAAGGTACAAACATGGGTCCACATAGGTCAGACTGAACTAGTTCTAAAACATTACTCGTTTTACTAGAACTACTTTGAAAATAACTCTTAGTATTTTTTCCTAGGGCACACCCCTTACATGTACTTGAATGATATCGTTTTAACTTAGGTAAGCCAATGACTAATTTTTCCATGGAGGATAAGACACGAAAGTTTAAATATCCTAATCTTCTATGCCATATCTCATTAGAGTCTGCAATTTCATGAATTAGAGCAAGAATAGGTTCAATACATACCTCATACAAGTAACCATTTCTTTGCCCTAGAGTTACAACCTTCTTGATGGAAGAATTCTTTGGCCATGCCAACACCTTGTTGTTATTACCAACCGGTTACTGAGAGGGGGGTGGGGTGAATCAATAAGAACTATTTTCTACTATAATTCCAATCTTGTTTAATACTTCTTGTAATCTAAGCAAAGTGTAAAACAAACATTCATAACGGTAAAAGAAGTACACAGATCAACACAAGATATATACGTGGAAACCCTTGGTTAGAAGGAAAAAACTACGGTGAGACAGAGCTTACAACTTCACTACTGCAGAATGAAGGCGCCCTGTTAGGAGCTTACAAAGCATTGGTTAAGGTGCTACCCGGTTAAGGGATTTTACAAAAGATCGATTAAGATCTTAACCTTGTTAAGAGTCGTTTGGTTAGAGGTCTCTCAACATCAATAAAGATGTTACCCTGTTAAGGGATTTTACAAAGAACCGATTAGGTCCACCCTGATAGAGGGATTTCAATTTACTTTCACACCTTATAAAAGCAATGATCTATTATGACACTGATTGTCTGATTAGATCATACCTGTTGATCTTTCCCGGTTTGCCTGGTTGTTGAATCTTTTCTGGCTCTTTCCTCTTTCACCTCTAGTGACTGTGATCTTTGTGCAAATACCTCTTCTCTGCTCTCTTTATTCAACAACTCTCAACAACCTTGTTTCTTGCATCCTATGACTTGTATTTATACAAGAGTTCACCGTAATGATACCCTTAACTCATAGAATTGTTGTGAGGTTTTCACGCCATCGCCCCAAAGAATTTGGGGACCCCCATTTTTTTTGAGCAAACCTTGACAATTTTTCTAGATCCGGGTATTTGGGTGCCTTAGCGAATTTTTGGGCGATCCAGAGATTTTGAAATGAAAATTTTACACCTGGGATATTTTTGAAGTGCTTGGGAGGGTATAGCTTGTTTTCACCTTGTGTGAAACATTGATTTTCCTAAACAGTTGATTTTGTCTTTAGGCCAAACGAATTTCAATAGGAATATTTTATTTCGATTGTTAGAAAAATATCTGGCAGGGCAAATTTGCAAAATTTTCAGACTAAGATGAATTTTGAAAATTGATGAAATTGAAGAACTCGAGATTTTCAAAATTTAATTGTGAAATTGGATATTTTTGGGAAAATCTTGTAAATTTTTTTTGGTGGAAAAAAATGGAAATTAAAGAATAAATTTAAAGTTGCCAATTAGAGATAATAAATTGCAAAATAAAAAAGGATAAAATTGCCAAATGAAAATTAAATTGCAAAATGATTTTTGGGTTGCAAAATAATAAAAAATTAATTTTGGTTGTCATGATTAAATGCATTAAAATCATATTTTTTGGGCTAAGTGTTTGTAATTTAGAAATTTAAATTGGGCCCTTTTGTGTGTTAAATTCAACGTATTTTAAGGCCTAGGAGGTGTGAAATTCAAGGCAAGTTATTGGGTCCACAATGGGGAGGGTTTAAAGCTATATTGGAGGCCTAAATGACCTTTTTTCAAAATTTCAATTTTAGGGCCTATGATAATTTCGGATTTGGCTAATTTAAACCGATAATTTTGCACTAGGTTGACCCAATTTTAAATTAAAATAAAATCCCCTAGGGCTGGGCAATTTATTTCATTTAATTCATGTTTAATTTGGCAATTTTATTTTTTTTGTTTTTCCCTCCTCCTACAAAGTCGGCCTTGTTTTTTTTTTGGAGGCAAAATTTGGTATATAAGGGGAGCTCTCCCCCACTTCATTTCACCATCTCATTCACTTCTCTCCTTTTCTCTTGGCAGCAAAAAGCAGTCCGAAAAAGCAGAGCGAAAAAGCAGTCCGAAAAAGCAGTCCGAAAAGCAAATTCGAAAATTGGAGGGTTTGATGAAGAGAAGAAGCTTGAGTTGAGGCAAATCAGATTTGTAATAGAAGAATTTATTGATAGAAGATTCATAGCAATCAGATTTTGAGAGTGAATTGGAGAAGGGGAGATTTTCTTGTGGAGATAGAAGATTTTGAAGATCAAGCCCAGCTAATTGCATAGACAAAGGATTCCTAGCCCTTGTTGGTGAGTGGCCTATCTTCTCCTTTCTTTTCAATTGCTTTCATTTCATTGGTGCTAGTTTAGGTGTTGAAAACTAATTTCAAGAGTAGATTTAGGTGTTTGGATATTAAGTTGATTACTCGATTGTCTTGATTGGCTTTTTTCCCTCAAGTTCTTGCTTGCATTTCATCATTGCATTTCATCTTAGGAGGAAGATTTGGAGTGATAAGTGTAGCCCATCTTAAGGTAACGGCGGGGAGTGATAAGTGTAGTATTCCACCCCTAGGCGAAGATTGGAGTGATAAGTGTAGTCCATCTTAAGGCAAAGGCGGGGAGTGATAAGTGTAGTTTGCATCATTGCATTTCATTTTAGGAGAAGATTTGGAGTGATAAGTGTAGCCCATCTTAAGGTAACGGCGGGGAGTGATAAGTGTAGTATTCCACCCCTAGGCGAAGATTGGAGTGATAAGTGTAGTTCCACATTCATTGTAGAAAAGGCGGGGAGTGATAAGTGTTTAGGATGGCTGATGTTAATGCAAGCAAGCGACCCAAAGGAATTAATGCTGAAATAGGAGACAAGGAAGTCATGATACCCAATTCCAACTTCCGCTCAAAATTGAAATACGTTGGAGACACCAACATTGGTACCTTTGATATGATTCAATTAAGAGAGAGGTTGAGAGACAGCCAGTCACCTGTGGCAAAGAGGATCAAATAGTATGGATTTGTGCAAGGAAGTGTTCAGTCTACCCCAGCAGCAGACATGATACGACAGAATTGGTTACATCAAGTCATCAAGGCTCACAAAGTCAGATTGCAAATCAGAGTGCAGCGCCTTCATCGTGCTTCTCAGTCAAATCCCAAGCTATGCTAAAGGTACACAGTTTGATCCTTGGATGTTTTATTTTATTGAAGAGATTGAGAATGGTTAAGGAAAATTGATTGGATTAGGATCATTAGCATGAATTTAGAGTTGCAACTTGGATAGTACAAAATCGGGGGCAAATCTACATGGGGTCCTACTTCTTCAATTCGGGTGCAAGACTACTAGTGATGCTTTGCCAGTCGAACCAAATCTAATCTTGGGGAGATGCATTGCACCACTATGGTTGAGGCAAGTACTTATGCCAAAAGGGCAAGGTTGTGGCAGTTCGAATAGTTGAAGGCAGTCAAGGGTTAACCAAGGAGGAAAGCATTGATGAAAGCAGTTGATGAACTCAGTGATGGGTGGATTGTGGAACAATCAAGGAGATATGGTGAGGGCAGGTGCCCCAAAACCCAAGGTTATTGAAACAAGGATGCATGCATGCAGATTAAATCCAAATAGGAAGGTTAAAAATGGCAAAGTATTGAAGTCAGGAGGAAAGTGATTGAAAGGTTGAGAGAGGTCAAGTTTGATTTCAAGGCGGTGGCTAAGAGCAAGGCTCTTAAATTGCACAAGGTTCACACCTAGGCAAGCCACCAAGGTCAAGGCAAGATTACCCCAAGTGCATGGAGACCTTAATCTTTTAAGGTCAAGACATCAAGTACAAGCAAGTTCAAGTGGTGGTGAGAAAATTTCTAAGGACAAGCTCAAGCATCCAGGGCTTCATCTCATTTCAAGGATTAATGAACTTTATAAGACAAGGTTGATGAGGTGGCAATTTCATGTGCATGCAATCAAATCATGCCAAGTGTCCTATGTTCTCATTGGTTGACAGATTATTGTAATTTTCTCATTGGCCCACAATGTTGGTGCCCTCATGTAATTGGTTGAAAAATTGTAACCCTAATTAGGGTTTGTAAGGTTTAATCTTGGCCCTTGATTTTGCCTCTTAATCTTGGCCACTTGTTGTAATTTTGAGCCTCTATATAAGGCCATTTGTACTCGTTTGTAAAGGAGAGTTATGTTGGAGAATTGTTGCCAAAATACTATCAAAATTGTTCTCTATTCATTGTTGTGGTTTGCATGGTGGATATACATGATCATTTTGGTGTATTGCATGTTTCTTCTCATCTCTCAAATTAGAGTAGAATTTCATTTCAAAGTTGTTAAAGTAAGGATAGAAGTAGATGGTTAGTTGTAATGGTGATGTTGGTGAATGTTTGATGAGGATCTATGTACTAGGCCACTAGCACCTTGGCGGCTTGTCAAGGAGCCTTGTGTGGTAATCTAGTCAATTGCTCCCAAGTTCTACTTGCATTTTATCTTTCCGCTTGTACTTCAAGTTGGGTTGGAAGATAGGTGTTAGTGTGAAAATCCTAAGAGTAACCCTTAGACTCATCGCACCGATGGAAGTAGAGCCGCTGGTAAGCTTTCATTTGGTTTGATCCCCGTCCATTTGCCAATCTTTCCATTCTATAGGAGTAGTAGTAGAGCAAGAAGTAGTTAGTAGTGAGAAGTTTAAGAAGTAAAGTTGAAAGTGGTAAATTGGAAAATCATTTGAGTATGCATTGCAAAGCTAGATCATCATCATGGCAAGAATTTGACATCTTTCAAATGAACAACGTAAGCCCGCCAAAGTGATTACCAGCAAATCATATTTATATAACTGAGTTAATATCCACAGGTGTAAGGAACCTTGGAGTATCTTGTATACTTTTCAAGAGAGGGTTGACTGTTTGGTACGCCGTATCAAGTATTCAATTGCTATATGTTATGTAGTGGTACAAAACTGACATCAACAAGAACCTCCAGGCTGTAAACTCAACGAAGAATCATGCAAGTAGCAAAAAGCTATGCGTTATGATATGGAGTTTACCTTGCAAAACATCCGTAGAAATAAAGCTAAATCCTGTTAAAAAGCTAACTCCACTTCTGAGCGGTGGATGTCCCGTATAATCTTTAGGCAGTTTAGACCGGTATATCTTATACCCGATTCATCCCTTGTATACACTATGAGACTGGTACTATGTACTTAGATCGGTCTACCGATGTATCCCCTTTGCTTCATCTACTGGTGCTTACACTCTGTTTCTAGTCTACCGGTGTCTTTTAAGTATCGTGAGTGACTGGTGAGCTTTTACCAGTGCATGGTGTTTGTGAATTTACACTAATGACAACTTAAATTGCTAACAATCTTCCCCTTTGTCATTGGTGGCAAAACCATACACAAACCATACTCACTTGTAACAATTTTTACATTTTTACCTTGTTCTTTGTAGATTGCTTTCTTTCCTCTGTAGCATTAGACTCCCCTTTTTGTCTGTAGAACACTTTCCCTGTTCCGGACTTCCCCTGTCTGAGTGCTCCGGTGATTGTTCTGCCTGTTCAGCTCTTTCCCTTGCATTTCTTCTTCCCCTTTTTGCCTCCATAGGACAAAGGATTATGCTTATCTTCACAGTTGAAGTTTTGTGAAGATATCCTTATATATTGTTTTGGCAGATTGAAGAAACAGTGCCCACTGACCGGTTACATATTCAATGTTATTTTGGGCTGCCTTAAGAGAAACAATGATGTTCTCCATATCTTCCACAGTTTTGTAATCCGGTTCATTGATCAGAGCCTCTGTAGAAGTTGCTGTTTGCTGCATGATGTCAAATGTTGGTGCCAGAAACATTTGAAATCCAATAATATCTTGGATTCTCTTATTCTCTTCTTTAGCAATTTTCCTCAGTGTTAGAGTTAAATCTAATGTCCCCTTTTTGGGGTACATTATATTGTGCCGTGTTGTTAGCCTTTTCACCATGGTCCGGAGGGCTAACCGTGGCGTGGTAGTGCTCCAGGTGATAATTGGCCTAGGTGGTTTCAGTTTCAGGCCAATCGGAGCAGTTTCCGCAGGTTTTCAGGGTACTTACTATTTTTAGTAAGTAAGCAGGGTTCAAATTTCTCGGCTTTTCAATAGTGGACTTGGAGTGCCTCACCGAGAGCTTTCCAGCGAGCTATCACACGTCAGTATCCAAGCTCGTTTGGGCCTCCATTTTAATGCCGAAAGATTCCTCACTTTATTTATTATTTCACTTTATAACTCAACGGTCATTTAATTTAAAAAGTGACTTAAAGTGAAATTATAAAGAGACGAAATGGGAATATGAAGAGTCACAGCTGCAGCCATAAGAGGAGGTTGAAAGTCTCATTTCAGCATGCTTTAGTTTATGGATATTACTTCTCTTTGAGAATTCGAGAAGCTTCAGCTATCGAATCTGAAATTTGAGGACGGAAACCTTTAGCATTTCTTGGTGGATTGGACGGAAACCCGATTCATCCCGGTGCGGATTCATTCAAAGTTTGTCATTGTTATATCAGGTTCTTTATTATCCAGTCTTACTGTTCTCTGCTGTATTTTAGATTGGATTAGATATTGTAATGTTTGGTTGTTGTATTGTTGATGTATAATACAAAACCATATTTTTGAGAAATTTAATAAAGTTTTATTTGCTGGTTATTCAAATATTTCTGTTGGGTATTTGCATGTTTTATTGGTTTTCGAATCTGCATGTGATTTGGTTGAGAAAATTAGTAAATTGCCGGTTAGGGTCATTTCAGTGGTATTAGAGCCAAAAATTTTGCCAGCTTGTGAGGTTTTTCTAGAAATTTGTAGAGATATTCTTACAAAGATTTTTTTTTTCAGAAGGGTTTTATGAATAAAAAAAATTCATTCAGTGTTATGTACCTTGAATATTGAATCTTGCAAGCAAGGGATTATATGAGATTCTTGAGGTAATACGTTTATCATGGAAATCTTGAAAGGAAGTATTTGGAATGTTCACGGAAATGGCTTGGCCTCCATCTAAATATTTAATATATTAATGGTCTAGTTGAAAGAGGATTTGGCTTTGCGACTATAGTTTTGGAAATTTGTGCCGTCTGGGATTTTAATAGTTCAGACAGTTTATAATATTTTTGGGTGCACTTATTAAGATTTATAATATTTCTGTGTGGGGACACCGTTTTCTGGGTGCAATAAATTTTGTGAATGCATTGTCAGCCTGCAAATATTTCGCATGGTGATAAATATGAGTTTATAGTGCATCTGCCATAACAATTAAGTTTGGACATAATACGTCTGCGGGGCCGTGCCGGTATTAAAATATGGTTTATCAATTTATGTTTGTGGCACAAATATGATATTAAATTTTGAATAAAGGATTTCTTATATGTTTGGAAACAGCGGTGACCGCTGTATTATCTCCCTTCGTGTTGAATCGGGAGGAAGACGTCTGGGTGGATTATATTATCACGGGCGTATTTGTTAGTGGGCCTGAAAGTATTCTCAGCATTCTTCAGCAAGACTTAAGTCAGGAACACGAAAGGCTCTAGTTTTTATTTTATTAGTCCCTCTTTGTATATTGTGAGTAAGACGGCCACTGAGCAATACAAGCCTTAACGATTATTGGGAGGTTCAAAACTTTGTGCGGAAACACTATAGTCGAAGATTTTATATAGCAATATTGAGTTGAGGGAAATATTTGAATTAAGCTAAAAGTTTACCATAGCGGTAAACATTCTATAGTTCCGAAAGTGGGAATTGAAACATTTGCGGGCAACATGGCGCACCATACAGGAATACCAGTGAACACGGGAAGGAGCCAAGTTGGGAGTATCCACGGCTATGAGTCGACAGTGATTGAGAGATTAGAGTAGACACGAAATCAAGGTTGTAGAGAAGCTGTTGTAGCAGCGTGATCGTAACAGGAAGACCTCTGCACGTATCTGGGACATTCAATGCGGGACAGAAGAGCTCCACTGATTAAAACGTCGGTTGGTGTTAAAGGAAGAAGTCGAGTGAAGTTAAAGTATAGCTTTGAATTGCAACACTATCAAAATTGGAACGACATTTTGTATCAGAAATTGAAACTAGATGGTGCTGTGCATGGTAAAAGCTCTGCCGTGAGGAAGTTCTTGATGATACTGGGTGGAGATAGCAATAGGATAATAATTGTTATATATATTAGATATATTACAAAGCTTCAAACTCCCAAGAACAGTCGTGTGCATTGGCGGCATCGTGTAGGTTGAATTGTTGGGCAAAACAGTTGAAGAGTAAAAGGTTGCAGTCCAGAAAAGTCTACTCGAAAATTCTGTAAATGATTGTCTCCCAGAATGTAGTTTGGTAACTATGCAATTGATTGCTGTGTTGCTACCTTGCCGTTCATATTGCTTATAAAGGATTGGCAATCTTCTAGAAAACAGGACAGAATTAATCTCTGGACTTTGCAATAATTTGTAAGAATGAAATGAAGAAATTTGGTTTTGAGTGTAATGTAACTGTGGTGTGCACATTCCCTTAGGAGTCAGAAATAAACAAGCAACACATATTAACATTGATTGAAATAATCACTGTAAAAAATTCATTACTGAGATTCACATCGGATAGATTCTGGTTGCCGTCTCTTCATATTTTGGCACGTTACTGAGCTAACCTGGCGACATTATTATAAGTCCAAGCACCAAGAGCTCTTTGGTTTTACTGAGCTTAGTCCAATTGTTTGGGAAAAAAAAAGTAATTTCAGCTGGCGTATTTCTCTGAGACAGACAGCCGATGATTCTATGACAGTCATCCAGAGATTGAGTGCCTAGACTACCTTCCGCACTCCTGCGTAATCAACATGCATTGTTGGATAAGATTTGGAGATATAGTAGAATGCAAAGATGGTCAATGAGCCCAGGTAGAGTAATAGTCCTCAATATCAGATAAGGAATTATGACTCATTGCAAATTGTCATCTAAAACTACTCCAATCAAAGGCAGTGGTTATTGAGATACACGGTACAAGGTCAGGAATATATCTACATCCTCTATGCTGAGACTTTATGAGTTCATTTGCCTTGCATAATTCTTTCTTGAATTAGTCTAGATTTGATATCCTGAGTGCAGAAGATATATATTTGGTTTTCTCTGTAGTTAGAACATAGTTCCAGCATTGAATAATATCCGTATTGGATTCTTTCCTTGTTGTGTCTTGCACTTTAAGTGTTTGATCAAATGCCATCTTATGCACTTGAGTTCTGAATTTAAGTGTTTGACCAAATGCCCTCATTTGACAAAGCAACTCAGGAATTTGTAGAGTTCTGAAAAACCATCTATACTCTGTTTCCAAAATTCTAGAGGTGATTGAAGGATGCCTGTAAGTGACGAATGCCCTTCTTGTATGAGATTCTAGGTAATAAAATTTACTGTTACAGCAGGTGAATGAAGTTGGTTTTGATATTTATGCTGGGAAGGTTTCAGTCAAGATTGACAATAAATTATCAATATTGTTGTGGTACTTAAGTAATTGCAAACTTACTTGTCTCCTTCTGATTTGTAAACCAATACTCTTTCATACCAAACAGTCACAAAAGCAAACACAATCATCCCCTGATATTTAACATTTTATAAAGATTCATGGTTCGTAAAGAGTCGTGAAGGATCTTATTAAGTTACAGCAACAGTTAGCCCAGGCTTCACAACCTGATAAGAGGACAAAACTACTCGGCATGTATGATGAGTATAACTCACTTCCTCCACAGGTTCAGAGAGATTTAACTTTCTCAAATTTCATAGACTTTCATCCAAAGCTACAACACAAGACTGTAACCGCAAAGAGGCAGTACCATGAATTGGCTCAAGACCTACTTGCATAAGATAGGTGCAGAAATTTATACACTGAGTTTCCAGCTATCATTAATCAGCCCGCAAGTGAACAAAAAACTAAACCAGCTATTGAAGAAAGGCCTAATGAGGTTGTCAACGAAGCAGGAAAGTGTAAAACAAATATGGAGTCAATACATGTTGGAGAGACTAAAGAGGAGGCAGCAAATCTAGAGGTTACAAGATGGTTTACGCAACCCACTTCCACTGATTTTCAGCCTGCACTTGATCTAAGAAAAGATGTAAGCGATTGCACAAGTCTCTTAATAGGTAGCTTGGAGATAGAGGTATCCTATGAGGCTGCTTACACTAGTACTCTTGTTGAGCATGTTGCCAGCTCATGTGAGTATGTAATTCAATCAGTTGAAGATGAAGTCTCCGACTCCTTTGTTAGTGGTGATGCTTTCATTGGATCGGGTGAATTGGCCCCTAATTTTGGTGAGAATTCTACTTGTGATGGATTTGTTTTTGACCATAGTGCTGTCCCTACCCCCTTAACACTTTTGGATATGAAAAGAAACATTCCTAGCATTGATATGGGTGAGTTGGTTAAAGAAGGTTCCAAATGTAGCAGTGAGGTAGTGGCAAATGGGCATGATGTTGATTGTAAGTCAGCTGTGAATGAGAAGAACTCACATAATGATATAAATTGCAGCCTTGAGGTTAAGACTTTAACATGGAGTGCTCATCAATTTTCTTTTGACCCGTACATGGAAGGTTCGATGATGTTCAGATGTGGTTCGGCTTAGAAGATGGATAACTCCTTGTTTGAGATGGGTACAGAGTTGACTTTTGACAACCCTCTCTTTGAGATAGATGAGGGAGATACTTCCTATTCCATGGATGAGGACGAGTTTGATTGTAGGGTCTGGGACCCAGGAGCAGTTATCAGAGGTGAGCCGTGGTCATCAGGTTGGAGTAGCGGGATGAGCTCAGTTGATGAGCAGTATGGTTTGAGTACCCGCAGTTCAGGAGAGGTAGCTATGTCTGGTGGCATGATGAGAGTTATATCTTTACTTACATCACCGCTCGATGAGGATGTTGATCATGTAGGGCTTCTTCAGTATGGGGTTATCGAGTTAGGCATGCTAGTTATGCTGATTGGTGTGAATCTTTCACACAATGGTATACATTGTATGACTCCGGGAATTGAGAGATAGTCATGGAGTCCTTACGCTGAGTTGGGATTTTCAGCAGAGTTGTTAGGTGCATCGTAGATGGAAGCCTTATCTGGCAATCTTGACAGTTTACCTCTTCGGCACCGTCGCTGGTTCAAGTTACATACCGGAGGGGCAGCTTTATGGCAGATGGATACTTCCGATATGTCACTCAGTATGGATAGTGAGCATCGAGATATTTCAGTTAGCTGGGGAGATGTATGGCTCTTTTGCTTGTGGGATCTAGGAGGGGCATACTCACGGTTAGTTCTCATTTTTGGAGCCAATCGGCAGGGGATTTGGTTTTCTCCAGCATATGACGGCAGAGGCATGGGAGATCCCAGTTGGAGTGAGGTTCTCAGTTGGGTTGAGACCTTACTTACAGATGACAGCAGCACAGGGCAAATTGGCACGATTGATCCTGCAGGGATTTGGGAGTCGGACATTAGTTTGGCTGCTTTTTAGCTATGGAGTGAGTGGCTCTACAAGTTGGAGCCTAATGACTGTGTTAGTTACACACGACAGGTTGGTGGAGCAGCTTCTCTGAGATTGGTTTGGGATCCAGGTATTTGATCTCAGCATGTAGATACCGATTGCTTGAGGGCAAGCAATCTCCGGGAAGGGATGATTGTAATGTCCCCTTTTTGGGGTACATTATATTGTGCCGTGTTGTTAGCCTTTTCACCATGGTCCGAAGGGCTAACCGTGGCGTGGTAGTGCTCCAGGTGATAATTGGCCTAGGTGGTTTCAGTTTTAGGCCAATCGGAGCAGTTTCCGCAGGTTTCGAAGGTACTTACTATTTTTAGTAAGTTAGCAGGGTTTAGATTTCTTGGCTTTTCAGTAGTGGACTTGGAGCGTCTCACCGAGAGCTTTCCAGCGAGTTATCACACGTCAGTATCCGAGCTCGTTTGGGCCTCCATTTTAATGCTGGAAGATTCCTCACTTTATTTATTATTTCACTTTATAACTCAATGGTCATTTAATTTAAAAAGTGACTTAAAGTGAAATTATAAAGAGATGAAATGGGAATATGAAGAGTCACAATGAGGAAATTGAAGAGTCACAGTTGCAGCCATAAGAGGAGGTTGAGAGTCTCATTTCAGCATGCTTCAGTTTATGGATATTACTTCTCTTTGAGAATTCGAGAAGCTTTGGCTATCGAATCAGAAATCTGAGGACGAAAATCTTCAGCATTTCTTGGTGGATTGGATGGAAACTTGATTCATCCCGGTGCGGATTCATTCAGAGTTCGGCTTTGTTATACCAAGTTCTCTATCATCCAGTCTTACTGTTCTCTGTTGTATTTTAGATTGGATTAGATATTGCAATGTTTGGTTGTTGTATTGCTGATGTATAATACAAAACCATATTTCTGAGAAATTTAATAAAGTATGATCTGCTGGTTATTTGAATATTTCTGTTGGGTATTTGCATGTTTTATTGGTTTTCGAATTTGCATGTGATTTGGTTGAGAAAATTAGTAAATGGCCGGTTAGGGTCATTTCATTAAACTTGTCATTTCTTTGTTGTAAGTAGTTGCAGTTTTGTTCTTAATATCAAACTGAGAGGACAAGGCTCTAATTTCCTCTGAGGCCTCTGCTGATTTCTCTAACAGATCTTGCAAGAATATATCAAAATTTGAAGTTCTTGTCATTAGACTACTTCCCACTTGAAGTTGTTGTTGAAGCACTTTTAGGTTGTTTGTCAAATTCACTTTGATTTCTTCAACTTGTTTGTGGAGAATCTCCACTCTTTTCTTCTCATAGTGGTCAATGGCCACTGTTTTTGGATCAATGAGATCCTCACCAATTGCCTGTGCCAGAACTTCTAGCTGATCGATGACTGGTTCATCTTCATCTATATCAACATTTGGTACAAAGTTACTCAGAATGTTCTTTACGGTGGTTAGGACCATGTCCTGTTTCCTTTTGGTTAGCTCTTTTAGCTGCCTTGTTGACATCTTGCTGATGTCCACCACTGTATCGGTGACTTTTCTCTTCTTAGCTTTCTTCTCTTCGGCAAATGACAACTTCCTCTTAGATGAGGAGGTTGGTATGTCTTCTTGTTCTTGTTGCCTTTGCTCTTGCTCCGGTTGAGCTTGCTCATTGTGGACTGGGATTTCTTCCTCTTGTCCCTTAATCTCGTCAGCTCCTTGTTGAGCTGTATTTTCTGGTTGAACCTCTTCTTCCGGTAGGTCTTCTTTAGCAGGTGGTTCTTCCTCTGTAGGTGGTTCTTCCTTGGCCTGAGCATCATCTTCCGGTTGCTCTTCAACCTATATATTCTGTTCCTGTTGATGTAGTGCATCTGGTTGCTCTGCAGCTGTATGAAGTTCACCCATCGGTACTTCAATCTCTATCTCTTGTTCAACATTTATTTGTTCACTAGCTGTGAACTCTTCTGTTTGACCTTTTTCCATTCCAGTGGCAGAGTCTTCACAGGTGTGAATCTGACTAGTGGTGCTTGCATTTTTTTAGCTGGATCCTGAGGACCTAAATTGTCTAGGGTACTGAAGTCATACTTTCGCCAGAAATCCTGGGTCTCTTCATAGACCTCTTTATCAAGTCTATTTATTATTTTGGCAACTCTGATTCTGGGTTGCAAATTCATTGATGCCTCTTCTAATAGAAGCTTTATGTGGTCTTCACTTAGGCTTGGTCTAACTTGAGACAAGGTTTCTCTACTTATTCTTGTATTTATTCCTAGACCGGCTCTCCATTTGGCTTGAAGCCTAGCATTCAATTCCGGTGGAAACTTTGACCTATAGTCCCTTGGAGTTCTATGAAAGTTCAGAAATGTTTCCACTATTGCTATAATAACTGCCTACTTATCCTCTTCTTCTAACACACTATACCACTTGGCAGCATTGTCTACTATTCCAAAGTCCATTACTTCATCAACTATATCATTGACTGACAGGTTTTGTGTTGCCTTTACCAGTTTGCTTGAACCCCTCTTCCTTTTGATTAAAGGAACTGTATCTTCTGAGTCTGACTCCTCTTGTTCTACTTCTTGAGTTGCAGATACCGGTTTCGCCTTCTTCTTTTGAGCTTTGGGTTGCTCGGTGGCTGGTTTCTTCTTTGGTGTGGGGGTCCTCTTGTAAACATTCTTGATCGGTGCCCTCTTTTTCAGATTCTCTAGAATCTCTGCGAATGTGCCGAACCGGTTTGTAGAGAGATCCAATCTTGCTTCATTTAGGGCATTAGCATATGCCTTAGCAATTTTTGTGGAGATCTCATATCCTAGCTTAGGAGCATACTCTGTTCTTGGTTCCACTGCTTGAATTATGCTGTGATCGGTGGAAACTAGAAAACACACATCATCCTTGTATTCTTCAATGATTGTTGATGGTCTCCTCTCCCTTGCGTGCATCCTTAGTTGAAAGGCTTCAAAATATTCATTCATTACGTTGGTTAACTGGTTTCCTAGTTGGTTGGCCAATTCAGCTATCTGGTGCATGACCGGTCTGTCAGTCTTCCATGTCACCTTGCCAATGCCCGAGAAGAAGTTTCTGTAATAGAAGTAAAGGCACACTAACAGGGTCTTGTACTTCATCGATTTCTTCTTGACTATACCGAGCTTCTTCATGTTCTCGAATATCTGCCCACGAAGCATTCCGCAGATATCATATTGGGCGTTGTCGTGCATAATCTGATGAGCTGCATGTATGGCTCCTCCTGGTATGTTGTCCAGGTTGCTGGATTGATAGACCTTATAGCCTATCACCGCGGAAGCAAACCGAACCCCATCGTCTTCGATGTCGTTCACTGTCATGAGACGACCATCGGATTTGGATTTCGTCAGCTTGGTGACGATTGCATTTGCGATGGTTTGCAGCGTCAGGGCTTCCCCTACTTGACTGTAACTAGTGACTTGATGTATTTCATCCTTGGTTATCTTTGTAACTACTCCCTTTTGTAGCCAGAACCCTGGATCATGCACTCGACTGAGGACCGGTCGAATCCAGTCTAGTCGGAAGATGGTCGGATAGGTGACTCCGTTGATAAGACCGGACGACACCAGCCTTGCGTATCGATCTTGCAATCTTCTGTTCGTACACAAGGAGACATACTCACCCTGAATGTGTGTTTCGCCAAGTTCTTCCTCCTTGGTGTGGATGAACGCAGTTACATCTTTAGTCATGAAGATGCCATCAGGTACTGTGGACAAAGCTCCAGCCATGTCGACTGCTCTATTCTGGATTGGCGAAATATCGTATGCAGGTTGATCCACTTGATCTCCCTTGATCAAGTTCACGGTAGCGGATGATGAGGCCATTTCTTGCTAACTGGTAACTTGCAGAAAGTAGCTTAGATCGGTATTACAGGCAGTAATTCTCAGTGATCAAAGCACAAGAATGATACTTAGCACAAGAATTCGTAAATCACAAAGTAAGCAAAGTAAAAACTTGTGAGTAATTCTCCTTTCTTTTATAGGGTTAGGTCATAACGGTAATTACCAAACGGTAACTATTCGTTAAACGGCTACAATAATAAATGCCTTACCTAACTTTTCTTTCCGTTTTCCCCAACTGGTGATTCGGCTTTTTCAGTTTGGAAGTCCTCGGTTGATTTTTGCTTACCTGACCGGTTATCCTTGTAGACTGAGTGAGTCCAATTCTCATGAGTCTTATCGGGAACGGTAGATTGTCTACCGGTTCCCTCTAGGCCTTTATGGCTCAGTTTGCTGAAGAGATATCACCATCTACAGATGATGATCTTTCCTTTGTCTTCTCCTCAGCGGAGCTCTTTGATTCCTTTTTGAACCAAATCTGTCTGACTGTTTTCTCAGTCTTCTCTTCTTTGTGGATCTTCTCTACCGGTGTGACTAGTTCTTTCTTCTTGTTGGATGATCGGTTCCTGCAATTTTTGGCTAGGTATCCAACTTTGTTGTAGTGATAGCAGACTATCCCGGTTGCCTTCCATGGGTTCACCCTTCTTGTATTGGGTGATTTGCACCATGAGTGATTGTGGCTGTGTGTTCCACAATTTGCACAGTTGGTTGTGCTCCGGTTCTTGTTTCTCTTGGTGAATACCGGTCTTGGGGATCTGAATGCCATAGTCTTCGATCTGCATTCTTTAGCCTTGTGTCCAAATTTATTGCATGCATAGCAGTAGCCCTTGAAGCTTCCCCTGCTTCCACTGGACACCGATGTGGGGGTGGACTAGCATTCTTTGGTCTTGTGGCCAACCTTGCAACATTTCTTGCAGTAGTTGTTGTTTGGCTTTACCGGTGCATTCCTGCAGTTATTTGTTCTATGACCCGGTTTCCCACAATGATTGCAAGATGTGCTAAAGGTCTTCTTACCTTTTTGTGCTAGCGGCTTCTTCTTTTCTTTCTTTCTTGTCTTGGCTCCAGAAGATTCACTAGTTTCTTTGGTGACTTCACCGGTGAATCTAAGACCGGTTTGATCTTTATGCTTTCTTTGAGCTTTAAGTTGCTCATCAAGCTTGACCGAGCTCTCGTTGTATCTTCTCAGGGTTTCATTTCTTTCTTCAAGTTCTTTTATCTGTTCCTTCAGTTGATACAATACCAGTGCCAGTCTTTTGCATGCCTCATCCCTATCATGCCAGCCTTTGTGCATGTTGGCGTTTTCTTGGGTGACAATCTGCATGTTTTCTTGAAGTTGCAGAATGATAAGCTCATTTGCTCCTACAACTTCCTTTGCCAAGTTCCTTACTTTTTCAGAGGTTGTTAGTGAGTTGACTGCTGTATTCCTTTCATCTTTAGCTTTTCTCTTTTTCTCAATCAGTTCAGTCATCCTCAAGGCATTATCCTCTTGTTCCCTCTTAATGTTGGAGATCTGATCGGTTAGTATCTGATTCTTTTCCATGAGTTCAGATATTGCCTCCTCAGCTTCATTAGATCCACTCTGCCCAGAGAGTTCATCAATGGTTTCATTGCTCTCATTCAGTTGTAGAGCCAACTCCTTTCTTTTTGCAAGTGATCTCCTTAGTCTATTCTCCAGAGAGGCAATAATGTCGTTGGCTTCCTCTAGCTGTTTCTGATACCGGTAACCTTCCATAATCTTTCTCTCAAGCTGTTAGACTTTTAAGTATAGAGAACTAGGCTTTGATACCAATTGTTATTACCAACCGGTTACTGAGAGGGGGGGGTGAATCAGTAAGAACTATTTTCTACTATAATTCCAATCTTGTTTAATACTTCTTGTAATCTAAGCAAAGTGTAAAACAAACATTCATAATGGTAAAAGAAGTACACAGATCAACACAAGATATATACGTGGAAACCCTTGATTAGAAGGAAAAAACCACTGTGAGACAGAGCTCACAACTTCACTACTGCAAAATGAAGACACCTTGTTAGGAGCTTACAAAGCACTGGTTAAGGTGCTACCCGGTTAAGGGATTTTACAAAAAGATCGGTTAAGATCTTAACCTTGTTAAGAGTCGCCTGGTTAGAGGTCGTTCAACATCAATAAAGATGTTACCCTGTTAAGGGATTTTACAAAGAACCGATTAGGTCCACCCTAATAGAGGGATTTCAATTTGCTTTCACACCTTATAAAAGCAATGATCTATTATGACACTGATTGTTTGATTAGATCATACCTATTGATCTTTCCCGGTTTGCCTGGTTGTTGAATCTTTTTTGGCTCTTTCCTCTTTCACCTCTAGTGACTATGATTTTTGTGTAGATACCTTTTCTCTGTTCTCTTTATTCAACAACTCTCAACAACCTTGTTTCTTGCATCCTATGACCTGTATTTATACAAGAGTTCACCGTAATGATGCCCTTAACTCATAGAACCGCCAGGCTGTAAACTCAACGAAGATTCGTGCAAGTAGCAAAATGCTATGTGTTATGATCTGGAGTTTACCTTGCCAAACATTCGTAGAAATAAAGCTAACTCTTGTTAAAAAACTAACTCCACTTCTGAGCGGTGGATGTCTCGTATAATCCGGTTTTAACTCAAACTGCTCCGCAGAATCTGGTGCGGATCTTTAGGCAGTGTAGACCGATTTATCTTATACCCGGTTCATCCCTTGTATACACTATGAGACCGGTAGTGTTTACTTAGATCGGTCTACCGGTGTATCCCGTTTGTTTCATCTACTGGTGCATACACTGTTTCTAGACTATTGGTGTCTTCTAAGTAACATGAGTGACCGGTGAGCTTTTACTGGTGCATGGTGTTTGTGAATTTACACTAATGACAACTTAAATTGCTAACACATTCTATGCATGAAGGTTACTCTATACCCATTATCCTCTAGTGCAGATATGGAGACTAGGTTCCTCTTGATGCCTAGAACGAAAAGAACTTCGGTGAGTTGGATAGACATTCCTGACTTAAACTTAATGGTGCAGGTTTGACACCTTTTACGGGATGTGCTGAGTCATCTCCGATGGTTACCTCTTCATCAATTTCTTCTATCATAGAGTCCAATAGTTCTCTGTACCCAACGATGTGTCTTGACTATCCACTTTCTATAATCCATGAATCATGCTCTTTTTTATTTCTTTTCACTTTGGCAAATGTAGCTTGTTGTATAATTCTATCTGGGCATCTAGCTGCATAATGCCCGTATTGATCACATCTGAAACATTGAATGCGAGAAACATCTCTCTTAGGTGAACCTTTTTCATGATGGTCATTCCTCTTCTTAAAGTGTTTCTTCTTTCCTCTCTTGTGAGAGTTTACGTTTAATACATGTAGATCCTCATCTATGTTCATTTGTTTGATCCCTTTCTTGTTTTGTCTTGATTCTCCCTGAAGACAGTCAGAGCTTAGTCGATCAAAGTTGGGATATTTAGATCTTGCACTAATGCCTTGAACAAAGGTTTTCCAAGTGTTTGGTAGGCCATCTAGTGCAATGAGACTCAGTTCTTTGCTCTGAATTACATATCCAAGTGTTGTCAATTCATCCTTGAGGGTGGATATTCTCATAAAGTATGCATTAATGGATTCTCCTTTATTCATACTTATATGGTTGATTTCCCTTTTCAAGGCTAGAGTTCTACTAGCATTGTTTATTTCATATGTTCTTTCAAGCGATTTAAACATATGGTAAGCAGTCTCATATTTCGTCAGGATTGGCACTATATGGTCTCTAACACCATCAACTATGATCTTCATAGCCTTTTCATTTCCTTCAATCCAAATGGATTTTTCGGGATCATTCTTTGGGTCTTCTTTTTCATCCTTTATGAAAGACTCGACTTTATTTTCTTTTAGAATCATTCTAATTTGGAATTTCCATGATGAGAAATTGTTTCCTCCTGAAGTCTATCCTCAAATCTGATAGTGCTTGCCATAGAAATGTGACATGTAATAATTAATATTTTAATGATTTACATTTCATATCTCAAGTTTGAGAGCTTCTTGGATCTTCCTTTACCAGTGCTCTGATACCATGTTAAATCAAGACAAACTTATTATTCAATTTTCAATTTAATCTTTTATATATATATGCAGTGCTGATTATATATATAAATCTCTATTCTAACCATATCAATGTTATTTGCAGGTGAAGAGGAACTGAAGGTATATTCTTGAAATGAACTTATAAGTTCAGATATGATTCAAATTATAATGAAGGAAATATATGTATTGATCGCTGTTCAATATACTTCACACTTATCGATTTCGGTGTTTGTATTTGAACAGCCGATCAATATATATATGTGATTGCTGGGCAGTGATAAGTGACATCTATGATAGACATGACTCCTTGAGGAGTCATGCCTATCATAGGCGTGACTAACAGTCATACCTTATGGTAATACGTACTGCTTCAATATATAATAACTATCGGTTAATACCGATTCAATCCACAACGATTCATTATTAATGATAATCGGTTTAATACCGATTTCAATATCATATGCAATACATTGCTAATGATATCGGGTTGATACTGATTCACTAAGGATGAATATCGGGATTAATACTTTTCTTAAAACTGATTCATGATAATCGGGTTTAATACCGATTCATGACTATCGGTTTAATACCGATCCAAGGTTAATTATAATTCAATACTTATATATATCAATTAAATTCGATCATAAAGAGAATAATATATATATATATATATATATATATATATATATATATATATATATATATATATATATATATATATATATATTCTTTAATCTGATCGAACGTATATATGAATTTCTCTATTGATTATAATATGAATTTATCTGATCATGGCTATATGCAATAACTATATGTATATAATAATGAAGAGGAGATAATATGAGGAAGTTAAAGTTCTCTTGAAGATAGTCTTTTAGTTTATAAAACCATTAGTCCGTGTTTTAGGCATAGACTATAATTTTATTCTGTGTACCTGTAAACCTTTTTTCCTAATCTCATTCTCTGTGATGAATACTTTTAAAAATAATCTGAACAATTGATTATAGAAACCATCAAGGGTTGGAAAAAGCAATGTATAAAAATAAACAAGTCTTGAAAGTATAACAAAATATTGGAGGGGTTCATAGTTGATTGAAGCCAACAACTTTATCAGAAAATCTGTGTGAGGGCATGTCTTGGTGTTGACCATGGTGATCATGTGTTGAACAGTATTTCAAAATTCTGCAAAAGTTAGCCATCGCAATATTTCTTTATTATCAATTTCATATTCTATATTTGTGATTATATCATTTGTATCTTACTTTTGTTCAAAATTTTGTGAACCATTTTTGAAATTCCAAACTTTTCACCTTCCCAAACATACCAAACTGTTTGAACTTTACCACCAGAGTCATGCATTCTATACTCCAATAATTTTTTCTGTGCCTTTGAGAACAAATTGTGTAAGCAAATCTATCAAATATCTATCCATCCTTATTGGCGATTGTTGTGCGGCAAAGCTTCAAAACAGCTTACTGCCGGCAGCAACAGCTATGTGGCCATTTAATTTAGTACACGTCTCCTCCAAATATTGTACAATACTCTATGTTTTGTGCGACAGCTCAAGAATCTCGTATTTTTCCGTGAGGGAATTACATTTTATTGAGATATATGTACAAATGTTCCTAATCAGCAGTTCTGGAAACCTGATGGTCAAGTTTATACTTCAAATATGTAAGATATATAACACAAATGGGGAACGAACATAGTAAAAAAATGAAACGCTTGGCTTTTTTATTAGATAAAAGTCCAAAACTTAAAATCCTTTACTGCAAAAACAAGTTTGTTAGGGACTAGAATCTAGATTGTGATCACCCACAACCACAGTCCCAAAAGCCATCCCTCCGGCAGCTTCTGTCACATTGATCCAAGGAAGTCTTGCACACCTATTGACACATCAGGTTCTACTCCTTTAGAATTACCCAACCCTCACCTACAAGGCTATGACAACCTCATTATGAGAAGGCTAAATTCTCACTGTATGTTGCGTCACAGGATATTGACAAGCACCTCTAAAACCATTCACTGTAGATGTGGGCAAAGAGCTATTACTAACTGCCTCCGATATCCCATTAAAGTGCAATACTTGAATGCTCTCTACAATTTTAGCTACATCTTGTTAATGCTGCCGCATAACAACTAGCCTATTGTGCAGCTTGACATAATTTCCTACACTGAATCCTCAAAATTGTTTTATGAGAAATTTCATCCTCACCTAGCATCATTTTCATATTCACTTGTATAACTCTTCCCTTAGAACCAAACTAGCCAGTTCAACCAGAAAATCCTGCACAATGGAAACATGGGTTCTCCTCACCCTAGCATTTCCCTTCCATCCAGTCCAAGCAGAATACAAATCATTCTTAGGGTTGCCATAAAATTCACCGTGAAGATATTTCGGAGTCTCTGATTTGAGGTTGCTCCACCATGAGGCAAATCTTCGAGCTCATCACCTCTATCATAATTTTCCATGGCTAGCTACTTCCTACAATAGTTGAAACAATCAAAGGAAAATCCACTGTATGCAGCTAAAAAGACCAATCAATATGAAAATCGTTGGTACACTCCAAATTATCCTACCTAAGCTTTCACTGCAAGCAGAAGTAATGGAGGCTTGAATGCTTGAAAGGGTAATTATTCAGCCTGCTTTCCAATATTGCACTTGTCATCAGTCTAAAATGCTCACCAAAGAATGGTCCTCTCCTGCCACCTCATCAGTGCTCATTACTTACACTCCCACAAAATTTTAGCTAATCTTTTAAGGTTGAAAACCAAAATTATTAATATTTATTTAAGCTTTTAATATATATAGATTTATATTAATGTTTATTTTATAAAATATAAAACAGTTTTATTTATTTATTTCTTTAACCTGCTGAGCTAGGTTGGTAAGAGAAGCTACTCTAAACCCAACCAAGCAAAAGGATTTTATTTCTTTTGTGCTGGGAAGGGAAACTGATCAATTCTTGCATTGGCCAGCTGACCTGCCTCAGTCGGCATTGCAGAAGCAATGTGTAAAACTAACCTCTCGGAAAGATTTTAGAAGCTCAAGGGCTTCCCTAAGCAAGGAATCTAGTCTCCGACACTTCTCAACTTGTTTTTGCATTACTTGTATCATGAATTAAAAATCACCTTCCACTAGCAGAATGTACATCCCTTGCTCCAAAGCCAGTAGCAGGTCCTCCAGATGGCTTTGGATTTTGCCTCACTATTGGAACATGGAGGGAACAAGAAGGAATAACTGACAACCAAGACCCGCTAAAAATTTCATATAACACAACACTGCATCAATATTTAATTTGAAGTCAAAAGCACCTGGTGGATGTCATGTCCCCCATCTACTGCAGACATCCTAGAACAGGGTCTATTGTAAAGTAACATCAACGACAAAGATGGCTTGGTTACGATAGATTATAAGAAACATACAGACTGAGGGCTCTTGTCAATTAATCAATGATTAATAACCGATATTATAGCCAGTCTTTGTTATGGAGATCATCGATTAATAGTGGGTGGGAATTGAGGATAAGTCGAAAATACAAGCCTTTGATATTATTGGTCATCATCAGTGATAGTAATCACACATGTTCACAACCGACTAAGGCATAGTAATATCATTAAAGTGATGTCCAAGTTAACACAAAAATCAGATGGTCTTAATCAACGAATCAGTATCTTTGAAATGGCATGATAATAAGTATGCTTAGTCAAAGACAGAGATTATTGTTAAGAATAAACAGCAAGTCATACGTTGATAATACAGCAAGGAGACACACCAAATACAAATCAATCTGTATTAAGGAGATCGGCAATCTTGAGAAGAAAGGAATATGATTAGCATACAAATTAATTGATAACAAATCACTGATATGAAGATACTTAATCCAGCGATCCAATACTTGGGAAGAAAATGATTAAATTAGTTAAACAGTTACAATATGGACAGGTGTGATTAGCATTCAAAGAAGAAGCATTAATGAATATTGGGAATGTGACCTTTCATATTCAAGTACAAGATATAAGAAGGATCAGAAATTATTGTTTATAAGGAGGGGAAAAATAAGAGATTAATAAATATTGGGTACTGATCAGATGGAAGTGAATCAGAAAGGAATGATGAGAATTGTTATTAATAATTGGTGTTCATCAAAGGAGATGATTCGTCTTATATTACCGGCAGGCATCTATATATTAAATACTGATTTACAGAATTTATATCTGAATTCTATTCAGGATAAGGAACCATGATATGGTTATATATATATATATATAGTCGTAATACGTGAGATATTAATATAATAGTTCCCAGACTCTCTAGGACTCTCTGAGTCTTGGCGAGTCTCGAGCCAAGTGACCCTAGCCGAGTCCCAGGGGCCCGAGACTCTCCGGTATCTCACTCTAGGCAAGACTCGCTAGAAACTGGTTTTTTGCCAAAACCTGCCAAGTTTTTGCCAAGTCTTGCCGATTTTTTGTTGAGTCCTGAGTCAGGTCAGCCTTGCTGAGTCCGAGTCTTGTTTCTATGATTAATATATATACATAGCCTATTCCTTAATCACTCGCTATAGCCCCTTAAGAGGATAGGTTGGTTTTGTTAGGGAGAGGTGGAGTAATTCCTCACAAGGTAGTCGAGTCCCAAGGTGGGTAAGGTCTGTATTAAGGAGATCGGCAATCTCGAGGTAAAAGGAATATGATTAGCATACAAATTAATTGATAACAAATCACTGATATGAAGATACTTAATGCCAGCGATCCAATACTTGGGAAGAAAATGATTAAATTAGTTAAACAGGTTACAATATGGACGGGTATGATTAGCATTCAAAGAAGAAGCATTAATGAATATTGGGAATGTGACCTTTCATATTCAAGTACAAGATATAAGAAGGATCGGAAATTATTGTTTATAAGGAGGGGAAAAATAGGAGATTAATAAATATTGGGTACTGATCAGATGGAAGTGAATCAGAAAGGAATGATGAGAATTGTTATTAATAATTGGTGTTCGTCAAAGGAGATGATTCGTCTTATATTACCGGCAGGCATCTATGTATTAAATACTGATTTACAGAATTTTATATCTGAATTCTATTCACGATAAGGAACCATTATATGGTTATATATATATATTCGTAATACGTGAGATATTAATATAATAGTTCCCAGACTCTCTAGGACTCTCTGAGTCTTGATGAGTCTCGAGCCAAGTGACCCTAGCCAAGTCCCAGGGGCCCGAGACTCTCTGGTAACTCACTTTAGGCAAGACTCGCTAGAAACTGGTTTTTTGCCAAAACCTGCCAAGTTTTTGCCAAGTCTTGCCAATTTTTTGTTGAGTCCTGAGTCAGGTCAGCCTTGCTGAGTCCGAGTCTCGTTTCTATGATTAATATATATACATAGCCTATTCCTTAATTGTTTACCCGATGGGTAGACTTGTTATAGACGCACAAACATTAACAGGATATATAACTCAACAGAGATAATATATAGAAAAGAACACAAGAGCTTTCATTAATCATTCAAAGTCGTACAATAATCATGATGCTTCAAAGAGCAAGTACAAAGTTTATATACAAACCGAAGGGGTGCAACCAAATGTTGTCACCCTTCTATCGTCGGCAACTGACTAACCTCCGTCGGCAACTTACACTTGACGGTAACATAACTTTACGGCTAACATCATCCCCCCTAAAGAAAAGTCGTCTCTGGACGACAGCAAAATGTTTGGGACTAAACCACAAAATAGGAATGACTACCCACCATAACCAAAACTAAGACTGAGAAGTAGAGTGAGGAAAAGGAAGCATCCCTGATGATGAAGCGAGCTGCGCTACTGGAGGAACTGGTGTGGTGAACAATCCCAGCTGAGCCTGAAGCTCATACACCTGTATAGTCCGGGTCTGTAAGTGCGCTTCAGCTACCATCTGTAATTCCAAGGCGGACTTAATCATCATGGCAGCCTCCAACAGTTCCTTCTCCTTTGCCTCATTTTCTGCCTGTGCTGCTGCCAATCGTTGCTCTAAAGTCACCTATGCTGTCTGCTCAGCCACCAACTCTTGGGTCCGCTGAAGTAAGTCTCTGTCTACGGCCTCTAACTTGGTACCTAACTCCTCTTGAGTTCTCTGTGTAGTCACCAAGGCAATCTCACGTTCAGACGAGACATACTTAGATCGCCTCAATGCGTAGTACCCATCCTTGAATGTCTGCTCCAACTCTCTAACCAGAGATGCTGCCTCACTCTCAATGACTGGTGTAGGAACAACCCAGGCAGTCAACATCTCTGCAGTCTCTCCCTCAAGCCATAACCCTTGCTCAAAACAAGCGGCAAATGCGGTACCACAGCCTACTCGAGCAAAGGCTAAGAGATATCTCAAATCTTGAACTATAGTAGCCACAGCTCGGGACTCCGCTACAGCCACCAACGAATGTCCTCGGGTGACCATGTCTACTAAATAGGTCTCCATGTCTTCTCCTTCCAACGTCCCAAGACCAGTAAGGGTTGTCGGGCGAGCCAACTCAATCCCACAAGGTGCGGCCCTGGCCACCTTGCCCCTTGCCACAGCCCCATCCTCCTTGGAGAAAGGGGAAAAAGCATCTATTGCCACTCTGACATCTGTAGACTCTATACCAATAACCTCCTGTGGGTCCTCCCGTCGAGGAGAAAGAACTACTGCTGGTGGTGGAGCAGGAACCAACTAAAATCGTCAGCTGATCCAAGAATGCATGGCTCCCACTTGCGCAGGGTCATGAGAATGAGGTGGTGAAGGATCTTGCAAGAGTGCCGCATCCACTGTCACTATGACATCCGACCTGATCACTTCCATCTGAACCTGACCCTCACCAACATCCCCCATGCTTTAGAGTACTTCCTCCTCTACAACTGCTACTGCTACCTCCATCGGAGGTTCAGGATCCCCTCCCCCTAGAATGTCTGTGGTTGTCTCGGCTGCTTCCTCAGGTGGAAACTCAACTAGAGGAATTATGGAACTTACCAACCGTGCCGAAGCCAAGTGGGCCGAGGGAGACAATACTGGTGGTGCAAATTGAACAGGGGCTACCGCGGTGGATGCCACTATGTCCATACGAATTGTCATATCACCATCCTCTCCGCTCGAGTCTGTGTCGGAAGATTCTTTGTTGGCTTCCCGGCCACTGTCAATGTCATTTGGGTCTAACTCCACCACCATTTGCCGCTGTTGCTTCTGTCTGCTGATTACCCCTCCCGTATCCAAATACAACCAGTAGAACATAGGCGGGGCTCCTCCGGTAAGCTTGCCTTGCGGCTTGAGCTCCAACTCATCCGCGGGCATCTGTCTAAGTGCAGCCTTGAGAATAATCCAACGGCGTAATGAGGCATGTAAAAGGTGCGATGTTATAACGTCATGAATTCCCACATTCTGTCCGCCAACACCGAAGCCCAATCGTAGACCACACCATTCATCAACCCTTGCAAGTAGATGATCTGTGGGAGTGCAATGTCGGATGCACGACTCGAACCAGTCAGCTTGCTCTTAAGGACATCAAGAATGCAACGCCAAGCACCCTCTGCTACATACTCCTTCCTTAGGCCTCTTGCTTTTGTTGTGTTTATCACCTTTTCCAACTCTACTGGAGTGAGCTAGTGGCAGACACGCTTTATCCAAAACTCCTTCCTCTCGGCTAACATTTTCTGTTTTGTAGTATCCACCTTTTGTCCGTTGCGTCCTGGAATGCCAAAAACCCGTGTGAAGTCCTCAGCACCATAGGAGACTGTAAGCCTGTGGTTTCGATACATGAATGTACTCTTCCTTGTTTGCTTGTTGAAACATTGAATCATTATCCTCAAAGTATTTTCCAGATTACGCACAGGAAACAAGGGCATTTGGATATCCCAATGAACACCCGCCTGATATAAAAATTTCTTTACCTCGTCATCCTCTGGGGTTTCCTTCCACCATGTCCTACATTCCAGTCCATTAAGTCCTTCGAATGCTATCGTCTGGTAGGTGACAACATTTTTTTCCTTTTCCTCCTGTGTAGACTTGAGTTTCTTCCCGCTGCTCCCACTTGCATGATGCCTTGCAACCTTCACTCCCGACGGTAGAATAGTGGCCTTCTTGTTCATCGCTGTTTTACCTAAACTCCCTGCTTGTAGCTGATTTTTCCAATTGTTTCTCTTCCCGGCTGAATGCATTTTTAACCGTTTTGAATTCAAGAGACTGTTATATACTTTGCCGTGCTGATTTCCTCTCCCTTTGACGGCTATGTTTCTTCCTCTTATTTTCCTCCATTCGGTATTAGTCCATCCCTTCCGTCCGCTGTAGCCTCTTCTCCTTTTCCCGCGTGGTCTCCGCTTTTCTTCTACACTTCCTTCTGTGTTCGCCTTCCGTACGGTGATGGTGGCAAGTTCTTCTCCATGGCACTGGTCTTTCCTTCCACCGCACTACTCTTTTTCCTCCTGCGCTGCTCTTCCCTTCTGCACATTTTATTTCTTTCCCGTGCTGTTGCGGAGGTTATATGCTACGGTGGTCCACCGTTCGGTGGTCCCACAGTCGGGTGGCTCCACCATCGGGTGGTCCATCGTCGGGTGGTTCCATCGTCGCGTCCGGTGGTTCTACCGTCGGGTGAGCCATTGTCTGGTGGTTCCACCGTCAAGTGGGCCACCGTCCGGTAGTTCCACTGTACGGTACTTTTCTTTCATTTTTTTTTAAAAATAAATTTTTTAATTTTTAATTTTTTTTTAAGCTCTGGTTCTTGCTCGACGCTCCGTGATGGCCTCGATCATGGTAAATCTTCAGCTTCGACCCGTTAACTGCATCTGCTATGGGTACCCCGTCTATCGATGATAGCTTAATTGCCCCGTTGGCATTGACTTCCCGGACTTGATAAGGGCCTAACCATTTCACCTTGAACTTGCTAGGTTTAATCTCGTTTCGGCCACTATACTTCAGTACGAGTTGTCCTGGAGCGAATCGGGTGCGGCAGAGATGCTTGTCATGCCAGTGCTTCCGACGCTGTTGCGCTACGTCTGTTGCCCATTGTGCCAACATCCGTCGTTCATCCAGTTTGTTGAGAGCATGGAAACGTTCTCGGAGGCTTTCCATGTCGCCTAGTCTGTTTTCGAGTGCTATTCGTAGACTTGACACCATAAACTCTGCAGGGACCACAACCTCTTGTCTGTACATCAATTGGAACGGAGTATGTCCCGTAGTAACTTTATATGCCGTACGGTATGCCCATAGAACCGACGGAAGTCGCTCTTCCCAGTCTTCGCCTTCAACTCCACAGGACTTGTAAATCACAAACACTAGTATCTTGTTAGTAGCTTCCGCTTGCTCGTTTGCCCTTGGGTAATAGGGGCTCGAGAGTGAGTGAAAGATTTTAAATTCTGTAGTGAGCAACCGTATCACATGGTTAACGAAATGCCCGCCTCTGTCACTCGTGAGCTGAATAGGGATGCCATACCGTGTAATGATCTGTTCATAGATGAACCTTGCTGTGCTTACTGCAGAGTTGTCTGGCAAGGCCCAAGCTTCAACCCATTTGGTAAGATATTCCGTTGCTACCACAATGTACCGACACCTCCTCCTCTTGCTTGTTTTTAGCGGTCCGACAAAATCCAAGCCCCATCTCTCGAACAATTCCTGAGTGTTAGACGGATTTAATGGCATAAAATCCTGCTTGAGAGGTTTCCCCCCTCTTTGACAAGTGTCACAACTTGTCACCCATTCTCCTGCATCGTTATACAAAGTGGGCCACCACAAGCCTGCTAGTAAGACCTTCTGGGCTGTCATGTCGGGTCCCATATGCCCTCCCGCAGGACCTTCATGGGCTTCTCTCAAAACGCCTTGTACTTCCTATTCCATCACACATCTCCGAAGTATCTCATCGGGTCCCATTTTGTATAATAACCCGTTAATGAGTTGGAAAGTCCTACTCCTAAGTACCAATTTCCTTCACTTGCCTGGCGGCATTTCCTCTGGGAATTGTCCTGTGGGCAAAAATTCTCCAATGCTTGTGTACCATGGAGGAAGAACAGCAATACGAAAGAGATGGGCGTCAGGTTAGTTATCATGTACTCCTTCTGGCGGCTCCCCGGATTTGAGTCGTGACAAGTGGTCTGCACACGTGACTTTTTCCCGGGCGTACTATGTTGAATGTGAATTCCTGCAGGAGAGGCAACTATCTGCTTACTCATCCTTGAATAAGTGGTTTGTTCACCAGGTACATTAAGTCCCGATGATCCACGAAAAAGGTGAATGGGGTGGCGAGCAAGTAATGCCGGAATTTTTGCA
The DNA here is from genome assembly GCA_027943335.1 of Chamaecyparis obtusa. Taxonomy (NCBI): domain Eukaryota; kingdom Viridiplantae; phylum Streptophyta; class Pinopsida; order Cupressales; family Cupressaceae; genus Chamaecyparis; species Chamaecyparis obtusa. The sequence continues at coordinate 2,009,473 of BSBK01000430.1, read as the reverse complement.
CAGCATACACCATTCTCAACGCTTCTCTTTCTGTTGTACAATAGTTCTTCTCTGCCTTTGAGAGGAGTCTGCTCGTGAAGTATATGGGGTGATCTAATCCATGGTCACCCGTCTGTGCCAGCATGGCTCCAATCGCGAAATTGGATGCATCCACATGCACATGGAATTCTTTATCCTAGTCGGGGAATGCCAAGATAGCGCGGCTACTAACCTGGCCTTAAGGTCTTCGAATGTGTCCCCTTGCTCTAACCCCCAATTATAAGGTTCTCCTTTCTGGGTTAGTTGTTCCATCGGTCGAGATACGTGAGAAAACTGTTTGATGAATTTCCAATAGTACTCCATGTGCCCGAGGAACGACTTGAGTCTTATAACATCCGTGGGTGGTTTCATCTCGAGGATCACCCGGATCTTGTCTGGGTCAGTTTTCAGTCCAGCTTTGCACACAATGTGCCCAAGTAGTTTCCCTTGTGGAACCATGAATCGACACTTCTTGGGGTTAAGCGCCAGCTGTGCCCGTCGACATCTTTCCATGCACTCCCGAAGGGCCACCACATGGGTATCTTTTGCAGTATAGATAGACCAGTTGTCCAGAAAGGCTTTGAAGTTGCCTACGGACATTTTATCAAAGACGTGCAAGATTATTCTTTGGAATGTTGCCGGGCATTGCAAAGTCCGAACGGCAGCATATACTCCATCTTCTACCACAAATGTTGTCTTCAGCTTGTCTTCTTCAACGATTGATAACTGGTTATAGCCTGAGAATCCGTCCATAAAGGAGTAAATTTCATGACCAGCGACCTCCTCCAAGATGGTATCTGTGAAGGGAATTGGGAAGGGATCTTTGACTGTAACAGTGTTCAGACATCTGAAGTCCACACATATTCTTATTTGGCTGGTGTCCTTTTTCATTGAGATCACGATCGGTGACACCTATTTGCTTGTCTGTATGCGAAATATGATGCTTGCCTCAAGCATCCTTTCGATCTCTTCATTGAGATGGGCTACATAGTTCTTGTTCATTTTGTACGGACGCTTCCTTACAGGGGTCGCTCCTTCGACCAGTGGGATTCGGTGGACACATAGTTTTGGTGGTACCCCCTTTAAGTCTTTGTAGGTCCAGGTGAATACATCCTTGTATTCTGTGAAGATTTTAAATGCCGCGGTTTTCAACATGGGTTCCAATCATACCCTATAAGAATGTTCTTCGGGTTGGTGTCATCGCCTAAATTCATGGACTTCACTGTTGGTTCTTCATACTTAATGGGTTTCTCTTTGTCGAATTGGTGTGCGGGGGTTTCTTGAATTCAAAGCTCCCCCTCTTTGTATTCCTCGTACTGTGGCGGGAATGTAGGCTCCTCCTCCTCATCCCCTATCTGTTCTTCTTCGTCGTCCTCTATCTCCAGCGTGTTACAGTGCCTTAGCTCATAGTCTTCCATTTGCCAATGAAAGAGCCCGTTTAGTGAATCCATGTCAAGTCGAAGTACCCTTCTATTTGTAATATGCCTTCCTTGTTCGGTTCTTGTCTTCCTTCGTCAACTTCTTTCGTGTCCGATCTCGACGAAGATGCCAGTTCTTCACTAACCAATTGACTTCTCAGATCAATTGTAAATTTTCTGCCATCTCTCTCCATGGAAATGACGTTCCGCTTCCAGTCGTGCTTAGCTTTTTCTTGCACCAGCCATCCCCTCCCTAAGAGAGTGTCGTATCCCTTCTTTTTCATTGGAATAACAATAAAGTCCATGACAAAGGGTTGGGTGCCAATCATCACCCTTTGTGCCATCAGTGTGCCTATGGGTTTAATCCCATGCTGGTCTGTGCCTACCAGTTGGAAGGTCGGCGGCCATAGTGTTGGTTGTCCGAGTTTCCTCCAGGTTTCTTTGGGTAGAACGTTAACACTCGATCCTCCGTCGATGATAGTGTCCGTGAGTATCGTGCCCAAGATTCCCATCTCCACTACCGCCGGGTGCTTTCCGGTGTTGAGTGCCAACAACATGGGGTCCTTGATGGATTTTCCCTTTCCGAGGGAGTTTTCCGTCTCCATCATCTTCTTCGTCGTCGCCTTTTGCATGTTCGGAGATGGTACCACATTAAGTAGGGCCGTTCTTAATTGTGGTGCCGCTGTAAGGTCTCCCAATTGTATTGGGATTTTTGTATGCATTATTTGCCTTAGCATCCTATGTTCCGCGTGACCTCCTTGGGAGGTTCCCGCGGCGTCGTGTGTTTCTTTCCGCTGGGCCATCTCAATGTCTTCCCTCGCCTCCTGTACTCATTTCTTTTCAGTCTCTGGGTGTGGGTAGGTGGCTTTCCGTGCTTGCTCTCGGGTGATTACCAACACTCCCCCTTCGTTGCCTTCAATGTTCAGAAAGTTTACTCTCGGTTTAGGGCATTTTGTGTCATCATGGTCTCCGGGCCTGCACCATTTGCACAGAAATTGTGCCTTTTCTCCCTTCGGGCACTCCCTAGCAAAATGCCCCCACTGGCTACATGTGTGGCATTGAATCATCGGCCTTCCGCTTGCATTGTATTGGAGGCGGCTTCGTCCCCCGTCAGTCTTATTACTGTTTCCCCTTCCCCATGGCGGTTGTTCCTGTAGCCGCCGGAGGAGGCTGTGTTCTGTGTATTCCCAGAGGCTGAAGCTTATTGTGTAAACATGACCTGTTGGCCCTGTGTCTTCATATTGAATGGACATTCCTTTGTGGAATGGCCCGCCATTTGGCAAATGTCGCAGAACATCTTCCTTGGGCATGTGCCCTTCGCATGGCCAGCCTCTTTGCAGTCAGTGCACCACAATTCTCCTTCCTCGTTCCGGCTGGTGCTACCCTTTATATTTTTGAATTCCTTAAGCATTCGTTCCATGTCTTTTTGTAGTGCAAAGACTTTCTTCTTTGCTTTCCCGTCACTACTGCTATCATCTCTTGAAGTATTGTCCTCGTCCGACGAAGAGGACTCGTTTTTCTTCTTTTTTGGCATTTTCTGTTCACTCTCCAGGTCCATCACCCGGTTATACGCGTCGGTGTAAGAAGTGGGAGGAACTATCTTCATCTTCCTCCGAAGGTTGGATTTCAACCCTTCGACAAACCATCGCTCCTTCAAACCGTCGGCTGGTGGGCTCTCCATTTTGCTTACCAATTCTTTCAGTCGGCAGTCGTAGGTCCGTACGGTCTCCTTCTGTCCTTGCTTGGTTGCGTAGATTTCAGAGACGATTTCATTGTCGTCTCGTAAGAGCCTAAACTCTTTCTCAAATGCCCCTTTCAAAAGGTCCCAAGTGGTCACTCCGGTTTTGTCTAAGTCGGAGTACCAGTCAATTGCTACCCCTCGGAGGGTTGCTGGAAATTGTTTCATCCATTCAGCTTGGTCTGCAACTCCATTCGCCGCCCAAATCGTCTCACATGTGCGGCTATGCTGAACAGGGTCTTCTTTTCCATCACCGTGGAATTTGGGTAACTTTTCTTTGTTCGTCGCCATATTCACCCTTTGGGGTGGGACGGTGGTTTGTACTACCTGTTGTACTACGGATTGAGCCGCTTTGTTCGCCGGAGGTCCTTGCTGTGCCACGGGTTGGGGTGCTCCTCCGGTCAGTCCTCCGGAACTGTTTCCGTGAACAGATGTTCCCGAACTACTCGGAGTGGTGTGGTCCGCGTGCCTTTTGGTCACTTCGACACTTTCCGCGGCAACTGCACACTGCTCCCTACGTTCGGCTTCCTCTTCTGCCTTCCTACGGGCTTCTGTTCTTGGTGTTAAAGTTAAGGTCCCCAATAAGTTCGTTGTTTCCTCTAACAGGTCCTCGTCGTCACTTTTGCCTCTCTCCTGGTTAGGTTCCTTTAGACCGTTGCCTTCACTTACCCCCTCTGGTAGTCTATCAGCACGTCTCCTGAACCTCTCCTTGCGCTCGGCTTCTTGTTGTTCGAGTATTGCTTTTCGCAGAACTTGTTCTTCCTCGGGTTCCTTCCTTAAATTCCTATTCTTATTTAATTGGTTGGGCATAAATGCCTTCCTTTACACCAACAATCAACATACAATATAAAATAAAGGGACACTTTTATTCATTCATATTTTATTACAATCTCTTCATGAATGATCGCCATTCTTATTTTTATAGTGTCCTTTCTTTCGTCACTTTCAGATGTGACTATTCTCGATGGCGTTTCCCATCACGTTCTTCCTAGAGTCTTTTGTTGACTCGTTCGTGGTACTCCTGAAGGATTCCCTGCCTTCGTTCCTCCCGAGCGATTTCTTCCTGGCGAAGTCTCTGCGCGAGTGTTGCTTGTGCTAGAAGCCTCGGAAGGTGATGTAGCAGACGGTTAGTCGCCGGGCCCACGTTCAGTGCCTCCCACACTATCTTCTGGCACAATGGCTCTCGTGGCTTCTCTCCGCACGAAGGTTTCAATGGCCGCGGTGAGTGTGACTCGGAAGTTGTTCGTCAGGTGGTCCTCCCCTTCAAAAAGTTCGCCATTATCGTCTATTCGCCTATTAACATCTACTGGTATTCCCATTTATGGATGATACTCCATTTGGCTTTGTCCTGATTCGAAAGGCAACGACGCCAAATGTTTACCCGATGGGTAGACTTGTTACGGGTGCACAGACATTAACAGGATATGTAACTCAACAGAGATAATATATAGAAAAGAACACAAGAGCTTTCATTAATCATTCAGAGTCGTACAATAATCATGATGCTTCAAAGAGCAAGTACAAAGTTTATATACAAACTGAAGGGGTGCAACCAAACTTCGTCACCCTTCAACCGTCAGCAACTGACTAACCTCCGTCGGCAACTAACTAACCTCCGTCGGCAACTTACACCCGACGGTAACATAACTTTACGGCTAACATTAATCACTCGCTATAGCCCCTTAAGAGGATAGGTTGGTTTTGTTAGGGAGAGGTGGAGTAATTCCTCACAAGGTAGGTGTGTCCCAAGATGGGTGAGGACATGTATTTCCAATGCCTTGAGGGAAAGTCCCGAGATGGATATGAACATTCATTCCCAATACCTTGAGGGAGCCTTCTTGTAGATTGGTTTCCAAGCACCCTAAGGACAAGTATTTCCCCATCCTCCTTAGGGTTGATGTTTAGGAGAGAAGTAAGGAATTGGGGCTTAAGTATGTTAACTATCAAATGTATTATGAATTATCAATTGTTTCTTAATTTAATCTGATTTAAATGCATAATGATATATGTTTATCATTGGGAATTGGCAGCCTCCTAGTAAGTAAATGGCCATATCCAATCACAATCCAAACCCTAGTTAGGTTAAATCAAGTAAAGTTCCAATAGGGGGCATTACAGTGGAGGACTCCACTATTATTTCTCTGCCTATCTCTCATCTTTTTGTTACCTCTTACCTCCTGCATCAGAAAGTCCCCTCTGTATCCTTACACTTGCACTTGCAAATGCTTTAAAGATTTTGTATTTATATGCTGCTGCATGCAATTAGAATGATATTAATCGTTACACAACTGAGGAATAGGAATGCTCACAAATTCAAGCTCTTAGGGTTTCTAAGAACCATGTCCCCTAATTGGATTTGATACGGTCTCTTTCTTTGTGATTCTAGACTTTAGCTCTCTAGTGTATTTTACACGATAATTATTTATTACTCAGACAAAAGTGTTATTTTAACTGCAAAACTGGCACCTCTTTCATTGGCTTGTCATTATGCAAACAAAATACTTTAAGCTATAGACACACTTCAAGTTGTGTTGCTACTGATTACCAGGCATCAAATTTATTACATGTTATTAATAAGAAATTTATTGGTTGAGTTTACCTCTCATCATTTGAAAGAACAATAGTATTTCTATTATGTAGGGTTTATCTTTGGTATTTCCATGTAATGTCCCCTGGTAGGAAGCTGCCAAATTTCAATTATTATCATACATCACTATGTCATTAAATCAGGTCAAACTAAGAAACAATCCATAATGCATTTGATAGTTGGCATAATCAAGCCCCAAATTCCCTACTTCTCTCGTAATTATCAACCTTAAGAAGAATGGGGATTTTACTTTTCCCTTCAGGGCGCTTGGACGCCAATCTACAAGTAGGCTCCCTTAAGGTTTCTGTGGTACATGTCCTCACCCCATCATGGGATTCCCTCATCTTATGAGGTTTTACTCCGCTTCTCTCTGACAATTCCAGCCTATCCTCTTAACGGTATCAATGAGTGATTAATGAATGGGCTATGCATATATATTCATATCTCATGTATTACAATTATATATGTATGTATGTATAATAGAATATAACTGATGTAATTCCGATTTCACTATTATCAACAGATATACATGATATATGCATATATTAGACCATATAATGGTTCCATATCTCTAATAGAATTCAGATATAACATTCTGTAAATCGGTGTTAAACTCATAGATATGTTACAGCATAATTTTCTGTCACTTAATGCTTTCCAGCAATGTGAATGATTCATTTCCTTTCTCATCTCTTCCTTGTGAAGAGTATCAAAGGTATTTTATAACCTCTATCCTTCCCCCTTGATCATTATCCCTCTTATAGTTCTGCTCTAAATCTGCACGAGATCTTCTCTACTCCCTTTCCTCCATTTCATTTGATCCTTCTTCCCCTTTATATCTTTTGTGAGCAAGTGTCACAGCTCTTCACCATGTCTGCCCATTGCAATGGTCACACCCTTTCACAATTACCACCCTTTGGAAGCATCACAACCCTTCACCTTTTGAAAGTCAGTTATTTTCTATTCTTTCCTTTCTTCTTCCCTTAATCCTTCCTTAATGCTTATGCTCCATTCTCTCTTCCTCCTTCCTCTCCTGCCTCAAGTGAAGTTTTCTTCTCTCCCTTTTATGCCTCTCATTTGAGGGTGACACAACTTTTCCATTCCTGCCTTTTGACCATTTGTTTAACTTAACTAATATTTTTATTTTTTATTTTTATTCTTTTATATTTTATATTTAATTATTATTATGTATCATTTAATCCTATTTCAAGAAGGGGCATGACATTGTTAAAATATGTAGCTTCAGTCGGATTACTCTAACCGACTTAATCAAATGTATCAGTGGCCTATCGGCCTTGGACATTTGATCCTTATCCTTTACATTCTGCAGATCAGATTATCAGTAAATATATTATATTCATAGTATAATATTATTAGATATATATCCTTGTTGTGTATTATAAATTATAGATAAAGATAAATATCATCAATTATATGTATATTCAATAATAGTTACATCATTGAATATACATATAATTATTCATGATAATATCAATTCATAATCGTATTGTCTCTATTATCGTTGAATATGATTATCGATAATGATCGTACTCATTAACTAGCATTGAGAATTGTTATCAATGGTAACAGTCTCACATAGAGACACGGCCCTATGTGAAATTGTGTCGGTTTCACAGAGTCGTGTCTCTATGAGAGACCGACTACATACTTATAATTGTTGCCACCTTCCATTTGAGGATGAAGCAGATAGATAACATATACGAAGCTGATCATCCAGCGATAATCAGCGATATGATATATATCTCACAGCAGTCTGTTTTCAAATACTCGAACTGAGCATTAGTTCGACAATATTGAGAACATTTGTACACCATATTCTGGTAATATAAAATTAAAATTTAATATTTACATAAATCTGATCCATTTACATGGTATCAGAGCCAGCGTAAGAGAGATCCGATCAGATTTATAGGCAGAGATTATCATCTAACTGCCATTAAATTTTCTAGAATTCTTTCTATCTAGAAAAAAATGGTGAATGGTATTATATTTGAGGACTGATTGGAAGGAGCCTCCAACTTTGTATATCGGAAGTTTAGAATTATGCTTGCCTTAAGAGAAAACAAATTAGACTCATTTGTAAAGGGAATTGTACCTGAACCGGACGAAGAAAGTGAGAAACTTCAATGGACGAAAAAGAACAATAAAGCCATGAAGATGCTGTGAAAGATCACATTGTACCAATTATCTCTAAATTAGACTGAACCTATCACATGCTCTGTTAAATTTTAGATCAGATTGTGTATCTTTTAAATTTTCTTTTATAATCTCCTTTGTATATAATTTCTCAATATATATATGATATATATTTAAACATAATATATATATATATATATATATATATATATATATATATATATATATATATATATATATTACTGATATAGTAATAGGTATATATATAAATATATTAATAATTAATATTTATATAAACTGAAACATTAATCAAATATTATGCTGATCGACAAACTTGCATTGCTGAGTGTATCTGCTCCGTGTTTATTCGATCGGGAAATGTCTTCATATATACATGGAGACATGTTGATGGATAGACATGTCTCCACGTGTGGAGACATGTCTCTCCATTAACATGTCTCCACGGTAACAATAACCAACCGATACTCAATCGGTCATTTGCCAATTTAAACAAATACATATAATTGGTGTAGAACCCGATAGGATATGAATTACGACAGTGTTAATAACCCGATACAATTTAGGAAAGAATCATTTATAATAACCGATACAAATTGGTAATGTAAACAATATTATCAATTTATTTAATTCAATATTATAAAGAGGTAATGTTATATATATATATATATATATATATATATATATATAACAATAAACATATTTCCACAATAATAATCATATTTGATGTCATTCGATCTGTTAATTATATTAATAATATAAGAATATATTTATATTAATTTTCCAAATTATTAATGTACGAATATATATATATATATATCAATACATTTAATAATAATATCTATTATTATTATATGTATTGGTATGTATATGTAAGTGCATAATTTAATTTATTCTCATAATATTAATATAAGTTATAAGTATTTTATCTGATCGAAGCTATAAACATCAACATGTTCAAATCATGAGAGAGTATGCATGAAATAAACAACACGAGAAGGGCTTTTGCACTAAAACAACTCCATCATGTGAAAATGATCAAAGGAGAATCCAACACATCTTACTTCATGAGGACATCAGAGCTAAGAGATCAGCTATCCACCATTGGTCACACAGTTGACTAACCCCGTTGGCTCTAAACAGACTTCCAACATCTTGGGAAGCATTCATTCAAGGGATAAGTTCTCGATCTAAACTTCCTAAGTTTGATCGTCTAAAAACTGATTGCATTCAAAAGGTCCAAGAACATTCATGAGATAGATATTAAAGATCAAGAGTCTCCTCAAAATATGGAAGATCTTACTCCTGAGATTCAGAGGGAGATTTGTGAACCTATGGAAGATATTAATCCAAATGAGTCCATAGATCCTACTAATGGGCCTAGAAACATTGGTGTAAATTGGAAAAGACCTCTATGGGCAAGAAAAATGATTCGGGAGGCTGAAGGTCTTGCAACACCAAAAGGAACCTTCAGGGAAAGCAAAAGACCACACATATTCTCTAGCTATGCTGCCTTAATGAGTGAAATCATTAAGTCAGAACCCACTTGCATTGAAGAAGCTTTCAGCCTCCAAGTTTGGAAAGATGCTATGACAAAAGAATATCAATTTATTCTTAAAAATGGTGTTTGGGACATTGTACCTAGACCAAAACATAAATCAGCTGTTTCATCTAAATGGCTCTTCAAAATCAAACATACTGCAGATGGCAGTATTGAAAAATATAAGGCAAGATTTGTTGGCAGAGACTTTTCTCAAAAGGAGGGAATTGACTATGAAGAAACTTTTGGTCCTGTTGCTTGATATACTTTTGTCAAGACTGTGATTGCTATTGTTGCATCAAAAGGATGGAAGATTCATCAAATGGATCTAAAGACTGCCTTTCTTAATGGTGTAATTGAAGAGGAAGTATACCTAGAGCAACCTAAAGGATTTGTAATACATGGAAAGGAATCGCATGTTTGTAAATTGAAGAAGGCATTATATGGTCTTCATCAGGCACCCCGCGCTTGGTATGATAGGATAGATCAATACCTTTCATGCTTGGGCTTTACCAAGAATATTGTAGATTCTAACCTATATTTCAAGGTTGTTAATGATGAAATGTTGATCCTAATTCTTTATGTTGATGACTTATTAATTACAGGAGAAGATCATCTCATTACTAAATGTAAACAAGAGTTAGCATCAGAGTTTGATATGAAAGATCTAGGTCCTTTACACTATTTCCTTAGTTTAGAAGTATGGCAGTAGGTTGATGGAATATTTTTAAATCAAGGAAAATATACCATTGACATCTTGAAAAGGTTTGGAATGAATGATTGTAAACCCATGTCTACACCCATAGAAACAGACTTGCATAAGTTAAAAGAAGATGCAACTAACTTAGACTTGGCAGATCCCACTCTTTATAGAGAAATGATTGGGTCCTTGATGTACGTGGTCAACACTAGACCAGTCACCAGACATTTGTTATGTAGTGAATGCACTTAGTCAGTTTATGAGTGAACCAAGACAGTTACATCTAGTTGTAGCAAAACATATGCTAAGATACTTGTGTGGCACAATTGGATACGGTCTAAAATAAAATAATGTAGACCTAAATCTGCATGGATATACTGATTTAGATTGGGCTGGAAGTGTAGTTGATCGCAAAAGCACATCAGGGTGTTGTTTCAGCTTAGGTTCAGCTATGATTTCCTTGTTTAGTAGGAAGCAATCTTTAGTTGCACAAAGTTCCACAGAAGCCGAGTAAATAGCAACATCCATGGGAGCTCGAGATGTATGGCTAAGAAAACTTCTTGTGGGACTGTTTGGACAATCCTTAGACCCTATTATCATCCACTGTGACAAGCAGAGTTACATAAAGCTTTTAGTAAATCCTATATTTCAAGACAGATCAAAAGCACATAGAAATTCCCTATTATTATGTTAGAGACATAGTGGAAAGGAATGTTATTCAGTTTAGATATGTAAGTATAAGTAAACAAGCATCAGACGTTCTCACCAAGCCTCTCTCCAAGACAAAGATTAAATACCTTCGAAGTAAGCTTGGTATGGTAGTAAATGTGGCCTTATTTGAGGTTGAGCCTCAACATTGTTAATTATTGTACTAATATATTCTTTAAGATGTTTAATGTGTAAATTCTTATTATCTGTTATAATTTATGTCATGTGTGTGACTCCATGACTTCATTGCGTGATTAATGGGCCCCTGTGAACATCATTAAGAGATGACGATCTTTCAATGATGAACACTTGTATTGTTGGTTATTATTGTAAGGTGACGATATCAATTGAATGGTGGATATGATGAGACTTGATATCTATGGATAAGCCATGATGGATGATATTACTGAGATATTCATGGTGGATATGCTGTGAGTTTTTATCCTTATGGTAGATATCATGTGACTTGATATCGGTGCACATGCCATGGATATTACACTGTGAGTTTATGGTGAATATCATGTGACTTGATATTCGTGGACATGCCATAACTCCTGATATCACGGTGAGGTGATATCTTTCTCTAACACAATAAATGGATATATTGTGTTCACAACAAGGATAGAAATGCTCCTCCCTAGCTACGAGGGAGTGTTCAAATATGTAGCTTCGGTCGGATTACTCTAACTGACATAATCAAATGTATGAGTGGCCTATCAACCTTGAACATTTGATCTCTATCCTTTACATTCTGCAGATCTGATTATCAGTAATAATATTATATTAGGATAATGATTATATTATAACCATAATATAATATTATTAGATATATACCCTTGCTGTGTATTATAAATTATTGATAAAGATAAATATCATCAATTATATGTATATTCAACAATAGTTTACATTATTGATTATACATATAATTATTCATGATAATATCGATTGATAATCGTATTCTATATTATCATTGAATATGATTATCGATAATGATTGTACTCATTAAGTAGTATTGAGAATTGTTATCAATGATAACGGTCTCACATAGAGACACGACCCTATGTGAAACCGTGTCGGTTTCACATAGAGTCGTGTCTCTATGAGAGACCGACTACATACTTATAATTGTTGCCACCTTCCATTCAAGGATGAAGCAGATAGATAACATATACAAAGGTGATCATCCAGCGATAATCAGCAATATGATATATATCTCACAGCAGTCTGATTTCAGATACTCGAACTAAGCATTAGTTCGACAATATTGAGAACATTTGTACACCATATTCTGGTAATATAAAATTCAAAATTAATATTTACATAAATCTGATCCATTTACAGACATTCCATTTGGAAATCACTTAAATATGACAATGTTAACATGTAAACAAACTTTGGCATATGAATGAGGTTAGATCAAAATACAAAAGGAATTCAAAGTTCTGAAACAAGTACAAATGTAGGATTATTGAATGAAATAATGTCTAAACAATTCTCTGTACAATATTTTTCAGTAAATGTATCTCAATCAGAAATAGAAATTAATGAAATATTGATGGAATAATAACTATCTAACATTAATGCAGTATTTTTCACTAATTGATTCATATTAGAAAATAAATAATTCTAGATTTCAAAGAAACATCCTGCTGAGACTGAGAGATACTCCTTTCATAAGCTGGAAGGTCATTCTAAGGTAGAATAGGAGTTAACATCCGAAGTTTCCATATTGAATAGCTATGTTGAATGTTGATGTATTGCATATTTATGTTGATTTCTGATTTTAATTGTTCTTCAAGTCAAAAATTATTTTTCTGGCAGAAACATTTTTTCTGATGAGGATGCTCCAATGCCAAAAGGTTCAGATGCTGCTGCAGTTCAGGTCTTGTCCCTTTACTTTTATACTAATCAAGGAAATGGATCACCTAGATAATAGTTGTGTTCTCAGTAACAACTTGCTTCCTTTTGTTGGAGCAACTTGACTTCCATCAAACTATGCATCATTTCGCTTACTACATGCTTTCTTCATTACACTACTTTCTCATGTACTGGTTTCTTGCAGTAGAACATATCCTAGAGAGACAGAGAGATAATGACTTGAGAAAAGGAAATCAATTTAATGTGGAAAATTGGGGAGATGTCTTGTTCTGTATTATGCACATAGTTCCCAGACTCGGACTCGGCAAGGCCGACTCGACTCGTGACTCGGTTATGACTCGGCAACGACTCAGAAAAATGAAAAACCCCTTGAAATTTAGAGATTTTTAATGATTTAAAACTTGTTTCATGCACCCATTATTGAATAAAGCTTAAAGACACTATAACATCATCAAATAGAAGCTAATTTGATCACATACATAATGTCATAAACTATTAAACATACATCCCGATCCATCACATAAGTACAACTACAAACATAAATTGTAGTGAAGGAAATAGAAAACATAGATAAATAAAATTATAAATATTGTCAAATGTGTATAAAATCCATGAAATCCATGACATCAAATGTTCCCAAACATGTGTAAAGAAAAACAAGTCTATGGCTAAACATGTAACATGTGCCTTCTCTTCATTGGTTGCTAAACATATATTCCTGACTAAACATAGATATAGGTTACAATTAATGTCAGAATTTAGAACCACGGGGTTATTATGTATAACACCAAAAACAAAATGCCTTACAAACTTTTTCCCTGTATTCCAATATTATATTCCGATTCTCTATATAAGTTAGATCCATTTTAACTATATGCCAAGGATGCCATGGACTGTAGAGACTAAATTTCTAAATTGTTTTTATATTTAATGTGAATAGTTGCTCAAGAAATTTCAACCCTTGCACCAGAATTCTATAGGTCATTATGTTTGTTAGATAACACAATAATCCTAGGATGCATAAGATAGACCCAAGGAGCTATTATAACTTATAACCACTAAAAGAATGAATTAAGCACCTTATATCATTTGTCATCTACCCTAATATTTTACTGTGACTGTAATATCATATCCAAGCTGTTGTGACTAAGATAAGGATGCGATGGACTGCAGAGTTCAAATTTGCAGATTGTTTTTATGCTGGCTAGTTGTTAAAATTTTGTCCACAGTTGAAGCAGCATTTGCAGAGGTTATAATTTATGTTAGAAAAATATAACACAAATGTTATATATACTTTATATTAGATGGTGTGTATTTAGTGTTAGAAGTTATACACATGACCCAAGGAGTTATTTTAAATAATGATATTTCACTCCGACTCTCTAATATCACATCATAGCCATTGCAGCTCACACAAATGGATGTTGTGGACTGCATAGGTTGGATATGCAGATTGTTCTTTGAGGGGGCTGGTTGTTCAAGATTTCTTTGTAGTTTCATGTCATTTTCAACTTCCTTAAATTGTTTTTGTCTAAGGCACGACACATACCAACTTCAAGAAAAATATCAAGTTAGTTTTTTTAAGAAGGAAAATGATAAGACAGTCCAAAAACCAAGTGTTGATCATGCCTATTAGATGTCTTAGATCCAGATGGAAAATGGTTGAAGAGTGTGCATTCAATTCTGCCCATAACAAGTGAATTTTTCCCTACACAAATCATGTTCAAAGAAGCATTTGCAGAATGAAGTTTTTTCATGCACTCGCGAGTTATCCAGCTCGAACTCGTGAGTTTTGCCATGACTCGCATGACTCGCCAAGTCATGCGAGTCATGTGCGAAACTCGTGAGTCCGAGTTGGCGAGTCAGCAAAACTCACCAAGGCTACCTCGGCTCGGACTCGCGTGACTCAAGAGCATGAAAAATAGAGGGAATTTATTTTTACATACTAGAATGATGGCCCAATGCACAAAGAACAAAGTTCTTATCTCTAATGATTTCCTTTTGAAAGTATGAAAATCAACATACTGTTAAGAGTCACAATATTTTTGGCCAACAAACTAAGACGAAAGAAGATTTTGAGTAACTTACTTTATATAAATATTTTGGAATTTCAAAATGTTTTATCATATCAAAATTATAAAAATTACATAGGGCTCCTATATGTTAGAGGCACTATCGTCACAAACTTGAGTGGAGGTAGCCTATGTAGCACAATGTTTTGGAGGAAAAGATGGCAAGGGATGATGGGATGCATTTCGGGACAATATGACATATGTAAATACATGCACACACACATCTCTATATTACACTGTAATGTCCCCTCCTAGCTCATGAGTTTATAATATCAATTTAAATTAAATGCTAAGGCCCTCACTAGCATTTAATAAAGTGAATTAATATTTCACTTGTATTAATGAAATTAAAAAAAATAAGGGTGGAATATAATTTGTCTTTTGTGTGGGGGAGGGAATTTAAAATTAAGAGCAATTTAAAGAGTTGTGGGTAGTTATGTTGGAAAGGAGTTAAAGAAGTGGGATTCCTTCAAAATGGACAGACTGGGGGAAAAATTAGGAATGAAAATAGGAATTCACAGACTTGTAGGAAATTCATCTTTTGAAGAATGAAATCGCTTCAGAGGAACATCAACTTCAGAATTGGAAGATATTCTTAGGCTGATTGAAATGTTCGGGAATTGTGCTGGAAATAAATTGTAAGAATGAGTTGTTAACTTTGAACAAAATTCATGTATTTGATGTCAAATGCTTTTTAATGAATTGATGAAATTGATTGCCCCGAGTCATATTTAAAAAAGAAATGTTGAAATTAAACTTGCTTGGGTTTTTGAAGTAGTTGTGTTTCCATAACATTTTCTACCAAGTTGGAGTTACTTGCCGTTATAGAGGAACTGGTTTGAATTGAAAGGGAGAAAAAATGCTAGAGTTTACTGTTCTTTTTAATGTGTTTTGGTTTGCAGAGAAATAACTACTTCACGCAACTCAGTTATTGTAAAAGGAGCAGACAAGTCGAGCAAGTTGATAAAAACTTTCAAGGGTATCAAGCAGTTCTTTTTGAAGAAATTGGTGTTGTCTAGCGTATCATTAAATAAGGGCATTGAAGCTTTTCATCCAGTAGTTGTCTAAGTATTGTCGGGAGGAAGAAACAAATGCAACAAATTAAACAAGAGTTAAGGAGACCACATCTGCTCTTGGGAACTATGAATCGTTAATTCTCTTGCTAAAATACCAACATACAAGTTTAGTTGATTAAGACAGAGCCAAGTGTGTGCCGTTTTCTCCTTGCTGTGTGAGTTTTCAACATAGTTTCCTTGGTCTGGGAATGCACAAAACGAAACCTCTAGTACTTCTTAACATTTGTTGTTGACGGAATATATTTTCTTCCTCTAGACTAAGAACACATTCAGTGCCGTCTGAGTAGGAGAATGAGTAGTCGAGCTGGAAAAAAACGTGGAAGGTAGTTCTGAGCACACACATTAAAATATACGCAATTAGTTGTTAGTGATTATTGCATCTGAGCTTGGAGTAATACAGTTTGTTGATATTATGGCCTTTTCGGCAAATATCTTATGCCTTGGATAATGATAATAAATATATTAGGTATACATTTATTTTTATAATTCGATATATAAATAATAATATTAAATATAAGGAAATATTTAATATTTATTGTTTATCGATTATATATGCTGAATGGTTTAATTTAAATAAAGGGCCCAAGTCGGCCTCTTGGGCAAGTGTATTTATTATTTAAATTACCTAAGTCGGCCTCTTGAGGAGGCACTACATTTGCATATAAGGAAGATTGAATCTTGGAGGAGAAACACCAAAAAAACATAATGTGCTCTCTCCCTTCATGAATTGATCTAAGGAGCAGCGAACAACATAAAGGAGTGAATTCTGGACTAGGAGCAGCAAATCTCCTTCCTGGATGAGCGAATTCTAGGTCTGGAAAGCAGCAATCTGTTTGGTAGTAGCAACATCATACATATTATGCAATACATAATATGTATGGTTATAGCAGTATGCATTAAGGAGCGAATAGGAATACTAAGGCAGTAAATCAATCTGCCTGCGATATTAAGGACTGGCATTCGAACAACTAGAAGTCAAGCCCTAGGTGGGCTAAATCAGATTGAATCTAGAAGGGTTTCAAAGACAACATCAAGAGCAGATCTGAACTTCATAATTGGGTATGATCTGAACTTAATTGAAGTTTACTTTTCATCATCCTGTGCTTAGTTTTGTTAGACTTCTATAGATTGATACATTCCTTGGTAGAATCTAGAAAATACTAACATTGTATCAGAGCGTTGGTTGAGTAAAAGATCCATTTCAGATTTAGGAATTTAGTCTAACTCTTTCAAAACTAAGGAAGAATGTAAGAACCCTTCACAGGCTCTAATTGCTGAAGCTGTTTTGTCTCAATATTTGTTTTGAAAGTTTATAGTTTTTTTTTTGTGGTTTTCACAAGTTTTAAAGTAAAAAACAAATATACCATAATCTGAAACAATTTGAAATACTGCTGCAACTTCTATTTATTTTCTAATGAAATACAAGTAAAATCCAATCAATCTTTTATTGGAAAAAATATCACCAAAGGCAACTATGAACTTCATAAAAAACTTGGAATAAGAAACTGTAAGAACCCCAAATCGGTCCTTAACTGCTGGAGATGTTTATCTCAATTTGTTGTTTGAAAATTTATGATTTTTTGGGATTTTCAAGGGTTTTAGAAATAAAAAGCAAATATGCAATAATCTGAAATTTTGAAACAATTTGAAATACTGCTGCAACTTCTATTTATTTTCTAGTGAAATACAAGTAAAATCCAAACAATCTTTTATTGGAAAAAATATCATCAAAGACAACTATGAACTACATAAAAAACTTGGAATAAGATTGTCATGTGCTGCTGTAATTATTTATTTGCTGAAGTAGTAAATGCTGAAGATGTCGTTCTGTCCCCACGTTTCAACCTATATATGATATAATCCGTCTTCGTTAATTCCCAACTGCCAGCTGATATTATCTTTCCAGAACTGCGAGTAAAACCCTCTGCTGAAGCACAATAAGAATCTCTGGATGAGACCCTCTCCACAATACCAGATTCACCAGGTATTTCACTGGCTCAAATGGCGAACACAGAAGAAAACTACGTTTCTCCAATGGTGAAATGCTGAAAAGAAGCAATAATCAATAACAATAACAATAACAATGGATGCCTTCCTTCTTTCCCCAACAAGCATAAATAGGCTTTCCAACCCTAAATGGCAATTCCTTGAAAAACTGCGATTTCTTTCTTTAAGGCATTAAAAATATAATCATTAAATAAATTTAATGATTTAGACTTAGGAAAACATGCCAATAAATTAATACATTAATTTGGCCCCCTTCATGATACTTAGACCCATCACTTAAGTGATTTAATATAAAGTCAATTTACAACTTAATATTAAATTCTTTGCCATTTAATTAATATATAACCATTGAAAATTGAATAACTCCCTCAAAAATGAGAATCGGGCTTAACCGTCTGGAACTGGAGTTGGCATAATAATTTCCCATGTGATCAAATAATATTTGTAAAAATAGCAAGGGTCCATCTCTATGACTCTAAAAGTTGCTAAAAATAGCAAAACTCAAACAAACAGAGTCTTAAACCTCTCCATACCAAATCAAGGGTGCTGAGCTCTGCAAAAGTTGAACCATCAGATAAGCATATCTCCTCTGTGCACAAATTGACCCTCTATCCATCTCTTCTAGCCTACGAGGGTCCAATGATAGGCTATTGATGATGTCTCTAGCTAGAAGGGGACATCACAAGAAATGGTAACCAGAGGTTTGGCCTAAACATAATTTTGATTTTATGAAGAAAATAAAGTAGGTCTAAATTTTGCATTAAGATTGAATATGCAAATTGCCCTAGTTAGTCCAAACTAACCTAAGAGGGAGTCTAAGCTTAAGAAGAGTTTAATCATGGATGTGTAAGATCATCCCTTATTGGCATGGCTTAGTGGCATATGACATGTTATTGGTTGGTTCATTGACTTATTAGCATTGGCACACATTATGGGAAGCATACATTGGCTACATATGGATTTAGGGTTACATGATCTGATTGGCATACTTTTCCTTTGCTGGTTGAGGGAGTCTTAACCTTGTTTAGGATCATCCAGAGGGAGTAGGTCTCCTTGGGTATCATATACCCTGGGTATCTTATTTGTAGGCATATGGTTTAAGAGGGAGTTCAACTATGGGCTCACTTAATTTTGTGTTGTGAACTCCTTATGTCTTGTTGATCATATGTATGGGTAGGATTATACCTCATTGGCTTGATCATCATAACTGGTTAGTTTTGATATATGATTGTATGTGTGGAACATGCATAGCTGATTGGATCGGCTGGTTAGGAATTTCTTATTAGCATAAATGATTATCTGACATTCTATGTATGAAGAGCATACTTCACATTATGTACATTGTGTTACATTTCTGTTATGTATGGTATAGGAACTTACTTTATGTTGCTTGAGAGCATACCTTACATTGGCATATGTTATGTTTAACATTACCTTACATATGTTACATATCTTATGTATGTTTGGAAACATACTTCCTTTTATACAGAACAATTGGCTTATGTTAGCATACCCTTCTTCACTGTTATGGCTGAGTCTATATATGACATATAGTTGAGACATAATGCTTTTGGTATATTGGTTCATATATCACATTAATGTGTGAAAGCACACTTTATGTTGCCTTAACATATTTTACATTATGGAGACATACATAACCAATTAACTATCATTATGTGAAGGAAGTACTTCGGTACACTGACAACATCGGGTTGTGTTGGCCTTTACATCAATAGTGGATTTTTGATTTAATCTGGTATGTATCTATTGCATATTAAGAGGGAGTTTTTCTATATGCAGTTGTGGCAACTTACATAGCTATCTATCTATTTGATATACATTAGACTAGCTGTTGTGTGAGTTATGCTTGAGAGAACTGCAGTATACTTTATTGGCCTTAGCATATATACCTTCTTTGGCTCGTATTCATGGTTATTTGAGAACATATTTCTGTTATGATTGATTAACTGTTCTCTTTATTGATGCATGGGTGCATACATTATTGGTTAATGAATTGGCACATGTTGTGTATGTTGCATTTTTCAATTGGCATTTTTTGGGGTCAAACATTATGATGATTAGAGATAATGTTGGTGTATGCTTGGGAGCATACTTTATATTGGTATATGTTATCCTTTATATATGCTTTGCTATTAATCATATATACGGGTGGATACATCTCTTATAGAAGGATCTATATTGCTCTACATCCAGTTATATGTTGGACAAATTTTGGTTACCCTTATGTGATTATGCTTATGACTAAGACTTGTCTATGGATTATGCTTGTTCTATGAGAGAATTGCATTTGATTTGGCTACTTATTGTGTATGACGATAGCATACTTTAGTGGCTTATTGTGTATGTATGGATCATACTTTCTTTTATAACTA
Organism: Chamaecyparis obtusa; assembly: GCA_027943335.1. Classification (NCBI taxonomy): domain Eukaryota; kingdom Viridiplantae; phylum Streptophyta; class Pinopsida; order Cupressales; family Cupressaceae; genus Chamaecyparis; species Chamaecyparis obtusa. The sequence goes on along the minus strand of BSBK01000430.1, from coordinate 1,989,163 downwards.
AGTCTATATTACATATGGTTCTATGTGTGAACTTTACTTGAATCTTATGATCATATTGGTTACTCTTATACTTATGTGGATTCATAAGATAAGATTGTATTTACGAGATTCATATGGTTATGATTATTCATGTGGATATACTTATGCTTATGGCCAAGATATTCTTCTGAATTAAAGAATATCATTTGATATTCTTTGAGTCCAGGGGACTCGTGGATCAGGGATCTACATCTGAGCACTTGGTGAATATCATGGATTTGATATTCGTTAAGCCAATGCTCGAGGATATCATGTATTTGATATCTCGTGGATCAGGGATCCACATTTAGCATATGGTGGACATCATGGACTTGATGTCTGGAGGCCATTGCTCTGAGTACTTGGTGAATATTATGGATTTGATATTCGTTAGACCAATGCTTGAGGATATCATGGATTTGATATCTGGTGGATCAGGGATCCACTTCTCAGCATATGGTGGGCATCATGGACTTGATGTCTGGAGGCCATTGCTCCGAGCACTTGGTGAATATCATGGATTTGATATCTCGTGGATCAGGGATCCACATCTAAGGATATCATGGACTTGATGTCGATAGGCCATTATTTCGAGCACTTGTGAATATCATGGACTTGATATTCGTTAGACCAATGCTCTTAACATCATGGATTTGATGATACCATGAATATCATGGACTTGATATTCATAAGAGTCAAGGTGACTAGTGGATTTAGGAAATTCACAAATTAATTGGAAATATCCTTAGTTGCCGATTCGGATTCAGGGACGGATTCGGGTTCGCGAATCCGGTTCGTGGATTCGTGAATTTTTTTTTTCCCGTTTTGGATTCGTGAGTATATATATATATATATATAAATATATATATATGCATTATATATCCAAAAATATAAGAGAAATATACATAATTCTAAAACTAAATCATTTCATACTATGAATCTATGATGCTTGATCATTAAAACTTCAAATAGCATACTTGATCATTGATCTATGATTCTATGTTGACAATTCTAAAGAAAATCAGCACATTGAATTAGTATTACTGAATTACAAAATGACAATTCAAAATATTGTTCATTAAAGTTTGAGACATGATTCAATGTTCAATGGTTCATCAATCAAATGGATTATCAAAAAAATTTGGATCAATGGGGTCTCCAGTAGCTGCAAGTGTTTGATCAAAATCATCATTAATGGAACCCAAAGTTCCACTAGCACTAGAGGGTACTATCTCATCATCATCATCATCACCATCATAATCCACATCAGCCAAAGTACTTCTAGCAAGATCCCGAATGGTCATATCTAGGTCAGCAGACTCGGGTGCTACATCCCAAAGCTTCGCTGGCCCCTTCTTGTACTTTGGATCCTTCCGTGACAGGAGACGCAAGTTGTTGTGAACATACACCATATCTTCTGCTTTTTTTGCAGCCAACCGGTTACGCTTGACTGAGTGGATAATGGAGTAAGTACTCCAATTCCGCTCAGCGGCATAAGAGCTCGCAACCTAGAGAGAAAACCAACAAAATTAAAAAAATACAAGATAAATTCAAGAGCATTAAGTATTAAATTCTGCAATGCAAGTGACAAAACATAAAGAAAAAAAGAAGTTAAAACTTAAAAACTTACTTGTGATAGAACCTTAATCGCAAGAGGTTGGAGGTATAGATAATATTGCCCATGAAGATACCACCATGTAACAGCATCCATTTTGCTTTGGTCATTGATAGCAGTAGGGCTGAGATCTCTTCTTGAGATAAATGATCCAAATTCTCTCCTAACACTTACCCCAATATCTGGATCGCAGAAGATTTTATCAAATGCCTTCTTATACCCACTGGCAACCTCAGCATCTCTATATGGTGCCACTCTACCTGGAATACCAAGTACTTGTGCGCTATAGTACCTGGGAGAAAGAGCATATGCTAGGAGGTGCAAAGGTGTGGTCATCTTGTTCCAACGATGAACAACCATTGCTTCCACCTTTTTGTATAAGGTGTCCTCAGGATCATTCTCTCTCCTATGTATGACCTGGGATATCAAATGATGTTCATGTAAGTTATCATTATGTCAATTTTGAATTTAAATAACTCTCAATAAACAAAGATAAAAGAATGTATTAAATTTATAACTTACCATTTTTATCTTCTCCAACATTGTGTCCATGCTATCATAGATATCCCCCAAGCATGGTAAATCAGTGTTGGCAAATCGAAGCATAGACATGATGGGATCAGTGAATTCCAACACATACTCCACACGAGTCCACCAATCATCATCTAATATCAATGCCTTCACCTTTTGGGCCCTGACTGAACTGGACTGCTTCCAGATGCTCCATTGGTTACTAATAACCATTTGTGATAAGGCCTCCTTCACCTTGACAAGCCGTCTCAACACAATTGTGTGAGAGGCAAATCGGGTTTCAGCCACCTAAAACATGTTAGTAGAAAGTTAAAACATGACATAAAAATTATAAAATGATAAATGAAACTAAATAAATTATAAATTAAATTTTAAAATTTACCTTCAACAATTCCAATTTTGAGTAAGTTCTGAAAATTGCTTGTGACATATGGTGATTTGTCACAAAGATTTGAATCTCCTCACCTTCCTCATACACCTGTTTCACCCAATCTATTTCAGTGCCAATTGCCTTCATCACTAGATTGAGAGAATGGACGGTGCACGGTGTCCAAAAGATGTGATCATATCTAGCCTCTATCAAAGCACTTGCAGCCTTGCAAACTTTTGCATTGTCCGTAATTACTTGGACAACATTGTGATGACCCACAGACTCTATGGATTCAATGAGAATCTGGGCAATGAACTTTGCATTTTTTACTTCACCTTCACAGTCAACCGCCTTCAAAAACATTGACCCCTTGGGGGATACAACAATTACATTAATTAAAGGACGGTTTTTGCAATCTTTCCATCCATCTGAAACAATAGACACGCCTGATTGGACCCAAGAATCTCTTATTGGTTGGTGCGCAACTTTTCATATCTAGGGCCATGGTAACCAGAAGGTGCTTCATTTATTCCTTCACACATGTCACTAAAATAAGGTGATCTCACAAAGTTGAATGGAACACCATTTGCAAAGAGGCAACGTCCAACTTTGGCATCAGCAATATCTCTTAACTCATTTTGAAATGCCCTATCTAATGGGCCTCTCTTGCGGGGGGTGTTGTGTGGTTGATCTACATCTTCATCCCTAGAAGGCATAGGCAAGAATGGATGTGATCTAGATTGCATTTGAGTGGGTGACTGCATTGTTTTCTGTTTACTGGTATAAGAAACTTGTTTCCCTTTTGCACATATTCTGTCAGCTTCTTCTTGTTCTTTTACCAAAGCAATTACATTTATTAAAGGACGGTTTTTGCAATCTTTCCATCCATCTGAAACAATAGACACACCTGTTTGGACCCAAGAATCTCTTATTGGTTGTAGTAGGTTCTCTACATTTTTTCTCTCATTTTGTAATATGGTGGTGCGCAACTTTTCATATCTAGGTCCACGGTAACCAGAAGGTGCTTCATTTATTCCTTCACACATGTCACTAAAATAAGGTGATCTCACAAAGTTGAATGGAACACCATTTGCAAAGAGGCAATGTCCAACTTTGGCATCAACAATATCTCTTAACTCATTTTGAAATGCCCTATCTAATGGGCCTCTCTTGTGGGGGGTGTTGTGTGGTTGATCTACATCTTCATCCCTAGAAGGCATAGACAAGAATGGATGTGATCTAGATTGCATTTGAGTGGGTGGCTGCATTGTTTTCTGTTTACTGGTATAAGAAACTTGTTTACCTTTTGCACATATTCTGTTAGCTTCTTCTTGTTCTTTTACTAAAGCTGCTATTTGTGCAGCTGGCAATCCCTTTTTATCTTCCCCCTCACACATGTTAGTCCCTTGACCCCCAGGGCCTAAAAGATGATATGTTACCCGGGAGTAGGAGCTTCTATATTGTGTTTTGCACCTCCAACACATTGAGAAATTCTTGTGGTGTGTCTCCATAAAGGAGACCCTTTATCAATTTTAAATTTTTGAGATCCCTCCCCACCCACTGAGCCTTGACTACTCATTGTTGCAATCTATAACAAAAATGAAAAAAGAAAACTTCAAAACTTATACAAAAACTTATACTTCAAAACTTATCAAAAAAAACTAGAGAATATGGTTCAAATGCATACCTTAATCACTCAAATAGACTGAATAGTGCTTCTTGGAAGGTGTTTGCCACTCCACAATCGAGCTCCTTCGAATTCAATCACCTCACTTCAAGCTTGCATGAATGAGAGAGCAAAATGAGAGAGAATAATAGAGAGCACAATGAGAAATAAAATGTGTTTGGAGACTCATAAAAGGGGTCGTTTTAGGGTTAGAAGCAAAACAAACAATATAAAAATGCTTTTTTAAAGTCATTGTTTGACTTTTTATACACCAATTGCCGCGGGTCCTTGAGGATTCGCGCGAGATTCTCATGGATCTGCCCGGATCCTCCCGGGTCCGTGCAAAACCTTGTGGATCCGTCCGGATCCACGAGCCGTAGATCCGGACGGATCCACAGGGTTTTGCACGGACCCTACCCGGATTCGACGCGAATCCGGACTCGGACCCGGATCCGGGCCTGCCAGGGCGAATTGGGCAACTAAGGAAATATCTGATATTATGGACTTGATATCACTTATGGTTGATAGGAATCATGGACTTGATGTTATCATGAATATCATAGACTGATATTCTTTGGTCATAGGATCTAGGAGATCCACATTTGGATGGTAAGCTTCATATGATATGATGTTTCTCATATGAATATGAGATGTATGGTTTATGAAGAACCGTTGTGTTCTCATTATATTTTGTAGATAGAGATCTACTATCATAGATGAGAGATCTATGGCTTCATTTGATGAGGAATCCATTTTTGTTATGTCTTATGCTTTGAGTCTCGGAGACTCGTGGATTTAGGAAATCCACATCCGGTTGGTAAACATCTTGAGATTTGATTTACCATGAAAAGATGATTTTCATATGGATATTAAATCTATGGTTGGGAATGATAATGAACATATGTGTTCTTATCAAAATTGGTAGAATGGAGATCTACCTTCATAGATGTGAGATCTATGAAATCCATATTGGTTATGTTTTGTGATGAAGAATCTATGAGTGGATATTTGCCTCAAGTGCAAGAGGGAGTGTTGATATTATAGCCTTTTCGGCAAATATCTTATGCCTTGGATAATGATAATAAATATATAGAGTATATATTTATTATTATAATTCGATATATAAATAATAATATTAAATATAAGGAAATATTTAATATTTATTGTTTATCTATTATATATGCTGAATGGTTTAATTTAAATAAATTGCCCAAGACGGCCTCTTGGGCAAGTGTATTTATTATTTAAATTACCTAAGGCGGCCTCTTTAGGAGTCCCTACATTTGCATATATAAGGAAGATCAAATCTTGGAGGAGAAACACCAAAAAAAATTAATGTGCTCTCTCCCTTCATGAATCGATCTAAGGAGAGGCGAACAGCATAAAGGAGCGAATTCTGGACTAGGAGCAGGAAATCTCCTTCTTCCTGGATGAGCGAATTCTAGGTCTGGAAAGCAGCGATCTGTTTGGCAGCAGCAGCATCATACATATTATGCAATATGTATGGTTACAGTAGTATGCATTAAGGAGCGAATAGGAATACTAAGGTAGTAAATCAATCTACTTGCGATATTAAGGACTGACATTTGAACAGCTAGAAGTCAAGCCCTAGGTGGGCTAAATCAGATTGCATCTAGAAGGGTTTCAAAGACAACATCAAGAGCAGATCTGAACTTCATAACCTGGTATGATCTGAACTTAATTGAAATTTACTTTTCATCATCCTGTGCTTAGTTTTGTTAGACTTCTATAGATTGATACATTCCTTGGTAGAATGTGGAAAATACTAACACAATTGTGAACCCAAAGTGAATATAATCGTAGCTCATTAAGCTAAGAGGCGGTTAAATTGAAGGGCTTTGAACGAGTGTAGTATGGCTTGATTCTTGGCCCAAATATTGTTATTAGCTTCTGAGATTGGGTTATGGACAAGAGCTCTGTAAGAACCCTTCTAAGGCTCTATCTGCTTTACTGAAACTTCTTGTTTTAGTTTTTATTGTTTCGTGATTTTGTTTTGTGTTTTAAGATGGTTTCTTAAAAAAATAGTGCATAAACATGAAAAGAAAACTTTTGGAATTTAATACTAACAATACTTTGGGCATAGAAGACAATCTTTATTACTTTTCCTTCAATACATAGCACTTGAATGTTTTACATTAAAAAGCATACCCATTTTTATTGTAGAAATTATTTTGAAACCCTTGCTGGCCGAAAAAGAAAGCATACAACAACTCATATCTCCTTCTATAAGCAACCATTCTCCAAACTGATGGTATCAATCACTATGGTTCAACTAGGCGTCCCTCTTAGGAATTCTTACTGATTTTTTTGGTGCCCGCTTCAACAAAATTGAACCAAGTATGGAAGAGAGGGTAGGGCAAATGGATAACCAACAAAAAACAATGTTTCAAACAAGCATGAATAGCGAATAACTCCTCAATTCAATGCCCTCAATCTGCTATGAGAATATGCCTCCAATCTATCAATAACATCTACGAATAATCCCTCCAATCAGCACACTGATGACTCGTGAATGAAGCGAACCAGATTAGCAATATCGGGCGAATATTTCACACCCTTTGACTGCTGCTACAAAGAAGATGCAACTCTCTCCAATGCCGATAAGCTTGAAAGACTGCAGGAACCCTTGGTTTATCACAAACTCCAATTTTCCAGAGAAGAAATTTCAATCAAAGCATAAACATAATATCTTCCATGAGAATGAGCTCTTAAGTCCCTTTTATTCTTTTCTTGTGAGAGCTCAAACACTTTTTTGGCCAATGTGGGATAAAAGATATATTCCTACTTTTAATTTTTCACATAAAACTCCATAGTTGGTGCACAAATAATTCATTTAAAATTAAGTGTTCACTTGGCCCCATCTATGATAACTTGACCCTTCACTTAAGTGACTCAAGTTATAATATAAAATTATATTATAACTTAATAATATAAGCTCAAAATTATTAATATTTATTTTAGCCAAATAAATATTAATATCTCCATTATTACTCATCATCTCTGCATGCCGTCTGAACTGGGAGCTGACATGATCAAGCCACATACGACCATACCCCATTTCTAAAAATAGCAGGGGTCCCTCTTTGAGCCTCTCAAAACTTACTCTAAATAGAAATATGTGCAATAAATAGCAACTACTGCATACGGAGTCCTAGAGACCTCAAACGAAAGCCAAATCTGCAAAACTTTGGCAACTGAAGAAGATGCATCCCTCAAAAGACCTTCTAACCAACCTCATTAGCCTATAAGGGTCAATTAATAGGCTAATCCCTCGAACTCTGATGCTCATGAAAATGGGGACATTACAGTCTACCCTCCCTGAAATTGGTTGTCCTCAAGCAATCTCTACTGCAAAGTAACTCCACCCCACTAGAGGTCCAAAAGATGAACTGGGTAATGTCCCACATATCTCGAACCAATTCCTGTAGCACCAACATAAACACAATTGCGCAAGGACAAACATCATGCCAAGTATTCAACCCCTGCGCACAAGAATAGTGCATCAAAATCAAAACATGTTCAAGAAGGCCAAGGATGAACTAGTATACTCTCTGCACGCTGAAAATGCTGCAATGCTCAATTGTAAACCTTGTCTGAAAACCAGATCCTCCCAAAGATTCCCACACTCTACACTCAATGCTCAACTGAATGTTGGGATCCCAATTCAGTTTGTAGAGTACCTCATACAAACCATGTGGCGTCAACATAATACCATTGTATGCTGCAACTAAGTCAACCCTAGCCGAAGGAAGAAGCAATCCACTAGCTGGAACAATCCCTGGATCCCATAGCCAATATGAAAGTTTGCCAAAATGGACATTCTCATACTTCCGCTGCTCAACTCTGATCCCAACTTCACCATACTAGAATTGGTGAAGCCAACCAAGAGGACCCACCCAAACTGCAGTGCTAACCTTGTCGCCACTTGGATCCCAATGCAATTTAGACACATCCATCCGTACTGTGGAGATAAGAACTCCTGAAGGTATCTGTATCACAACCACTATCTCCATCCTCGACTAATCTGTCATGGATGTGATGACTTTGCAAGTAGACCCCCACCAACTTGTTGGTAATGATTCCATCTACCAAAGATGGTGAATACCCATCCCACAAGATATGGTATAATCCTGAAGCCAATCTACACTGACACATCATCAAGTCCTCCACATGTGGATCAAAAGAAAAATGATGAGCACACCTCATTGTGTAGTTATGGCAAAAATTTCCAATCTCTGTCAATGGCTCAGCACTAATAACTCTGGAATTACGAAATGGCTCCAATCTCTGACCTTGAATCACCGATAGGGCCACTGGAAACTTGCTCTACAAACCCAACCATAAAGTCTTGTGAGATTTTCACACCATTGCCCCATTGCTAATGGGGACCCCCTCTTTTGTTTGCAGTAGGAGTAGTGGTGTTAGGTAGTCTTTGTTGGTGGCAATTTTCAAGTCCTTGGTCTGACAGATGAGGTTCGAGAGTTGGTTTTGGCAATTTTTGGCGTCCTGGGAAGTCAAGCCTGTTTGGAACATGGGCGAGAGTTGTGCTAAATCTTTCAGGAATATGAAATCAAAACGAAAGGATTTGCGATGAAACAAGTTTAAACCCTCTGAGAATCCTTGTTCCAGCTTCAATTTGATCTTAAAATGTCGAGATAGATTGTGGGGAGTAGCTTTGCTGAAGGCGCACTGAATCCTGAAATTTGGCTAAGTCCTGAAATTTTTAAAAAACCCCCAAAATCTAGAATCTACACCTTAACTCCTATGAAGCTGAAACCTATCTCAAACATCCTGGAAGGTATTTATACAAATATAACTTAAAGTATAAGAAATTAAACTTATACTTAAATGTTATATTTGTATAAATTCTCTTGCCCCTGAACTGAAAATTTGGCTAAGTATAGAAGTGCAAATCTGCATGTGTCCTATGACTAGGCGGATTCCGCCCAGCCATAGGATAGGCTTGTCCTATCCACTCCAAATTTCTGCCCCTACATCAAGACAGAAGATGGAGTCCTTGAGCGATGGCATGGTGTTTGATCAAGTTTGGAGGTAGTTGAGATGAACTTTGGAGTCTTCGTGACCTTATTCAAAGAAATTTTGTGTGTCTTATGATTTGTGGATTCCGCCCAGCCATAGGACAGGCTGTCCTATGCGGCCATGATTTCCGCTCCCCTTTTGGCTTTGGAATGGAGGTGTTTGGAGGTAGAGGTTGTTTGTTTGGGGGCATGGGTAGTAGTCTTGGTGTCTTGGCGTGGATGAAGGCTTCTTACCTTTTTGGGTGGAGGACATTTCCGCCCCACAACATATCTCCCTCCTAATGGCTGGTCGACTCCCCCCCACTTCAAAGAAATCAGAATTAAAATCCAAAACAAGTTGTCCCAAAAAAAAAGAAGTAACATTTATTTGATGCAAGTCGGCCTCCTAGGTGGGAGAAGTGAGAAATATATATAAAGGAGGGAGGTTTGGATTCATTTGTACCAAGTGGCATGCGACTTCTCCCAGCAGCAGAGCAGATTCGACAGATTGGAATTCAGTTTTTTGAAACCAAGGCAAGCTTAAGGAGATCCTCTCCTAGTCCATATTCCAAACTCTTCAAAGGAGGAGGCAAATTAGAACATCATCTTCATAAAAGGGTGCTTGCTGGTGTTGAAATCTCAGATTTTCTCAAAGTTACAGGTTTGATTGCACTTTGTTTTTTTGTTCTAACTAGTGAAGAGGTTGTGCGAGTAAAGGGGGGTGTTTTCAAACCTCTACCCCATCCTCCCTTTCCTTTAACTTCATTGGTTCAAATTGCGATTCATTGCATGAAGAGTTCGAATTCAAAGCAATCAAACTTCAGTTTCTAAGTCTGAGATTTTATTTAATCATGACTTGTTGTTTAATCATTTGGTCATTTTGGTAGAGAAATGTATGGAAATCTGGAAATGAAATAATGTTTAAAAGTTTTAATCCAACTTTATTGGCTTCATCTAAAGGCGATTTTATTTCCTAATTTCTTATTTCTCAAATTTTTTGGCATCTTGGGCAAGGGTAAGTGAGACATGTTTCCTTGATATTTTGTAGGCTAAGGGAGATGTTCGAGACTCCAAAGGGGAATGATCCAAGCTTCAAGTTCAAAGATCACAAGTGGGAAGAAAGTTCACATCAAGTTACCGAGGGTCAAGGCTATTCAAATTGAGATCAAGTTGGGATTCAAGATCGAAGTCAGAGGGACGAGTCCAATCACTTGAAGGCATTTCCAAGTACAATCAAGTTCAAATCAGATCGGGGGCAAGTTAACGAATGCCCACACAAATCATGGCATGAGGAAATTGCCAAGGAGTTGATGGTTTTGGAAGAGTTAATCGAAGTTAGGAATGGTGAGTATCAAGAGATATCTTCCCTTCATCAAAGATCAATCAGAGCTACAGGACAAGGATGATGAGGTGGCAGTTAATTATCTCCTCCAATCAGAAAATTCCAGATTTCAAGCACAAGCAATCGCAACGTGCCAAGTGTCCTATTTTCTCATTGATTGAGAAATTATTGTAATTTTCTTATTGGCCCATAATTTGGTGCCCTTTTGTAATTGGTTGTAAATTTGGCAACCCTAATTAGGGTTTCTAGGATTTAATCTTGGCCCTTGATTTTGAATGAATCTTGGCCCTTTGTTGTAATTGGACATCTATAAAAGGCCAAGGCCTTCTCATTTGTAGGGATGGTTAGAGAGATTCAGAGGTGAGCTAAGGAGCATTAGATTAGAGTAGGAGAGAAGGCAGAGTAGAGTAGGTTAGCCAAGGAAGACTTGATCAAATTGTTGATATAATACTACCAAAATTTTTCCTTCTTTCATTGTTGGTTTTCATGGTGAATGCGTGTGACGTTTGGAGTATTTTATGGTTTCTTCAATCTCTTACTTGGAGTAGATTTATTTCCATGCTAAAGTAGTTAGTTGGATGAAAGTAATTGTGGATGTTTGTTTGTTTGTGTAAAGAGCCTGACAAAATAGATATATGAAATGAGAGGAATATCCTCCTGAAGGTCTCACGCAACCAAGGAATGATAAAATCGCAGCCCAAGACTGAAGTCGCTGCCACCTTGGAAGCACACGTAGCTGAATTAAAACTCCACGCAGCCAATAGAGGGAGTCATGTGTCTTCCTTTGCTCAAACGCTGCTGTAGGGAAGAAGACGTGGCTTCAGAAATTAAAACGCCACCCTTAATGTGGTTCACATAGCCTCAAATCTCATGTATGCAGCACGTAGATAATAATTTGCAGCCTGTACGTACTGAAAGCAACCTCTTAGGAGATACAACAGCCTCCTTGCACACTAGTAATATCTAGTTAAATGAAAATCGAACCCAGCTGTGAGTATGACTCAATTTAATTAATTTCTTGCACCAAACTGGTATACATCAACACCAATTTACAGCCATGAAATATCAGAATTTCATCCCCAGAATCAATTGTACAATTCACCACCACAGAAATGATTCAAAGGGCAGCAGAGAGGAATCAGTCCTCAAACCCTTGTTGAAAACTCTCAACACAAAACTTCATTAAATAAAAGATGTCTTCAAGAATGAATTTCGATTTTCTCTTCAAAGCTCTTATAAAAGCATTAAAAGAGTGTGGCTTCTTCCACACACTTTTCACTAAAGAAGCTTCTCGTTCACAATTTAAAATTAGAACATAAAGCTAAGTTATTTATTAAGTTCAACTTAATAAACAACTTATATATCATTAAACCACATTAAGTGCTCTAAAATGCATCCAACTGCTCACACCTCAGAATTGTCTTCCCCGACTTGCTAAAAATAGCCACTGCCCAGAATAGACTTACTAAAAATATTAAATCCGCCATAGAGACCCTCAAAACCCACTGTCAGCTCGCGAGGGTCGCGATGATGAACTGACCATGCTCAGCTACATGAACCTGCTAAAATGGGGACATTACAGTTTGACTCAAGTATACTAGGTCAGTAGCCTCGTTGCTGATTGTGAGGAAGCCTTGTGTGGTAAGCTAGTCGTTGCACTTAAGTTCAATCGTCATTGGATCCTTAGTTTGTACTTCCAAGTTGGATTAGGGAGAAGATGTTGATATGAAAAACATTTGAATTCCTTAGAAGCTTGCACTAGGTGAAGTTGAGGTTGCTGATAAGATTTCACTTGGTAGAGTCCAAGCCATCCATGATCCCCTTGCATTCCTAGATAGGAGTAGGAGTAGAAGTCAAGCCTAAGTTAGCAAGTTTAAGTGGTTGAAATGGAAGTTTGAGAGAAGCTATATTTTCATTGCACATTGTGAAGCTAAATCTTTAGAAGTGAAAGTAAGTTGACACCCTTGAATGAAACACTTAGGCTTGCCTAAGTGATTAACCAACAAATCACATCATTTCAACTGAGTTAGATATCCATAGTATAAGGAACCTTGGAGTCATTTCATGATCTTCATTGCAAAGCTTAGCACGAGAGATGACTTTGTTCAAGAGAGGATTTAATGCTCTATGTTTCTCGAAGCATTGAGTGTTTAGTCCTGCATGTTGTGTAAGTGGAACAAAACTTGCATCAACAGAAATTGGTGCTAGATGGAGGGCATAAACAAAGTTCATTAATGGACTATCAACAACAATGAGCTTTCATGTTATATTTGAGATGTGAGAGATGTCTTCAAAAGTTCAAAAAAATCCAAAAAATCGAAAAATTAGAAAAAAAAAAGAGGAAAAGACTTCTAAATGGATGGGCAGTGGTTCATGGTCAAGGCATTCATCCAGTTGACATTGCTCGATTTCGGGAGGCTTTGAATGCACAATTGTATCCATAGAATTTGTCTGAATTGGCATCACCTTGCAGGTGCAGGATTCATGGGACAACCACACATGATGAGCTTAATTGTTTGACATTTCTGTCAAGAGTGGAGTTGGTATTGCAAAGGAAGATGTTCTTTTGGGATATCCTCAAACCAATTCCATTTGCCAAATCAGATGATAGAGTTAACATGTTTGTGAATAATTTCAAGGCAATGATCAAGAAGGGACTAAGTGAGGAAGAACTATATGTGGAAGATATGTTGCTCTCTGGTTGGTGTAGACTACACAATGTGAGACATTCAAAATATACTTGTCAACCATGTCGGGATATCATAAAGCAGGCCAAGCAAGAGATGGGATGGTTTTATTGTGAGCAACCGAATACAGACGGAATTTGAGGTGCATACCTTGAACAAATGAGTTTGGCATCAAAGGAAGGCATCAAGGATTGCATTCATCGCTTAGGTTGGAAACCAAAAGATGAGAACATTGTATCCTCATCCGACAAAGAAGAAAGCAACTTGCGAGAGGATAGCGTGGTTGAACCTAATGACCGAGACATTCATGTGGAAGATGAGCCTTCACACTTCACTCCACAAGAGGAAGGTGTTAAGAAATAAATCAAGGAAGCAATAGAATACATTTGAGGAAGAGAAATAATAGCAATTAAGGATAAGCATTTGGAAACCCATGGGGGTAAAAAACTACAAGAGGACCATAACAAGTTTGAAGAGGTGATCCTTGGTGAACTTTCACTCATGGTACAAAGTCAAATTCTTGAGGATGAGTTGGAAGAAATCTCTAGCACCCTTCATGAAAGAAGCAATCAAGTGGACAAGTTGAACAAGGAATTGCAAGTTACTACAAGTGAGTCAAGATATGAGGAAAAGTTTGATAAAGCATTCCAAGACATCATTACCACCGTATTCTTTGGGGGGATGCTTAAGGATCTTACGGAAGAAATACGAATGGATTCATTGCCAAAGGCATCCCAAGACAGACAAGTTGTTGCAAGTGGCATAATTCACCATCAACTCCGACCTCTAGAGGCTTTGCCACTTGGGATTGATTTTGATGAACTTATGAAGACATTTGAGGACCTTCCTGTCAGTTTTGAAGATGCCAAGAGTAATGAGATTCCACATGAAAAATTGCAAGATGTTCCTATTAAAAAATTGACTGGCAATTTTATGACAAATGATGAAGCTTCAAGTGTATTTAGTGAGAATGTGCAAGATATGTTGAGCGAGGAACAAGTTACTCCCAGAACAATTTGGGTTGATGCTACTATCGGAGCAACTTGAGGAGATATTTGAGGTGGGACTCATCATGGAATCCTTGATTTTTAAGGATACACCTAGCAATGTTCATAGGGATGGGTGGTTCATGCGGTATAAGGACAAGCCACCTAGAGCGATATTCCAAGGCCTTGATTTCACAACTAATCTTGCCTTGATCACTCATGAGTTCGATGCTGATGTTAGTGGGGCGGTCTATCGCCAACTTCGACCTCCTGAAGCCGTGGAAAATTTGTAGGTTCCATTTAAATTTGAATCACGCTAGGTTGTTTCTTTTCTTGCTCTTAATGTTCAAAGTTGTAAAAGTTGTTATTTTGATTATGCAAATTTTGGAAAGAAAACTTGTTTATGGATTTATCATGGACCCAATGAGCTGCCTCAATTGTTGATCTTGCATGATAATTTTCTTGAGTTTGAGTTTGAGGTGACTAAATTTTTTTTGGAGTACAAGGATAAGCCTGCAAGATTGAGAACTATCACCCAAGCCTTGTTGCTCTTGAACATCTTGAGAAACCATGTTAGATCAAGTGTATATATCGGTCTAGTCGGTGTCATCTCTTTAGAGTCTTGTACATAGTTAGAGTAGGTTTGTCTTGAACCATTTGGTTCAAGAGGGTTAGAGTAGTTTTCCCTTTTGTCATTCAGTTTAGTTGTCTTAGGGAGCCAGGATAGTAGTTTGCCTTGAGTCAGTTGACTTGAGATTTGTTTGAATGGCTTAGTCAGTTAGTGGTTTAGTTTAGAGGGATCCAAATTTGTGAGAAAGGCGATGATCATACAAACACACTCTGGTGTTCCACCAGTGATTGTGTTCAGTTTATTTCTTGGATATATCTTTGTGAGGATCCCCTTGAATTCGAGATTGGATTCCTAATAGCTTTATCCTGCAAAAAGGATTTGTCCTAAATTTGGATTTAGTCATGGTTGTGTTTTGAGTACCTAAGTCTTTCGATTACAACATTTTTACTCACACTTAATTGCTCTGAGTTCTTTGGTAGCTTCAAAGTGAAGTTGGATTTAGTGAAAATCATACACCTGATACAGTGCCATTGTGGTCTTCCAAACCCTCCGCGGGCTTCATTGCTTGCAAGCCAAACAAAAGATTAACAAGTGAAAAGAAAGAAATATCAAAAGGAAAAAGTGTAAAATTGAAAATCAGTGTGAAAACGAGAAAAGAAAAGCAAAATTTGGCTCCGGTTGTGCAGACATCTCTACCGGTGCTTTAAAAGAAAACACTAAAGGTAGAACCATGCTTGTGGTGGACCACAACGATAACCTCGTCGGGGCTATGGATGCCTGACTGGCAACAAGGCTCTATCTAGGATGCTTTTGGAGTAAGGATATTAAAATAGATAAGTTCAATGGATCTAAAAGGCTTTCTAAAGTTCTTGTCGAGCGGGAATGAATCACTTGCACACACGTGGGTAATCAATGACAAAGGCTCTTAGCTAAATTTGTGGTTTCTTCCATTTTGAGTGCATTTCCTAGTTGCAGGGTAGGTGAAAATGGAGTTCGTCAACGATTTTGGTTCCAATCTAGTTTTACCCTTGAAATGTTCGGGAACGTTTCTTTGGGTTGATGCTAGATGTGAGATTTTCACACCATCGCCCCATTGCTAATGGGGACTCCCTCTTTTGTTTGCAGTAGGAGTAGTGGTCTTTGGTAGTCTTTGTGATAGCGCATGAACCATGAATGAGACTATCCCTAGTGATCCCAAACATACCCTTTTGAAACTCCAGACTCTCAAGCAGGTACTCAACAAATGTATCGACGCGGTAAGAACAAAATAAGGTAGAATCAACCTTATCCTCTAAAACTTGTAGCTGATCACTTTGACTCTGTGTTACAACAAGCTGTCTATCACCCTCAACTGCATGAGATGAAATAACATATTTGCTTCCAGGAGAGGGAAACAAATCAACACGAGAGCCATGCTCCCAATCAGATGACACCGGGAAAGTCCTCTGTGAAGATGATGGAGTAGCATCGTGTACTAACACACAACTCCTTGGAGAATCCACCACTTCCACACAAGAGCTATCAACTATCTAACCCTCATGATTTGACATAGTAATGACCTCAGGAGAACCTGATGCAACAATTGGTTCTCTACTACTCTCAACCAGAGTACTCGTCCCATCTGAATCTACTACACCTGCATCAGCGATGGATGTAGCCACATCCTCACTGCAACCTATAGATATCAAATCATCACAAATAGCTACTGTAGGAATTGTACTGTAACTGCAGATGGTGAAGACTGTGCTCGACTCAACTCCATGGTAAATTGCTCTAACCATGACTGTGATTCCTGAAGGGCCAACTAGGTGCTCTCCAATGAGTCCATAGTTACCCCAAACTCATGAGTGAGCTCACCTACCTCCTCTTCCTTTCTCCTCAGTGCATCATAACAGATACCATCCCACTCGAGCAGACAATCTCTGTCTGCAAGTAATTGTAGGTAATTATTTGTCATTATTTCAATTGCTTCAAGAAGTGCATGAAATTCTGCAAGGGAAAGACCACTATCACAATGCTGATCTATCACAAGAGTGCTCCAACCATTAGTAGCCAACATCTGACGAGCAACATCAAAATGCTCAATAACTGTGCCAATCATGTTATCATTCACTTTTAGTTGCCCAACCGAACGATGAGGACTTTGTAACTTATGATTCCCATACAAGCTTCTTGATTCAACATCTGCACTATAATATGAGGCTGAATAGGCATCACTCTCCTCATGATAATCAGCATCATAAGTGCTATTTACTTTACTCACAATATCATCGATGGTACTGCTGCTATGTACTTCAAAGGATGGTTCAACTGGCAAGGTAGAAGCTGTTATGTCAATATCTTCACACAATTCCATTGCGAAAGTCGTTGTATGTCCATCCAAGGCATGATCTTGGGATTCAATGCCAACAAGTGAATTTTCTAATTTGTTTTCTAAGGTTTGATATGAAAAATTAGACTCATTGTGGCATGAATCTTCATCATAAATTGCATCATTAGTACCCAAACCTTGAGTACCAAAATTTGACAACTCCAACAAACATCATCCACATGTGAAATCTCTATTGTCTCATGTTGATGCAAATATAACTCACTTCTGTCATGAAAATCAGAATTGTTATAGTTCGCATTTTCCAAGCAATCTTCATATTTGACACTCCCATCTTGTGTGTCAATACTCAAGGGAACACCCACAACATCCACTACACTTGTGACATCAACACCATCATTATGCTCAAGCAAGGAACTGCTGTCATAAATATCTGAACTTTTATTGTTATTTGAATAATTGTTTTCTTAATGTAGGACTGATTTTTAGTCATCATGGGCTCAACTGCATGGTGGTCACTAGCTGCTGAAAATTCATTGTAAAGATTTCTAGATGTCCCACCTGTACAGTCCTCTTGTTTCTCTTCCTTTTTACTTTGTGATGTAGACCCCTTAAAAATGAATGTCATAAATTGTGCTAAACTGTCCATGGTAGCCGGATTTGAAGGCAATTCATCCATCTTTTCTTGATTTTGTTTAATCTTCCACAAGTTCTTCATTATGGCATTTGACTGCTTCCTGGAAATAATCATGTTATTCAACTGGTTAATCTGTTTAATTGATTTCCTCGATTTTTCCATAATTGAAACAACTGCAAGAGTGCTGGTCACTCAAAATCAAATGTGTGAGCTCAATGATTCCCCCCCCCACCCCCCGCCCAACAGGATGGGAGGAAACCGCTCTGTACTAATGTAAGAACCCTTCTAAGGCTCTATCTGCTTTACTGAAACTTGTTGTTTTGGTTTTTATTGTTTTGTGATTATGTTTTGTGTTTTGAGATGGTTTCTTACAAAAACAGTGTTATTCCTAACCGGTTACTGAGAGTGGGGGGGGGCTGTATCAGTAAACACAATTTCTATTCCAATTAAACCTTATATATATATATATATTCTTTCAGTATTAACATAATATAATCAATCACTCATAAACAAAAATAGAAATACATAGGTCAACACAGCATATATATGTGGAAACCCTCGGTTAGAAGGAGAAAACCACGGTGGGACAGAACCCACAACTTTACTACTGCACTAATAAAGGTGCCCTGTGAAGAGTTTACAAAACACTTGTAAGAGTGCTACCCGGTAAAGGGATTTGGTAGAAGACCTGTTAAGATCTTGACCTTATTAGGAGTCGCTTTGCAAAAGGACTTTCAACACCAATTAAGATGTTACCTGGTTAAGGGATTTATACAATGAATCTATTAGGGTTCACCCTGATAGAGGGATTTGAATATTCTTAACAATGTAAAAGCAATGATCTGTAATAACACTTTTTGTCTGATTAGATCATACCTGTTACCCTTTCCGCTCTGCTTGGCTGTTGAACCACTCTGCCTTTCACCTCTTGTGACCGTAGCTTCTCTCAGAAGATATCTCTCTCCTGCTCTGAATATTCAACAACACATCTTGTGTATCCCGTGACCTCTATTTATAAGACATTAATCTTATTAAAGAATACTTTCACAGTTCCGCCAAGCTGTAAACTCACCCATAAATCATGCATGCAAAGAACTTGCAAAATGATCTTGAGTTTACCTTGAAACATTCGTGTAGAAATAAAGCTAACTCCAGTTCTAACTGTGAATACTCCGTATACTCCAGTTTTAACTGAATCAGCTCGGCATAATCCGGTTCGGATTATCATGCAGTCGACCGGTATCAATCTTATACCCGGTTGTTCATACATCCCCTGTATGTTTTATAAGACCGGTTGTTGTCACTCTGTTTGGTCTATCGGTACATATTATGGAGTATGATTAGTCTACCGATTTACGGGTGGGATTGATGTTTGCTTGTAACTTATCCAATGACAACTTCAATATGCCAACAAACAGTGCATAAACATGAAAAGAAAACTTCTGGAATTTAATACTAACAATACTTTGGGCATAGAAGACAATGTTTATTACTTTTCCTTCAATACTTAGCACTAGAATGTTTTACATTAAAAAGCATACCCATTCTTATTGTAAAAATTACTTTGAAATCCTTGCTGGCTGAAAAAGCAAGCATACAACAACTCATATCTCCTTCTATAAGCAACCAATCTCCAAATTGATGGTATCAATCACTGTGGTTCAACTAGGCGTCCCTCTTAGGAATTCCTATTGATTTTTTTGTTGCCTGCTTCAACAAAATCGAGCCAAGTATGGAATATAGGGTAGGGAAAATGGATAACCAACATAAAACAATGTTTGAAACAACCATGAACAGCCAATAACTCCTCATTTCGATGCCCTCAATCTGCTATGAGAATATGCCTCCAATCTACCAATAACATCTACAAATAATCCCTCCAATCAACACAATGATGACTCCTGAATGAATCGAACCAGATTAGCAATATCGGGCGAATATTTCACACCCTCTGACTACTGCTACAAAGACGATGCAACTCTCTCCAATGCCGATAAGCTTGAAAGACTGCAGAAACCCTTGGTTTATCACAAACTCCAATGCTCTAGAGAAGAAATTTCAATCAAAGCATAAACATAATATCTTCCATGAGAATGAGCTCTTAAGTCCCTTTTATTCTTTTCTTGTGAGAGCTCAAACACTTTTCTGGCCAATGTGGGATAAAAGATATATTCCTACTTTTAATTTTTCACATAAAACTCCATAGTTGGTGCACAAATAATTCTTTTAAAATTAATTGTTCACTTGGCCCCATCTATGATAAGTTGACCTTTCACTTAAGTGACTCAAGTTATAATATAAAATTATATTATAACTTAATAATATAAGCTCAAAATTATTAATATTTATTTTAGCCAAATAAATATTAATACCTCCATTATTACTCATCATCTTTGCACGCCGTTTGAACTGGGAGCTGACATGATCAAGCCACATATGACCATACCCCATTTCTAAAAATAGTAGGGGTCCCTCTTTGAGCCTCTCAAAACTTACTATAAATAGAAAGATGTGTTATACATAGCAACTATTGCATACAGAGTCCTGGAGACTGTAATGTCCCCATTTTCAGACTATTGGGATTAGCTTGATTTGGCGACCCTCACAAGCTAATCAGGTGATCAAAGGGGGTAAGTTGGTGGAGCCAGTGTTGGGATTCCATTCTGGAGGTTCAGATTACCAAGTTTGCTCTTCGTTCGGGTCAATTTGGTCAACTTACTATTTTTAGTAAGTGGTATTTTGGGTATGGCCAGGATTAACGGGGCGTCTGCACGGGGTGTTAGATGTTTTAGGATCGAGTTTCAAGGGATCTCCAGTTTGACAGACTTACTATTTTTAGTAAGTCTACTTTTGGGAGTTGGCTATTTCTGGCAGGGCAGTTGAAGTTTGAGGCTTTGGTGTCAAAAACAAGTTGGTTGCAGTCAGTGGGTTTCAGTGGCTTTTATTTTAAAGTTATCTTTATTAAATTAAATTATTTTTAATTTAATAAGTTTATGACTTTATAACTTTAATGTTATAAAATGAAGTTGTGAATAAAAACCCTCTTAAGTGAAAAAAAGTAAAGTTGAAGATTTTTCGAAAAGCTATATATACCATTCGAAAAAGCACTTTTCATTACCTTATGTCATTTATTGAAAATTGAAAAGTTGTGCTTGGAGGAGATTTTTGAAATTCTCAAGGAGTGCTAGGGTTTGGTAATGTTTGGTCTTCAGATGGCTGGTGAAAACGCAGTATGCCATAGCGGATTAGTGATTTTTGGAGTGTTAAAGAATGCATACTGGGCGCCGTACAATTCTGGTCTGAGACTGTATGGAATTTGCTGTGTAATATTGGTTGGCACGTGAGCGGCTGGGAGCTATCTACTGACTTTTTCCAGCTGTGCGTGTCTTCCTTGAGGTTGCGTGAGGATCCCAAACTGCTGCATCTTTGTTTTGGGACTGCAATTTCTTTCTTATGTGGCTGCGTGGTCACTTGTGGCCCTGCATTTTGTTTGAGGAGGCTGCGTTTTCAACATACAACATGCCTTTTTGTACTGAGGTGTTGAAAATGGTAAATTCATTGTTGTTTGGGATTCAGAATAATTGTTTTAATATGTTGGTTGATTTAGCAAGGTAGAAGAATTAAATTTTAATGTTAAATTGCTGCTGGTGTTATTTTCTTAAAGTTTGGTGAAATTCATTTAGAATTCATATATGTCAAAAACATTCAAACAATTGCAATTAAATTGGAGTTAAAAGTTAGTTTGCACTTAAGAGCCAGCTGGGCTCTTTACAGTGGTATCAAAGCATTTTTCCTGCCATTCTGTGGGTCTAGATTAATTTATATTCTGAAGTTATTTTAAAAGTGATCAACACTTCCACTTTCCCTAGCTATGGATAAATACAGGAGGCCTAGTTCTGGAAGTCGCGGTAACAGTATGGGAAAAAGAGAGGAATTAAATGTCTTAGTAGAAAGTATGGAAAGACTTAGGCTCCATCAGCAGAGATTGGCAAAGAGTTTGGCGGATCCAGTGACAGTAGAAAGGTCAGTGAGGTATATGGTCTTTGCTTTTAGAAGGCCGACATCGAGATTGCAGGGAAGAAGGCTTGACTTTTGTCTCTTTTTACTCTAATTAAGCAAACTCTTATCTCTTTTTTATTCTCTCTCTCTCTCTCTAGATATTTTTATTCCTCTAGTCTTTTTAGGTAGATTCTCCCTCTCTCTCTAGTATTTTTAGGTAGACTTTGGTTGATATTTTTACTCTAAATAAATACACTTCTATCTATTTTTTGTTCCTTTTAGGTCTCTCTCTCTGGGTGTTTTTTTCTCTAGTATTTTAGGGTAGACTTTAGTCTCTTTTTACTTTAATTAAGTACAATCTTATATTTTTTTACTCATTTTAACTCCCTCTCTCTCTCTAGTGTTTTTAGGTATACTTTGATTGAAATTTTTACTCTAAGTACACTTCTATCTCTTTTTTAGTCCTTTTAGGTCTCTCTCTGGGTATGTTTATTCCTCTAGTCTTTTTAGGTAGACTTTAGTCTCTTTTTACTTTAATTAAGTACAATCTTGTATTTTTTTAGTCCTTTTAACTCTCCCCCCCTCTCTCTCTCTCATACACACACACACATTATTGTTATTGTTTTAGTCTCTTTAGGTATTTTTAGAGTCTATAGGTCTCTTTATTCTCATAATTTGTTTTTATGTTTGTAGCTCATGATCAACAAGTACAAGCTTAAGCAGGAAGGTCAACCCCCAAGTTCAAGAAATTGATGTTGGAGAAGGCTCATCCCAAGCTCAAGAAATTGATATTAGAGAAGGCTCAGCCCAAGTTCAAGAAGTAGATGTTGGATGTCAATGAATAGAATGTCAAAGGAAATAATGGCTAATTTTGATAATCTTGAAACACTTGAAAAAGCCTAATTGCTTTCAATTGTACTTCTTCAAAATAAGTTGCAAGATCCATTAAAATTGTTGGGTATAGATACATCATTGAAAAAGACAAAATTTTCTCACTTACAAAAAGATATTATTGAAAATGTTGAGTGTGTGTGTGTGTGTGAGAGAGAGAGAGAGAGAAGGGGGGGGGGGGGGGGGTTAATGGGATTGTGTGTGTGTGTGTGTGTGAGAGAGAGAGAGAGAGAGAGACATCTAAAGAGATATCTACAAAGAGTGTGTGTTAAAAGGAAATAAGAAGACCTAGAGGGGGTGGGGGAAAAAGACTTAAGGGAGAGAGGGAGAGAATATAATAAACAGAGAGGGGGAGAGAGAGTAATAACATTTTAATGGTTTTATAAAAAAATTCTAAGATTTTATTTTTTTCCAAGTTTTCTAAAAAAACATATAATACAATAAATAAAAACTAGAAAAACATATATACTTGCGTAAAGGAATTTTAAGTTTTTCTAAGGTTTTCTAATGATTTTCTAAATCTTTTTTAGTTTTCTAAAAATATACTATTTTATATGTCAAATAAAATAATAATTAAAAACTATAGAAAATGAAAATATATACTGGTGTAAATTTAAATTCTAATAACAGACTAAAAAAAATTAAAAGCATACAGTTTACAAGACAAATAAGAAAAAAAGAGAATAAATTGGTGCACCTGGTATCAAGTACTGTTGATTTGTGGAGCAAAACAACACGATTGTCACCGAAAGTTGTCTCATTAGCCAAGGGTGCTCACTAGAAGTACTTGTGGCGCCCAGAGAACTATTGAATGTGAAAAAATAACTGTCACATTAGGCTTATAAATTGTCTCTGGAAATGGTGGTGGAAAATGAGTTCAATCAAAGTATCCCTTAATTGAAGGCCAGGCTTCGATTGAAGCACTTACTTCAATTGAAGTCCCCTGCATCATGGGCTTTGATCAAAGTAGTTAGGGTACTTCGATCAAAGGGGGTACTTCACTTGAAGGGGCTTAGTAGGTAACAATTTCATCTACTCACTTTTTCTTCATGAGAAAACTTTTTACCCGCTTAGTGAGTCAAAATTTATTTAACAAGCTAGGGGATAAACTAAAACCACAAAGAAAGAACATGGATGTCAATCTTATACACATAGTTACTGTGGATCAGAAGACTAGAATGGATATCAGTTGACAATGTTGATGAGTCATTTGGGATAGTCATGACAATATAAAAACCAATACATATGACCACCATAAATGTTAATATTCATGAAGGATACAAATAGAAGTAGATCATTGTGAGCATATAAGATGAAGCATAAGATAGAGGAATTGATAGATTTGTGGCATGAAAATAGTGATAGTGAGGTAATGGAAACTCTACCAGTCAAAGGAAAATGATACAATGATATTAAGACATGAAGTGTATCTAAAAAGAAACCAAGAATGGATGCAATACAAGGTTGAGTAAAATAGAAAATTCCAAGAATAATAGAGCCATATTCAATTAGAGATGACATTTCATGGGATAATGTAGCAACAAAAACAATCATAAATTTATAAGAAATATAAAGTAACAATAGTGGTTTTCCCAACACATAGAGAAGGGACAATAAGTTCAATTAATAGAGACCTTTGATGAGAATTTTGACATGGATTATAATGATAGGCCAAAACAATAACTAGACCCTCCCTACTTCCGCTGTTCAGAAGCAATGCGAGTCCTGAAATCTCGGATCACATAACCAAATTTGTGGCAATAGTTGTACCGAATTTGCTTCTTCTCGGAGCTATCCTGAGACTGAGCAGATGACTGAGATGGGCCTTTATCCTTGTGAAATGATTGGGCTGTAAATGCTTGTTCAGAGGAGGATGAATGAGCACTGCTACCATACTGTTGTTTCCAAGGATCCTACTATTAGTATTTTACAGATTCTACTAGGAAAGATCAAACTATAGAAGTCTTCCAAACACTAAGCACAGGATAACATAAACTCAAGACAAAGAAAAGATAGTACCTGGAATATAATTCTGATATTCATCCTTGGAGTCTTCAGTTCCTTTAGCTCACCTAGGGCTTCACCAAGTTGTTCACTGATGTGTCCTTGAATAGGCTGAAACTAAGCCCAGATCTTCCCTGCCATTAGCGCCCTCTAATATGCAATGATATTGGTCAACCTTGATCAATATGAGAATCTCCACTCTGAATATGCAGCTCATTGAACTCCTCAATGCTCCACCTAATCCAGAATTTGCACCTGAATGTACTGCAGTTAGGGCATAGAGGTTGTTGCTGCCTTGGACTGAGATCTGCTACCTAATGGTGAATTCACAGCTTCCTAGAATAATGTCTGCTATAGATTGCTTCCATGTTTTCTGTCTCGAATAATCTCTGCTATGATTCTTGAATGGAGAGAGAGCACATTATGTTTTTGGTGTCTCTCTTCCTCAAGACTTGACCGAATATATATGAGGATGAAACCATTCCTCAAGGGGCCGACTTATACCATAAAACATTAATATCAAGAGGCCGACCTTGGGCCTTCTAATATTTAATTCAATCAACTCATATATATATTGAATTAAATTGATAAACAATAAATAATAAATATCTCCAATATTTATTATTATTATTTATGCAAATCGATTTATCAATCCAAGGTAGAGATATTTGCCGTAAAGGCCAAAATATCAACACTCCCTCTTGGACTTGAGGCAAAGATCAACCCAATGTTCTCCCTCTATCATCCTTGATAGAGATACCAAAAACATAACCAGCATGGATCCCATATCCAATAGAATCATAGATCTCATATCTATGATAGGTAGAACACGTATGTTCTTACATCATTTCCAACCATAGATTTCATATCCGTATGAAAATCATGGTAACAGAATGATTACCAACCGGATGTGGATTTCCTAAATCCACAAGTCTCTAAGACACGAAACATATAAAAATGGATTCCTAATCCAATGATCCCATAGATTTCCCATCTATGATAGTAGATCTCAATCTACAAGATATAATGAGAACACAATTGTTCCTCATAAACCATACATCTCATATTCATATGAGAAACATCATATCATATGATGCTTACCATCTAAATGTGGATCTCCTAGATCCTCTGATCTCCATGATCCAAGAATATCAGTCCATGATATTCATGATAACATCAAGTCCATGATGTATACCATCCAATTTGTGGATAACTAAATGCACGAGTCACCAAGACTCATGAGATGTCAGATCCATGACATCATTCTAACATCAAGTACATGATGTTTTACTATCCAGATGTGGATTTCTCAGATCCACGAGTCCCATGACTCAAGAATTTAGAATATCAACTCTATGATATTCATGTTATCATCAAGTCCATGATGTTACCAAATACTTAATTGTGGATCCCTGGTCCACGAGTCTTCAAGACTCAAGGGATATCAACTCCATGATATCAAGAGCATTGGTCTCACGAATAGCAAGTCCATGATATTCACCAAGTGCTCGGAGCAATGTTCTTTTGACATCAAATCCATGATGTCTCACCAATTATTGGGAGTAATGGACTTTTGACATCAAATCCATGATGTCTCACCAATTACTTGGAGTAATGGACTTTTGACATCAAATCTATGATGTCTCACCAATTACTCAGCAATGGATCCCTGATCCATGAGTCCCTTGGACTCGAAGAACATCAAATGATATTCTTCAATTCATAAGAATAACTTAGCCAAGAACATAAGTATATAAGATTAACCAATATGATTATAAGTTAATGAAAAGTTCACACATAGAACCATCAGCTATAATCAGTAAATGAAAGAAAGTATGATCCATTCATACATAATATTAAAGTATGCTTCACAAGCTATACAAATGACGTATGCCCCATACAATCATATTAAGTAGTTAACATCCAAATGCAACTCTCTCATAGAACCAGCATAATTTATCCAGCATCTATGCATAAGAGTAATCACATAAGTCTTCACCACATACAGGTAACCAACATATAACTAGGTGCAATGTGATCACAGCAAGATGCAACGTAGTTGTAAAAAGGAAGTGTATCCATACATATATATGAATGCTCCCATGCATACAATAATATTAACTCAAGAGATATGTCTTTTCTATCATATGCCAATGTAAGAATGTTTCAACATTCATCATCCAATAATCTTTGCACCTATGCATAAGGAAAACAGTAAGATGGACTAGCAATCAACTGTGATTTCCGTAATAGAGAGTATGAGCCAGAGAAGAAATACAAATCAATGTCAACATAATCCAATGCTAACATAAACCAAGAGATGTATTTACTCATGTACACAGCATACATGTATAAAAAAATATGCTCCTGTGTATACAACAAACATAAAATATGCCAACTGTAATATACACAGCATATGCCCATGTAAAGTATACTCCCATACATGAAGCTAATGTAGTAGTTAAATAGCTAATAGTCATCATACATTCATCCACCAATGTATACATCTATAAGTCAATGTAAAACCAGTTACTTAGTTATTCTAACAATCAGCTGTGAATGATCTCATAACAGCATTAGATATAACATATGTCAGGACAAAGAGTGCATTCATAATGCAAGGTATGATATTACATTAGTTATGACAATTTGCTAAAGATCCAATCAGCTGTGCATGTTCCATACAATAATGGAAATATGTTAAAGCAACCAGCTGTTCATACAAAGCATATATAACAAAAAAAATATGTTAACATAAAGCATGCTAATGACAACAATTAGTCATGCTAATCAAACAATCAGCTGAGTTAATAGGAAATGATCCTACTCATTTATTAGGAAGGAGATCACAATACTAGGTGTAAGTGAGCCCGTGATTATACTCCCTCTAAATCATACATGCCATGTATTTAACTCAAGATGATCTACTCCCTCTAAATCAGCTCCTTCTGATACTTAGAGTTTTAGACTCCCTCTTAATCCAATAAGGAAAGGCAAAAAATAAAACTTCAAGGAGGTCAATAGGTAAATATGCAAATATTATATTGACACAACATATGGGTTCTACCCATATCTTTCCAGCCAGTGAGAACCAATAAGTTTTCCTATAGAAGGCAACCAATGAAATTGCAAATTAAAAACTTCATTACAATTTTCAGACCAAACCCCGGTTGCCCTAGTGTTTCTTAGTTTTGATAGAGTTACACTGCATTCCTAAATCTGAAAATGGAACTTTTGCCCAACCGTAGCTTTGAGACCATGTTAGTATTTTACAGGTTCTACTAGGAAAGATCAAACTATAGAAGTCTTCTAAACACTAAGCACAGGATAACATAAACTCAAGACAAAGAAAAGATAGTACCCGGAATATAATTCTGATATTCATCCTTGGAGTCTTCAATTCCTTTAGCTCACCTAGGGCTTCACCAAGTTGTTCACTGATGTGTCCTTGAATAGGTTGAAACTAAGCCCAGATCTGCCCTGCCATCAGTGCCCTCCAATATGCAATGATATTGATCAACCTTGATCAATACGAGAATCTCCACTCTGAATATGCAGCTCACTGAACTCCTCAATGCTCCACCTAATCCAGAATTTGCACCTGAATGTACTGCAGTTAGGGTATAGAGGTTGTTGCTGCCTTGGACTGAGATCTGCTACCTAATGGTGAATTCGTAGCTTCCCAGAATAATGTCTGCTACAGATTTCTTCCATGTTTGCTGTCTCGAATAAGCTTTGCTATGATTCTTGAATGGAGAGAGAGCACATTATGTTTTTGGTGTCTCTCTTCCTCAAGACTTGACCGAATATATATGAGGATGAAACCATTCCTCAAGGGGCCGACTTATACCATAAAACATTAATATCAAGAGGCCGACCTTGAGCCCTCTAATATTTAATTCAATCAACTCATATATATATTGAATTAAATTGATAAACAATAAATAATAAATATCTCCAATATTTATTATTCTTATTTATGCAAATCGATTTATCTATCCAAGGTAGAGATATTTGCCGTAAAAGCCAAAATATCAACACCTACTGCAGAAGCTTGGTGCACAAATCTGAAAACTTGAGGTCAACATTAGTTGTAGTAATATTGAGCGTCTCAATAAAGTGCTCATAGGATTGTGGTAGACTTTTCAGAGTAATGACTACCATATCCTCTTCCTCCATTGTACGACCAATGGCCTCAAGCTGATCTCTAATGTCCTTAATCTTCAGAAGATGTTCCTGTAAGGACATCTGCTCATCCATAATAATAGAGAATAGCTGTTTCTTCAGAAAGAAAGCTCTGCTTTTGTTTGATGTCTTGTGGAGATCCTTTAGTGTAGTCCAGATCTCTGCAGCTGTCTTGTCGAACAACACTTGAGGCAGCTGATCTTTAGTAATTGAAAGCTTAATGAGCATAACTGCTTCATGGTTATGCTCATCAAATTTCTCTTGAGTAGCATCGACTGTGTTAGGACGAGCCTCAGTACCCAGAACAAGCGCCTTAAGGCGACGATACTCTAAGATCATCATCATTCTTTGTTTCCAAGTGTTGTAGTTCTTTCTGTTTAATTGTTCACTGCCTTCCAATAGAAGATTGGTGAGAGATGCCATGACATCTTTTTCAATGCCAAAAATGTGAATATCTAAAAATGCACGATCTTCGGGGTAGATTGACGGAAGACCCCCAAAAAATTAAAAGACACCCAAAAGAGAGCTCGAAAAACCCATAATGAATTTGATGTCAGATTCTAAATCCGTTCGCTCAAAAATCGACGCACAAAAAATTATGCATCCCCCCAAAAATGAAGGCAACCTAGTTGAGATCTGCAAAACCCATCAAGAATCTGGAAAACGTTTTTGAATCCACCACGAAAAATGAGAGTTTTGAAAGAAACCCTAGTCGGCTGCAACAAACTTAAAAAAATGATAGAAAAATTACCACAGGTTGCAGAAAAAACGACCATACAGGGTTGAAAATGGCAGAAGACAACCAAAAAATGATCGAAAATCACCAAGGGAGGACCGTTCGAAGTAGCAATCCAAGGAAATGAACCAGGAATATGCAAAGGGTCTGTCACGCACAAGACCTGAAAGACAACAAAAGATGATTGCAGAAAAATTCTGTCATGTCCCCCGTTCAATACCCTAATTATGAAAGAAATATTTAATATTGATAAAGATAAATAAATAAATGATATAATTATAATAATATTATAATGGATACTACTATTGAAAATGTATATATATATATATATAAACTTAAAATATATAATAATATTATTTTGTTACCATATTATTTATTACTTCAATGATAATAGTAATAAATAATTTAATCATAAAAATAAATAAATAATAATATTATAGACAAATAAATAAATAATATAATATAATAATATTTTAAGACATCAATGTCAATATTGAATAATTATTCAAATATAAAGAAATAGTTTAATAATAATAAACTTATTATTAATACAATAATATCCAATAATTAAAATTTATCTCAATATTATATATACGAATAAAGATATAAAAATCAATAAGTAATTACTAATTACGTTATAATAATGGGAACAGTAATGTAAAGGCGCTATTAATATATAATAATATTATATCTAATATAATATTATTAGATATAATATCAAACTAATATAATAAACTTTGGCAAAAATACGAATAAGGGGCACACACTTTTAATCAATGAATGGAGGAAATACGTTCGATAAAGTACTTGTAATGATTCACATCAACTCAAACACATAAGTGACATGAAGAATGATCTAGAGTTCAAACATGGTATGGTCCAGAGTGGCAATCCTTCATATCAAACGCTCTCCAAGGAGGAGCTAGTAACACGAATGATAAGTTCATCTTTGTGAATGAAAAACAATACTTGGGGATTCTAAAATGGAGGCGGGCTCGGAAGAGGAAACATCTACAGAAAAAGAGGCTCATCATGATACTACCCAAGGCAGCTAACAAAAACCTCTTGATAGGTGATTCAAGGAACCATGCAGCGGATGACCAGGCAGCCCAAAGAGGAATCAAAGGTGATAGGTCAGAGACTATTATCGAAAATATTGAGGTGGACAAAGAGGGTGGAGAGAGGGGATCACCAAACAATAAGGATACTTATAGCCCTTCTTCCTCCCCTCTTTTGTGGCAGTCAAAGCTATATGTAAGTGACCTCATGGATCTGAAAAGGAGACTCGAAATACTGGAGGCAAAGGGGCAGCGAGAAAGTGACAAATTCATGAGGTCACAGTAGCTAGTTGGGAACTTGAAAGGGAAAACAAATGGCTAAAAGAGTAGGTACTAAGTCTTCAAATCAGCTTCAAGAGAGGATAACAAGAGCTAATCAGTGTAAAGCAAGATAGTGATTATGAGAAAGCAATAGAAAATTGCAGCCCTGAATTAGTAAAAACAACAGCAACAATACCACTAGAAGAATTTCAAGCAGCAATGGCAAACATGGTAATTAGAGAAAATGAACTAAAGGAGAAGATAAAAGAGGTCAAATCATGGGCACAATTGGTAAATGAACCGACATCAGAGCAAAAAGGAATCATTGAAATGCAAATAAAGAAACAAATAAAAGAGGAAAAAGACAAACAAGAGAAGGCAACAAACATCATTATCAAAGGATTAAAGGACTATGGAGAGTGTGAAAAAATAGACATTCTAGCACGGGACTTCCTCAGGGACAAACTGAAATGGACAGGCAATATATGTCAAGCAAACAGGATTGGTAAGAATATGGGAGTTGGGAAAGATAGGCATATGAGAGTTACTTTAGTCAACATAGAGGACAAGACTACGATTTTGAAGAATAGGGGGTTACTTAGTGGTTCCCATATCTATTTGGATGAAGATTTAACATTCACACAACAAGAGAAGAGGAGGAAAGAATGGGAGAAAATAAAATCAGCGAGAGAAGCGGGAAAGTGGACATGGCTGAAGAATGGCAAGGCACAAATCACTGATAGACCAGCACATCAGAAATAGGGATTCGGGGCCCCACGAGAGTATCTAAACATGGTAAGCTGGAATTGTAGAGGATACTCGTGGAGAAGAGGACCGGGGTCGGGGCCCATAGCCGAAGGGCAAGACATTATTGTTCTCATAGAAACGCATGAACATGAAGGGTGAAGAATCCCAAATTTTGAAGGATACACTAAAATCTCTGTATGGAATGAAGAGACGGAAATAGGCAAAGGACATGGAGGGATAACAATTTTAATAAAGGAAACGTGGAACAAGATAGTAAAAGTAGAGAAGGAAGACCCAAACAAACAGTTTATATGGTTGATATTTGATGATTGTGGGTTGGTTATGTGGTGGCTGCTTGCTACTTCGCACCTAAAAGCTCAAGATTTTACAAGAAAAGAAATCTTGACAATGAAGACCCTTACGCAGCTTTAAAGAAAGATATTTTGGCTTTCAGCTCTATGGGAGACACAATCCTAATTGGGGATTTTAATGCTAGGACAGCAAGTAATCAATCTATATAGTTGGACAACGAGATGACAAAGGATAGTAACCCCTTGTGGCTGGAGGATAGTGAAGATAACTACACCAAAAGGACTTCACAAGATGAGAATGGCAGTGTTTCGCATTTTGGGGCAGAACTGTTGGGTCTTTGTAGTCTTCATGGTTTGGTTATAGGTGTCAAACATGGATGCCCTTTATCCCCTACTTTGTTTGGTCTCTACATCGATAAGTTGGAGGAGTGGTTAAACAAGGCCAATGGGGATGACATTCTTTTGGCAGGTTATGCGGTGAGGCTGCTTTTATATGCTGATGACCTTATTCTTATTGCTAAGTCCACTCAAGGATTGAGGGAGCATTTGAAAAATTTGGAGCTATTTTGCCAGGAGGTGGGAATGCAAGTTAATGGCTCTAAGACTAAAATCACGATCTTTTCTTTGAAGAAGAAAAAACAGCAACATACTTTTATTTTTGAGGGCAGCCCTTTAGATACTATGGAAGAGTACAAGTACCTGGGAATTGATTTCAACTATAGGTTAAGTTGGGACACATGCAGATCAAAAAGAATACAGGGGAGTTGGAAAGCCTCTTACCTCCTTCAAAATAGATGCAGGAAAGCTGAGTTGTGGGATTGGAAGACTAGGAAGACTCTCTTTGGTCTCTTGGTGGTTACGCTTATTCTATATGGGTGTGAGGTTTGGGGGAGTAGCATGTCAAATCACAAATGGCGGCAAATAGAAAGAATCCAAAAGCATCTTATCACTAGTAACCTCAAGGTCAAGTCTACGGTTCCTTATGAGATTCTCTTGGCGGAGGCTGGTATGTTCCCGATTGAAGCCTCAACAATTATTCGCATGCTATGCTACTTAAAAAAAAGTGGGTAATATGGATATGCACCGCTGGCCTAGGATGGTAGTAGCGGAAGATCTAGAGCGGAGGAAAAAGACTTGGAAGAAACAAAATAGCAAGTGGTTAAACAAATGGAACATAAACCCCCACGAGTGTCCAAACACTAATATTGAAATAAAAAGGTGGGTGTTAGAGATTCAAAACTGCCATGTGGACAAAGCAGGAAGGGAGAAAAAAAGCTCACTATGTCAAAGAATTTAATCCCAAGTGTGACCATGACGATAAAGAGTATTTAAGTTCCACAATTAAAGGCAAGACAAAAATTCTGATTGCTTAGCTGAGGACCAGCTTTCAGCATTTATGGTGCGAAATTGGTAGACGGAAAGTTCCCAAAGAAATGTGGGAAGAAAGAATGTGCAATTTTTGCAGCAGAGGGGTGGTTGAAACGGAGTGGCATTTTATCAAGGAGTGTGCTGCTTACGAGGACATTCGCAGTCAGTATGAAGACAACTTATAGGGGAACAGTTTGACCGAGCTTTTTGATGAGGCAAACTTACACAAAACGGCTACCTTCCTAATGAGGATCCACATCAGAAGGGCCTACTTGGAGAGACTTCAGCAAACGGTTTAGATTTTGGTTCTTTCGTGGTCCCTTAGACTGCTAGTCTCGTGGACATCATTAAAACTCCATTCATTCATTCATCTATTAATCAAGCAAACAAACAAAGATTAATGTTTATTAGTCAAACAAACACATTGTTGAAGGGCCGCGATCCCCGTAGAAATCCCCCTCTTCGATTCCAAGGGGTGTATCGCTGGTTGTAGAGGTATAAGAAGACGTCTCTGATCAAGTATGGACGGATATCCCGGACATTCAACTATTGCACAGGATAGGATTTAGACACATAAAACAATCAATTGGTCTGGAGAAATACAACACAAACAGTCAGCGAACAAAGAAATCTGAATCAGTGGCTAAGAGGGAACACAATCAGCTCTGCAGACTCGACTGTAGGATATCCCCTTAGCCATTGATAGAATCAGTAGTAACATACAAGAATAAAGTGAGAATTACGTCTACAGTCAGTAATACATAAACTAATTCCTGCAACCTCAAGTTTTGGTGCTAGTAGGAGGATAAGTATACCATTAGGAGAGTCTAAGATAAACAGGTACTCAGTGAGCAAATAAGAGGACCGCCCAGTCAGCAAAAAGTTATCATTAAAACAGCTGATTCATTCTTGCGGTCAGCAGATTTATAAAGGAAGGAAGATATTCAGGAATCAATTAATATAATTAGCAGTTCATCTCACCTGGAGAAGAGAAAATAAAGATACAACAGTAGGAAAACATATATTCTTATACGTATATTCAGATTAGTATGGGCAAGCCTTACAATCTCAGATCGGTGTCTTAAGTAATTAAAGATTAAAAAGGATTGGCAGTCCTTTATTAGCATATCATTGCATATATTTTAACCTAGCAAATACTTCATTCTCAAATCAGAGTTGAAATCAGATTTTTAATTTGGAACCAAGTTTCAGAATTTCATAAGTTCTATTCATTAAAGCAATTACTGGCTGAAACAAAGTTGTTTGTCTATTGCTACAGCCACATCAAATCTGATAAGATATCTAACCTTTCCAGATTGGTACAAAACTTCAGCTTCTAGATTAATATAATATAAGCTTTAAATATGAGATCGGCATTTAGAATTAGATACAAGCAACAGTACATCATGTTGGCATACAAGCAATCGGCATACCAATAAGGATTATATATTGCACATCTGCATATTGCTCTCACATCATAAGACATCATTTACATAAGCAATTGAGCAGCTGTTTGATCAAAATATTGGTATCGAGATAATCCTTTTATACTGCATATTACAAGATCCATAGAGATAGGATAAGTCATTGATATGTCCATCTTGGAGATTAGATATCCCTTGCAATTATAGTATATTCAATATATATCAATATATTTGGGATCTAACTTGTATATCAGTAGTTCATTACAATTACATTCCATATACATACCAGACCTATAAGACAGGGTTTATCAAGATAACTATTGAGAGTAAAGGTCTTAATAGGAAGAAGTCTCTTTCTATAAAGTGGTAAGAACATTGTCCCACTATTACAAAGAAATTTGACAGGGGACATTACAAATTCTCGTGATAAGCAGAGATGGGCCAGAAGTGCGAAAATAACCCACAAAAAGGAGGAGCCACGGATTTTTTTCATTGAAAAAATGCAGACAGAAGCTGCATGGGAGTTATCCTGCAAAAAATGGCCAGAAAGAACACTGCGTGGGAGCCCAGACATGTCTATGGCAGGCGCGAATTGTCTGCAGGAAGAATGACTCAGTAAAAAAAAATTGAACACACCCAGGCAAAGGATTTTGAAAATCTTACGTGTCTGAAAATTTCATGAAGAAATTAAAGATTTTCAAAACCTATTTCGAAAAATAACTCAGGAAATTTCATTATTGAAATTATTATTTTTCGAAAAAATAGCTCTGATACCATATTATGGTAAATTAATGAATGTGTTATTAAACAAAGATCATACATGATCTATATATACAAGTATACACAAGAATGTTTCTATAATGAACAAAGAGAGAGAAATAGAAACATTCTGAAGAGAGAAAAAAGAAAGAGGAAGTTTCCATATTGAACAGAGAATATGGAAACATAGAAGAAGAGTGACCATTAGAAATAGAAATAAATCTATGGAAGAGAGAGAAACAAAAATAGAGAGATTTAACTCTAATAGCATAATCGACTTGTGACTCAGGACCATGGATTGATTAATTCGTATGAAGAGTTTAGTAATAAGTTAATTGCCCACTTTGATGGAAAGGATATAGAAGTATACTACAGGGAGTTTGCACAACTGAAACAAAATGGTTCATTGGACTCTTTCATCAATGAGTTTCTGAGAATTTCAGTGATGGTTTCAGATGTTAGAGAAAAGGAAGGTCATGCTATTTGTTGAAGGTTTGAATGATAAGATCAAAGGATTTGTGAAGGTCCTCAAACCCGACTTTCTATAGGATGCAATTAAAAAGGCAACGGACCTAGACATTTCTTCCACTTCTTATCAACAACGTAAAGAAAATTCCAAAAGCTCTAAACTGAATCAGAAGATTGATGATCAGCTTAAGACTATCCCTCCTAAGGTGGATTATGGGACAAGAAACGAGCTAAGGAGGAAGAAACTATTTTTCACTTGTAAAGAACCATGGACTCTTGAACATAGGTGCTAGCGAAAAGGGAAAATATATTACATTGAGGTAGTTTTAGATGATGAGGAAGAGAGGATTAAGGGTAGCAAATATGAGGACAACGATAATGAGGAGAGTAATGAGAAGCCTTCAGTAGAAGGAAATGAAAATAGGACTGATCAGCCTAAAGTCACCATTGCTACAATTTTATGAGTACCTTGGTACTATACCTTTTGATTGAAAGTACTTAAGGGGCAGCCAGTAGTCTGTTTGGTGGACGCTGGTTCTACATAAAACTTTATTGGTGAGCAGTTAGTGCAGAGCGTGGATTATAGGTTGAGAAACTCTCAGGTTCTAGGGTGATAGCTGCTAGTGGTGGAACCTTAAATTGCACTACAAGAATTCCTCAACTTAGTATTTAGTTGGGGGTATACACATTGACATATAGCTTCTATGTGATCAAGTTAGAACAACTTGATGTGGTTCTAGGCATGTAGTGGCTCCAATCTGTTGGTAGGTAAACACATTCGATCATCACAAGATGTAGTTGGAGTTCTTTGAGGATGGGAAGGAGGTAGTCTCGAAGGCTTCATCAAATGGTGAGCCTAGGGTAGTGTTAGCATACAAGATGAAAGCTAAGTTCACAGGTACATTTTTATGACAAGATGAATACATTGCTGCCCATTTGATTGATAAACCAAAAAATGAGAGTATAAATCAACATGAGGCAATTTTTTCAGTTTATTAATAATTTGTTATTTGAAGTAGATGTTGATTTGATATATAATAATCCACCCTTCGAGTGGGATGATGGAGTACCTCTTGAGATGTGCAATTCAGATGTGGTGTGCAAGTTGGAGTTGTTACTAGTGGATGACAGGAAATGCATCCCTGCAGCTGTTAAAAATCAAATTATTAGTTTTAATAGTGTTGATACGATTTGTCGCAACAGATTTGGAACTTGGTTTTTATGTGATAACAAGTTTCCAGATTGTAGTTTTGACAGAGTTGGCGAAAGCATGGGGGGTATGTGTCCAATAGTTGTGAGCATCAATCTTTGCACAAAGAAGGTGGTACTTATCAGCTTGATTGATTGCATTGTGAGGAGTGCATATCATTTCTCTTTCAGCCTGCAAGTTAATGAGTTGAATAAGTTTATGGTGACAAATAAGAAGATATTGAATGATTGGTATAAAGAAGGTAATGCGTCATCATGGTACGAGATGTACTCTCCTTCGGAAAGAGGATTCGTAGCTCTTAGGATATTCAATTTGCATTTCCCGGATGGTTGTTATGATGGGTTATAAGATGTAAAACTATGAATGAGCTAAAGTCTTTAGGTGATGGAAGTGATAGTTCTCTAGATTGGCCTTCGGATCTATGAATTTTATTGATGAATGAATTGTATTTGGGAAAACTGTTTCGCATTGTGGCAGGTTTTGATTTTAAATTCAGTTGTTCCAGAATGTACAACGGAGTCGATGACAAGTTTATTTGGGATCTTGGTATTGGTATGCAGATTCATGATTGCGTGAGGACAAGCAATCTTTAAGGGGGGAGGACTATAATGTCCCTTTTATGGGACATTTGAAATTAACTAAATAATTAAAATCTAAGTTGTTGAAATTTAATGACAAATCAATTTAATTATTTAATAGAGAAATTAAAGTGATTTTTTATGCCAGCTAGAATTTAAAAATAAAAGTCACTTTATTTCAAATTAAAAGACAAAGAAATGGAATGCCAAGAGAGAAGTTGATGAAAGGCCAAGAGTTTCTTGGAGAATGCTATAAGAGTTGAAGGAGAGGATTATTCAGATCATGCTATGATATTATTTTGATTGAAAGAACTTGTTTGATGCATTTTGCATTAGCTAGGTTTTCTGAAGATGAAAACCTTCAGGAATTTGTTATGAGAGCTGGACAGAAACCTGGTTCTTCTAGGAGTAGATTCGTTATGGAATTCACACTTGTACAAATTTGTGGGATCTCTATTGGAGACAAATTTATAGATAAGTTCCTTTGGTACAAATAATTGCATAGGTTTAATGTTATTCAATATACAACGGATTGATTATATTGAAGCTTCAAGCATTTGTATTTAAGTCAGGTGTTTTAATTTATTTATGAGACTCAAGTTTATAAAGAATCAATATCTCAAAAATTCTTGAAGTATGTTGGTGTGGTATTTTTGTAGTGTTCATATAAAAAGGTTTAAATCTTGCTTTCTGGGCCCAAGATCTCTATTGGCGTAATTACCAAGTTTGGCTTACGCAGGCTTAAAGAATTGATTCAGAAAAGATTAAGGATCAAGTCATATATGTCATCAAACATTAGTATTTGCCATGAATGTTTGCAGAAATATTCAATTGAAGGAAGTATTTTGCCGAGCATTATAAAATTAAAAGGCTTCAATATTAATTTTGTCTCCTCCTATGCCAGCGTTTAATGGCATATAATATGTAATGAGAGTTTTTGATGTAGGCGAATATTGTATTTTGACTATTGTTTGGAACTACTAGAAGGTTGCTCGAGCTCAATATCTCAGTCCTTTCACCTCCGCGTGCAAGCTTCTATCTACAAATGGTTAACATTCCTTGCGAGTTCACATTCATCTATATTGGATTCCATTATATGTGTAGCTGGTATCTTCTACTCCTTGGGAAGGGCACCATCTATATTGTCGAGCCGTTCGGGGAAAGTCACAGACCACAACATGATCTGGGCATGTTTGCAGCTAGCTAATGATGAGGTCTCTCAAGTGTTATGTTAACAAAGTTTGACATGTATGGGTGGCAGAGTTTAGCACTGTCCTTGGCTTTTCAAGTCAAGGAAAGAAGTTACGACATTTGGGACTGCATAATCAATGCAAGGAATAGCAGCTAACAGGTGCAAACATTATTAGTATAATCTCTGCTACCATATATTGTTTTAGCTTCTCTGTCTGTACTGGCTGTCATGAAAGACATGTTGCATTTGGTGATTTTATACAAAGAAGATAGTATTGGAGTTTGGTAACAGCTGTGTCAATTGTCATTATCATTTGATTGTGATGTGCATATAAGTTGTCTGTCATAAATACCAAATTTGAATAAGCAAAGTAGCAAACTGAAATTAATCATCAACTTCAGATAAGACCAAAGATTTACTGAAAGTATGCAAAGTGCTAAACACAATGCCTCTGAGGATTCAATGCCTAATTCTGGATATAGTGCTCAGTCAAGTGTTTGATAAACTTTTAAATTGGTGAATATCTCAAACTGAGACTATTATCAAGTGTCTGTTGGAATGTCAATACTAAGTTTGTGATACAATTTTTGGGGTAGAATTTGTAAGGGTTGTTACCGATCACTATCTTCTGGGAGTAGTTCCTATTCCATTCATGACATCTCAAGAGAACAATATATTTTGAAATTAGAAAAGAAAATGAGTTGTGCAAATACATACTACACAGATGTAATATCAAATGAGTGTGCATACTTATTTATCCATTTCCAAATTGGAGAAATAAATATACAATAGGGAAATGACCTTTACAAAGTTTGCAATGAATTAGAATCTCGTGACATTTATCAAATACCTATTTCAAGCATACCAACACGTGTCAAGTGAGAAATCTAAGCATCAAATTCCCTTGAAGATATAGAAATGAAGTTGTGGGGACATGTAGTTACAAAAACCATTTACAATACAATGACTTTGTTATTTACAAAGGTGCTTCTCTAATGCTAGTTGAATTTGCAGGAGTTGAAATTGTAAAGCTCTTCAACTCTACTTGTTATGTAGAAAAGACTAATGACTACTTGTTTTGGAAAATGAATTGATATTTATATGGATTTATTTTGTTGCTAAATCCTTGTGGGAATTCGATTGGGAATTGGACAAAATAAATGTGGCATGCAAAGTAAGTTGATAAATCCACAAGATAGACGATTTAGATCTGGTGTGAAGACCATTGACATTTGGATCTTAATAATCGCATTATGAAATATTCAAAGCATACAAACGAACAAAACAGACAAGATATGCAAAGATAGACCAGCAATTCACAATTCCAATTAACGTTTAAACAATTACATTTTCTGTTACAAACATGAGGATGGCTCAAGAAATATTGCACCTTAGCCTTCTAACATTTATTCTGCCTTGGGAGTTGCAGAGATATGATATCAGTATGTCTGATGTTCGGTTGACAGGATGCTCAATATGCAGATGTTTGTATGCTTGAGATGCAGATGTCTGTATGTTGGGTGTCCTGGTGTCAGTATCTCTGATCTATTGATGTCACAATCTTTGTCACTGTCAATGCTAAAGCTGGCGCTAAATGTTGTCAGAGAATATATTGCTTCTCCCTCCAATATGTATGAATCTCTGCTCAAGAATGCTCGTGCTGTTTTGGCACTGATGATATCGCTGATGCAAGGATGCTATAGCTGATGTACTGTAGATATGTGTTGTTGCCACTGATAACAGATATATATATTGTTAAGTTTTCAGATCGCTGCAAATGTAATTGCACTGCCGTAAAAGTATGTACTTTCCAAATGCACCGATCTCTTGTATATATACATGGTAAAGACAAGAAGAGACATGTCCCTTCATGGGACATGTCTATTCATTAATCTAATTGATTAATTTAACTATATAATCATTATAAGAATAAATAAAAGATTAACTTTCATATATATATATATATATATATATATATATATATGTATGTATATTAATATAAATAATATCAATTATTAAATATATTAATATATCTATGTATATATAATAATTCAATTCTCATAATAATTATATAATCAGTTTTATTTATCTGATCGATGCTACATACATCAACATATATATATATATATATATATATATATATATCGGTATGCTTATCTTCTGCCATCGCTTCTATGGATATTCCTCAATATATTTGGTGTATTGGACAGTATGAATCCGCAGATGCAAGGAATGTGCTTGATTGTTGGTAATGATATCGGCAATGTATGTCGCTGGTATTAATGTCTTCTGCTGTTGTTGATATGGAATTGACAATGTTTATCACTGGCATGTAAATGGAATTGCCGAATATAAATGAACTGATATGTTGAACACAATGTATCACTATCTGAATGGATATGTCCTATCAATATAGCTGATCTTGATTTACCAATTTGGCCTCCAAGGAGACTTCACCAAATTGGCAATGTAGACTAGGGAGGTTCTTGCACCTCTAAAACTGCAAGCCTTCTGAAGCCAATTCCAATATGGAATTGCAGAAATCAAAGAGTAAAGTGAGTTGATTGATGCTAATGATGCTCCAAGAATGCTGATTGGATATGATGTCAAGCATCCCACAAATAAGCACCTTTGCTCAATAAGATTGGCTTCCAAATTTGAACTAGCAAATAGGTTCATGCCAAGGTGCCACAAGTACGCCACCAAGTTACTACTCTAACACTCACTTAATAGCTCTTGGGGGACCGAAAGAGCTGCAAGGAAAAAAATTATTAGGTCCTGCTTAAGGAAGAGGAGACATGGCAGCCTTTCCTTGGAATTGCTTGCCCACAAGCAATTTCATATTAGGATGCTCCAAAATCTGCTCACTCGCCCATGTGGCATCCTCAATCAGCAAGTCCTTCCACCCGACAAGATACTCTTTGATTGAATGGGAACTGAGCCTCCTCTCTATGAAATCTATGACCTCAGTTGGCTCCAATGCAAGCTTGCCTTCATTATCAAGTGGTGGAAGCTCGTTTGGAATTGTAACCCGTTTCCTCAGAGCCTTCTTGAGGCAAGAGACATGAACTTGTTATGTATCTTGTTGTTCTCCAAAATCTCCAACTCATACACCGTCTCTTTGATCCATTAATCACCTTATAGGGACCGTAGAAGTGAGGCTTAAGCTTCCTCGTGCCACTCCTCTTCAAAGAAGATTACCTGTAGGGTTGTAAACAAAGGTAGACCAAATCTTGTAGTTTGAAACTTTGATCAATTATGTGCATGCTATAGATTATCCCAGAGGGATTGAAGGATATCTTGACTCTCCAGCAGTTGATCCTTTTCCTTAGGCACCCTACTATCTCCCAATGCCAAATTCACAAATAAAGTAGCCTCATAGCCCTAAAGTGCATTGTGGGGTGACATGCGAATCTACATGTGATCGATGGTGTTGCAGCAGTACTCTCCTAAATGCAGCCAATTGATTCATGGCATATACTATGCTGCCATGTAGTTTCACAAGTAGCCCTGTACCCACTTGTTCAACATCTCAGTCTCTCCATCTGTCTGGGGGTGATAACTAGTACTTGGAGTTAACTCAACACATTAAACATAGCTTCAACTTTCTCAGGCTTCTCACCACTACTCATCTTCCTCTTTCCTCTTGTGACAAATTCATTACTACCAACCGTGGATGGCATAGGCATAGATGATTGCACTTGTGAACGAATATGTTAGCATTTTCACACCTTGAGCCCCCATTTACGCCTCCATGTGCAATCTTTGAAATAATAATTGATTGTTTGTAATGTCCCTATTTTAGCTCACCTTGGATTGCAGTGAGGTTTAGCCTATTAGTGACCCTCGTAGGCTAAGTTAGATGGTTAGGGGGTCTCAGTTGGCAGAGCCAGAGACCAATTCCCACTCTAAAGGTCAGGGATGTTTAGGATTGCTCTTCGTTTGGGTCACATTGACACACTTACTATTTATAG
The DNA here is from genome assembly GCA_027943335.1 of Chamaecyparis obtusa. NCBI lineage: Eukaryota > Viridiplantae > Streptophyta > Pinopsida > Cupressales > Cupressaceae > Chamaecyparis > Chamaecyparis obtusa. Next base: position 1,946,207 of record BSBK01000430.1, on the reverse strand, counting down.
TAAGTGTCTATTTTGTGAAAGTCAGGGTTTCTATCCTTAGTAGGGCACCTAAACAGTTTAGTAGTAGTAAGGAGTTGTGTTGATGTTGACATAGCCTTCATCCTAAGACTTGCTATTTATAGTAAGTCAATTTTGCCATGTTGCTATTTTTCGTAGTGCATCTTGTCCCGGGTGTTAGCAGAGTTCATGAGTTGATTGATTGGAATGGATCCATTGGCTCATGATTAAGGCATTAATTATTAATAAAGTATACTCTATTAATAATTAATTCATTAAAGGGACTTATTATAAAGTTTTTAATGTAAGTGGGGGCCAAAATCATTAATGAAGTGACATCTTTTTTAATATGTGTTGGCGCCTAGAACCAAGGCATTAATTACTATTTAATAAGTCAACCTTGTATTTAAAAACCAATGGAATTATATCATTAATGTGGCTTATGGAAGAAGCCACTTGGTTTGAGCCTTTATGGGGATTTATAAAAGGCATTTGGTAGAAATCGAACCATATGGTGAATGGATGAAATTGCTTGTCTTTGTGAAGTCTTTGGAGAATATCCAATGGTTTCAGCATTGGCTTGGGGAGTTGTGAATTCTTCTGGCTTTAGCACTTTGAATTGGTGAAAGACCCAATGCCATTGTGCAATTGTGGATTGGCTTCAACCAGGAGTAAACACTGAGCTTTAATGGTGAAAGATTTAGAAGTTATTTACAGGGGTTTACATTGCAGATCAGTTTATCATTGAAGAATCAATATTAGAGAATATTTTCAGCTTATGTGCATTGGCTGAGAACAATTTGGCAAAATAGAACAAGCAGATTTAAAATTGGGGCTTCCTCAAGAAGATTTCACAGCACTTGGGGCGAAATTTATCATGCTTCAAGAAGTCAAACAGCTGTTATATAATAGGTGCCTTTTCTGTATTCATATTTTTAGATAAGGTTCACTACTTTTAATAAGTTGCCGCCATAGAGTTTTGGCATAGTAACGTACTCAGATTATAATAAGTTTATGCATCAAATAGAGGAGTTATAAGGTTGCACAGTAACTGTTTGTAGAAATGCTTATTGGCTGTAGGAATCAGCTACATTTATTCTCAGTCTTCATAATCCATCAGAAATCCAAACAAGAAGTCTTGCATTGTACTTTAATTTCACATCAGACAGCTGCATATATTTGTTTCAGCCCTTTGAAAGCATATGTTCATTGACAACACCAAGATAGGGAACTACAACAGCAAACATAGACTCCACATGACAAATGTTTGACAGAATTCCTAAGAGCTCAAACTAATAACTCAAGACAGATTTGGTAAGGAAACTCGAGAATTCATATAATTATTGAATTCCACAGAAAACATATCATTTGCATAGAAAATCCGTGGGGTTGGAGAAGATAGAATCCGTTGGGGTTCTTACATTGTTGTATTAAACAAAGAAGAGGAATACTCATATAAGCAATTTAGAAGATTTTTCCATAATGGAAACGATTGAGAACCAAAGACAAACGAAAGTTACTAAAATTAATTGATCGACTTTCAAAATTGAAAGTTACTAACTAAACTACTTAAATAACGATTATAAGCTAAATATTAAAATATTACTTTAACACCCTACCTTAATGGTCATTCTACTAACTACCATGCAAAAGACTGGACATGATCTACTGGTCTTTTGGCCATGAATGCATAGAAGGATGACTCCAATGATTGCACTATGACATGAGTCTTCTATTGAGACTCTCCTTGGTTGGATTTTTTATCAGCCAACTGTTTCTGCAAAACTTTTGTACATGACCAAGTTTACCACAAATGACATGTGATAAATTTCAAATTCTTTGAAGAATCATGATGTTCCCTTTGTCCTTTCTACTGAGTGGACTTGTCTTTGCCTTTGTCCCTTGCAGTAAACGCTTGTTCCACATCGACTCTGTCGTTGTTGCTACCAAACTCTTGTTTCCTCTTGGATTGTTGTAAGAGCTTGTTGCATAGATCATCAAACTTCAAATTAACTTTGTTGGAGGTGATGTTGAGAGTTTCAATGAAGTGCTCATAGGATTGTGGTAAGATTTTCAGCGTGATAACCACCATATCCTCTTCTTCCATCTTGGGACCAATGGCCTCTAGTTGATTGCGAATGTCTTTGATCTTCATGAGATGATCTCACAAAGAGATCTTCTCATTCATCATAATTGAGAACAATATATTTTTAAGGAAGACGGCTCTTCCTTTATCTGATATCTTGTGTACATTCTTTAGCTGACTCTAGATCTCTGTAGCAGTCTTGCCAAACAATGGTCCTATAAGCTCCCAACTTGATATTGGGTAATGAAGCCATCCCTCCCACTACCTAGAGACATGGAAACCGAAATCAGCTTTACAAAAAATCATTGACTTTTCTTGATAAAAAATCGGCAAAAAATTGATACCTATGCAAAAATTCTTTATATGCACAATTTTGTCCGAAAATTGTCAAAGAAAGCTACATCAAAACAATACCATGATTTTGTGGAAAAATGGCAAACCTTAGATGTGACGTTGTAAGTAGAAATCACACACGATTTTGTCAAAAAGTTTTCAAAAACCCTCATTTTGTAAAAACAAGTAAAAATCTACAATTTTGTTGAAAAAAAATGTCAAAAACAGCAAACCTAAGGCAAGGAAAACCATGCAAAAATTGTCTTAGATTAGAAACACCACGATTTTTGGAAAAACTTGCAATATTTTCCACTGGTCAAGAAAACCTTTGTCACATGGTACTACAGCACTACAAAAACCCTTCACTTTAACAAAAGAACTCTTCCGTCACACCAGAAACAAGAACCACGTTTTTTTGCAAAAAATGAGCAAAAACCTTATAGGATTTTCCTCAAAATTTCTAGGTAAAAGGACCATGAATTTTAATTAAAAAGATTTGCCAAAAGGAGACTATGCTCTAATACCATGAAATGATAATTGGTCATTGTAATAAACAAAGGAGAGGAATACTCCTTAATATAAGAAATTACAAAAGATCTTTCCTTAATGGAAACGATTGAGAACTAAAGACAAACGAAAGTTAATAAGCTAACTGACTGACTTGCAAAATATAAAGTTACTAACCAATCTACTTAAATGACCATTATGAGGTAAATATTACAATATTATTTTAATAATTTATGGCACTCTATCTTCTCATTTTCTTTTAGTTGTGGACAAAACTCCACGACCTATAATGCCCGAAAAATGAGACTGTACCCTTTTGTAGAAACCTCTAAACCTTTCTTGTAAATGTGACAATGCCACCCGCTACTCCCTGTGATTTTTTTTTCTTTTAATCCATAGGTGTAAGAAGTTGTAGAAGAGGTTTGTTTCTTGTTAGAAGGGCCCTTTGCATATTGTATCAAGGTTTTTGAAGGGCAGTTAAAGGGATTTTATTGCTGTCCACTACCACTCTCAACACTTGTATTTCCTCCAATTTATTCCACTTCATTGCTCTACTACCATTCTCACTAGTGCTCATGGTTTTTGGAGATTTGATGCAACTTTAAACTGAAAAATGCAATTTTTTTCTAAGTCAAACATTTCATACTTGAAGCTTTGAAAAAAAATGAAAGGATAAAAGACTTACCTCTTTGAAGAATTTGCAGCTCCATTGCACTAGATTGAATATCTTTTGCTATTTGCTCTTATCCCTGCTCAAAATAAGTCCTCCCTTCAAATCCTGCAACTCTATTTTTTTCACACACAAATGTTGAAATAAAATATAATGAAGATATTCCTCCTTTAGGACAAGTTGGTACGTGGGGGGCCACATAAAGAATGAAAATGTGATTTTTTTGAAGGTCGGACTGTTTTTTCTTCTTAAATAGAGGCTTGATGTTAGGGAGGGTTGGGGATGTCCCAGACGCCCCCTGCTGTCCCTAGGACAGACGGACATCCCTGATGTCAAGCCTTGGCATCCCTTGTTACTAGGGATGTTTCTTGCAAAACTTGGCTTGGAGGGGATGGCCTAGGGATGTCCATGAGGTGTCCCTCCATCCTCGAGAGATGTCCCAGAAACAAGGACAAGTGTTTTAGGTTTAAAAACATTATCGGTACCGCAAATTTTCAATGTATGCTCCTTAGGACAACTTAAGTTATAACTCTTTAATTGTGTATTTGTTTAACTCAAGTTGTGGAAGTATCAAAATGAGATAAATATGAATTTCTAATCATACCATAATATTTTTGAGCACTTAGGATGATAAATTGAAGCAACATGGCATCATTATAAAAATAGTCTATTTCTCCAAGAAGTTTGGGGAGCTTTGAATATGAGGAGATCACATTCGAAAAGTATCATAAGGCTTACCAAGATCATCTAAACAAACTACCATGAATAAAACTATTTTTTAATCAATCTTGTGCTCTCAAAGAATGTTGGAGTTCTCCCTTGACCACCAATTAGTCTATGGGGAAACTCAGAAAATAGGCTAATTGTTCTCAAACTAATAATGCTTGGGAAAGGACAATTACTTCAATCTACAACTCTTTGTGTAATGATAAACAAAATTGGAAGTTTAGCAGAAACAGATGATATATTTTTTTATTATCAAAAGTAGTTAAAATAAGCACGTTTTAGTATTTTAAATGTCTTAGATGACACTTTTACAGTTATGAATTTGGTGTTTCATAGTCAAAGTCAAATTGTAATGTCTACCCCTTATTCCAGGCCAAATTTGTTTACATACGCTCGTAATGAAATATTTTCCAGACGTTTAACTATCCTTTCCATGAAGCTTGTAAGGGAATTGTTATGACTTGAACAATTTGGTTTGAGAAATCTTTTATAAGATTTAGAATTTAAAGTACAAGCAGATTTCAATAACAACACAATAAATTTGCCTCTCAAGATTTTTTTTCTATTTTAGAGGAAATACAAAGATTATCAAGTTTTTTCCTTTCCTGACCTGTTCAAAGCTTTGTAGACTACATGTTTTCTTGAAGTGAGCAGTGTCAATGCATCCTTTTGGCTCCTGTCCAATCACAATAGTAGGCTAAGCTTCTCCACTCTCAATTCATTAAATACAATAGGAAGATTCTTTGTTTGCCTCTGTTCATTGCTAACCCAAGTTATCGGTTCGGGTTTTGGGACGGGTGCAGGTATGTGAACTTGGTATGTGGGTACGTAATTTTTTTTGCATTATATATACAAAAATATAAGAGAAATATGCAGAATTGTAAAACTAAATCATTTCTTAGTACGACACTTGATCATTGATCAATGCCAAATGCCAAAGATAAATATTAAATGCCATTTGATAGTGGAAAAATATTTGAATAAGCCATATCAAGTACCCACAGACGCACTCGTACCGGGTGCGTATCCGAACCCAATAACTAGGTGGCTAACGTATCCTTAAAGTAAACCAAGAAGTACTCAGTGGTTAAGACCCTTACTTCAAGAATACACGATATGTCTTCAGTGTCGACTTTGTAGTAAAGTACTTAGGACGTTTTTTCTCTCTCCCAACATCTACAACTTTCGTGGACTCACAAGCACAATGATTCTTGGTCACTGTAATTTGTAAACTCATTCAATTTCCTAGTTCAACTTTAGTACACTCTTCAGAAGATATTCTTGCAGACTCTAGTTAGTTGCATGTAAATCTCTAGATTCCATTGTCTTAGAACCTCCCAAAAATATGCTCAGTTGGGACCTTTCATTGTTAATGCCCGTGTGTCCAACCTAGTTCTGCGTTTTTTCTATGATCAACGATAATAAACAAAAAATATCGCTGCTTGTCTGACTCTTTGCCTCCATTTACTGCTCCAAGAAATGTAAATGACTCAGATAAAAAATGACAGTTTTTAATTTATATTTTCTTCCCTACAATCATACTCGTGGGAAGATTTCATGTCTAGGGAAAACTTGCAGGTCGAGTCTTAACAATGCTCACATTATTATTTATTTCTGCTTACGACTTCCCCATCAAATCTCACACGACAAGAAATTGCAGTTCATACTAAGTGAAATAACAATACCATCAACTGCTTTGATCTCAAGAGTTATGGAAAGGGATTTAGTTCAAACACAACTTCTTGATTGTTTCTCATGAAATTTTTCTGTTGTCTTAGTAGGTTCCTTATGCACCAACTCGAGGAATATTTAAATTTAATAACCCAATTGTTAGACAAAAACGCCTACAAATAGTTTGAATTAAACTTGAATCACAAATTCCTTCTTTCAAAACTATGACTTCCAAGTTCATTAATCTCCATTACTAAATATTCAGATTGTCTAATTCCTTTCAAAATGAACCACAACTATAGATACCCTTAGAATATCTCTCAATTCTGAAGGTTACTTCTCTTGGAAAGTTTTCGCTCTCTAGAAGCTAGTAATAATCTACACTATTAAAATTCTTGTCGAATTTTTGAATTTTCCAGTTTGAGTCTCTTGAATTATTCCCTTCTTTTTTTTTATTTCCCCTTTCTCTTACGTATTTGCCAAGAGAAAAGTTCCCAAACTCTGAGTTGGCTCGGACTTGGTAACGCCAACTCGATTCGTGACTTGACAAAAACTCGGAAAGTGAAAAAACCCTTGAAATTTAGAGTTTTTTAAGGATTTAAAACTTGTTTCATGCACCCATTATTGAATAAAGCTTAAAGACAATACAATCATCAAATAGAAGCTAATTTGATCACATACATAAACATACATCGATCACAAAAGTATAGTCACAAATTGTAGTTGAAGGAAATAGAAAACTTATATATATATATATAACTATATATATTTTGTCAAATGTATACAAAACTCATGGAATATGAAATCCATGACATCAAATGTTCCAAACACATGTGAAAACAAAAACAAGTCCATGGCTCTGGCTTTGGCTCAGGCTCAACCTCAAAGGAGCTTGCATCCCTCCTACAATGGCGTCTAAGGTAGGTCCTGAATGATTGAACAACAATAGTCTGCGCCCATGAGGTGCCACTCTGACGAACTTCAGTTGTGCATGTGCCTGTGTCTAATTGTGCTCTATCCTCCTTTGTCGTGGCCACAACCTGAGTCTCTCTATTTGCATGGACAATCCACTTAAGGTCCTCATTAGTAAAGACATGATCGGTAGACTTAGTGATCCTCTTGGATTCTGGATCGACCTCCTCTAGTGTGATCAAGCTAGAGTAATTGTGCAAAATCTGTCTTGTTCTAAGAAAAAGGTTGTAATGAACAAATACTAGATCATTCAACCTCTCCAGGGATGATCCATTGCACCTTTTTGAGTGAATGTGCTTAAACATGCTCCAGTTGCGCTCACAACCCAAAGCGCTACATGTTTGGCTCAATATGCGGATGCCGATTTCTTGAAGGTTTGGGGTTGTAGGCCCAAATATTTGCCACTATCTATCTGAAATAAGGAAAAGAGAAAAAATCAGTCTCATTTCCAACTTTAAGGCTAGATTATAAAATCAAATTATGCACTTAGCATATATTTCTACCTAGCTGCAATTCTGTGCCATTGGCTTTGCAAATTTGGCTTGTGAACGGCTCCCCTATTGCATTATCAAATGCCTCTATCTCATCTAGTGTAGTTCTGGTATCATTAGAAAACATCCGATGTATCACTTAATAGAGCCCACTAAGAACCTCATCATCCGCCTTGAAATCATGGCGGGAATGGTATGTCGGATTAAGGTAAGAAGCAGCTATATGGATGGGCCTGTGAAGCTGGAGGGGTCATCTCCTATCAAATATTGCCCAAATGGGACCATACTTATGCTCATCGCCTCCATATACAGATCTAATGGCCTCCTTGGCCTTATCCATGCCCTCATATATGTGGCCCATAGATGGCTTGTCCCGATTAACAACTCGTAGGAGAACTACTAGGGGCTTAGTGACTTGCAAATATTGTTACACACTAACAGTTAAGTCAGAGATGTGCATGAAAATAAGAAAAATTGCAAAGTTGCAAACAAAAGCAAAATATGGATATAAATTAAAAGTAAATACTAAATATTAAACTGTAATACTAATACATAATGTAGATTCTACAATTTATAAAAAAATTACCTACAAGATCTTTACACAAAGGGTCCAAAAATCCGGCTCATTAAAAATGTAATTTGCCACATCCATCCCTGTAGTGGTCATAGCATAGGATGGGGAAGTCTACTCCTCACCAACAGACATGCACCTCAAAGCTGCCTTTGATTGCATTAAGGATTTTAATGTGATAAAATTTGAGGCGAATTTTGTGATACCAGGACAAGCCAACTCCTTCTACCCCGCGTACTGCCTCATTATGCTAAGGACCAATGCATTATTGTAAATAAATTTACAAATGTTTTTGGCCCTATCAATGCATGTTTTGATCCATTCAAGCTTGCCAATATCCTCCAATACGAGGTCAAGGCAATGAGCCGCACATGGAGACCAAATTTTTTTTAGGTGCCTCTCCATCAAAAGTCTATTTGCAACAACATAACTTGCTACATTGTCCGTCACCACCCGAACCACATTTTCTTCCCCCACCTCAAGTAGGACTTCTTCAATAGCCTAACATAAGTATGTGGCATTTTTGACATGTGAGGAAGCATTAATGGATTTCATAAACATGGTGGATCTTAAAAATAAAGCAAAATAATGATCAATCAATAAATTATAAATTACAAAATTCAAATATTAATCACTAAATCAAATTCAAATTATTCAATGCGCTTAGGGAAGTAGAATGATCAATCACCTCTGTAGGAAACAAGAAAATTTAGGAGTGTCCTATTCCTCCTATTGGTCCAACCATCTGTCATGATGGTGCAACCATTTTTTCTCCAAGACACTCGGTAGTCCCTCTAATTTAACTTTGATATCTTCAACCATTTCTAACATTAGGGGACCACTTAACTCAGCATCAGTAGGGACTTTAAACCCCGACCCACAAATGGTTACGACAACTATCATGTCTTTCTAGTAAGGAGACCTATCACAAATAGATTAAATAAGTATGTGTAATAAAATTATAACAATTCATTAGATAAAGCAAAGTTCAAACTATTAATTTTAAATTTAATACAATCAAATAAAAAAGAATTACCTAGCTACAACAAATGAAATGTTGCAAAAGTACCAAAACTTGCAAATTGATTTTTTTGCTGCATCATGGACCTCCCTGTTCCAAGGCATGCTCTCAAGTGAGGGTTTTGAACCAGGAGTTGTGTGTGGCACAAAATAATTGTCCAACCTAGATTTTCAAACTCTAGGACCAAAGCTAATAGTACCACTAGAAGGAGTAGAAGTAGAAGCACTAGCACTAGCAGCAGAACTAGGACGAAACATAGGCATGGAAGAACCCTCTCCAACACAACCTATGAATGCAGATAAACGAGAACCAATATTAGTTAACTCTTGCCTTTGCCTCTTCTTTGTTTCCTTTAATTCTTCAAATGTTTCTAGTTGCACATAACATGCATGAACGACCTTAGGAGATGCTAATAGACATGGCTCAATATCATGGCCACGTATCCTAACAATATGATATTTAAATCTATTGATGCCACCATGATTAATTTCTTTACAAAATTTACATTTCACTTGCAAACTTGTTCTACCAGGAAATTCTTCAGTATATTGCCAAGCCGTATCCTTTTGACCTGCTCTCTTAGGCTTAGGATTAGGAGTAGACATTGGGAAAAAATATTGTGTTTTCAAAACGTAAAGGCTGCTGCCATAAGACAGTTTTACCTAAAAATTACCTTTTGTGCATTGTGTTTTATAAACTAATATAAAAGAAAAAGAGTTTGTTCAAAAATAATGTAGGGTTTTTAAATCTTTTCAATTCTCGAATCTTGATTCTTTTCCTTTCAAATGGAAAGTCGGACTTCAAAGTTTAAAGAAATTTTTTTAGCAAACCCTACAAATTTTTTTGAAAATCTTGTAAATACGTATTTACAATTTTTTCTAAAAGAAATTGTAGGTTTTGCTATTGTTCTTTCATTAAAGTATGAAATTTGAATTTAAAAGGAATACATTCAACTTCAAGAATTGGAAAGTTAAAAAAAAAATAAAGATTGGTTATTAGAAAATACAAAAAAAAAAAGCCAAAAAATCCATAAAATTTAACACTTACCTCTTTGAATTGAGATGAGAGCTCTTTGCAACTGCTGGTATGGACTCTTTGATGATCGAAACGCAAGTATAATGCTGCCCTAATGTGATTTGTGGAAGATTTTTAGCTCTTCCTCCTTGCTGGTTGCACAACTATGGACTCTTAGTTTTCTTCTTATCTCACACTTCTCTCTTCTCCATACAATGAAATGAAATGCTTTTTGGGGCTGCAATGAAGGAATAGAAGAAAGAAATACAACTTAAAAATTTCATTTTTTATGTTTTTTCTTTTGGAAAAAAGAAGTCTGCCTCTGACCAAGTCCATCATTGGGACTTGGCGAGTTACACTGAGACTCGCAACTCGCCATGACTCATTGAGTCATTGACCAAATGTGGTCGAGTTTGAGTTTGAGTTCCTGTGACTCGGCACAGGCTACCCGACTTGTGACTCGCCGAGTCATGGCAAGTCCAGGAACACTGGCCAAGAGTCTCTTTTTTTATAAATTCCTTTTAATTTCCAATCCTTTTGGCATATAAGACATAATATTTCACCTCTGAAAATCCAACTTTAATTAGTGCTAGTGAAATACTAATTTTTATTTAAATGCTTAAAAAGGGGTATTTTAGCATTTAATTAAAATTTATGTCATTCTCATGAACTAAGGGGGGACATCTAGTCCTCCTTGCCTAAAATTACTTGTTCTCAACCAATTTCAGTCCGGGATGCAACCAAATCTGCTCATTTTCCCAAGTTGCATCTTCTACTGGTAGGTCCTTCCACTTCACTAGGTACTCTTTAATCACACGCTTCCTAAGAGTATGCTCCCTAGTTTTAATAATGTCTCTTGGAATTAAGATCAACTTCCCTTCCTGATCCAAAGGTGGCAACATGGTAGAAAGCATTACATTGTGACCCAAAGCTTTCTTCAAATGTGAGACATGAAAAACATTGTGTACCTTGCTGCTTGTTGATAGTTCCAACTCATAGGCCACTTCTCCAATTCTCCTGGCAATCCGGAAATGACCATAAAATCTAGGCTTGAGCTTCTCTGAACCAGTCTTGAATATACCAAATCACCAACCTCAAAATGCCTTTCAACTCCATGCTGGTCTGCATAATTCTTCTTTTGGTTTTGCACTTGTTGGAGATTTCCTTTTAAGGATTTCATGATATATTGGCTTTGCTGCAGCAAATCCTTTGCTTTAGGTATTCTACTATTTCCAAACAATAAATCCATGAAGCTTAGAGGTTCATATCCATAGAGAGCCATAAATGGAGACATTTTGATTGACATATGATATGTGAAGTTAACAATACTTACTCAAATGTAACCATTTCGTCCATGCTTTCTACTGTCCTGAAATGTAGTTTCTCAAATAACCCTCCACCCAGTTGTTAACATTTTTGTTTGACCATTGGTTTGTGGATGGTAGTTGGTGCTGAGAGTAAGTTCTGTTCCATTTAACCTGAACAACTCTTGCCAAAACAAATTCAAATCACTTAGTCTATTCCGAGGCAAACCATGCAATCTAAAAACCTCGTTAAAAAATAAATCTGCCACTTGAGCTGCTGCAAACACTGCTGAAATTGCAAAGAAATGGACAAATTTAGTTAACTTGTCAGCTATAACATAAATACATTTCTTCCCTTCCATGATGGGCAACCCGGTAATAAAATCTATCAAAATACTTGCCCATTTTTTATTGGGAATTGGCAGGGGCTGCTGTAACATCCATAATTCTATGAACAAAATAACTCAAATCTTTCTTACAATTTGCGGAAAATAAAACTGATTTATAACTACTTTCCATTTCACAAGAGCATGAACAAGTAACTGTTTACTTCCATTTGCAATTAATAACTACTTCACATGAAACTAAAAATTAACTTACTAATTCAAAATACTGTATAGAAAAATAATTAATTCTTTAATAGACAACTTAAACAGAATAGAACATGCTCTTGCTGATTGTAATACTTTATCCTTTCCAAAAGGTTGAAACATCAATGACGAAAGAGTATCATCACGGGCTTTTGTTAATGATTGTAGCTTTGGCCGGATGATTCCAATCGATGAATTCAAATGTTTAAGCGGCGTACTGGCCTTAAACATTTGATATCTATCCTTCTCTTTATATTATTGTTTTGAAGCATTATTAATATTTATTAGATTAATATATATATATGTATATATGAGATGAATCACACACACACATATATATATATTATATATATTACTATTGATATTTATCTAATAAATATTTATCACATATTATAACGATAATAATATATGTCGATAAGCATCGACCAAATATCATTTTTGTGTATCGACTATGATGTCGATAAATGAATCAAGTGAAAGATATCATGGAAAGTTGATATTACAATCTGTGCTTTACATTCAAATCCTAGTTGATATATGTATCATCTGTGGTAATCACAATCGATATCATATAGGTTGTGTTTACCATAGTCGATACATATATTGATTGAGCCATGCATACATATATATTGGTTATTGTTGCAGACTTGTCGATCATTAGTATCGACTATTACTATTAATCTGTGGTTGTATATTATGCAGCGATCAATGCAAGCATTAAACCATTAAAAAAGTTGTTAATGGGACATGTCTCGCGTAGAGACATGTCCCTACATGAACCTTGTTCATGTAGACACATGTCTCTATGTCCTCTAATGTTATATATATAGTGATTGGCAATGTAACTTGGAACACATAGAAATTGACAAGTGCCATTACAAGTTACAACAGTGATATATATATATATATATATATATATATATATATATATTGTTGACATAAACTTAGTTGTCATTGGGAAAGTAATTGGCAAACATCAATCCCACCGGAACATTGGTACATCACACCGGTACTCATAATTGAGAACTAGTAGACTAAGCAAGAAAGCAGTGAACTTTAAGCGGTCATGCTTATACCGGCCTAGGTTTTTCCAACCGGTCTTGAAACATGCTCAAGAAACAGATGACTAACAGGATACAAGCTCTTCACCGGTTAAGTACATGGTAATCCAAACCGGATTATGCGGAGCGTTTTTCAGTTAAATTGGAGTTAGCTTTTTCAGTGGAACTAAAGTTAGCTTTTTCAGTGGAATTGAAGTTAGCTTTGTTTTATCTGCGAGTGTTTTGAGGTAAACTCAAGATCAGTTTGCAAGCTTTTTAGTCAAGGGTGTTGCATGCATGATTTATGGGAGAGTTTACAACTTGGCAAAACTACGAGATGCATTTTTAATAAGATAATTTCTTATAAATTTAGGTTGAAAGACATGAAAGATGCATTGTTGAATATTAAGAGCATAGAGCGAAGGAGAGCAGGAGAGCAGAATCTTCTGAGATGAATCATAGTCACAAAAGGTGAAAGGGAGAGAAAGATTCAACAACCAAGCAGAGGAAAGGGTAAACAGGTATGATCTGAATCGACATAGATAGTGTCATCATAAGATCATTGTTTTAAGTTGTGAAGCATAATTAAAATCCCTTAATCAGGGTGAACCCTTATTGTATAAATCCCTTTACCAGGTAACATCTTTATTGGTGTTTTAAGTCCTCTGACAAGGCGACTCCTAACAAGGTCAAGATACAAACAGGTCTTTTATCAAATCCCTTAACCGGGTAGCACTCTTAGCAGTGCTTTGTAAGCCTCTAACAGGGCAGCTTTATTACTACAGTAGTGGAGTTTGTGAGTTTTCCTTCTAACCGAGGGTTTTCACATATAAATGTTGTGTTGGCCTATGCATTTAATTTCTGTTTATGGTTGTTATAGTATTCTTTTAATTTATGTATTAACAAGAATATCTGTTTGCTTAAAAGAGATAGAAATTGGATTTACTGATTCAGCCCCCCTCTTAGTAACCGGTTAGGAATAACAATTGGTATCAGAGCCTAGGTTCTCAGAGATAGAAAGCTTAACCACTTGAGAAAAGATTATGGAGGGTTACAAGTATCAAAATCAGCTTGAGGAAGCCAATGACATGATAGCCTCTCTTGAGAATAGATTGAGGAGGTCTCTTGCAAAGAGGAAAGAGATGGCTCTGCAACTGAGTGAGAGTCATGAAACCATTGAGGAACTCTCTGGATAGAGTGGATCTGATGAAGCAGAAGAGGCGGTCTCTGATTTCATGGAGAAAAATCAGAATCAGACCAATCAAATCTCAAATCTGAAAAGAGAGCAGGAAAGTCATGCTCTGAGGATGACTGAACTCATTGAAGCCAAAAGAAAAGCTGAAGATGAGAAGACTAGTGCCATAGAAGCACAGTTAACTGCTGAAAGAGAAAGAAATTTGATAGAAGATGCACTAAAAGAGAGTGATGCTCTCATATTGCAATTGCTTGCAGACATGCAAGGCATAAATCAGGAGAATGCAACATGCATGAGCATTTGCATGACAAAGATGAAGCATACACAAAGATGGCTGCTGAATTGGATCAATTAAAGGAACAACTGAAAACTCTTGAAGAGAGGAATGAGAAACTCAGAAGGTACAATGAAAGTTTTGAAAAGCTTGATGAGCAACTGAGGGCTCAAAGAAAGCACAAGGATCCCACAAGACTTGGGTACTTCGGTCAAAGCAACAAAGAAACTGGTGAGTCCTCTAGAGATAAGCAAGGCAAGAAGGAAAAGAAGAAACTGACAGAAGACAAAGGTAAAAACTTAAAAAGACTTTTAAACCCTCTTGCAAACATTGTGGCAAACCAGGTCATAAAACCAATGACTACAAAAATGCACCAGTGAAACCATTTACTTCTAACAGCTACTGCAACAACTGTTACAAGTATGGTCATAGGACCTTTGAATGCAGGTCACACTCCAACAGTGTGTCTAGTGGAAGCAAGGGAAGCTTCAAGGGTTATTGCTATGCTTGCAATAAATTTGGACACAGAGCAGAAGAATGGAGGTCCAAAACAATGGCATTCAAATCCCCACCAAGACCAGTATTCCATAATAGGAATGTAAACCGAAGCACATCCAACTATGCTACCTTTGGACCATCAAGACATAGGAACTTTGATTGTCACTCACCCATGGACAGGGTAAGAAGGGTCAATCCATGGAGAGAAACCGGAATGGCTTGTTACAACTGTAACAAGATTGGGCATCTGGCCAAGGACTGTAGAAACCGATCAATGAACAAAGGCAAAGGAACGGCCAAATCGGTCAATAAGAAGTTGTCCCCCAACCAGAAGGATAACGTGAGTAAAGAGACTAACAAGGAAGTCAAGAAGACTTGGTCACTAAAGGGGACAAAGAGTTCCGCTAAGGAGAAATCCGAGGTAAGGTCATCATCTACTGAAGGTGATATCTCTTTAGCAAATTAAGCCTAAAGGCTTAAGGGGAACAAGTAGCCAGCCTACTGTTCCCAAAGGAACTGGTGAGTTGTGATCTCACTTAGTCAAGAAGTGGAACCGGGAAGGAGTCACCGGTCTAACATGAGAATTGGACAGGTAAGAGTTGCTGACGTAGCAAGGTGAATATTGCAACTGAGGATATGTGAATAGGTAACGAGTCTGTGAACCGGTTGTCGAAAGAAAGGTTAGGTAAGGGTAATTAATACAGTAACTATTAAGTAATGTTACCGTTTTCTAATTACCGTTACAACCTAAGTCTATAAAAGGGAAAGCCGATTACTCATTTCACTCTACATTGCGATTTGTGATTATTGTTTTCATAAGCTTGAGTAATCTTTTCTGGCTGTAATTTACGTTCTTTGCTTAGTGAATTCCGTAATTTTTTTCAAGAACTTTCTGCACATACCGGTCAAGTAAAATGGCATCTTCATCTTCTTTGGTGAGTCTCATAAGTGCAAATCAACTGGATAGACCAGTTTACGACATCATGGCAGTTCAAAACCGAGAGAATGACATGGCAGGTGCTCTATCATCCGTCCCTGTAGGTGTATTGCTGACTGAGGATGTAACAACATTCATACACAACAAATAGGAGGAACTGGGTGAAACATTCATCCAGAGTGAATACCTCTCACTTTGTGAAGATAGGAAGCTTCAATCAAAATACGCAAAGCTTGAATAATCGGGTTTGATCAATGGAGTAAAATATCCAACCGTGTTTCGACCGGATTGGATTAGACTAGTTCCGAGCAAGGTTCACGAACTAGGGATGTGGCTTGCGAAGGGCGCGGTTACACCGATAACGAAAGAAGACCTACGCAGGGTAATTGGTTATAATGCCATAGGGGAAGCTCTAACCCTAAGGACAATAGCTAATGTAGAAGTCACACGGTTGACGAAGTCCACATACGATAGTCGGATGATGACTGTGAATGATATTGAAGATGATGGCGTTCAGTTTGCTGCAGTGGTTATCGGCTACAAAGTATATTAGTCGAGTAACCTGAATAGCATACCGGGAGCTGCGATTCATGCGGCACACAAGATTATGCACAATAATGTGAGATACGACATATGTGCTATGCTGAGGAGCCAAATTTTTTAAAACCTAAAGAAGCTCGGCTTGGTCAAGAAGAAGTTTCTAAAGTATGGGACATTGCTGGTATGTTTGTTCTTCTATTACCAAAACTTCTTTCCAGGCATAGGCAAGGTAACATGGCAAGAAGATAAATCGGTAATGGTTCAAATAGGTGAGTTGGCAAATAACTTGGGGAACCAGCTTAATAAGGTCATGACAGATTATTTTGAAGCCTTTCAGCTAAAAATGGACAACAGGGAAAGAATTCCCTCTACCATTGTTGAAGAATACAAGGAAGAGATGTGTTTTCTGGTGAGCACCAATCATTGTATTATCCAGGCAATGGAGCCAAGATCCGAGTATGCACCGGAGCTCGGCTATGAGATTACTTCTAAGATTGCAAAGGCATATGCTGATGCACTTCAAGAAAGAAACTTAGATCTCTCAGCATATCGGTTTGGCACCTATGAAGAGATTCAATCAAATTTGATGAAAAAGGCATCGGCTAAGGAACCTAAGAAGGTGTATGTGAAAAGAACTCCTAGTCCTAGGAAGAAGAAGCTAGTGGTTGAAGAACCCACGATTCAAAGAAAGAGGACTCAGCAAGCGCCTAGTGCACAAGGTGAGGAAATGGAAGAAACAGGAACTGAAGAAACCTCTACTCTTCACAGAAAGAGAAGACTGGGAAATCGGTAAAAGAGGATGCACCTAGAGGAAGGAAACCAACCATAGATGAAGTGGTTGAAGGAATAAAGGAAACAGGTGGATTGGGTCGAGTAAAAAAAAGATATGAGCTTGGTGATGAGGAAGATAAGAGAAAGCTGGAAGAAGCTGTAGTTTTCGTTCTTCACAAGTTCAACTTAACACCTGCTGTACTTCACAAAACAATACCTAAAGATCTAGTAGGAATAGTTGAAGGAAGATGGAAATCTTCCTCAAATAAGGAAAAAGAGCTGAGGATAAGGGCTCCGCTAGAAGTACAGAATCATCTGAGCCTGGAAGAGGAAACCAATCAAGCTGGCCTGTACAAACAGAGTTTCAACATAAGAAAGAGAACTGGTTAGGTCCTGATTGGTGAAGTGGATAAAGTACACGATGAAGGGGTTGCTACATGGATGACTGTTCTGAAGCAACAACATCAAGCTAAGCCAGAATGCCAAAAGACCACAGAGCTACCAGTAATAGACACTGGAAAGGGAAAAGGCATACTGGGAGATGAGACTCTGGTCAAAGCAAAGTCTGCAAGTGAACCGGTCATCGTGGATATCATTGGAGACACAGGTGCTGATCTCACTCCACCAACACTGCTTGCTTCCCCAGTTAAAGGTAAAGCTCAAACTTTAACTGTAGATAATATAGTTGATGAAATTATGGATTTCAGTGAAGTGTCAAATGTTGCAAAATGGTTCATTGTTTTGGGAGAGGAGGATAAGGAGAAAATAGAGATTGCTCTGTTAGAAACCTTTTTAGATTTCAATAGAAGTCCTAGGAACTACAAGCCTCACTTTTCGCCTGAATTAAATAAAAGGCTAATGACCAAATGGAGAATTGGTCTAGCCCAAAACAATAAGATGATAAAGGAAACTTTAACACAAGTAAGACCTGGTCTCAATGATGAGACAATAAAATTTTTGATGGAAGCAGTGTCACTCAATTTGGACACGAAGAATAGGGTTGCCAAGATCATTAATGGACAGGAAAAAGATGTGTATGAAGATTCTTTAGATTTTTGGCAAAAATATGACTTCAACACTCTTAAGTCTATAGGTCCACAAGACATCTCTCAAGATGAACCTGAAAAGGAGATGGTTCCACTGGTATAGTTCACAGCTAGTGAACAGGGAACCACTAGTGAGAAGGAAGTTATACTTGAACAGTCACAACCAGTGAAGAGGTTCATCTGGGAGAAGAAGTTCCAACAGGTGAAAAAGATACATCTGTAAGACCAGAAGAACAAGAACAGGAAGAGTCATCAGCAAAGATGACTGTAGGAAAAGAAATAGAGAAAGTAGAAGCTATTTCAAATGATCAACAGGTTGCTGAAGAGAAACAAACAGAGCAACCTCCGGAAGAGAAAGTCCATCAAGGAGTACATCCATAAGAAGAGGTACGTTTTGAGGAGACACAACAACAAATACCTCAACAACAGGAATTGCCTGTTACAGAAGAACATGAGAAGTCTGCAGAAGAAGAACTGGCACAAGAAACAATCTAGAAGTAATCAATAGATGTTCCAAGTACATCTTCATCAAAGAGAAAGCTAACATTTGCAACAGATTCTAAATCAAAGAAAAGAAAAGTTAGTGAAACAGTTGTTGACATAAGCAAAATGTCAACAAGGCAGCTAAAGGAGCTCACTAAGAGAAAACAGGATATGGTTCTCTCTAGTGTAAGGAATATCTTGTACAATTTTGTACCTGATACAGATATAGATGAAGATGAACCGGTAATTGATCAATTGGAGGTAGTAGCACAAGCTATTGGGGAAGATGTCACTGACCCAAAAACTATTGCAATTGATCACAATGAGAAGAAAATAATAGATATTCTTCACAAACAGGTTGAAGAACTAAAAGCTACTGTATCTACAAGAACCAAAGAGCTACAGAAACAGATACAGGAAGTCGGAAGGTTGATTACAAGGACTTTTAACTTTGAAGACTTTGTAAAGGGTATAACTAAGAGAACGAACGGGACAACAGAAGAGATAAAGATTTTAACGTCAAGATTTGATGCTAAAATCTCTTCTGCAATTGAGTACAGTCGGGAGCTTACCAGTCTTGCTCTCACTTTGAGAAAGGCATCAGAAGAAAATACAAAAAGAATCCAAGATCTTTTTGGATTTCAGTTGTTCATTGCACCAACTTTTGATCTAATGCAGACAATAGCAACTGATATAGACAAACTTCTGAAAGAACCTGATTATAAGATAGTGGAAGACATGGAAAATCTTATTGTCTCACTGCAATCTTCAAAGAAAACTTTGGATCATATAATAGGTATCTGGAAACCTTTTCTAGAATCTGCAAAGAAGGTCTACAAAGACATCTTCAATAAGTTATAGTTGTAAAATGTAAAAATGTAAAGAGTAACAACCCTTTGTCCCTTGGAGGCAAAAAGGGGAAGATGTAAGTGCAGAGAATAAAGAAGTCTACAGAAGTGCAGATACATGCTATAGGTAGATGAGCAGAACTACAGGGGAAGTCTACAGGTGATGTATTGATAAGTTTTGCGATCAATGCCAAAGGGGAAGATTGTTGACATAAACTTAGTTGTCATTGGGAAAGTAATTGGCAAACATCAATCCCACCGGAACATCGATACATCACACCGGTACTCATAATTGAGAACCGGTAGACTAAGCAAGAAAGCAGCGAACTTTAACTGGTCATGCTTATACCAGTCTAGGTTTTTCCAACCGGTCTTCACACACGCACAGGGAACAGATGACTAATAGGATACAAGCTCTTCACCGGTTAAGTACATGGTAATCTGAACCGGATTATGCAGAGCGTTTTTCAGTTAAACTGGAATTAGCTTTTTCAGTGGAGTTGAAGTTAGCTTTGTTTTATCGGCGAGCGTTTCAGGGTAAACTCAGGATCAGTTTGCAAGCTTTTAGTCAAGGGTGTTGCATGCATGATTTATGGAAGAGTTTACAACTTGGCGGAACTATGAGCTATATTTTTAATAAGATAATTTCTTATAAATTTAGGTCGAAAGACATGAAAGATGCGTCGTTGAATATTAAGAGCATAGAGCGAAGGAGAGCAGGAGAGCAGAATCTTCTGACAGGAATCACAGTCACAAAAGGTGAAAGGGAGAGAAAGATTCAACAACCAACCAGAGGAAAGGGTAAACAGGTATGATCTGAATCGACAGAGATAGTGTCATCATAAGATCATTGCTTTAAGTTGTGAAGCATAATTAAAATCCCTCAATCAGGGTGAACCCTTATAGGTTCTTTGTATAAATCCTTTTACCGGGTAACATCTTTATTGGTGTTCTAAGTCCTCTAACAAGGTGCCTCCTAATAGGGTCAAGATCCTAACAAGTCTTCTATCAAATCCCTTAACTGGGGAGCACTCTTACCAGTGCTTTGTAAGCCTCTAACATGGCAACTTTATTACTACAGTAGTGGAGTTTGTGGGTTCTGTCCCACCGTGTTTTTTTTCTTCTAATCGAGGGTTTCCACGTATAAATGTTGTGTTGACCTGTGCATTTAATTTTTGTTTATGGTTGTTATAGTATTCTTTTAATTTTTGTATTAACAAGAATATCTGTTTGCTTAAAAGAGATAGAAATTGAATTTACTGATTCACCCCCTTCTCAGTAACCGGTTAGGAATAACATATATCATACCTTCTCATATATAAGCAAGATACTATACTTGAACATTGTTCTCTCATAAAGATCTACATCCTCACATAAGTATTCACATTAGATTTAAAAGAGACAAAAGTTTAAATCTAATCAAAAGCTATTCTAGTTTCATCATTAGAAATTAGGCTCATCAAATATCTAGGAAATATGAATTAAAATTAAATTCCTCTATCCTAAATCTGATCACACTTCAACATGGTATTAGAGCCAGGTTAAGAAAGATCTGATTAGATAAATTAGAGAAGAAAACTAACGATCATTAAATTTCTATAAAACTTATAATTAAGCAAAATGGTGAATGGAGTTGGATTCAAAGATAGGCTTGAAGGAGCTTTAAACTGCGTTTCATGGAAATGTAGAATAATGATGACACTAAGAGAACATGAATTGAACACATTTGTGGAGAAGGTTGTACCTACACCCTCAGAGCAAAGCCTAGGAGGAATAATCAGACTCAAAGAAATAATTGACTATACCAAGCAACATTAGATTGCAGTTTAGTTCGCCCCATCTTTGGAGGATTTATCCCTTGCATACCACACAATATTCTGATTATGACAACATTAGAAGTGGCAAGATCATCATTGATGTTGAGCAAAGATCATCACATTCAGATCGCATATACCGCAGGGCAGACATCTTTGAGATAAGAAGGCTATGACGCTCAGAGACATCAGCAATACTTACTGCGATATATCCATATTGCATTCGATTCTTACCAGCAAGATATACATTTGGAAGTGGGATTGTGGAACACATTGAATAGATATATACATGAGTCGTATATTGTGGCTCTATCCCTCAGAGATCATGGGCATATGTTAGGCTCATTCATCAGCGATCATAACATACATTATGGTTCCTTCATCATCAATATCTTGGAATTGATTACAACCACAGTCAAATGGGGGAGGAACCCAACGAATACTATATAACCAGCAGCGAACTGTATATAACTGGCACTACCAAGAAGGAAGACCATAGTATAAACAACGATAAAATAGTCTCTCTCTGTGTTTAATAAAGGGCAGCGAATCTGTGTAGACATGAGTCGGTCAAAAGGACCATGGACTGATATTGTTAGAAATACACATACGCCTAGCATCGATTCGGAGTTACAGATTAAACCATGGATACGACAACCTTGTTTTTAGGGATCTTTGTGATGCTCAGGTGTCGAGCTCTTGGAAGTTGCATTGTGAAGAAAGCCTCTTATATTTATAAAGAATGGCAAATTGATGCCATGTGCCAAACGCAGATCTCTAGTGTGCAGCAATCTGAAGCACCCCACTCTCAATGGAGCCCCATCAGATGAATTGCTTGCAAGATTATACAAGTCTCTATTATTTAGAGTCGTAGACACTAAAGGACTATACAAAACTTGTAATATTTCAGATGATGGAGATATCTCTATAGAAGGAAAATTTAAGGATGTATTCCTTATCTTTCAAATCTTGTGACATCGTGCACATCCTTCATAACTAGGTAACATGACCTTCATTGGAACAACTTGCATCAGAAAGGATGTTGATTTGCATTTGCTCCTGAATAACGAGATAAGTATTTTTTTATCTTTTGAGTATTACATTTTTTTTCTTATTGTAGTCATTCTCTTATATGCATTCATGTATGTATTATAAGAGCTATTTGCCTTGATCTTTTCCTTTGTCTCTAGGGATATTCTTGTAGGAAAAGAAGAATGGTGCATTAGGTATGCTACCGAGGCATTGTGCAGGACTCAATCTTATGACTGTAGCTCCAAAGTGGTTTTGAATCTAGGATTTTTTTGTTATATGTTGATCATGCTAGATAATGTGAGTCTGTTGGAGCAAGATATCTTCTATGTTTGGGATTGTGTAAGAAGGGTATCCTTCTATGACAAATGGAAGCAGCTAGAGGATGTGATTCATTTGATCTTTGAGGATCTTGATCATATTGTTTTAGAGGGAGTGAACTATGTCGAGTGATCTGGAAAATCTGTAGTAGTCAAAGGACTCTATGATTCATGGGATAGAGTCTCATTTGATATTCCTGGATAGATGAATACTTGATACTTGCAGTCATGGGACTAAGTTGATAGATGAAACATTTCAAAGAAGAGGAAATAGCATTCAGAGGGAGTTTGACAAACCTACAGAAGCAACCTTGGACGAGAAGGTCAAGAGGTTGATAACAAATTCAAAGGGAGTCTGACATTTCATTAGAGGCAATCTTGGACGAGGAATTCAGGAGGTTGATGCAAAATCTTGAGCTATAGAGGGAGCCACATCATCATGTAGATCTACTTAATGCATTCTTCTTTGTGAGGGAGAAGTTTAAGGTGCAAGCCATTGTTAATGCATTTTTCTCTTTGAAGAGAAACTTGAGGTGTAAGCCCTTATCACCACCCTCTGATATGGTTTATGGTGGAGGTCATGTGTGTCACTCCATGATCTTGTGGTTGCTATTGTAAAGTGACGTCTTCAATAATAGTTTAACTTACTATCATGATGGATATCATAAGGTTGATATCCGTGGATATGTCATGATAGTTCACATCTCTTACGTAATATTAACTAAGTAGTGTGTAACTACAATGAGATTACGGAGATATGTCATGGTGGATGTTATGAGATGTAGCATCCGTGGATATGCCATGAGCAGATATCTTCTCTAGTAGGCATCATGAGACTTGATGCTAGTGCACATACTAGAAAAGATATGAATATGGTGAATGTCATATGGTTGATATTCATGAGCATGCCATACTCCTGATGATACCGTGAGGTAACATCTGTTATGGTGGATGTCATTTTGATATCTGTGGATATACCATAACTTCGAATAACATATTGAGGTGATATTCTTCTCTTACAATACATTAGAATACAATATTGTTTATCTGGATAGAAATTATCCTTCCTAGCTAAGAGGGAGTGTTAATGATTGTAGCTTCGATCGGACAATTCCAATCGATGAAATCAAATGTTTAAGTGGCCTATTGGCCTTAATCCATCCTTCTCTATATATTATTGTTTTGAAGCATTGTTAATATTATTAATATTTATTAGATTTATATATATATGTGTGTGTGTGTGTGTGTGTGTGTGTGTGTGTGTGTGTGTATGAGATGAATCACACATATATATATATATATATATTATATTACTATTGATATTTATCTAATAAATATTTATCACATTATAATGATAATAATATATGTCGATAAGCATCGACCAAATATCATTTTTGTGTATCGACTATGATGTCGATAAAATGAATAGTGAAAGATATCATCGAAAGTTGATATTACAATCTGTACTTTACATTCAAATCATAGTCGCTATATGTATCGATTGTGGTAATCACAGTCGATATCATATCGGCTGTGTTTACCACAGTCGATACGTATATTGACTAAGCCGTGCATACATATATATTGGTTATTGTTGCAGACTTGTCGATCATTAGTATTAACTGTTACTATTAATCTGTGGTTGTATATTATGCAGCGATCAATGCAAGGATTAAGCCATTAGCAAAGTTGTTAATGGGACATGTCTCATGTAGAGACATGTCCCTACATGAACCTTGTTCATGTAGAGACATGTCCTTTCATGGTACATATATAGTGATTGGAAATGTAGCTTGGAACACACAAAAATTGACAAGTGCCATTACAAGTTACAGCAGTGAGATATATATATATATATATATATATATATATATATATATCATACCTTCTCATATATAAGCAAGATAGTATACTTACCTGAACATTGTTCTCTCACATAGATCTGTGTCCTCACAGAAGTATAAATCTAATCAAAACCTATTCTAGTTTCATCATTAGAAATTGGGCTCATCATATATCTAGGAAATAAGAATTAAAATTAAATTCCTCTATCCTAAATCTGATCACAATTCAACAACTTTTTCCACCCAACCACAGATTTTTCAATTGCGACCAACTCTCACCTACACAACTTCCAAAGAAAGTAGCCCAACCCTTCCTAGGAGGCACACAAGTCTGGTATCCATTTTCTTGCAATCTAAGTCTTGGTGTAGGACCCACAACCGTCGTAGCCAGTCAACCTAACACATCCTTTCCTATTAGGTGACCTTCCTAGCTAGATGTTGCACTACTGGTCCTAGTGACAAACATATTCTACCTATATCATAGTACCATCTTGGCCAAGGTTTTGTAAGTGCATGCACATACCCTATGCAGTCAATGTCACTACCAATCTTGTCCCGTGGACCTCTTGGTCCATTTCATCATCGGATAATACAATCCAGATGGCATATGGCCTCTATGTTGCTAAGTCTCTAAGAAGGCAATATTCTACCCATCCCAAAGTTGGACTTAGATCAATAAGGATAAGAGTTTCAGAGGTTCAACCTAAACTCAGTTGTAGATTCTCATAGAAAACAGATTTGATCCAAAGGAACAATACAAAAGGATCTAAGGAGACCCAACAAGGCAGACCCTATCTAGAACCGTATGCATGTTATCTTAATCATTCAGAATCTGTCCTAACAGAATTTTCACATGTTTTCATTACCATAAATCTAAACCATTATTTCTTTAATGAGTACAACTTGCATAATGGTTTTACATGATCCAAAATCCAATAATATTGCATGTGAAAACTTTGATTTAAACAAACAATGGTGTTGACATATAAAACGATTATTCAAGAAGCAATCATGTGATGACATGCAGCTGAGTTATGAATTCTTGGTGCAAAAACAAACTGTTATGTTGCAGTTATGATGTCATTATGCAGCTAATAAGAAACTTGACACTGAGAGAGATGCTATAATGCAAGAAATAAAGACTTGATGCTGAGAGAGAAGTCATAATGCAACAAATAAAGACTTGATGATAAAGAGAAGTCGTAATGCAACTAAACTTATCATGCTGCAAATTTAAAAGCCATCATAGAAACTCAATCAAAGCGAAATGCTAGAATGTAACTGTCATAACCATAATATAGAAAGAAGTTGTGATGCATCTAAACTAATATGGATGCATAGCATGCGGTTGCAATGCATACAAAATGACATAGATGTAGATAGAAAACCTAAAATCAATGTATAGTTCAAAGACATAAAAATACATCTCCATGTCACTGATTAAGAATATTTAATTTGTAAACATAATAAAATCAATCGAACCACACAATCATGAAATCAAACAAACCATAATGAAATCAATCAAACCATATGATCATTGTAAACAAACAAATTCCCAATGACAAATAATCATTCACATGCTTGCTTGATGATCAATGACGTTGGAGATCAAGCTTCAAGAGTTTACATAGTCCCAGCTGTATCCACAACAGCAATCCAGACAAAGCTAAATTAGAATGATGCTCAACGTAGGAGCTCCCAAAAGAAAGAACAAAGAATGTTTCCCCATCACCAACCACCAAGCCTTTAGCTTGGTGGTGGCAAGCGTAACTCCCCTCTTGCCAAGGTGGCAAAAGGAAGTTACTCTTGCCATCCGTGGTAGAGTTCCCACAAAAGTAAATCTAAACCAAAGCGTAACATCCGATATCATGAAAGTGGATTAACTCATGAGAAACAAAGAGCACAACAATAAATTTAAACAAATATAATATATATTTATATATATACAAGTATGCAAATACATACATACATACATACATACATACATACATATATATATATATATATTCATGAGTCCGCCAAGCAACACAACAATAAAAATAACATGCTTATATTAATATATGTGTGTGTATATATATATATATATGTATATATAGACACACACATATAGATGTGCTTGTATCTATTATATGCATACATGTTTACTCACACACACACACACACACACACAAGAAAGGGTATAATAAATACAAAATGAAGGATATTAATTAATGAATTACTAAGGATTTTATTTAAATCGATAAGGCAACCAAACACTAGGGACCACTTAACCTCCTAGGCACCCAGCTATCACTAGCCCCTCCTAAGGAATTGGCAATGGTTGTGGTTCCTGCTCAGATGACATTCCTAACTTTTACCTTTACTCATGCACTCTTCCACTAATGATACTCTTTCCCCGCTTGTGGGATGATTCTCCTTGCACCCACTAACACAAGTGGATTAGATATCCACGTCCTTGAAATAAACTCAGCTACCAAATAATCTTAAATTGTAACAACGATTCATTTCCTGTGCCAAAGTTTCTAGATTCAATTGTGTAAAATTTTTTTAACCATCAACATTTCGGATCACACTCTGTGATCCATCATTTTTCTTCTCTGTATGTTCTCGTGCAACATCCTAGTGATGGATCATGCAATGTGATCCGAAACATTGATGGTTAAAAAAATCTTACACAATTGAATCCAAAAACTTTGGCACATTCATATGGATTGTGGATATCTATTGTCTTTGATTCATTTCCTATTTTCCGTATAAGAAAGATGTAATTCCTTTCAGGAATATACATGAAGATCCACATAGCCAAAATCAATAAATTTTAACATTTCCATTCATTAAAATTCACATAGCTGCATTTAACTGAAATCCTTTTAACTGCCATAGTCACATATCATAGGAATTAGTTATTATAGTTATAAAATAATAAGGTAACTAGGAAGGGATCTAACAGCTGCAATAGGTTAGTAGGGTATGTGTTTTCATGTTTATTATGTTGGCATATTGGGCACTCTTGAACAAATCTTAGGACTTTGTTTTTTAGCCCTTTCCAACTAAACCTCTCTCTGATTTGCTTGTATGTTTTAAAAAAACTACGATGACCAGCCATAGGAGTCTCATGAAAAGATTTCATAGCTACCTTTTTGAACTTAGATTTTCGAACTAGAAATATTCTACCTTTATAAAAGATGAGCTCATTCTGAACGGTGTACCTGTCATCATGTGTGACACCCTCCATAATGCTAGAGGCCCATGAATCTTTCGCATGCTCTGCTGTTATTGATTCCTTCCAATCTGCTGTAATTTCAACTGGAGAACATAAATGTGGGTTCTTTATGCACCAACTCGAGGAATATTTCAGTTTAATAACCCAAAAGTTAGACAAAAACACCCACAGATAGTTTGAATAAAACTTGAATTACAAATTCCTTCTTTTAGAACTACGGCTTCCAAGTTCATTAATCACCATTACTAAACATTCAGATTATCTAATTCCTTTCAAAATGAACCACAACTATAGTTACCCTGAGATAAACTCTCAATTCTGAAGGTAACTTATCCTAGAAAGTTTTCGTTCTTCAGAAGCTGGGAATAATCTGCACTCTGTAAAAATTCCTGTCAAATTTCTGAATTTTCCAGTCCGAATCTCCTGAACGCTTCCCTTCTTTTTTTAATTTCCCCTTTCTCTTATGTAACTGCCAAGAGTCTCTTTTGTTAATAAATTCCTTTTAATTTCCAATCATTTTTGCATATAAGTCGAACAATATTTCACCTCTGAGAATCCATTTTAATTAGTGCTAGTGAAATACTAACTAATTTAATTAAATGGTAATAAAGGGGTAACTTAGCATTTAATTAAAATTTATGTCATAGTTTCATGAACTAAGGGGAGACATTACACAAATGTAAATATTTTTAAATAAAAATAAAAAGAAAATTATATGAAAAGCTCAATGAGTTCAATGTGGTTTTGGCATGGTTCATTTTGGGATCGCTTAAGTTTGATTGACATGAACCCACAATGTTTAAAATGTATCTTACTAGAATTTTTAACTGCATTGAGCTGCACTATGAATCTGGTTCAAACCAGACATGAGACATAGATCCAAGGGCAAATGCCAGCAAATTGGCAACATGGAATATTTGTTATATGACATTTTGGGAGTTGAAGTTATGCAAAAAATAAACATTGAAAATAGCTTTTTGAGAAGTAATGATCAAGAACAAATAATGAAAATAGCTCTTTTAGAAGTTGTGATTGTTCTCTTGAGGCTTCCATTCGAGCACTGTTTGTCAAATCTAGTGTCTTCTTCAAGATCTTAAGAACATTGGATGCACCAGGTATATCATCTTTAGAAGAAATTAAATTAGGATTTCATTAAACCATCTCAATTTTTTAAGATGCTTAATCTTTTTTCACCCTATATTAACTGCCAATTTTTGCACCAATCTATTGCAAATTCTTTCAAAGGAAATATACTAGTGACCATACTAGATTTATGCTTATCTCATTTTGGGTGGTCTTAATTATATATTTCCTTGGTGTCAACAGCTATTTTATTAAACTGTTTATAATGTTTGTTTCTTCAATTTAAAGAATGTTGGATCAGGTAGTCTCTTAGGAGGTTTAATATCTTTATTTTCTTTATGTATTGCATATCAATAGAAACTTTGTTAATAGTACTTTTGATGCAGGCTCTTGCAAGGTATACTCGGAGGGAGAGTGCATGTCTAGCACTGACAGGTATTTAGTTATTGTACAGTAAGGATATTTTTTTAGTGTCTAAGTGATGTTAGTTTTTCCAATTTATGCAACATAAATTGTTGGTTTTGGTAGTTAATAACTTAATAATATCTTTAATTGGGTTTTGGTGACATATTCTCTCTTTTAAAATTCATCTTGTTCTTTTAGGAGAATCAGAATTCTATTGTAATATAAACTAAAATAACAAATAAATGCTAGAAGATTTGAAAATTTGAACTTCATACTCTTTATTAATTTGAAATTGTAACTTTCCAAAAAACAAATTGCAACCAATAACTAGGAAATCTCAAAGCTCTAAAGAAGTGTTTTACAAATAACTCATCTTATATGTGACCTGAGAATATGATGTTTTGTGGCCTTGCATACTCCAAAGGAGTTGTAAATTTAGCTGGAAATATTATGAAATACACAATTTTTGTGATTTGTGCAAGCTGAAACAAATATTGAATATAAAACGTAGCCACTGAATAAAATTCTAATTAGCAATGCAAATAACATGAAAATTTAGAAAACTCTCATTTATCAAAATATTATAGACAAGGCAACAAATCTGAGAATAAACAATGCTGATATGAGTTTGCAAACCCATAAATGCCAAGCATAATTAAAGGTGACAGGAAAGCTTAATCTTAATGGCTGGTATAAACATGGAAACCCCTATATGACAAAAACTACCATCTATGATAGCAAATCTAAATAATTAGGTGCTGATACAGAAAGTGGGATTCAATCAAATCCTCATACACAACATAAATTTCCCAAAATGGATCTGCACTCAGAAATTAATATATCCAATTTGCTTCAGCACTAATAACACAAAATTCACCCACAATATTTCAGCAACAAGTGATTGGTGGCAGAAATAAAGGCAAGTCAATAGCAAAGGATATAGAACAAGCTAGGAAATGGCATGGCACCTCTTTTAAATGATACATCAGCAAGTTGTGACTGCTGGTGAGTGGACGGTTATTGGGGTAGATCTAACCACGGCGCAGCTGGGAAAGGGCTGCTCAACAGATATGAAACAAGAATATCCCCCTATAAGTGGTGCAGGGTACGATAGTACCAATAACTTATAGAGACCTTGCAATCAATACTAATAATGATTAGAAACCAGGAAATCTGACCTTGTACAGAAGCAATAAATAGTAGTATAACTGATAAATGATGTAGGGTGAATGGGTAACCTAGGTGCAATAGCAACAATACCTAGAAACTCTTCAAACTCAGCACAACTGGTCTCTACTCTATACAACATAAATAATCCTCAATTCCCTTCACAATCAGCAATTGATAATATCAATTAACTTTACTTGCAAATACTCGATCTAATCCTTGAGAACCAAATTTTTCAATTAATCTTCAACAAATCAGCACAAATGTGATCCCTAGATGGAATCACCTGTAATTTTGTCAAACAGTTGGCCAGCAATCTGATTACTGCATTTCCTGAGTTTGTTTGATTCTGGGTTTATAGTATTAAAATGGATATGCAAGCCACACAAATATATATCTATTGCTAATGAAAGACAAGGGAAATATATCTATGTCCACTAGATTAACAATATCATATATATCGATGTTTTGTATCCTATTGCTGCCCTATGTTGACTAATAGTATCCTTGGCTGTTTTGTTAGATGTTGAAGATGTTGTTCTTTATAAGCTACGGATAACTTTAGTGGGGATTTTTGTCTGATCCGTTTGTAACTATAGTTTTATCTAGAGTACTAGTTAACTCTGATCTGGCAACTTACGATCTTTTGTGTTTTGATTGAGGGAGCAGACTGTAACTACCATTTAGCTATCATGAAAAGAAAGATTGTAAATTGTAATAGACAACAGAGGATATAGATAGAAAATGTGCAATTCCAAGTATACACATACAAAGTTCAACTTCTTAGATTTGGTCTTAATATGTTTTTCTATATTAATATCTAATACTGCATTACCTTGAACAATTTTTTCTTTTTCAGATAAAGAAGCATTATTCTCTGGCAACCTGATGTTTTCTCCACTGAGCAAGTCCAATACTCAACGAACTTCTTCTCAATAATGATTTTATGCCAATACTTCTCTTAAGAATATGATAATTTGTAAGTTGACATGGAGAATTACAAATTGTATCATGTAGATTAGGGTGATTTATATATCATTATGAACTAATATGTGCATGTTTCATCTCTTTTTGTCGCATCTGTTGTTTATACACTTGAATGGGATGGCTTGTGTATTTGGAAGAATTCATAAACTCTAAAGAAAGATAACTACTTGCATGTTGCATTTTCAGGGATAGTTGTCTCTGATTGTTCTGAGCTTCATTTTCTTATATGAAAATGTCAGCAGATGATCGGGACCAATGTGTACATCTGCAAATTGCTCGAGGACATTTTTAGTAAATCAATAGATCATTCTCATTTAGTTTGATCAGGCAGAGAACTTTTGTGTTTTACTAATATGCTAGATTTATTTTTTCATTAGATTCAGAAGTAAAGATTTTTTTATGGAGCTCTATTTCTGCTCTCAGCTTTTATATATGAAATCCACAAAATTAAGCTGTAATAATATTTTTTAATGGAGCTGCCGTAATGTCAACATGAGGAGTGTTTGTTGAATGTACACGTACTATTCTAATTTTGAACTGAATATATAGATCAAAATCTAGATTCCACTAACCATTCACAAACTGTGGGTTTTCTTTCATTGGATTCAAATAGGTCATGGTTAGTCGTATTTGATTGGTCAATCTCTTACAAAACCTAGAGTAAAGCTTTATGGTATAGTGTTGAGATGTGGAGTAATTACAGATGTGGCAAGCCATATTTTTACCTTGGACTTGGATTTGGCTCCAGATCTCAGTGCAGACTTGGAAATTTGAAAATATAAAACAGGGAATTTTTTTTAGATGTATAATACATGAAAAATTATTTTTGTTGATGTTATTTTAAATCTCAAGTTGATTTTTTGATATTTTCAGATTTGACAGTCGGACTGCAGAGAATCATAAGTCTGCTGCTGCCAGACAGCCGTGTCTGTCCCTCCCAAGATTCAGCGAGTCTCAGCACTATGCTTCATGCTGATCTATGCTAACCAGTTTGGTACATTGTGATCTTATCTAACCGATTTGTCGTGGTGGAAGGATTTAGAGAGAATATTGAGCGTAGAAATTGCAATGGAGTGCTCTAAATGCTTTAAGGTTTTCTCTTGTAGAGATACCTATATTAGAGTGTAAGCATACCAAATAAGAGTTAATTATAAACAGATGAACGAAAAACAAGAAATCTGCAATGACACCAGACATGTGAGTTTTAAAGGATGGCCTTTTTGTTACTCTTGGAGAATATGCACATAAATACCATTGAATTGAATTTTTTGGAAAATGTGAGGAAATGTGAATGTAAATATGTGAGGCTTCAAAGGTGTGGTGATTGTCAAATTTCAACATGCGAACCGATCCTTGGATTAATAAAGCATCATAACTAAAAGGGAGAGGCCTAGTTCAATCTCAAGGTAATAAAGTTGGCGGATTCCATATGTTGCAGGTTGGTTGCTCCTTTCTCTTACAACCTTTCTACTCATGGCGTAACTAATCATAGTTGCATTGTTGAGGTTTTGAACGTTACAATCAAAAGGAGTCGTTCTATACATATAAAGATCCAATAAAAAATCAGACTTCAAATACTGATACTTGAAGAAGCTCTTTTTATACATGCGAAGTGACATTATGGAGATTTTAAGTGCAAGAGTATTTGTTATAGAGCAGGTTGAGGGTGAAAATGCAATTAATAAATTTTATCGTCATTTAATTTTTTGGGCAGAAATTCAGTTGAGATATTTATGATACACATTCTTATATTAAGAAAAATTAGATAAATTTCGGTGACCAATTTGAGTACGTTGCGACTTTGCCTTACATTTATCCCCAACTTTAAAACATTATTATCCAAATAAAGGATACTCCTATTTGAGCTTAAAATACTTGTGGTCATCTACCACTTGAAAGAGCATAGGTTGAGAATTTATTTGGTGTCTAGCTCGTGTCCCCTAGGTTTCCTTGAGTATGTGACAATTTCAACCTGAATTCTATCAAATTCTTAAACCATTTGCATGCATCCTTTTCACATCTCCATCGTTTTTGATCAATGTCAACAAGCTATGAATAAAATTTGAGGGCAATCCATAAGATAACCTTGGAAGCCCTATGTCACCATTTTGACTTATAGATAAATATCATAGTAAACTTATATAATTCGTTTGGGTGGTAAATATTATATTTCTTTGTCCAAAATTGTTTTTAGATGTGGTTGAAGAAATCATTAATGAAAACTAGTATAAATAAATGAAGCCAACTAAATAGAAGTTAAAAAATAAAATCATGTCCTCACCATGCCAATAGTACATAAGCCATTATTGATCTAAAAACAAAGGCACCATAAATTTTTATTTGCTTTAAAATGTTACAAACAAGAACTTCAACATCCAATTAATTAAGGATGAAATAAACTACATGTTGGAATCCAAACTTAAGTGTAGTAAGTGTGCTTTTAACCTTATTATAGTCAAGATAGACGAGTACACATGAATGAGAATTATTTTATGAGATCATAAGATGTGATACCTAACAAACTACAAGTTCATGTTTCAATATTATATAAAATTAAATAAGTTAAAAAAAACAACTATGAATTGAAAACCTAGGTGGTGGGAAAATATGAAGGCCTGGTAAAAATGAAAATGGTTAAAGTTACCTTATTCAAATTAAGGTGGAATCTATCAAAAAATAGAATCTTGGACATGTACAAATACTTTGTTTGACAAAGATCAAATTGAACTTTTCAAAAGTTAAAGATTTTCCAATAGAAGAGAAATGTGCAACAATAACGAACATAAAAATAATAATAAACACAAATTTAAAAACACAAGGGATAAAGCAAGCCTTGGATCTTTGTATGGCATGAACAAGGATTTGACTAGATAAAGGATCCTAAGCTAAGTTTGATACGAACACTAATTGAAGTAATAGTACTCATTCATACAGTGGAACACTCCTTAAATTAGAAAATTCAAAGGGATGTTTAATAATGAGCATTGCCAAAAGCAATTATTGCTTGGGCTCTTCAAAGACATTTTACTGTGCATGTGTCCAAATGCATATTACTTCGGTACACTATTGAGTTGAGTGCTAGGAAATGCGTGAGAACCTAAGAACAAACCTATATTAGAAGCTTGTGAGTATGAGGTTTCATAATTCAGTGGAGTTGAAAAGAGTTGGTTAATCTCAAATCGCCTTGATCTTTCCAATATCTATGTGATGTCCCTCCTATTAATCTAACTATTATACCTATCTCTATTGGTATAATTTACACTATATTCCTTTTGTTAGGAGATTAGTAGACCAACGTTCAATGATAGAAAAAAAACTTAGAAGCTCTAAAACAAGTTTGAAAAGCAAGTATGTATATATATGTTGTTGCTACAGATTTGAAAGTTTGATTTAATCATAATATTATAATATTTTAACAACCTCAAGGGTTTATGATGTAAAATTCACATTTATCAATAATTTGTAACAAATTAGGTTTAAACTCTACATGCATGATTGAATATAAAAAGAACTGGCTTGTGTTGACTCTCAAATTATATATGGAATGCACAAATCGAAAATAAATTACTATAGACCTCAACAAAATGCCAAGATTTGACAAGAATGATTAGAATTTCAACACGTGTAAATTTGGGGCAACCAAAAATTGTATACAAACAATTGTTTGAATCGTCCTCCTCTCACCATGGAGTGCATCATGTGGTGAATAATCTAATGCTAGGTATATTTTAGTGATTATTATGCCATTTGGTTTGGTGTCTCCCAATGAATTGGATCTTGGATAAGACAATATGAATTTGTGGACAAATGCACTAGTTTCACCCTTCTTATTTTTGTATTTCTCTGAGTTCATAAATAAGTTGTAGTTTGTCCTCATTGTGAAGTTCCCTCAAATTTGGTAGTGAAGAAAAATAGTGATTTGGACATGTTAATTGGTTAGATATATGTACAAAATTCTCTTTTGCAAGTTCTAAGATGGTGTATATTCCTCAAAGCATAAATGATGGAAAGCCTCTTGCGTAGGCAATACTTGATTGTAATTATGATTTCCTTCAACACCTATACCCTAAAAGTAAATTAAAGTCATGAATATTAGTCCAATCTACAAACCTTGTTTAGATTTGCCAAAACAAAGGTAAGGTTTTTTTCCTTGCCTTGAAAAGTGCAGACATAGAGTTTCACCCTCTCTTGCACAACAAAATGATCTTGAAAATGTTCAAACCAAACTTCAATCTTACAAGTGTTTGGAAACTTGGCTCCAAGCCCAAAATTGTGCACCACTTTTGAAATTTGATTTTTTTTGTTATGTTTATTGTTCAGATTAATGGAAAAAATAGGTTTTGAAGGGACCCAAAACCCTATACAAAGAAAGAGCATAAAATAGAGCAATAGGAGCACACCAAACATAACAGTGTAGCCAAAACACAAGGCCACCATCCCCAAGAAACCATCAAGAAGAACTCAGCCAAAGAAACACCCAAACCGCTGCATAAGATAAAACATTGGAGATCCGCAGTAAAAGAAAAGAACTATCTTTTTGTCCCCTTCAAATGAGAACACAGGGTCATGTCAAAAGACGGGGAGGATTTCTTAGAATTTTTGCCTTCAACTGTTATCCAGCCTTCTTCAACACTCGCAACCTTATCCTGCCAGGACAATGATTCAAGAGTTGGATAACCAACCTCCAAAAGTGGGGTAGAGTCCCCCAGAGGAACATCTAGCACAGGGCTTCCATTAGATCTACCTAGAGGGGGATCAAGAAAAGAAGCTGAAAGGTTAGATCCAACACCTAATAAAATATCACAATTTCTAGCTAAGCCAGCATCCATCAATTCAACATAAATTTGGGTATCACCTAGCATAGCAAGAGCGGGTTCAGGTCCAACAACCTAGAAAGGGACAGAACCAACAGCTCCAACAGACCCTTTAGGAACATTAATATCAAGACATAAACCAACCTTCTCACTAGCAGACAATGGATTGCCATTATCAAGAGCATCCTCCATCTCAGGGTGAGAGGATCTTTTCATGACAGTGTAATGTTGGGTAGAAGCACCCTTCCACCAAGAAGGAGAAGATTTCTTCTTCTTGGAAATGAAGCCACATTGGGAGGATAAATGGCCAGTCTTAAAACATTTATGACATCTAAAAGGAATGCCTTCGAAGTCAAGCTACTGGATCCAAGGCCCCAAGGATGATTCAATTTTAATTTCAGTTGGGAGGCCCTTCGAGGTATCCATTTCTACCAAGATACGAGCATAAGTTATTGTTATTTATATATTTGTATTTTAGAAATACTATTTTTTAATAAGGCGAGATTATGGGGTGGAACATGAAAATCTTCCCTTCTACAAATTGCTTGTGCTAAAGAAACTTTAGATTTGGATGAATACAAAATGTCTAATCCTTCCCATGTAGTATCCTTGAGAGACAAACTCTTCCACTTCACCAAATATTCTAAAATGAACTTACTTAGTCTCTTCTCTCTCATATTGATGATCACTTTGGGCTCCAAAATCAATTTACCTTTGTCATCAAGAGGTGCTTAGCTCAAAGGAGGGATCAACATGTTGTCCAAGAGCCGTCTTAAGGCATGAAACATGGAAAACATTGTGAAGTTTGTTGTTTTCTAGCAAATCCAACTCATATGCAATATTTCCTATCCTCCATATTATCTTATAAGGTATGCAAAATCATAGCTTAATCTTCTTTGCATCACTCCCCTTGAGGGAAGATTCACTATAATGTTGTGAACTCGGAAAAAATGATGTCTCCTACTTGAAAATTTCTCTCCAATAGAGCCTTATATTTTGAAGATAGAACATAAAAATGTTACACTTAGTCTATCCACTAATAGAAAAATACAATCCTTTCCCTATGGTCTAAGGAGGCTCATGATAAAATCTATGTAGATGCTTTCTCATTTATGATGTATAATAAAAAAACATATCCTTGGCATGCTTAGTTATTATGTCCTTCAATCGACAAATATATCAACAATGAAACACAAGTAGGGCATCCTATATAATGCATCAAGCACAACAACATTCTTCTTATTGGCATACTTAATATCATGATCATAAGTCATTAACTTACCCAATTTTATGTCTATCATTCAATTCCTTTTGATTGGGGAAGAGCTTCAAGCTATTGCAATTCATTTTTACAACTAGTCTCCCACAAAACGAATATAGTCTTAACTTGGCTAATGCATGTGATGTCTAGCATCTTTTTGCCATAGATAGAAAATCCACTCTCCATTTCCTTGAGCTTCTTACTCTCAATTGTTATTGCTTTGACAATCTCTGATGAAGCATTATGGTAAAAAATAAAAGTGGAAAAATAAAAATAGACGAATTGGGAAATGAACTCATTGCCTTTTCAATCTTTTCAATAGGTTTTTGTACTAAGTCACTCTAACAAAAACTTCCTTCTTCGCCAAACCTAAAATGGGGTAGCTAGTTGTGAAAACTCTTAAATGAACCTCTTGTAATAGTTGCAAAGATTAAAAATCCCTCTCAAGTATGTTATATTCTTAGGTTGAGGCCAATCCATGAGTAGCTAATCTTCCCTTAATGCACACTAACCCATTGGATGCTAATTTTATGTGCTAGATATAATATATTTGTCAACCCAAATGGCATGACTAGAAAACCACAGTGTCCACAACAACACATTAAAGTGTCATGTACCTATTATCATCTTGTACTCTTATCTAATGGCTCCCTAACCATAAATCAATTTTGGAGACATAC
This sequence comes from Chamaecyparis obtusa, assembly GCA_027943335.1. Lineage (NCBI taxonomy): Eukaryota > Viridiplantae > Streptophyta > Pinopsida > Cupressales > Cupressaceae > Chamaecyparis > Chamaecyparis obtusa. The sequence continues at coordinate 1,907,995 of BSBK01000430.1, read as the reverse complement.
ATTGCACCATGAGGCTCATTTATCAATTTGTCAATCTTGAGATTAGGGTGGGAGTTCTTGATTGTCTTTTTGTTGTGTGTCTTACATTTAATGCACTTCGTCATGTTAATCTTTTACCAATACTATAGATGAAGAAAATGTGATAGAATTTGGTCATATGTGCCCCATAACCAACTCCTTAATTATCCTCTCAATTTCTTCCTTCTGGCTCGTAGGATGATGATAAGATGTAATCATGATCGGTTTTGATCCTTACTCTGATTCAATGAAATGTTGAAGACCTCACAACACCAAAGGAATATCATTGAACATCATGGTGTGCTTATCCAAGATGAATTAGATGTCCACATGGTTGGACTTCTTATCCTTGGAAGATCTCGTGTTTGTAATAAAACATTACAAGTGTGAATTTGAGATACTTGGTCTCTACAAAAATCCCTCCCCATCATTTTAGTTGAAACAGTCCTAGGAGCTCCATTGGATAAGCCTTGAAGTGCAATCTTCTATCCCTTAGATTTGAATCTCAACTCCATGCTCTAGTAATTTTGTGTAAACTATTCAAGTAAATGCAAGCATATTACACCCAAAACCACTTCTATATGGTTAATGCCATCCATATAATTTTTCTCTTGCTCATTATGTCTCTCGAGGGTCATATCAAGATGAAAGAACCATTTTATTGCACAAAATAAATAAACCCATCGATTACTATAACATTGAATCCATTGAAATATTCTATCCACAATCCCATCGTAGTCACTAAACCCTCATCGATAAAATTTTGGGTAGCTCCACTATCAAACAATACTATCACTCAATGTCCTCATAAGACTCCTCTAACTCAAAAAGATTGATGTATAGGGGCTTCTAAAAGAGTAGCGTGTATCCTAATGACTTCTTTTCCCTCATGTCCCTCATCAACTACACCATCTAATTTGGATTCTTCTACCTCTGAAGCCTCATCAGAGACCATCTCTATGTAGTATACCCACCCCTTTTCCAAGCATCTATATCCTAGCTTTTATGGCTCTGTACAACAAAGCATATTTTCCCTTGAAAGTATTTTCTTGGATTCTTCAACCCTTCTTGATTTCAAAGGTAGTGTCTTAGATCTTTGAAAACTCTTTTGAAAAGGTTTTAAGGCTGACTCGATGTGCATTTTTGAAGTAAAACTTGTTCTTAGTTACCGAATCCTCTAAATTAAATAGCCTCTTGATGGCCTCTTACAATGAATCATAATCAAATGCCAAATGTTTGAGTGTTTTTATGAGACCCTCTATGAATAGTAGTATGAAGCTCTTCTCCACCACATGTTGAATCATCATTAATAGCCTTTGAAAATCCACCACATAATGCTTAATTATACCCTCTTACCTCAACTATGATATCTATTTGAAATGAATCTTTGGATACTTGCAATCAGACCTCTATATCAACTCCTGGTTGAACTCTTCTAGAGTATCAATTGATACATGTCTTTCAATCTCCATGTCGTAGTATCACTATTCTTGAGCCACACCCTCTAGGTGAAGAAGGGTGGTGAATTGGATTGCTTCTTTATCATACATGGGGTTCAATGAGAAGTAGGTATCCAAGTTTTGCAACCATGTCTTGATTGTACAATTGTTTTATCCATTTTAAGAAGGTATAATTATCTTCCCCAACCACTATCGTATACTTCTTTGAGGATCATCTTAATGATATCTCCTTCCCCTTCTATGTCCACTCCTTGTTTCTGTTTCAAAGTACTCGATGAAGGACATGTTCTAGAAAAGTGGAATTAGAGCACAACACTTCGCATGATACCTTGCCATCTTATCCTTTTGTCTTGTTGGTACCTATTTATATTCTTTAATTTGATTATTTGCTTCTCTTTACAAACATATGGCTCGAAATTCTTGGTGGATTAAATAAAATTTCATCATTAACTATCTAGCCACCTTCTATAAAATTATGATTACGTGTACTAACACTACATTGTTGATTCATTCATCTTGAAGTCTGAACTATTTCTTTCATTGACTCTCTTTGAATTGCTTTCGTTGGTAACAATTTCTTGAATGTTTACTGCTTTGGTTTAGTTACTCACGAATCCTTTTTTTTCTCCTTTTCTTCCTTTGTAGTATTTGATTTCCTTATTATTCCCTTGAATGAATCCACGTGGAAATTATCCCATAAATTGACTACTCTAATGCGATGTCCCTCCTATTAATCTATCTTGTTAGTTGTAAAATTTGTCCTTGTAAAATGACTTTGGAAATGACTCTTAGTGCCCAAGATGAAAGACAAATAGAAACCAATAGTTGGAGAAGATGTCATTGAATTGACAACTTTTCTACGAATTTTAGAGGTACAACTCTCTCTGATGATATGATTTGGGTTTTTTCAGGGTGTGTTTTTAACTCGAAAGTAGGAAATGAAAACTAACACTTGCACATAACTATGATACAAGTACGAATTACAAATTTATAAACAAAGGAATATAAGGACAAATGACACAAAATTCACTTTCTAAGTATCCACAATAGCACATAACTATGATACAAGTACAAATTACAAATTTATAAACAAAAGAATACAAGAACAAATGACACAAAATTCACTTTCTAAGTATCCACAATAGATAATCAGGAAAATAACAGGATTTCTCTTTAGATTGTGTGAATATTTAAGACTCAAAATTCATAAGATAATCACACCCATGACTCACCATAACAGAGAAATTATTCAAGAATGATTGTAACTCACATGAAAATAACAATCATAAAAACAAATAGCGATAAACACAAAGTTTCAAAACACAGTTAGACACCTTTCATAGCATGTAATGGCAGTATCCAAATCACCGCGATATTTATATATGACTCCGATTTTGCAATACACTTGAGCACACATAGGTTTTGGAAATGCAGCTTTTTCATAGTAACTAAGTACCGTATGATGTTGCATCATTTCTGAGCACACAATTCTTTTAAAATGAAGCCATCGCATTTCCAAATAATCTCAAAGACTGAAATAGGGAACCTGCAATCAATGGCTTCTTTCCCCATAAGCTTCGACTCAGCTTTGCTAAAACTCTACATATTCTTGCAATCATTGCATTCCATATTTCGTTTGATGTATTCTGTCGAATGATTCCAGACACTCTGTCTATGCCAATTATGTATGTAAGGGAGCTTCAAATACATTTTTTAAATTATTTGGTCAATTTGAAACTGCAAATTCGTTCCTTCGGTTTGGTCCCGCGGACATGAAGATTTTTATATATATTCCTTTTGGGAAATGGCTACACGGATCGGGATGCATTATTAATAAAATACTAATTAATTAAAAATTAGAAACAATAGTATTTTTATATTTCAATTTTTTAAAATTAATCAATAATTCTAATCTTTCACAAATAAAAGTGTCAAAAATAAAAAATCAATTATTTTTAATTTTTAATTAATTTAAAATTGTAATTAGTGGTACATCCTAATAGATGTTGCCTTCCATTTGTAGTTTAATTCATATAGTTTGTATAAAGACTTGATGATTTTGGCGGCTTCATTGAACCGGGATTGGTTTCTTATCACATATTCATGTTTATCATAATACCCAACAATTAATGTTTGACGCTTTGCTATCGTGAGTCGGGGGAAATCTAGAACTCTTGAACTCGGATTTTGTTTGGTTCAATAGTTATGAAAATGTGCCGATCTCCAAACTCCACTCAAAACTTTCTAAATTTATTTGAAAGAAACTATTGGACCCAAGACACTCTACAAAAGGCTCCCTTTGTTGTAGGTGAGATATATGAACATATGACTTTAATAATGTTCAGCTCACAAATATGAGAAAGTGTCAATGCCCCAACTTTGTTCTAGATTTGAAACTTTGTCAATTTCATTTCTCTCTTGTCGGGGGTGTAAGGTAGTTTATGAACCTCAATCGGGGGACCATTAATAATTTTTTTAAAAAAATTTATTGACCTTTATGGGAGGCTTCACAACTACCATTGAATTGTGGGTTCATCCCTAAGACCACTAATAATTGTCGACTGCCACAACAGTAGAATTTGGAAATATGGATCAAAGTCGGGGAATCATGATATATTTAAACTATGATAATGGTGGGGCACGAGAGCTTGAGAAACACTAGATTAGTCGACAATAAAGACTTAATGAAAGATGTAAAGACTGGTCAAATTAAATGCATGATTTAAAACATAACTTGGGTTTAAATGAGGATTACAAATTTCAAAAATTGAGGTAACATTGGTATACATAAATCTATAGTTTAGCTGATAGGCTATTTTTGTGGATTGTTTAGCCAGAAAAGTTGTGAGCCTTTGACGTAAATTGTGAGTCTCTAGTGCCGATTTTTTAAAACTATTAATTTTGTACAACAAGTTGGATTGCTTATCAAGATAATTAAATAAAATATAAAAGAAAATTAAAACATCATATTTTGGCTATAAAAGATTGCTTATTTTTCTGTCAAAAATTCTTTTATAAATGGAATCCAACACACAATTTGACATAGTTGTCCATTATTTGTGTCCTACTCACATGTATAGAGTGCTAACTCTCATTGCCATCCAACCATTCCCAAAAGAGAAAACCATAGTTTTTAGGCAGTAGGCAATGTTTTTGCACCATAAATGAAAATGATTTTGTAGGAAATAATATTTCTTCATTAATTTATAATCTATATACCATTTTTTTCTGTTTTAAAAAATTAATACATTTATTTTAAATATATAATTAATACTAAAAATTGACATTCAATTCAATTTTGAATATAAAATTAAATATAAAATATTATAAATAATTGGAAATATAATATATAATATATTGTAAAATATAAAATTTAAGATTTAACGTATATAAAAGGTAATATTACTAGCATTTATATTAGAGAAGGTTCCACCGTTCAATGTATAAGCCGGTAGGAAATTAAAGGTAGAGTTCAAATGTATTTTATATTAAATAATTAATTGTATAATGTAATATAAATCTATATATGTTTTGATTATATGTAAAAAATTTAATGGGGTTGTAGACAATTAATGATGAGATTGGCGAGGAGATAGGTGTAGGATCAAGTGTCAAGTTTTATAATGCACTATGTGTCGGGGGATTTGTTGACAAGGATCATGCACCACAAATTCATCAGAAGCGCGACTCTTTTTCCTTTTCCATTTATCGTTGAAAAATTAAAAGATAGATTGTTATATAGAAATATAATTATTCATTAACAATTAAAATATCAATAAAATAATTTATAATTAAATTAAATATCTTTTATTATTATTTATATTGTCATAAAAATATATAAATAATAAAATAAATTTTAATGGGTTATGAAGGGAAGATGGAGCGATAATGGGAAAGGCAGTAGGAGCCGAGGCTAGGGTTTCACTACCATGAAGGGTTGTATTATAGTGGATGATCGAGCTATGGGTGGCCTTTCAATCCTAGACACTAGCCAAGCTTCAACGCCATAGCTAGTTCACAAAGGCAGACGGGTTGGGGTTTCTCGCCTGCAAAGGACAATGGTTGTTGGGATAACTGTAAGGGTCACGGGAGGAAACAAGGTCACGTGCATACACGTGTTGGTGGTTACCCGCTAAGGATAACATGAGGTTTCAACTTTAAACAAATTGAAAAAAACTTTGGAGGCCGAAACACAAGGAGATACACCATAGTCTAGTATACCATATCTCCCTCCACCATAGAACCCTCAGGACGTGCTCTTTGTCGAACCAAACCCTTCATAAATTTAAAGTGCCTCTCAACCATCCATATTGACCTAGTTTGTACAGGTCCACACAATTCAATCTCCTCAACTTGATGTATGAGGTAGTGTTCTTGAGCATTGAAAAAAGTTGGAGGTAGACACTTTTGCATTTCACACATAAGCTGGGGAATTTTTCTCTTTCAATATTTTATATCTTTTTTATGAATTTTTTTAGATGATAACCACCTAAAAGAGATTCAACTCGCAAGAACATATAAACAAGATTTTAGAAAAAAATATACAATAAATTACATAAAAAGTAAAGCAAGTCATAAATATAATATCTGTACAACAAGTCTAAGAAATAACACTTCTAACCTCATGTATTCTCCAAGATCGTATATAACTTGTTTAACACTGTTGTCAAACTGGTGTGGGAGGGATAGAGGTAGGACATACTGCAATAATTAAAAAAAGATCTTTTCAATATATTGTAAAATAATACAATAAAAAATACATGCAATTTTACAAATATATTGTAAATAGAGAACATGACTTACCTTGACGAAGGTATGCCAACCATGTGTTTTCAACCCTGGCCCAAAATCACCTTTCTTTGATACAAGACTACTTATATTTGTAGCAAATCCTGGTGGAAATTTTGTTTTTTAATGACTTCTTTTAATGCATCACTTTGTTGTTCAGTTAATAACCAAGGAAGGGCACTCGTATTTATGCGGTCTCCATTGCTATTTGATTCAATGAAATTTTTCAGTGCATGATTGGATTCATGAATGTCATTACAAATTTTGGCAATTTTTTCTTTGTCATGCCTTCCATCCAATATTTTTCATAGTGTCTCTGTTACATTCTTTCTAATATGCATAGCATCAAATAAATGCACGATTGAGAGATCCTTATAGTACGACAACCTACTAAATTGACTAGAATATATTTTTATTCTTATAGGAAGTTGGTTATTGATGCCTTGACGACCTTCATGAGCATCAATTACATCATTAGTAAATAAAAGACAATATCAAAATATAAATTTCAAACAAAAATCATCAGATGGAATGACATTACCTCGACAATTTAGTCTATTGTATTCTAACTTCCATAGACGAGGTGTCATTCTTCGCGGCTTTGATGTTTCTCTTCTTTCCCATTAAAAAGATGTTTTTCGATAATTCGATACTTATGATTATTGCGGAGAAAGTGCCTAAACTCATCGAACACCTTCTTTCCTAAACTTGTTGAATGACGAGATTTCATCTTCAGACCACAAACTGGACATGCGAATTTACCCTTTGTCTGAAGACCTAAAAGATACCGTACAATTGGATCATGTACAATTATCATGCGCAACTTAAACATACAACAATAATCTGTAAGCACTATAACATACCAAAAATACGTGACCTTAACAATATATAACATATCGCAAAAATGAGTTAGCCCAGGGGCATCATGTATTGTCCATACAAGCATTGCATGGAATTGAAATTGTCTTTGTCCTATTGGTTTAGAGATGTCATACATAGTGACCCCATTCCATAACTTCAACAACTCGTCAATAAGGGGCTCAATATACATGTTCATATCTTTAACTTGGTACTTACCTAGTTGAATGAACAAAAACATTACATAATTATTATGACCATCTTGGTGCAGTGTTTATAAATTAATTTACATAACTATTAAATGAAAAAATACTTGGTACAATCATTAACAACATTATGTGCTCCCTCTTTACTGACATCCAAGGAGGAATGTTATTGTTAATAACAAAAACATGCCACACCGAGTAAACAGATCTCATATCTCCAAATGGATTGACATTGTCCGCTGCCAATGAAAGCTTGAGATTAAGAGCTTCTTCTTTAAAGTGTGGCCATGTTGTTTCTGTCTTTAAATGCAAAACCATCCATGGGCATTCGCATAATGTCATCTTGACTTCTATTGCATGCATGGTAATCCATAAATTGTGCCAAGCTAGTGCACTTGAATAATCGTTGAAGACGTAGAATAATGGGAATGTACCAAAGAACCTTGTGAAGCACCTTTTTTGTTATTTGATCTTACTGATATCTACTAATATGACAATCAGGGAATTATGTTGCAAATTCATGTTGTTTATGATATAGATTGTGATCATTGGGACATGCATGTATTGTGTGATACTTCATTCTAATTTGTTTCATAAATATGGTAGATAATTCTTGGTACGAACGAGGTAGAATGTTTGATGGTGGTAACAAAAACTCACCTATCAACTTAAAACAACAAATATGAATTGTTAATATAATGAATAGTAATGGTATGCTAACATTGAAGATGAAAAAAAAAACCATTCATAACCTTAGCATACGTGACATTGCTACATTGGATAAACCATTCATAACCTTCAAGTTCACCAACAACACTATAGCAGAGAGAAGAGTTATTTGGGAGACTTGGTATAGGGGCTTGTATGCCTTCTCAAGTATAGGTATATCAAGACCATCTTCATCATCATTATTAGATGCACGCTAGTACCATCATCATGATCATCTTGATCAGCTACGCCAATACCATCTTCTTCAATCATGTCCTCTGACACATTATCAGCTACGCCAATACCATCATCTTCAAGTGTGTTCTCTGGCATAGGATCATCTTCTTCTATGGGAGCGTTATCCTCATCTTGGATATTCACACCTCCATGTTCCTCCGGTTGGAAATCCACATTCACCAATCGATGAAAATCATGCCCCCTTTCAATGTGACCATGTTGCCTACAATGACTCTGGGCTGTTATGATTAGAATTCTTTGATTCTTTAAGCCCTTACACTTTTTGCAAGGACAATTACATTTATCAACTTTTCTTTGGAACTGAGACCACAATCTAGCAATTGTCTCGTTATTTTGTTCTGGGTTCATATTGCCAAGTGTGGACTTTCTTCACAAGCAATTATTCGGGCTATAAATATACAAAATGTAAACATACAAGCATTAGTAGTATCTTGTATATAATAAAAAATAATAAAATATTACAAGATTTATAAATACACACACAAATCATGTGCACTAGACCATGAAATATTCAAATCACTCAGGGACTCTTAAATAGAAAATGTACCATTGACCAAATTTCAAAAAAAAGAAAACATAACAGATTTTGTAAAATTTTCACCATATGTTTTTCATGATCTGTTCACTTATTGGTTGGTTTCTGTGACAGTGTAGAAGTTTTGCATCTAATATGACAGTGTAGAAGTTTTACTTAGGTGGTATTAGAGCAGGAATATTCTTTTGGGAAGAAGAGGAGGATACAATCTAAGGTTTTCCCTTGTTGAACCTTAAAGTTGAATCATCCTTTAAGAGTGTTCCAAGGTGGTGATTCAAAGTTGGATGGATCTTAGTTTGTAGAGGAAGTCAGATTGAAGGGTAGAAGAAGTTCAAGCCATCATGAATGCAGATTTGGAGAGAAGAGAGACTCATGGATACTCACAATTTAGAACACAATGCAAATGTATGGGTAAGGTTTGTAAATTGGTCATTTCCAGTGGTTCATTTTTTAATTTTGTTTCAGTTGAGATGGTTGAAAAGTTGAGTCTACAAAAGATGGTGCATAGAAGACCTTACATGGTAGGACAATGATGTAGATAGAGATGTGTGTGCCTAGAGGAGAAAGGGCACAAGGATTTATGATGACAGGGATAGAGGAGAAGATCTCAGAGGTTGCTGAGGCAATGGGTGAATACATGGATGAAGGCATCCAAGTGGGGAAAATCAGGTGTCCACTTCAAGTTGCTATTGAAAATAGAGAAGATAGGGCTATGAAACAAGCCATAGATGACATGTTTGAATGCCAAGAAGGATGGCATTGTGGGGATAAGTTGCAGGAGGTCTCGAGGATGACAGGGACCTTGGAGATTGAAGAGTGCAAGCTCTTGAAGACAGAGTTGAGGAAAGATGCCACAAGTTGGCATAAGAGGATGAAGCAAAGGGTTGTCTGGCCTATCAAAAGGCTTATTGCAGAGAGAACTCATTGAGAGAGTTCATGGAGTTGGTTATGGGAAACCAACACAAACTACTGAAATGGGCAAGGAGACAAGTAGTCTAAGTCTTGAAGACAAGACAGATTTGTGGGATGAATTAGATGCCATAGTTGAAGAATGGCAAGCGAAGGGTGGAGTGATGAGAGAGTGCCTAGAACAAGGGCATGAAGAGGAAAGAGAAGATGGTGAATGTAATAGAGGTGAATGGCATTATAAGTTCAAGAATGCACCTAGGGGGGTCATTAAGGGTCATCTTGTTGATCTTAGTCTAGTGAGGGGATCTAAAGACCTATAATGTTTATGAAAAATGTAATATGGCCTCTAAAGCCAATAAAATGTTGTACAAGAACTAAAAGTGCCAAAGTATGTGATTTGCCCATATTGGCAAAACTAGGCTAGTAAGGCTTGTAGGGAGATTTAGGAAGTTATAAGGAGTTTGATAGGGTTATAGAACTTTAAGAAGGCTAATGCAAAGATATGAACACCTTAGTGGTTATAAGTTGTCGAAGTTGACACTTTAGTGTCAACTAGACAACAAATCTCAGTTGTAACTAACTAGTAACAGTCATATAACTGACTGTTACGGTTGTGCAGGAGGTTAACCGGCTTTGGAAGACTATTTGGTGGGAAGTAGGCATGTTTCAAGGGCATGTAGAGTTGGTGGTGAGTGGACCATGCAATGTAACAAAGTTTCACTCAAATAAAACAAAGTATTCTCTGCAATTTTCTTCACTGATTCCACGGGTACAGTCATAAAAATGGATCCAAATGACTGTTTGATATGTGATTTTTGGATTTTTTTGGATGTAGGAACACTTATTTGAATTCCATTTATCTTTCCACTCTTTCACTTCACTTTTTTTTATTGTATTTAAGTCTAGTGCCTTGGTTGATATTCTGGAGACAGTGACTGGCAGGGTACAATCAGTTTAATAGTAGTTTGACATAAAATATATGAAGGCTACTTAGTTTATCTTAGGGATAGAGATAATTTAATTTTAACTTTGGTTGTGTTAAAGGAACTATGTTGAATTTATTTTGTAGTTGTTTAACATGAGATTTTGTAGATTAATAGGAGTTCACATTTTTATGGAAACGTATCATTCAATCGAGCAATGTCCATCTATATTTAGTGAGATGGACATAACTCATGTACCTCATGCTAGTGTGTTTGGATACCTTGTATACACTATTTTGCATTAGACTAGACATTTTCTAAATAGTGAGTATTTATTGAGCAACTTTTATGGCTAATCTTAGTAGGAAATACATGATAATAGTCAATAGATTTCAAATATTTATGGTAAATATATATGAAGTATTCAATATTTTATTGTAATTTGTACTATAACTCAATTATAGCCAAAAACATTTAGTATCAAGACTACAAATCAATTGTAGACATTCATATTGAATGTGTGATCCTTGGAAACAATGCACATAAATTACGCAACATACCCTAAGATATAGTAAAAGTAGATGAACATAAGAAAAGCCTTGTGTACGAGATTTATCTTCGAAGGAAAGGAGGAGAGGATTCAGAAAAAATACTCGGACCAAGTTGTGATGCTCACTTGAGACAAAGACTCAGAAGTCAGTGATGCACGGTTTTAAGAGATAGTTAAAGTAGAAACAGACCATAAGAGAAATGTATTAGTGTAGTGTTATTAAACAAAACTGATGTCAATCATATTGCAAATTCACAATATATTAATCTTATAAACAATTAGATAATATATCAAGATCTGTTCAGACCAGTGAGCAACAAATGAAACATAAACAACGACTCTCTTAAATCAAAGTTAGAGATAGATATTATTTGAAGGACTAAGCATCTACAGATGATCATAAGGAGTGTAGATACAAGTAGCTTCTTGGAGTATAGAACATCCGCATAAGAAAAACATTAAATCCGGATAACTACCGAGTGACTAGGGGATTGTTGGTGTTAATTTATAATCATAATATCCATCCTCTAAACACGATATTAACTAAATCAGTAAGTGGGGGAGGATACACATATATTACAAGATGGTAATGCTGAAAAGACTTGGCATTGACTCTATATGAGCAATGTACAATTAACATAAGGATAATAATGTACACAACGATGTGATTCAAAGGAGAAGTCAATATAATAAAACATTTATATAGTTGAAAGTCTTATTAGTTCGATACAAATATCCTTGCATAAAATAAATCAGACATAACAATAGGAGGTTAGCCTACTTAGAGTATATTACCATCTCACAAGAAGATCAGACAAGTGATCATGATAAGGAGATCATTCACATGAATCATCAAGCTATATTAGGAACCGTAAGATAACACCTTAGCATTAAAAGAGAAAGTTTATGCAGAGTAGATCACGTGTACAAAAGAATCCATTACATCAACGTATACTTGTGTATCACAAATTGATCCAGATTATAATATAAGTGATATTAAAAATCTAATTATGGACAATCTAAGTAAACAGTCCCATAATTTAAAAGAAATTTCACAAAGGGATATTAAAACAACATCATAGCCTTGTAAATCATTAGTTATACCTCATTGCCCCAACAGGGGGTATTATAGTAATTTCCACTACATTGACCAATTCTAAAGATCAGATAGCACAAGTGTAAAGAAAACTGAAGTATTTGTCCTCACATATCAAGTATACTGATAGGGGACATTATAGTGGTAAGGCCAAAGAATTTAGCCCTAAGGAAAGCAGTGTGGCACTCTCGATGCATGTAAGCACCCATTTACAAGCCATGGCAGGAAAAGAGGGTTTGAAGTCATATTCATAAATGCTAGTTTGCATTCAACATATATAAATTTAGTTTATGTTGGTTGTGAGTAAAAATAGTTGTTTGAAAATAGCCGCAGAGCCTCAAAATACTTGCTGATAACGAGTAAACAATACCTCAAATAATACTATTTAAAACAAAAATGTCACCCAAGTACTTGGGTACTACAGACACCCCGCTAACTGGATCTTGAATAACTTCCTTCACGTGCACGCTGAATAACTTGATCTGGTCCTCCTTCGCGCGCTGCAACCCTGATCTAATTCGTTGTGCCGGGTAAAAATGAAATGAGAAATGAAATATATATTTTTTTAAGTTATGCCCGTGTTCGTCGAAATTTTGACCTACATGGTTTTGGTCGAAATTTCAACCAACACGGACATGGATTAAAAAAAATGAAAGTTTTCCTTCTATAATCCGACCAACCAATACCTTTTTATTTGATGGTAAAAAATTTTGGTAGAAAAATAAGGTCAAATGTACTAGTGTGATTGTATCACACAAAAAGAAATGAGTGTTGTGAGGTTTATGCACACACTAGTGTATATCTAAATTTAGGCCGAGGACACACGGTTATAAAAGGAAAATGCCTATGTCAGTTTATGCACTTTGACCTTATTCCTTACTTCAATATCTCTAGTTAATTGACCATTTTTTGGACACCCTATGAGTCAGTCATCTTACCAAATCGAGTGAGTTCCCTCACAGACATGTGTTGTTTCGAATATGAATATATATTGATTCTCTGTTTCTAGCTAAATCTTCGAGTGAAGTTTTACCAATGGTTTTTGCTCTATTTTTTTGGTAGTTATCAGGTGAAGTTGTATCCTTGTATTCTACATTTATTTTCTTGGAGAATCTTGGGCAAGGTTATTTGAAGATATTTTGCCCTTCTATCTTGATAATTTTAGATGGGATTATGTCAATTTGTTTTGTTATGTTTTTTTTCTTAGTAAATCTTGGGTGAGGATAAATTAATTTATTATGTTTTTTTTTTGATAAATCTTGGATAAGGTTTAAATCAATGTATTTTTCTATTTTTTTCATGACAAGTTGTGGACAGGTTTAAATGAATGTATCTTTCTATTTTTAAATTGATAAATCCCGTTTGAGGTTATATCAATGTATTTTGCAGTTTTTAAGGGAATTCTTGGGTAAGGTTGTATCAATGGATTTGACTCATTTTTCTCTTATCAACTTATGGGTGAGGTTATATCAATGTGATTAGTCCTTATTGTTTTTTTGGGTAAATTTAAGGCTGAGCTAATATGTTTTTTTGCTATTTATGCGAGGTTAAATCAATATATTTTGTTATTTTTTCTTGGTGAATCTTGGATGGGTAAGATGGATCTTGGGTGAGTAATATGATATAAAAGCAATAACACATATTTTTGTGATGTCAATGTATTTTGGTTTTCTTTTTCTCAATGAATCTTGGACCAGGTGGTCCAATTTCCAGGACACAACCTTGTCCAGGTGCTTAATAGAGTTATGGGTTGCCTTAATGTTGTCAACGAATTTGAACCATAAGTATGCATTTAGAGTTTATTTTGTTAAAATTAGACCATAACCCCTTGACCCTAACCTTGCAACAATGTGTCATCTGCCGTCCTAGTACTTTAAGCGCTCTGTGTTCTGTTCCAACAAGAAGAGTAAGTTGTCTGTGTGATTGTATCTCTTAAAGGTATTTCTAATTGATGCACTGAATATGTTGAAAAAATACTGCCTGGTCTGCATAAACCAAGCTTAAAATGTTTTGCTAGAAATTGATTTTTTATGTTAAACTAGCTTAGGGTTCAAACTTTAATCCTCAATTATTAGTATGTCTAAGTTCAAAGCTGGATTTTCTTGAGGTTGTCGACATTGATGACTTGAGGATTACACCTGATCACCAGAGGAATCATCACATCTATGACAAAAGTGAAAAATTCCTATTGTTCCACTATTTTCCAAAAGCAAGGCAATTGTAGCAACCAGAGTATTGTACCAAATCACAAAAGAAATGATCCTAGCTATGCCAATGATAACAACTCAATACATACTCCCGTATACCTGAGCTGGAAAGAGGGTTTGCTATACATTAATTTGTTGTGTGTGAGGGTACAATCATGTTAAATGACTCTCAAAACCTTCAAAATGTGTGATAATGCATTCAAAACGTGTGATATTGTAGGTCAGGAAAATATAATAAAATAGCATGAAATTAAGTTAACAACGAAAACCATAATCATGCTAACAACTGTTCAGATTTTAGGATCACTGCAAATGTAATAATACCCCAACTCCTGGACAATGTCATTTTGTGTTCCCAAATGATCAAATCTAAGAGGAATTAATCCCAAACTCTCTGCAACATCGAAATCCCCAAATTTGTCTCTCCAAATGCTTGTTTCTAGGGCTTCTAAAATGTGTTGTTTCCAATCACTCATTAACACACCAAACCAAGCAATAGAAGACTCCAAAGATAAATGAAATAGCAGAAAATGAAGATATTATTGCTCATCGGTCATCACTTCTATGATATTCAACAACTGGCTCGAACTTACTTGCATATAGGTGCACGGTGTCGACGTGGTGTAGCTTCCCACCTTATACTGCCTCCTTCAACACTCCTTTTCTCGCGGACTAGTATGCCAAAATGAAATAAAATGAAATGTGTTGGTAGGCGGGATATACGTATGTATGGGAACTTCAAATACATTTTTAAAATTATTTGGTCAATTTGAAACTGCAAAATCGTGCCTTCGGTTTGGTCTCCCGGACATGAAGAATTTTTATATATATTCTATTTGGGAAATGGCTGCACGGATCCAGATGCATTATTAATAAAATACTTAATTAATTAAAAATTAAAAATAATAGTATTTTTATATTTCAATTTTTTTAAATTAATCAATAATTATAATTTTCCACAAACAAAAGTGTCAAAAATAAACAATCAATTATTTTTAATTTTTAATTAATTTAAAATTTTAATTAGTGGTACATCTCAATAGACGTTGCCTTCCATTTGCAGCTTAATTCATATAGCTTGCATAAAGACTTGATGATTTTGTTGGCTTCATTGAATTTTCTTGGTACCAGGATTGGTTTCTCATCACATATTCATGTTTATCATAATACCCAACAATCAACGTTTGATGCTTTGCTATCGTGAGTTGGGGGAAATCTAAAACTCTTGAACTCAAATTTTGTTTGGTTCAATAGTTATGAAAATGTGCCGATCTCCCAACTCCACTAAAAACTTTCTAAATTTATTTGAAAGAAATGATTGGACCCAAGACACTCTACAAAATGCTCCCTTTGTTGTAGGTGAGATATATGAACATATGAATTTAATAATGTTCAGCTCACAAATATGAGAAAGTGTCAATGCCCCAAATTTGTTCTAGATTTGAAACTTTGTTGATTTCATTTCTCTCTTGTCGGGGGTGTAAGGTAGTTTATGAACCTCTCGAACCAAATCGGGGGACCATTAATAATTTTTTAAAAAAAAATTATTGACCTTTATGGGATGCTTCACAACTACCATTGCATTGTGGGTTCATCCCTAAGATCACTAATAACTGTCGAATTCTACCACGCTAGAATTTGGAAATATGGATCAAAGTCAGGGAGTCATGATATATTTAAACTATGATAATGGTGGGGCATGAGAGCTTGAGAAACACTAGATTAACTAACAATAAAGACTTAATGAAAGATGTAAAGACGGGTCAAATTAAATGCATGATTTAAACCATAACTTGGGTTTAAATGAGGAGGATTAAAATTTTCAAAAATCGAGGTAACATTGGTATACATAAATCTATAGTTTAGTCGATAGGCTATTTGTGTGGGTTGTTTAGCTAGGAAAGTTGTGAGCTTCTGAGATAAATTGTGAGTCTCTAGTGCCAATTTTTTAGAACTATTAATTTTGTACAATAGGTTGGATTGCTAATCAAGACAATTAAATAAAATATAAAAGAAAATTAAAACATCATATTTTGACTATAAAAGATTTCTTATTTTTTTGTCAAAAATTCTTTTATAAATGGAATCCAACACACAATTTGACATAATTGTCCATTATTTGTGTTCTACTCACATGTATAGAGTGCTAACTCTCAGTGCCATCCAACCATTTCCAAAAGAGAAAACCATAGTTTTCGGGTAGTGGGCAATGTTTTTGCATCGTAAATGAAAATGATTTTGTATGAAATAATAAATACTAAAAATTGACATTCAATTCAATTTTGAATATAAAATATTATAAATAATTTAAAATATAATAAATAATATATAATATATATTGTAAAATATAAAATTTAAGATTTAACGTCAAATATAAAAGGTAATATTACTAGCATTTATATTAGAGAAGGTTCAACCATTCAAGGTATAAGCTGGTAGGAAATTAAAGGTAGAGTTTAAATGTTTTTTATATTAAATAACTGATTGTATAATGTAATATAAATCTATATATGTTTTGATTATATGTAAAAATTTTGATTGGGTTGTAGACAATTAATGACGAGGATTCCTTGATGAGGATCATGCACCACAAATTCCTCATAAAGTGTGAATCTATCACCTTTTCTATTTATCTTTGAAAAATTAAAAGATAGATTGTTATATAGAAATATAATTATTTATTAACAATTAAAATATCAATAAAATAATTAATAATTAAATTAAATATCTTTTATTATTATTTATATTGTCATAAAAATATATAAATAATAAAATAAATTTTAATGGGTTATGAAGGGAAGACGGAGCGACAATGGGAAAGGCAGTGGGAGTCGAGGCTAGGGTTTCACCACCATGAAGGGTTGCATTATAGTGGACGATCGGGCTATGGGTGGTCTTTCAATCGCAGAAACTAGTCGAGCTTCAACACCATAGCTAGTTCACAAAGGCAGACGGGTTGGGGTTTCTCACTTGCAAAGGGCAATGGCCATTGGGATAACTGTAAGGGTCACAGGAGGAAACAAGGTCACATGCATACACGTGTTGGTGGTTACCCGCTAAGGATAACATGAGGTTTCAAATTTAAACAAATTGAAAAAAGCTTTGGAGGCTGAAACACAAGGAGATAATAGTTGAGCACAAAAGTTGTTAAGTCCTCACATAGAGCATGCTCTGGTTGCTTCTATGCTAATTTATAACAAAGAATGGAGTGAAAATGTAATTTTTTTGAAGACATGCTTTTTTTTCTCAAATGAGCAGGTTCATGGCATTATTTTGATAAAATAAGGCAATGGTGTGAGAAGCATTTAGGGAAGGATTGCATTCTCAAAACATTGTTGAATGGGTTCTTCTTAGTGATTTTCCACATTGCAAAAGATAAAGAATGGGTTTTTAATAGTGGTTCATTTGTGATAGAGGGAAAGGGCTTATATTTTGTAGATTGGTCTCCTAACTCCAATCTAGGTGTATAAAAGGTTAAGGAGGTTCTGATTTGGATCAAAATGCCAAATCTACTTCAAGAATATCGTGACTTGGAGGCTATAAAGTTAATTGGGAATAAACTTGGCATTTTTTTGAAATTTGAAGAAGTAGTGGACATAAGGGACTTCTCAATCTATCCTTGAATGTTGATCTTATGGTAGGATGCTCACCCTCTCCCTGATCTAATAGAGATTCGAACCGAAGAAGGATTGTGGAAACAAAGGTTAGAAGTTGACATCTATGTGGATTCGGTGAATGATGAGAGGGAAAAATCTAATCAAGACATAGCAACAAGTTCGAACAAAGGAAAAAGCCTAGACAAAGATCTTTTGGCAGAAGTGATTTTAAAGCTTTTTGAAAATAGGAAGAAGATCAACTTTGAAGGTCTAGTATTAGGTGCTATGTTGGATAACTCTTTGGCTGAGATGAATGGCATAAATGCATCTTGTGAAAGGGAAGCATGGCAAAAATCAGAGATTGACAACATTTTTGAAAATGACAGTGGATATCTAACAGTTGTTTTAGAGGATCTTAAATCAACTTTAAGAGATGTAGAGAAGACAAATAAAAGGGATGGTGAACATAAATGAGAAGATCGGGGAGGAAGTGATTTTCAAGATCCAAATGCTCAAAAGGTGGATTCAATGGTGGGGTTGAGAAATGAAGAGAAACATCTAAATGATAGTAAGGGGAACCGGGGGGCTTCACAAGAACATGCCCTTGATGATCGAGATGGATTATAGATCACAGTCTTCTACTAATCACACTCAAATCCATAGAGGAATAGGTGAGAGTGATAGAATATAGAAACCAGTCTTAGAGTTGGATCTCCAACTAGGCAGGACAAAATAAATTCTTGGGGTCATGGAAGGATTAGTGATAGAATGTGGAGGAGATTCCAATACCGATAAAGGCTTCAAAGACATATAAATTTATCCAATTCATAATCTTGAGAGCTCCTTTGAAGGGGATAGAGACAATAGTGGGGATGTAAATGATTTGGATTATGAGTATGGTTCTCAAGAGGAAGAAGGGGGAGCAGATGATTTTGGGATAATTGACATCCTATATGTCCTGGAATGTAGAACTATTGAGAAAACTCCAAAAACCAAAATAAAACCAAGTATTGGAGAAAACAAGAAGTGGGGAGAAAAATATACAAAGGTGAAATTAGCCATGGCAAGGAATGTTACTAACCAAAGTAATCTTTTGAGATTGTGAAAGAGTTATGCCCTTTCCCAAGAGCCATGAGGCTCCTTTCATGGAATCTCATGGGTTGCAATGCCCCTAACAAGATTCACATCATCAAAAGATGTTTTGATCAAGTGAGACCTGAGGTGATCTTTTTGCAAGAAACTAAGTTAAGTGGTGAGGATATTGTTTGGTTTAAATAAATGCTTTCCAAAATGGAATGGTTGTTTCATTGATTTTGTTGGTGCTTCAAGGGGTTTAGGAATTATTTGGTTAGATTTAGTGATTGATATAAGGATTAAACTTAAGAGTAGGAATTGGATGTGGGTGGAGGTTTTGTCTAAACAACTTTTGACATTTTTCCAAACTATTAACATTTATGGACCTAACAATTAAACTTTGAAGAAGTTGGTATGGAAAGATATCTCAGGGGTACTCCAAAATAATATTAATGATATGTTTTTTTTTTTTTTGGGGGGGGGGGGGACTTCAATGCTATTTTGGGTCCAACAGAAAAATTGGGGGGAAAAGGTCAAGTGGGACAAATTCAAAAAGACTTTGATCAGTTTACAACAGAGATTGGTATGATTGAGGTGGATTTAAGGAATGGTAAGTTCACTTGGACTAATAGAAGAAGTGGATTTCTCAATATCACGGAGAAGTTGGACAAATCTCTTATTGTTTGGAACTGGGTGAGGACGGGATGGGTTTTCTCAATTGAAATCCTACCTATCACAGGCTTAGACCATTATCCCATCTACATGTAGATCCATGAGGATGTTGCCCTAGAGAGAGCTCCATTCAAGTTTGAATCGATATGGTTGTGAGACCTTAGGTTGAGTGATAAATTCAAAGAGTGGTGGTCTTCAGCTCCTCCAATAAGAGGTAATAAAGCTTTTAACCTCTTTAAAATTTTACAATTCATCAAAGAGAAACTTAAGATTTGGAATAGAGAGGTTTTTAAGAACATTTTTGAAGAGAATTTGAAGATTGAAAATGAAATCTTGAATCTTCATTCGAAGGTTATAAATAAGGGTATGGATGAAGTAGATTTTCAGGTGGAAAAAATGTTGAACAAACAGTATGCTAAAACTCTAGCTATAGAATAAGTATTCTAGATGCAAAAATCGCATCAAATTTGGCTCAAAGATGGGGACAAGAACACATAATTCTTCCATAATTTAGTCAAGGTAAGGAGATCTTATAATAAAATATTTCCCATTTCGGATGCAAATGATGTGTTGTTACAAACCCCTGATGAAATCAATGTAGAATTAATAAGATATTTTAAAGATATATTTTGGGATAACTCAGTAAGTTCAAATGAAAATTTAGAGCTTTATATGTTATCCCCAAAGGTGTCTCTGAAACACAAAATCAAATGTTGATGACCCCTAAAACTCTAGGGAAAGTAAGAAAGGCACTCTTTTCCATGGGGGGAGAAAAGGCTTTGGGGCCTGATGGATTTTCAACCATCTTTTTTCTAGAGGTTTTTGAATATTGTGGGGTAGGATACTTGGGAAGTTGTTGAAGAGACAAGATGTGGGGGATTCATGCTGAAATATTTTAATAATACATTCATTTCTCTTATCCCAAAGGAGGAAAGGACCAACTTTGGGGACATTAGACCAATTTCATTATGTAACACTATATACACGATAATCACTAAAATTAAAGCTAATAAACTCAAAGTTATTCTCGACTCAATTATCTCTTGTGAGTAGAGTGTGTTTTCCCCAAACAGGTCTATATATGAAGGAATTATAGTTGTTCACGAGGCCATCCATTTCACAAAGACAACAAGAACTTCAACGATGATGATAAAACTGGATATACAGAAAGCCTATGATGCAGTGAACTATGGATTCTTGTTAAAGGTGCTAGACAAATTATGTTTTTGTAGGGAATGGATTGAGTGGATAGAAAGTTTCATAAGCACCCCTAGTTTTTTAGTATTGGTAAATGGAAGCCCACGAGGTTTTTATGATTCAAACAAGGGCATTCACCAAGGTGATCCATTGTCACCTTTTTCTTTTCATTGTAATGGCTGAAGTTCCAAGTAGGCTAATTTATAAGAAGTGGATTGATGGACAATGGAAGGGCATTAAGGTGGTAGAAGGGATAGATCCCCTATCCCATCTTCAATTTTCTGATGACACATTAATGAGGGAAGCAAGTGTGAGTGAGGCAAGGATTATTAGATCCGCACTAGACAAATATAGAAAGGCTTTAGGTTAAAATATTAATTGGCGCAAAACTTAAGTGTATTTCTTTAACACTGACATGCAGTTGTAGTGGAATATATGTAGAATCCTTGCGATGTGGATTGGTCATCTTCTAGGAAAATATATCGGTGTTCCTCTTTTTGGGGGTGCTTCTAGGGCATCATTGTGGAAATATTTAGTGGATGGTTGTTTTAAGCGGATGAAGGGATGGAATAGAAAGTGATTGACTTCAGTTGGCACGATCCTTATATTGAAGTTAGTCATTTCATATATACATGTGTTTTCAATGATGTGCATGAAGATTTTTGGGAAAGTGATTAATACCATTGAACAAATAATGTGGAAGTTCTTTTGGAATGGGTCTCAAAATGAAGACAAGTGGCATCTTTTGGCATGGAAAGAGATTTGCAAGATGAAAAAAGGGGGAGAGGTACTAGAATCAAAGATTGGAAAATAATGAATATAGCGCTTGGACTAAGCTAGTTTGATCCATATATTCCAACCCAAATCTTCTCTAGGTCAAAGTTGTACAGCCTAAATATTTGGATACTATAGAAGATATTATAATTTTAACAATTAGGAACCCTCCTAAGGATTCAATTATATCAAATTTCATCTTATATTATAGATTTGTCATCACAAACTATATATATTGGCAGCTTGGCAACGATCTTAAGGATAATTTCTAGGATGACTTTTGGAATGGTCTCTCGACCCTGGAAGATAGTGCAAATTTGTATAATTTGAGGAATTATTTTCTACAGGTGTGGGGAAATAAAGCCAGTAATTATGTTGAATCGATTAATGGGATAAGAAGAAAAGAATGGGGTTGGAAATATTTAGGACTTGATCTTATACTCATCAGAGGGAGCTAATGAACTTTATATTCAGAAATAGACATGGTGTTTTCACTGATAAGGATAACAAACTTGCGTGGTGTGCTGCCAAAAGTGGAAATTACTCGGTGAAGGTGGGATATCAAATTATAGATAGGAGGAATGAGATGAGAGATTGTGTCTTTTAAGATTTTTTGGGGACATGACTATTTGTCCAAAGCTGGGTCTTTTTCTTGGTTGGGTACTAGAGACAAAATTATAACCAAGGAGAGAAGGAAATTTTTTGGATTCCAAGGTCCAACCAGGTGTGCTTTATGTGAAGAAGCTAAGGAGAACATTGATCATCTTTTATTAAATTTTAAGGTGGCTTGGGAATGTTGGGAAATGATTTTGTGTAAGCCTGGGTGGTAGAGCTCATTGCAAAACTCTTTAAAGGAAGTTTTTCTGGGCTAGCCCTACAAGCAAAGGAAATCAGTGTTGTCTAGTGTGTAGAATGTGAGTCCTTTAATTTTTGTGTGGGATATTTGGAAGGTTACGTTTGTGTGGGATATTTGGAAGGAACATAACCATAGAATATTCACTGACAAAGATGAATTGGTGGAAAGGATTAAACATCACATAATTCATGTGATTGAGTAGGTGGTTGGTGCTACTACAACTTAGCTTCACAAAGGGGTTCCTTACACACTATGGGATCAAAGAATTCAATTAATTGGCCAAGAATCAAAATCAAATGTCCAGGACAATTTAAGTAGGATAATGCAATTCATGTGAGAAGGTTAAAGGTAAGATGGAAAAATCCTTTTGAGGACTGGGTGAAGATTAATTGTGATGGGGCAGCTAAATCCAACTCGAGTGTTTTAGGGGAAGGTGTTATTATTCGGGATAGTAGGGGTGAAACTTTGGCACTTGGTGCACAAAAGCTAACTCCTGGAAAAAACAACGTAGTGGAAGAAGAGGTGGCAATGCTTGTTGTTAAGATTGGTAGGAAAATGGGGTTTGGACACATCTTTCTTGAAGGTGATTCAGTGATTATGGTTCAAGCTATAGTTAAAAGGCGATCAAAGGCTTGGCATATACAACCTTATATTGATGTTTTCTTATATGTGATTTCTTCCTTTGATGATTTCAAAGTAAACCATATATTAAGAGAAGGGAATGATGAGGTAGATAATCTATGGATGGGCATTATCTTTCAATGAGGAGCTAGATTTTAGATTGGAAGACTTCAGAAGATAGTGAGGATTATTTGTGTTGGAAACTTAAGATATCTTATTATGTCCTTTTTGAAGGGCTGACATGACTATGACAGTGTGTGGAGTTTTATGTGCTGATGTGATTCTTTTTCAATATGATCTTGGCAAACTAATGGTTGTGGAACTCTATTGCCAGAAATGCAACGTTTCACTGCCATTGCGTGTTTCAACGCAGAAACGTGCGTTTTAGTGGGTGAAAATTTTGTTTCTCTCCGTTGCCAACTTTGAACTTTATGCAAGGGATTTTGCCAAGTGTTTCTCTCAGTTGCCTAGACAATTTTGGCAGGTATTCCACCTCAAACTAGGGCTTGCAGTGATAACTACGAAGATTTGGCATTAAAAAATTCCGTGACATCTAATGCATTAAAAAATTTATTTAAAGACTAGTAAAACTAGGGTAAACAAAGAGTTGTTTCCTAACTTTCTTTAAAATAAATTATGCAATTTTAATTTGACTGCCAGAAAAATTGGGTGACATCTAATGCATTAAAATTTTTATTTAAAGACTATGGTAGACACAGAGTTATTTCGTAACTTTCTTTAAAATAAACTTTGTAATTTTAATTTGAGCTAAGTATTCCATAAAAACTAGCTATTGGATAATTTGACACAATATGTCATTGTTAAGATAAAATTTTTTTTTATTATTATTTTAACTTTTTTTAATTTAAGTTAATAATTTAAATATATTAATAATTTTTTATTATATTTAATTTTTAATGAGAAGCATGTAATATACAATGGCATTTTTTTATTTCTTATTATTTTTATATTTAATTTTGTATTAGTATTTTTTATGATTAGATTTTTTTTGTTATCAACCACTTTAAAAATAGTGTATGATTTTATAAAATATTAAATTATCTAAATATATATTTTTTAATAAATTTTGCATGTTTTAAAATTTTGTAATAATTAAATTGTTAATGATATATATTCTATTTAAAAAATAGTTTTGTGGTTGTTAATATGACATGCAATTTGTTAATGTTAAGTTGTGTTTTTATTTTCTATTAGTTTTACATTAGTTTTGAAAGGTTGTTAAGATATGGCATGCAATATATAGTTTTATTCTTTTGTTATAAATAGACTACAATGGAGATTATAAATCACAAGTTTATTAAAAGATTCATAAAAAGGAGAGGGGAGCTAAAGATTTGACATTACAAATCAGGTATGGTTTTTTATGCATATGTATTTTTAAGTAAAAAGAATTTATATTTTAACTTTTTCAAATATGTCTATTGGTTGTATATATTCTTATTTTGAGAAATGTATATACTTGTAAACAGCTTTTGGGGAAAAATGGATGGTGCTTCTTCAAATCCTGAGATGAATGAATTACAAAATCAACACACGAGTCCCACAAATTATAACAAAGTGAAAAGGGAATTTGAGAAGAAGTTATGGAAGATTGTCACAATAACTGGAAATTACTCAATAGGAAATTATGGTAGTTTTGGAAGTAGGCACTGGATATGCCCTCATTGTAAGAAAGACAAATCTGGTTCAATTTCTCGAGTTCGATATCATTTGTTGGGAGTTGGAAAGAAAGAACCAATTGTTGTTTGCAAT
The DNA here is from genome assembly GCA_027943335.1 of Chamaecyparis obtusa. Lineage (NCBI taxonomy): Eukaryota > Viridiplantae > Streptophyta > Pinopsida > Cupressales > Cupressaceae > Chamaecyparis > Chamaecyparis obtusa. Next base: position 1,882,916 of record BSBK01000430.1, on the reverse strand, counting down.
AAGATTCCAAAAGGAGAAAAAGTTGATTTGATCAAAGAGTTTATTTTTGTAGAGTCTTTAAAACCTATCGAGGAACAATCACAAGATTCTCAACAAGGGGTGTCACAATTTGTAAGTGCTTCTAGTACCCCTATTTATGAATCTCAAATTGGGAAAATGTTTGATGCTACTGACAGAAAGAATGTAGATGCTTCTATTGGAAGGCTTTTCTTTGGTTGCGGAAAGCCATTCAACATAGCTAGGTCTCCTTTATGGAAAGAGGCTATTAGGATGGTCAATAATGCATCTAAAGGATATGTTCCTCCAAGTTATGAAAAAATGCACATTGTTGTTTTAGATGATGAGAAGAAACGCCTTGAAAAAAGGTTACAAGATATTAGAAGTAGTTGGTCATATACAGGTGTTTCCATAGTTTTAGATGGTTGGACTGACATTGCACGAAGATCACTAATTAATATTCTCATTTCTTCACCAAAGGGCACAATGTTTATCAAATCTCATGATACTTTAGGACATGTGAAAGATGCAACATATTTGGCAGGTCTTTTTAAAGAAGCAATTGAACAGGTAGGGAGAAATAATGTTGTGCAAATTATAACTGATAATGCTTCAAACAATGTTTTGGTAGGAGGGATGATTGAAGATGAGTTTCCAAATATTTTTTGGACACCATGTGCAGTTCATTGCATGAACTTTCTTCTTAAAGATTTGCATAATAAGCTTCCTTAAGTTAGTGAGGTAGTTGCAAATGTTAAAAAAATACAACATTTTATTGTGAATCACTCTATGTCGCATGCTATATATAGGAGATATGTTCTTTGCAACTACTTAGATGTGCAGAAACACAATTTGTGTCAAATTTTATCATGGTTGATCGAATTGTAAAGGTAAAACAAGCATTGAGGCAAATGGTGGTGTCTACTGAATGGGAGAGATGGAGAGATAGATCAAGTACCAGCAACCAAGTGTGTGATGAAATTTTTGATCTCATAATTGGTAGTGGGTCATTTTTATTTTGGCAATGGGCAAGTGATCTCCTAATGCTTTCTTGGCCTATTCTTGAAGTCCTTTGTCTTTTTGATAAAGATAAACCATGCATGGGAGATGTGTTCGAGAAGCTAGATCAAATGAGGGAGGAGATTAAAGATTTGTTTATTGTTGGGGCACCGTCATTTGAACAAAATACACATGATGTTGTTTGGGAATGTAGTTTACAAAGATGGAAGATGCTTCATAGTCCTCTTCACTCTGTTGGATTTTTACTTAATCCTAAATGGTTTCACAAAAAACCATGGTTGGATGATGAGGTTTCCACTAGATGGAAAACCTATATGGACAAAGTTTATCCAATTAGGGAGGATCGCACTCAAATAAAGGAGGAAATGTCAAAATATATTGATGGAGTAGATAATTTCTCTCATAAAGATGTTCCATTTGATCGATTGAATATGAAGCCCAAAGCATTTTGGGAGAACTATGGAGGAAAAAAACCAAAACTAACAAATACTACAATTCGTGTGTTATCTCAGGTAAATTTCACATGCTTAGTCATATGATAGTTGCATATTAAATTTATATGACTATTAATTTACTTTAAAAATAGTAATATTTTTTACTTTTATTTGACATAAATAGGTTTCTAGTGCTTCTACATGTGAAAGAAATTGGAGCGAGTATGCCTTCATCCATTCTATGAAGCGAAATAGGCTAGGTAGCAAAAAAGCAGAAGATCTTGTGTATGTTCATTCAAATCTTTGACTTTTATCTCGAGCTTCCAATGATTATAAATCAGGTCCTCATAGAATGTGGAACTATGGTGGCTCAATGGATGATGGAAATGATGAATTTCCAATAGAAGTACTTGAAGATCAAGCAGAGGAAAGTTTACTTGCAGTTGGGATGGAGAAAGGCGAGACAAGCAGAAGCATTGCTTGAACATAAAACCTTTGATGGAATCTTTCAATATCATATTTATGTAATTGCAAACAACTATGATAGTTATATTTTCTTTTTTGAACTCAGAATTATGGTAAATAAAATAGCAAAAAGTAATCTTTGATCTTTAATTTCACTATAGTTTGTATTTTACAAACTTTAATGTTATGCAATTATATTTTACATGTATATATCATGCATTTTTTTGAACTTGCATGTGTTTTTTAGTTTGTATTTAGTGTCATGCACTTTTATTTTAACTTCCATGTATATGTCATGATTAAATATGTATTTTTATTTTAACTTGCATGCATATGTTAACTTGTATTCTAGAAACTTTCATGTCATGCACTTTTATTTTAACTTCCATATATATTTCATGATTAAATATGTATTTTTATTTTAATTTGCATGTATATGTCAAGATTAAATATGTACTTTCAAGTTAACTTGCATGTATTTTTAAGTTGTATTCTACAAATTTGAATGTCACGCACTTTTATTTTAATTTCCATGTATATGTCATTATTAAATATGTAATTTTATTTTAACTGGCATGTATATATCATGAATTTTATTTTAACTTGCATATATTTTTAACAAATTTTCTCACACACACACACACATATATATATCCGTTTCTTATACACAACTTTTAAATATTCCATTTTTCGTCATGTTGTCGTTGCCATCTCGTTTCTCGTTTCTGGCAACATAGTTGTGGAATGATAATTGTTTCGCATTAGTGTAGAGGCGTTGCATGCAGGGAGTAAAATTTCTAAATTGATTTTGTTCTCTCATATTTTTATTAGATTGGATGGGAAGGACTACCGGAAGTGTGATTTGTAACCTCCCGAATGTGACATGACAACTGATAGAGAACTCAAATAGATAATGTCTCATCAACATTCATTTCATATGTGTGAGCAGTTGGCAGATCTCTTTAAATGAGAGTCATTTTTTGGAAAGAAAATAAAACTTAGTAGCATTTAGCTTTAAGGTGCAGGGGAATTTTGTAAAGGTTTTGAAGTAGCGATGGAAGCTAACTTCACGTTAACCACTAAGAAGAAGCAAAAGGGGTTCCCTGGGCCAGCAAGCAAGGAGAGAATCCATGGACAAAATGGTGAAGTTGGTGTTAGTGTTTTGGGTCCGATGTTTTAGGAGAAAAAACTTAGTCGGAGGATGAATATTGATGTAATTTCAATAGTGATAGCATGGGGCTTGGATCTTGCCGATGACACAGAGACAGAGACAGGATGAATTTTGAAAGTAATAGCTGATGAAGAAGAGGCGGGGGATCATTCCCTTTGTGAGGTGGATGGGAAAAGTAGATATAGAAGAATACAAATTTCAGATTTTGGTAGAATGGGAGGAGAAAAAATTGGAGATTAGGCGCCATGAGTTTGAAGCTAATGATGATGCAAGAGCGTTCCTCTAGGAGGTTACGAACACGGGCATCAGTTCGAGCGTGCTATGGCAGGGGAGTGTGAGCAGATGAGAGGCAACTAGGCCTAGTTTTTGTGCAATCTTGTGCCTTGTCTTTGTTGTGAATATAATGGTTGGGGATGGGGCTTGTATTTGCAATTGTTTTCATCAGCATTTTGTAAAGGTGGGATGATAAATTTTGATGGATTAGTTAGTATGGTGGATATGTTATCGAAGTTATTTTGTCAGCTATGGAGTCTTTTGTCTTTGGGTTTGGTCTACTTGTTTATATTAGTTGGCCTGAAGAATATATAATGGTGTAGTAAGTTGGGGTAGTGCATATATTGTTTAAATAGGTTAGTGGAAAGCATGTTTAGATTGTAAGCACTTAATATAAATCTCTGGTGTAAATTCTTGTTTATTATTAATAAAATATATTTCTTATCGAACAAAAATAAATAAATAAATTTAGTCTTAATAAAAAATAATCTTTTAAAAGGAAGAAAAAGAAGATGAATAATAAAAATAAGGCTAATTCTTCTTTTTAATAATATTTTCTTTTCCCTTTTTGAAACATAAAATGGATAGAATATCTTAATAAAAGAAAATATTAAAGGGTATTCTTATTAAAAGATGATAATAATAAAATATAGATATTTTTTTTTATGGCATCTTTTTCTTATTAATAATATCTAAATTATTATAATCTTATTTAGCGCTGAAATTTGTTTCGGATTTTCTAGCATCGAAAAGTTGATTTGAAAATGGTTTAACGAGTAATTAAGGTAGTTTAGAAGCATGCTAAGGTTTAATGATAGATTGTAGAAAGAAAAGTGCACAATATAAAGCCTATCAACTAAATATCATAAAAATAATAATTTATAATTAATATTTTTAAAAAGAAACAAGAAAAAATGAGTAAAATATAAAGTATAAATTTTGTGTTGAGATATAATTTATTATTTACCTAATGTCTGTATACAACATAATTATTTATAAGTTATCACATCATTTGTTTGTTCACCTCATTACTATCGCCCTTTTGTACTCCATTTTCCTGAAAAAAATATAATATTTTTAAGGACCATATTGTATTTATGTGAATAAATTTAATATATTTTTGTCAGGAAAAGGCCAAAGTCGGAGATAATTTATATTAAATATAAAAGTTCTCAAATACAAACATTCTTTTGTTGAAATTCAAATTTTCAAAATTCTCAAGTTCTTTAGCATAGGCAAAGCTATACCCTTTTGCCCTTGTCTACTTTTGCAAACATTTTCAAGCCTACTACTAAGATATTACATTTTATCATCTATAGATACATTCTGAAATTTTTTAAAAATCTCATGAACCTTGAGTCTTAAATTTTTTTTGATAACCATGTTGATTGATTAAACATTACATTTAAAACTTGAAAACAACTTTAAAAAAAGGAATGCCAAAAATTTCAAACCCTAGCCAACAAGGTGGACAAACAAGCACTAGAATTTGATCCATGAAGGCCTCCAATTGCAACTTCTGGGAAGATGAAAGTGTAGATTTAAGAATTCGAATATAAAACCAGAATTTATAGAATAAAAGAGTAGATTTGAAACAAACGGAGAACACACTATTTATCGTGGTTCACCACAATAGTGGCTACGTCCACAATGAGCAGAAGAATTATATTGATCTCAAAATAGAATGTTTACAAATGACCACAAAGAGTCTTATTTATAAGCTCAATCTGAGCAGCTGAAAAGATAAGGCACAAACAGACAAATGTCCGTTGGCCTTCCAATCCCAACAAACTCCCACCGGAAGTCAACAGATAATCCAGCTGATTAGGCATTCCCCTGCTCTACATGATGATCTACTTTAGCTTAACAAGTCCAAGAGAAGTTCTTGCACATTCAAACTTCTCTTTGGTTACAACTTTAGTGAATATATCTGCTGGATTGATTTTAGTATCAATCTTTTCAACCTTCAACCTGCCCTCTTCAACCATGTGCCGAACAAAGTGAGCATGGATGTCAATATGTTTTGAACGTCGCTGAGAAGTATGATTATGAGCCA